>CM052338.1:19368830-19570863 GCA_028455595.1 Lasioglossum vierecki | reverse complement strand
TATATCCTCATGAAGGATATTTGGTATTTGTTCACTGATGAAAGGATATTTCGAAATTCAACTCCGAAGGGGGTGAATATGTATATATATAAAAAATGAAACCGCTTCTTCGGAAACGATCACCTCCTTAATAATTTCAGTCTTTCCCGAAACTAGCTCGGAATTAGGATGAACGAAAGAGCCCGGGCATCTTCGATTTCTCGTTAGAAAGGTCGGCACGCTCTCCGCCGAGAGGCGTCTTTTTACAACTTGATGAATCGTCGAACGAAGACGAGAGCGATTTATGGCGCATCGAAGGAAAACCCGCTGTTTGCGTTTTTCTCTGTGAAAAAAAGGAGGACGAGGGAGAAAAAGATGGGAAAACCGGGGGTATAAAAAGGAAGGAAAGTGCATAACGCAGCGGGGGCTACCGTGTGTAGGGGCGACGATAAATGGCGTCGAGAGGAGCCACGGTTACCGGCTAGAAATCGTGATGGTCCATTGTTGCGCCCACGAACAAGCTCTTTTCAGGTTGCTTTGCTGCTGGTGCTGAGAGGAGGTAACGAGCGTGAGGCACCGAAGAAACGGAGATGATCGGGAACATCTGTCGAGGTGCCTGGAAGACCGAAAACGGGACAAGCAAGTGCCTAAACCGAGCCGGCTGCCACACTCGCGACCCCGGCACCCACGCTTTCAACTTTTTCGGGAGAATCTACCTGGCGCAGCTGCGACGCAACTTTCATGGGATGCACCTTCTGCGTACACACATGGGGGAAACCTTTTATCCCGACGCGGGTTAGCTTTGTCGTCTTTTTGATCGAGGGATCGACGGATCGCTAGGGGATCGAAAGGGACAGGTCGCAGCTTGAACGTTTTTTGGAATCGGAGATTTGTCCAGTGTGGCTGCAGGGAACGTTTTCTGTATCCGATGAGAATATAAATTATTTCAATGATTTATTTATCGGCGCAAGGTTTGATCATATTTTACACACAATTTGTAAGATTACCCAAACGTTAGATTCACGGTGGAATCATTTTGGTTTAAGAGCTCGAACCAAATTGATTCCACCACAAATATTCTTTATTTTAATTAGTGTTTTAAAATGAAATTCGTCAGCGTTGAGGCCTCAAGCTAATCGTCGACATACCTGTTTCGATCTTGTACCACCCATGCCCCGAAGATACAAATTAGATTCACCGATGTTAGCGAGATAACAATTAACCTTACAGTAGGCAATTACAGGATCGTTATCGACGCGCATCAAGATCTTCATTAGGACAGCGTTTCTTCCATCACTTTTCTCATTAAACAAAAATATGCACCACACTGCTGGGTCAATTGAATAATTCCCATTGTGCTCGACTATCTCTTTCGCTCATCAGCAAGATCTTGCAACTCAATTGAGAAATTATTGTAATATAATAGTATCGTCGGAGTCTCTCCAGACTAAACTGATCGGTAATACATTCCTCGATAGGAACGTTATTAGAGAGACCAGGGAAGTCTCGTCAATCTGTGACAGGCGCTCAAGACATATCGGCCTGGTAGAACGACAGTCGGATAATAAGAACAATGTCATCGAACCATTTTAGTGAGTGACGTGTCCTCTTCGGCAAGATTTAAATATAGAGTCGCGAAAACGGCTTCGGAGTTTCGGGGATCGATCCTCTTTCGGAGAAACGAGACTCACCGGAGAGAAGAGGCACACTCGTATGTTTTCTGTTGCAACGATCCCCAAATAAATCCCTGAATCCCGACGCGAAAATAGATCGCGCCTACCTACGAGTTTCGCTGTGTCGGAACCGAGGAACGATTTTCGAGGATTCGCGCGAATCGCAAAGAAACGGGACGGTCGCGAATCAAGTTTAACCACCTTCGTATGTATGTCGACGCCAGAGTTGTAACGTTTTCTCTAATTGAACATCACTCAAAACGATCGCGTTGCCCTAGAAATATGTTGCCGAGGTCAACATTTTGTCAATATTTACCGAGGCATTTAGTAACGCAGAAATGGTGTGCGGAATAAAAATTGCTTCTTAAATTATTTTAAAATGTCAAAAATTATGTATCCCCACTTTTCGATTCTTTCAAACGTTTATCAAAAATTGTAGCTGCTCGATTGTAATTAAATGTAATATTAATAAAGCTGCAAAAATGATGTATTCCCACTTTTAAATTCTTTGAATATTTATCCAAAACTGTAGCTACTCAATTGTAATTAAATGTAGTATTAATAAAACTGCAAAAATTATGTATCCCCACTTTTAAATTCTCTGAATCTTTATCCAAAACTGCAGCTACTCAATTGTAATTAAATGTAGTATTAATAAAACTGCAAAAATTATGTATCCCCACTTTTAAATTCTTTGAATATTTATCCAAAACTGTAGCTACTCAATTGTAATTAAATGTAATTAAATGTTCCTGTATCCTGCGATTGACAATTTTTATTTGATATCAAGATTTATTGCCTAACTATCAAGCAAAGTTTAGAGGACCGTTGATCTGTATTACTTGCTCGAAGAACGCGAACTTTTCTGGTTGCCTAAGAGATCGAGGTTCTCCGTAGATCGCGGAACAATCGCAGGCAGCAAGGTAATTAACACGGTAGGTATTCAGCGAGCGGGATAGATCGAATGCTCGAAGCACGTGGTAATTGGTGGGTCGAGCGAATCTCGCGTGGATGTCCATCGGTCGAAAAGTCAAGCGGAGATCGCGAGGCAAGAAGAGGCGAGCCAAGAGACGCGAGGCGAGGAGAGAGGCGAAACGAGACGAGACGAAACGGGACGCTCACCTTTAAAGTTCCCCGGGAAAAGTTCATCGAACCTGCGGGGCGGGCAGACGCGTTAAAGACTAGCTTACGCGGGTGCAGCGACGCCTTTGCGCGCGTTCGAGGGCTCCGAGGTGAAAAAGCGCGTTAAGCAGAGAGGGGTTCGTCGAAGTGTTATTGAAAAAAACACGATGGACTCTAACAAAGAGTTTCGTTCAGCCTCAGAGGGACGCCGAAAAAACGAAGATCGACCCTCTCGCGCGGATGCGTCCGAGACACGAGTGTCTCTCGTCTCGGGAAAAGCGAAATTCGGAAATTGGAAAATTTCTCTGAAATAGACTCTGCGAACGAGCTGCGTAGACAACCATTTCAGGAAGATCCTCGTAAATATTAATTGCACACTCTGAGTAGAGTACCCGACGCTATTTGCCGAGGAAAAGATTCATTCGATATTCCAGAATACCATACTATGTGCTAGAACGAATCTTTAACCTGGCTGCATCGTGTGCGCATGTACAGGGTGTCTCGATTGAGTGTCGCGCTAAGAATATCTTCTTCAATTTTGACAAAGTAAAACATTTTGAAATTGAAATTCTTTTCGATCGAAATTGTAATAATATTAAACATTAAATAATAATAAAAACATTAAATTTAATATTAAAACATTTTAAATGTTTAATCTGAATGTTCTTTTTAAATTCTGTTTTATGTCATAGATTATAGATGTTTCTTTTTTAAGTCACTATATATATTTTCGTGTTGCAAGCTTATAAAAAATACTTTCAAATATGTACTGCACCCTCGATCAGCTGCAGGAACGTTCGACAGACAACGCGATCATTGGTTTCAACTTTACAAAGTTCACGCGTAGATCGAGCTAATCAGGAAATCTTTGTCGCTTCAAAGAACCGATCCCCGAGGACTTCGCAGCCAATCCTCCGCGATACGTTTCAAAGGATCGGAAGCGGACTAAACGAGCATCCGCCTGGCAATTGCCGAGAATTGCATGGTTCTTGCGCAACCGATTTCAGAGTTGCAGGTCAGCCTGATCGGAAGAGGTCGGTAAAAGCTTAGGACGAGCAAGACGCGCTTTCAGTCGTAACCGCAGTCCGTTAGAGCTTGGAGACAACTGATTCCTCTGGAAACCGCAATAGGGAAACACGAAAATGTCGTCGCTCCGCAAACTTGGCTGCGATCGCAGAAGCGTGAGCGTTCAATCGTTCGGAAGCTTTCGCTCGCCTGAAAAGGTCTGAAAGTCCGAAGATCGAGAGATCGGCGCCGGTTTACGCATAGGTCAACCGCTCGTAAATTGTCGACTGATAGAACGCGACGTAGAAGGCTTAATTGCGTGTCAATTAAGGTGTACGGGGAGAAAGGAGCGGCCGAAAAGCTGGCGATGATGACTATCATCAATTTCTCCGAACGATTCTTTGTTTGTGCGTTTTAAAGTTCTCTTTAAAAAAAGAGAACTCGCGCAAAGCTAATATAAATTAACCTTTGGACTAGTCTCCATCTTAACATCAGTGCCAAGCTAATTCTTACGATCTAGAATATTTACAAAAAATTATATATTGATTTTTCATAGAAAATTTAATAATAATTATAGGTAATTCATTATATGAATGAGATAATGGTGAATTTTTATATAAAAATTAATATTATTGAGGTTAATATAAAAATTTATGATCTTTTTCATCCTGTACAATTTCACTTGGACCCAAAGACCCAGACAAAAAACCAGTTTGTTTAAATATAGTAATGTCAGGCGAGTCCCCGGGCGAATAATTAATCGGCGCCGCGTTTTTCTTTAGTCGCGATCGTCGCGTGCCGGACAAATTGAGCCGCAGCTTCGGCGACAATCGACTTTGACTTATCGTCGGTACTTCGCGCGACTAGACCCCGTCGACAGCGTGTCCTTATAATTCACCTGGATAATCAAATACTCGATTGTTCGCCGGTCGGCAACCGATGATTTACAGCTCTCTTTCTCTCTCTCTTTCTCTCGACATCAGGCGCCTATGGGCGTTGTTTCGAGATACGCACTGTGCTCAACGCTGCGTGACGACACGCAGTGCTTTAAAACGGTGGTCCGACTACGACAAACTCCAAATCGAAACAGCTGCATTGACCATTCAAAGCTAATTTGATTTTCGTTAATCACTTTCACTTTTCCTTTTTACCGAAAGCATCAAGCTTGCGTTCATTTTCACAAGAACTCACTTTCTGCGATGCAGATGACAGGGACATTAAAAATTGTATACAAACATTTCTTTTAGTGAGCTGAAAGTACAGTAACCTAATTTTTGGAGTCTTTGAACGATTTTCCGGTTTTTAATATTGTAATCAGTCTAAACATTTTAATGATTGATTGATTTATTATTTATTAGCTTTTTTAGCTATTTTAGATTACATTTATATTAAATCCATTAAAGCTAGCTCAACATTTTACTTCGTCTGCATTATAAATGTATAAAGGATTATTAATGAATGATGTATAAAAGGATTATTAATGAATCCTTCATAAAATAGACCTTTGTGGGCGCTTCTCGTTTTACAAGAATTTAAACCCGCTCGTCACGGAGATAGTCAACGAATGAAATAGCTAATGCATTAACAGATCTTTTGATTTCCGGTTGAAGCGGTTTCGAAGATGTTTCAATTCCGCCTCGGGTCACAGGACACCTGAAAAATCGATGGCGGAGCGCGGTCGTTAGTCATTCGAGGCGACTTTCGCCCACGGTAAAGGGACATTGGCCGGTTGTTTCTCCCGAGGAGGAAGAGCCCGGGGAAAAAGGAATTCCGCGACAGGACTTGCGAATTCTTGTGCCGCGCGCGCGTACAGAAATAAATCCGTGCTGCGCGGGCAGGTTGCAGGGGGAGCGAGAGCGAGCGCGTGGCAGGGCGTGTCGCGAGACAACTAAATTCAGCTTCCCGTCAAAACGAGAGAAGAAGGAGTTACTTTGGAGAGGCCGAAGGCTCGCTCGCTTCGCAGCAGTACGCTCGTCGTGTTTCCAGCGAGCGGCTAATAACGGTACAAAACGCGGAAGCGATCGGCACGCGACTCGGCTTATCTGGTCTTGCGAACCGCTTGCGAAACGAGCGACCGGCCGCGACGACATTCTCCGAACTTTTTGGCCGGAAATGCGTTCTCTCTCTCTCTCTTTTTCAACGCTTTCGGTTGCACCGTGGCTGCCGTTTCGGTTCCAACACAATGGCCTCCGTTCGCTCTGCAACTATCAATCAGTTTGCTGCGAGCATGTTCGTTTCCTCGCGACCCAAGCTGTGGTAAAATGGAAATTCTATTTTATTACATAGTCCTCGGGATTTTTCTTGTGAATCTTACAGAATGTAATTTTTTAAGTGAAACTTCTTCGCCGAGGGTAACAATTTTCTGACGTTACGGAAGTTGAAAGTCAAGCGCGAAAATTTAAACTTAAAATGAACGGAGAAAAATAATTTCTTACCCCCAAGGCATTCAAACCCCGGTCCACCGATTGGTAGTCCAACATAGTTCGTAATATTTCCCATACGCTCTCCTTCTTTGCGTCGCAAAAGTTTTGATCGTTCATTAAGTTTGAAGTGAAACTTTTTCTTTTTTCTATGATTTTGTATTTTTTTTTTATTAGTTGTTCTTGATCTTGCTTTTTTTAACATTTCCAATCTTAATTTGCTTCAAAACATTACTGGACTGCGAGAAGTTTCACTTCTACCACGTGTTCTTTTTATTCTTGAATTCTTTTCGCATCGTTCCAGCTAGTCTGCATTTATTCGACCGTTTTCATCCTACTCATTCTGATCTTCGCAAGATAACCAATGAAAACGGGAGTCAGCATAAAGATCCACGGTTCCATCGCGCGGTATATGCGAAAGTAGGAGGAGTTTAAGTCATCGTTCCGTTCATTTCCAATCTGTTTGTAAAATACGCGTCTTGGAAATTTGCCAAGCAACGCCTAACCGCTTTGCAACGTCTCGCGACTAAATAAATTGTCCACGAAAGCGTAATGAGAGTAGCAATTATCGATCAGCGTATCTAGTAGATGTTTAGATTTAAATCAGAACATTCTTCCTTCACCTTCTGCAGGATTTTAAGGAAGGTTTTTATTGTTAGAGTACCTCGATTGCTAAAGAAACCCGCGAGGACCGGTTTTCATGAAACAGTTGTTTACAATTGCGCGATATGGAAACGAGAGTTCGCGAACGAGACGGGAGCTGCGGGGTTCGAGAGCTGGGCGCAACGCCGGCACGTGAAAAATGTCGCGCATAGCACTTTCACTCGGCCGGGGAACGAAAAGAAGTGTCGAAAAAATGCGGGCTCGCGCGGCAGCCGGGTAAACCGAGGCGTGTGCGTATAATCGATCAGGAATTATCATTCGCAATCTCCTTGCGAATCAACCTTGCTTTCGTTGGTCGCATTCCGGACCACGGTGTCCTGGTCTATCTACGAACTGCTGCGCTAGATATCGGATCATTATGCAAATACCAATTTTCGTGGTTTGCTGCAGGATAAAATGTCCTAACAGAGGTATCAACGGCTCTATCAACGTACTCGTCCGTTTCGAAGTGCCTTGTGATCTTTAAATCTTTTTAAAATGTTTATTGCTTTGAATAGCACATACCCATTGCTGTCGTAAATAATTGGAATTAATTTTATCGAATAAATTATATTTTCATTTGTCAAAAATAAATAAACACAAATAAAATGAAATTATTATTATCTTTCTTTATTAAACGTTAAATAAAAAATACCAGTCAATGAACACTATATTCTAGTAATTATTGGTAATAGTTATTATTATTGATATTTATTAATAATAATTAAAATTTGTTGAAATATACAAAAGCGTTCATTTACTGGTGCAATTACCCTACTTGTATTTGAGGCCACGTTTGCTATTAAAAATGTTTAATAGTAGGGGAAAAGAAAGGTGGTGTTTCGTCCTAGAAGACGTCCGTCGTAAATCCATCAAATCCGCAGTCACGATCGACAGATCCGAGAGCATTTAGGGTCAATCGGAGTAGCAACAATCAAACACCAAATGCGTTCGGTGTGATCGAAACGAGGAGAACCGAGGATAGTGGAAAACCGCGACAGTGACTTCGTAATATCCAGGAGAAAGGACTCCGGCGTTCGAGAGCCTTGAAGTTTGATGGAAAAGGCAGATTAACCTGCTGACAAATTGATCAACCTACGATATTTTGCGGTGGCACGAAGGAGCATAGTTCTGGCTGGTCGCCTACGCGAGTTGAGAAACGATCTCCGTGCGTTGCGGCTCCTCGAGAGCCTCAGGTACGGGCGAACCATCATCCTCAATTTTTCCGGCTTCATCGCAGAGAGAGAGAGCTTGTTCCGCGGGAAAATCTAACGAGAAATAAGCTAGAAGAGACGGACGCAGCTGCCGGAAGGATAAAATTGGATCTGCTCGGGAATTTCGTCAGGATTTTCGAACCTGTCCTAGATCCACGCAATGCGACCATCGTCCTCGAGAAAAGGAGCTCGATGATCGCTGATCATGTTCCTTGGGAGAATGTCTGTTCTTTCAGTTGAAATCAACTACAGACGTTTTATCCGAATTCTCATTCTCAGTCTTATCATTCTATTTGTAAAAATATCGATGAACTTGAATCTCATTAAAAAATGAACTTAAAAATTTTCTCCCTTAGACCGTTACATGTGGCCCTTCAAACAGTGTAACTTTGTCCTAAGAAGTTTTTTTGTACGACGAAAAGTAATGGAGATATTTAGGTGTTCTATTTCATCGGACTCACCCTGTATATAGCTATTTTGTAGAAATTACCCAAACGTTTCGATTCGGTTATTATCTTAAGACGATCGAAATATCAAAAATCCATTTACATTTTTAATAAACTGGGGATCGTTCGTTCATCGTTCAGGAGATCGAATAAAATAATTCTCGGATCATTTCTGTCGGATTCTTCAAGATCCCAGATGTCACGGTAGCACGAATCGCGTGCGATTTAGCAAAATTCGCAGTGTCGTTCGGCGCGCGCGGAGACAGTGGAAAACGTAGAAAATCGGTGGGACCGTGATCGATGACATTTAGCGTGACATTTGCTTAAGCCGGCTAACTGCGAAATTTCGCTCCTCCCCGGGATCATTCGCGGATCAAAGATCAATCTAGTTTTCCGCGGCACGGTATTCATTAGCCGCTGTTAACCGCTCCGTTCTCTTCCCCGGGCGGATCGCAATTAGAAATTCAATCGTAGGCCGGGTCGACTCGGTCTCAGTCGTCGAGGGGGAGAAAGGATGGTTCCACCGAGGGAAAGGCTGTCTTTCTCTTTCTCTGCCGAAATCGTGGCATTTCGAAGCCGGAATTCGCGGGATTTGTGAGAACCAGCCGCGATCCATTTCCTTCTTTTTTATTAAGCATTTTAAATCTCAAATCACCGCTAAAAATGGCTGCACCGTTAATTGCATTAATCTAATTAATTATTTATTATAGACGGGCAGAAGCCCTTTTCACATAAGTATTTACAAAGAAAAGAAAAAAAAAGAGAAAGATACAAGACTGCTTATTTAATAAGAAAGAAGGGACATGTGTACAAAAACAAAGGAAAAAAAAACAAAATAATACATTATTCAAAATAATTTCCAAATTATTGAGTACGAAGTGTTACATCAATTTCATATTCATAAAATTTAGAAAATGTTTAATCATTGAAGAAATCCTTAATGTTTGAGTCACAATAGCTCCGAGTGCAAGAGAGTTAGCTTAACTTATATCGAATTTGTAGTTCAATATTTTAGAAGAAATTAAAAAGCTGTTGATTTGGGCGACTATTTATACACTGAAAGATAGTCGAAGCTTAATTTTATCTGGCTGTCATAGCAGTCGAGGCGTTTTGCGAAGGTTCGCACGCCGATACCACCAAGTGCGTGCACGCACCCGCGAGCACCCACACGTGGCCAACTGCACGTGCACCTCCTATGCGCTGCTCTGATATTAATAATGGAGCGAGGATATACGCGGTCTGCGCACGGTCACACCGCGAAAACAAGCCACCGACCCGTTCTACCGGGTGAACGCGTCGAAAGGGGGGACCTGCAACGTCTGCTGCCATGATCGGCGACTCCCCTTTCGCTAGACCATAAGAGAGAACCACCATGGACAACCCAAGTGCAACTGCAGGACTCCCGAGTTCATCGTTGTTCCCTGCAATAAATATTTCGAAAGGGATCTGAGATGTATGCACACTCCGAGCACTCGAGTGATATCGGAAGACTGTGGATCTTTATGCGGAATAAATATATATAGAACAACTATGTTTCGAAATATTCTTAAGCTTTTCATTATTTTCGATTGCACCCATTTTTGTCACGAATCCATAAAATCCGTAGTCTAAATATCAGATGAGATTCTAGACGCATGAGCGAGCTCTCTTTGTCTTGGGAGAGCACTAAATTGCCTCTGGGAGCAGCGTCAAAGTTAGAGAGTCTCCCGTTTGCCGATGATAGACTCTCTTGTCAAGAAATAGGGACTAGCGTCTCGAACCTGGTAGTTCGATATTGACGGCGATAGAAGATTCTCTCAATGTACAGTGGGCGTGGCTTTCTGGCTGGGGTGTGGTTACAGAACCCTGGCTACTCCCTGAGTTAGTCTTTGTATACTATCAAAAGTTTTGCTCCAAGTATTACAATGTATTTTTATGTCGAATTTGTCCCTCTGCATTGGAATCGTTTCATGAGAATAGTCATATTCTTTTGTTGCATAAATGGGCGGGGCTTAGTGGCTCTCGGCTTCTCCCGAACCAGGACAACAATCCAGCTCCGATGACCACAATGTACCATCCTAAATTTTTATTTGTCCTACTTGTCATTACAGTAACTGGGTTTAAATCTGCGATGAATAGGCGTGGCCTGATGGCCCCCGGCTTTCCCACACCCGGAGCAGTACTCCACAGGCAATCTGTGATTTATGCCTAAAGAAACCCTTGTTCTAGAGATAAACATCATACTTTGAATCTCTCCTCGTTGCTCAGAGTAAAACTTGAAGAAATGGGCGTGGCCGGATGGCTCCTCCGGAGCCAGGGCATCGCTCCACAGGGTACCGCGAGGTCTCTTGGCCAATAATCGTGCTTCTCTCGAAAAAACAGGCAGAGGTAACGAAAGAGTCGGGGCCGTGGAAGACGGCGAAGATCGATACGCAACTCTCGGACGACTTTTTTCCCTGGCCGACCTCTTTGTCCGTTGGTTTCGCGTTAAGCTCCTCTCCACCCACCAATTCTCCTACGATAAAGAACTCGGAGCGGTGACGCCTTTATGCCGGCGGGATACGGCGGAAGTAAATAAACCAGAAATTATTAATACGAGCAAACGGAGAAGGTTGTAGGCGGAAGGAGAAAGAGCAGCTTTAAAACCGCCTAATTGCGTATCGGGACTTCAAAGAGCGGTGCAACGGTGGCCGTGTGAGGTCGCGATATTTCTGTCCCGGGGGTTCTAATTAAAAATTACGAGCCGTTTAACGCGAGGCCGCGTTACACGATCGTCGCGCAAACGAGGAGAAACTTCGACGACCTTCGTATCCGCGGCCAAGATTCCGGTCGGTGATAATTCGCGCCTCTTTTCCCGAGGAAACGACAGAGAGCCAGGGCTTTTTTACGTTTCACTCTGCAACGAGAGCTGTGGCGGTGGCAACAGGGCGAGGCACGGCGAGGCATGGCGAGGCATGGCGAGGCATGGCGAGGCGAAGCGAGTGTGCGTGTCGACGAAGCCAGCCATTCATGACCGTTCCTCCAGAGGCCCCACCTTTCGACGACCTCGCCGCCGATCGATCCACCTCCGCGACCTCGTCAGGATTTTCTGAAAACGTTGCATACACGAATCCAACCGCCCCAGACACTTTCGTTGTATCGTCCCGGATGCAATTTCATCACCCTACAACGTTAGGCCCAATCTGGATCAGCCCTTCCAAGATGAATCTTTTATTCTATAACGACTACGGGGACTCTTTAACCCCACTGGACACGAAATATAGAGGAAGCATTATTTCTCCCAGTCCAAATTTTTTTCAAAATTCAAATTTTCAATTTTTCAAAAAATTTTACAAAAATATTTGTAAATAATCGAACCGTTGCGCTGAAATCATTTTTCCGTGATCAATGATTTTGGTTTGAAATCACAACATTTTCCTCTTGATGCTGAAAGACATTAATTTAGGAATAAAGACAATAAGGTGCGAAAAATGTTCAGCCCCAGGAGTAAATGGGTTCCGAAGATTTTCGTGGAAAGAGGATCGGCGCAATTTCGCGGACGTATCGATAACAATGGCGGCCGCAGCGGGCCGCGATTCCGCGAAGCGTAAATCAATTATCAGGCTGGCTCGGCTCCCGGCAATTAATCATCGATAAAACAATCGCGCTTCGCGAGTCCGGCGAAGTTGTTCGGTATTCTTTTCGGCGGCCAGCCACCGTGAATTATCCTCGGCGTGGAGGAGCGAGCGGAACTCCTGGGCCGCAGCCTTGACGCACCACCACCGGCGTGGTCTTCGAAGCATAAATACCAATGAATAAAGATCCTCGGAGAACTTTCATAAATATTAAACGGAAGTTTTGAGCCGGTTGCTCACCGCCGCCGCCGACGGCGCTGCATCACGATCCTACTAACAAAGGGTCAAATTGCACGGCGGACCGTAACTCGTTAAGGGGTATTCTGGTTTCCCAAACGAAATTTTCCGAATTTTTCCCCAGAAATGCTATCGAACTTTTTCCATCAGGATTCTACGCACTTCGGTATTTGAGGTGCATGCCCGATTTTTGTTTAACCAATGTGTAGTCTGGGTAGTACCCGTTTACTGCATTTCACTAAAACTTTCTGTCCTATTATTGAAAATATTGTTTACATTATTAGATATGTCGGTATCTAACCAATTACTAAACATTTAAGTATTGTATGAGGTATTACACCAATATGTTATATCTACCAAATTTAAAAACTCATAGAGAGTGTAAATATTCTAGACCAGAAGAAACGTTTAATTTTTGAGTTAAAATAGCTCCGAGTGCAAAGGGTTAATGTTACTCTAAAGATAGTACAAAATTTCTTTGAATGTCTCGAATATATTATTAATTTATAGTATTAAAATGAGAATTTGTGCAAATATGTTAAATATGAAAGGCTTCAAGTAATCTATACATTTTGGTTGGCTACATACGGTTCAAAGTTACAAAGAATCATTAAGAATTACAAAGTTTAAAATACTTCAGTGATAATTTCATTACTTATTCATAGGATAAACGTAATTGAGTGAAATGGGATTAAAAATCGAGCCCTTCCCGGGACCACCGAGGCCGAAAAGACACTGAACAAACAAACAATAGTTTTCTTTTTATGAAGTACGTTCTGTAAAACATGGGTCGGCTCGAAAAAAAAGTCGATTGTGTACGGGCTCTAGCCAGAAGACCCCTTAAAATTTCACAGCTACGGGTACCTACCTACCTCCTGCGAGCAGGTAGCGCAGGTAACAGGCGAAATTTCCCAGTCGGCGACTTTTGCGTTGGGAAAGGGTTAACCGTACCTGCGACGCTCGGGAACGATTTATATCATGGTGTCGCACCCTTACCTGAAACAAACCAACGACAAACATCATGAGCAAAACTGTCAATGATCGTACTTGCCATACATAGTAGAATCGACGGTAATTATTTGAAATATGTTACAAGAATGTAGCTACAGAGCGTGCAGAAATACGAAAAGTTCAATACAGTATTAGCAATAGTTTTTTGCAAATATCTCGAAAACTAAAATCGAGCGGCGGAAACATGTATAGAGAAAAGTTGTTCAGAATGATGACCTTGGCAACATATGTCAAGGTCATTAAAGTCAGTGAGGAGGCTCTCAAAGTAAATAATTAACGAATCGACTCACCGGATCTCTCGTATCCGGTAAGAAGACGGCTTCGTTCGTAAAACCTGACCACCAGGAAATTTATTGCCGGCAATCGATGAGGAAAGTAACTGCCGTTTATTATTAGCTCTCTAGACATTGCGTCTCCTTTCGCTCAAACTCGGAAATGCCCACAATTCCGATGAGAATTTATTTGAAAAAAATTCTCTCGTAATTACCGAGTCAATTCTATCTGAGGTGACGGCCAAATCGCATCGATTTCACGATGGGATCTTTAATTCGAAAATTAAACGTATCTTCGGACCTAGAATAATTCCAGTGTATATGATTTCTTCGTATTATGACATTATAAATGTATAACTGTTGTGCTAAGGATCAATTTAAGTGTCCGTTTGTAGGTTAGTAAAGCTACATATCGGAAGGTAACGGAGTTGCACAACATTATAGCAAGTTCTGAAATAAAGGGGAGGGAGAACTTTCACGATTTGCAGCGAAAGAAGGAAGCTCTGGATCCGTGAGTCACCTAACTAGCAGATCTACGTATTTACATGCAAACACGACGACAAGTCGGAATATGAAAGGTCCTCCGACAGTCACAAAGGAAAGGGACGTTCTCCTGCGAACGGATCCTTGGATGAAGACACACGGGTGACAGTGCACACTGGGTGGCACATTAGTAAACACTCGATCATCGAAAAAGCTTTCATCTAAACAAGAATCTATAATCAGTTAATTAGTCCAACAAATTCAAACTTTTTTTTTGACTTTTCGATTCTCACTATGTGATGCCTATAGAGTTCTTTTGATGTGCAACAGTAATACATTATGATTGTTTAAACATTTTTAGGTTTAAATTAAATTAGTTTAAACACGTTTAAACAATCATAATGTATTACTATTGCACATCATTGGGTTCGGGAAAGTCTAGAGAATCTTCTGATGTAAAGAACAATATAATATCTTTTATAATAACATTACAATATTTGTTCAAAGTCGAAAAATATGTTTTTTTCAAACTCAAATTTCTCAAAAACTGTGCATCTAGGAGAAAAATTAAGACCAGATCAACACTAGTCTTCCCCTGGTACTGTCACGTGACTAATCCGGTACTTGGATAGAGAGAGGGGGAGTTCCTTCGATTCGCGTGAATCGCAGTCGACTCTGCAATTCCTCGAAAAGACACCAACGAGATCTGGATCTGTCAATCTCGAGGTCATAATTATTGCGAAAGGGAAGGAGATACCTCTCCGTTAATCGTGGCCGACCATAAATTCATAGCGCGTACGTTTACGGGCAAACAAATGAAGCCAAACTAAGCAAACACGGTGGATTCTATTGTGATTCAAAGCAGAGAGAGAGAGAGAGAGAGAGGAATAGGACGTTAGAAGCAGTGGTAGCAGCCGGGTCGCGCAAATCTGCGCCGTGTCTCGAGTGGCAACGAGAGGATGATCCGTCGTCCTTTCACCGGTGCACTCTTTTTTAATTCCCGTACCCGTTTTGTAGTCGCGAAACTTTTGCATTTGAACGGGACGGAACGTGAACGGCGAGGACGGCCGGCGAAGGAACGCGGCGAAGGTCCGTGGCCGGGGCTCTCTCTCTCTCGTGGAAAAACAGGCTTTTTCGAAAGAGAGACAGGACGCGAGGGCATCGCGCACAATGGGGACACGGTAGGTCTGTTCCATTCTTCATTTTGCAATCGCAGTTCTGCGACGATAATGCACAAGGCTCTCTGACCCGTTCTTTCGTCTACAACGCGACCCGCAGTCCGTCCCGACGTATTCGATATCCACGTGTCTGTCAATCTGTCAGACTCCTTTTAATTAACATGTCTTTCCCACAAGTATTTGTTGCTACCAGCAGGTAGGATATAGGTAGGTAGGATTATAGGATCAATTTTTACAATATTTATATTAAATTTTCCATATAAATTTCACGTATAAAAGTATTTTTATATAATAATTGATCGTATGCAAACAAACTTCTCGTTTATCCTGGTTTACAGCAGACCGCATCCATATCTTGGTCCATTTGAATATTTATACATCAGTTTTTATAGATCTCGAGGGTATGGCTTTAAATGGATCGGTGCTCGTATCGGAGCGCGTATGAATTATTGAAAATTTATATCGACCATCAGAAAATGAGGAAACAGACTTTGAAAACGCATGGGTTAGCAATGTCTGAATTTTAACAGACCTTTCACCAGTGTGTTGTCTAGCAGCTTCTTCAAAGTTGTTTGCATTAATCGTCGAATAGAAGTTCCTTCCTTATTGAAGTGATTTTAGCCAGCTGAAGCTGGTCGAAGTGCTTAAATTCATCTGTTTGCTACTTTAAATTGTACCTAGTCATTTTCGTGATAAATGTGAAATCTTTTGGACAACAACTCGAAGGTTAATTACGTCGACCTACGAGTTTGGTTTAGCCTGGGTCGTTCCGGAGTTCGGAATGCGGTTCTATGCAAATCGGTGCACGCGAGAGGAATCGCCGGAGACAGGAGCGCATCGAGAAGGTCGCGAGGCGCATAAATACGCTCGTAGGCTGGACCAGTTGGTGTCTAGACGAGCCAGTGTTCTAGAAACAAACGGCACTCGGAGTTATTCCGGACGATCTGGTAAAGGTTAAGGCCTCGAGAGTTCGATAGCCCGAGAGAGGATACCGCGCGACAACGTCCATCCGCGGCGACACTCGCCGAATTTCCTATCGCGTCCTCTCCGCTTCCTCGTTCGCTCGAGAGTGAAGGGAACTCGCCCGACCAGCGAACGTAAACACGCCACGCTTCGTAATGCGTTTCTAAAATTAAAGAGCCGAGTTACGCGCCCGGTCGAGCAACGCTGTGGCAAAATCTGCGCACGCGTAATCCTTTCCACAAAGATTACAGCGTGATTCCTCCATCTTTTAGAAACGCTCAAACATCCCACGCTCGATATTGGGAAAGCAACCTAACCAGTTTCTCAATTTCATGTAAATGCAAACATTTCCACCCAATATTTATCAATTAAATAATTCACACTTCTTTCCTGAATGCAAGGTAAGATGTCCAGAAACTTAAGTTGCTTGGGGAAGAAATTGCCAAGGGTCAACTTCCGTTAAATATTTCGGTACGAACAAAATTTACGCTTCCCTAGTAGCACAAGATATTGTATACATATTCATATAATATTAAAAAGCGATTCAAACTTTTTTTAATATTTAAATGTACATACAAGATTTATTTTATATTAAGTAACCTTTTTTTAAATAGACAGAAAATATCTATTTTATGTAAAATATCTATTGCATGTTATTTAAATATAGAATTTACACTTTTCAAATATTGATGTCTGTTTATATTCTCTGAATATTTAGCTTATATTTTCTAAACATTCAATTCACATTTCTTAAACATGTATGTGTGGCTTAAAAGATATTTTCCCAATATTTCAAAAAAATATTTATCCAATATTTTTACTAGGGTTCTTTCTTGAACCAAGACAAAATGTCCAGAAAGTTTCAAACTGATCCGCGTCATAGTTCCTCGGGAAAAAAATGTTGAAGCGTGTTCTAGACCGGGCGTGTACGAGGATAATCGAATTCTCGAGTAAGATAGCAGCGTTCCGCTCGCGGTTCGGAGCGGATTCGAGTAGTTTGGTACAAGCGAGATCGAGACCCGGACAAACTATCGATTTGTTCTGCGGCGATCTAACGCCGGTTTCCCAGCCTTAATGGCCCGTGACGGCGGCGGTTGCACGTTCGCGCGATTCGCGCGTGGGCACCGCCGTGAAATTTCCAGCTATTCCGTGCGCCGATTGTGCCGGCGTGTTTGCCACCGAAAGGTTGCACCGATCCGCGAACTATAGTAATAGCGGACTATAGTAATAGCGCAGGCGGGCGCCGATCGCTTCCAGCTGTGCATCCGCGATCGACAGCAGCGATTCATGACTCTAAGGACGTTCGACAGCCTTGCGGCGCTACAGCTACCGAGAGATGCAGATGCATGTGCACGACCGATGCAGTTGCGTCACATTTAATGATCGCGGGATCCAATACTCCGACCATCGAAATTAGAGGATCGAGTCCTCGGGTTTATCGTAGACGTTCAATCGATTGTAACTTCGAGAAAAATGAACGGATTGCGATCTAACTAGGCTCATGTTAAAGGGTGAAATTTTTACTTTTACATTCATTCGTTCATTACTTTTACGTGATTCGTTTACATTTTTAAATTCGCAAATATTTTTGCTGCCTCGCATTGGATCTAATTGTTACTATAAATGCATAAAATCATTTTTTAATTCGTCAAAAATGTTTTACTACAAATGCATAAAATCTGTAGTCTAATGAAAAGTGAATTAGAAAATTTTTCTCGCTGATCTTACGATAGGGTTGAAGATTCAAGGTTCTCTCGCAATAACGCATAAAATTTTTTCTACGATTTTTCTGCGCGTTTTATTGCACTTTGAGTAAAAGGTGCGACGCTGCCTTGCGAAAGAGATCATGAAAGGCTGTATACATAAATAATTCTTGATAATTCAAATGCTTTGTTCGATGAATTGAACTTGTTGTATAGGGTATATATTTTGGGAGGACCGGTTTTAGAGAAATTAAATATCTAAGTTTAAAGGGCGTTGGAGAATCGATTGTGTCGAGAAAGAAATCCTATTGCGAATGGTACAGAATTAACAGATGGATCCCAGTTCTCCATTCCGTCCAAGGTTAATCCTACCGGCAACCGCAATCACTTTCACGTCGATTAGCAAACGCGTACTTGAAGACTCGACACTCATCATGTGTCAGGGATCGTCATCGAGCTACCGATCGCCGAAGCAAAAAGTTCAGGGTCTCAATCCTATTCGCGAGACTCCATTTTCAGCTGTGGCCCCATGGCCCGCGGCCGGAGCTCGGGGCCAAACCGATTATACTGCTTTATTCTAGTACATGTTACTATACAAATTTCTGTGCAATCTAAATACAGTAAAGGATTTTTGTTATTTCGATCGTAAATATTGAGATAGTAAATGATTCGGTCATATTTAATTAATTATTTTATTTAATTCGAACAAACGTTTAGATTAGATAGCCTTACCGATGAGTCCTCTAGCTGGTCTAGGACGAAACACCCACTTTCTTTCTACTATTAAACCTTTTAATAGCAAACGTGGTCTCGAATCAAATAATTCAAATCCGAATCTAAACGTAATTTTACAAATTCTATGATCGAATCGCCGATAAAATCATTCTCATTTAATATGTAAATACAGTAAAGTATTGATCAAAGAAGAGCCGTAGGATCCATACTGTTTCTGAGATCGTGTAGTTCTAAGATGTGAACTGAAAACAAGAGCGGGTTTTCAAACACTTAAAACAAAATCTACTCATGGATTAATTAATCCAATGAATCGCATTATTGCAACAATCACGCACTATTTATAACAGTATTGATTTTTTCATTGAATCTTTGAATCTTTTTTTTCTTATTACATAAGTAGTCTTGTATCTTTCTCTTTTTTTCTTTTCTTTGCAAATACTTATGTAAAAAAGGCTTCTGTCTATCTATAATAAATAATAATAATATCACAAACAAGTTGGCGAATGTTATTTAGATTGAGTACTGCGCGATGATTTTTACAGGAAGGTAATAAGTATCGGACAGCCGGTGGTGGCTCGTTGATTCAACCGATGTTCGGTCGGTGGTGTAATTCTGAAGGAGCAAATTAGTAGGCGACGCGGTGCGTTTGTATATTTGCATGTGAGTTCGCCTGAGCCCTGCAACCCCGGTTATCGTGGCAGGTTTACAAGCGTTTACAAACGCTCGAGACGTGCTCCCGGTGTCCTTGTGTCGTTAACACGATTAGAAGTTGCCCAACGACGGCGTGTGAGAGTGCCTATATTATCCGGCGACGCCAAGTAAGTCTGTGCACTCTCTTGCAAAATCGTCAGTCCACCTCCGTAAAAAGCGCGATTCCGCGGCGCGTTGAAACGCTCTCCTCGCGTGCACGCGCCAAGGAGTTCCTTGGCGAGCGAGAACGGATCGAGAGTGCTCGTCGCAGGAGAGCGATCGACCGATCGAGCGCGGCCTTCGGGAGAGGAGATCGAGCGCCGACGCTTGCCGTGTCGCTCGCACGATTTTGGTCATCGGGGACGGACAAATATTTTTACGGCGCTTCCACCGACTATGCCACTTTCGAAATGTCGAAAGTAGAAACGCGGGAGCTTGCGGTTTAGAAATGACGAGCGTGAGGTCACCGGAGAATTGTTCTGTTTACCCTCGAACGATACGTGGAACTTTTTCAACGATCCCGTCGTTCGATTCTGGCACAGGGAAGATGTTGCTAAACCGAATTCGATTTACCGTGATCTGCCTCAGCTGAACATTGCAATGTCTTGCTTCAATTTTTGCTGAAACTGACCTTATCGGAAAGTGCAATCCTCTATATGTGCGCCCTCAACCATAAATAATTAAGTACATAAAAATAAATTTTTAGAAAACACCACGTTTTTAAAAATCAACTAAAAAGTATAAAGTAATTTTTCTAACCTCGTACAGACAGTGGTGAAAATTAGTGATTGTGAATTTTGAATTGCTATGAAAATACTTGTATTTAAGACGAAAAACGTGGGGCGCATGAAATAGATAATTGATGCATCTTGCGCCTCACGTTTTACGTTTTAAATCTTACTAGTATTTTCATAGCAATTCAAAACTTACAATCACTAATTTTCACCACTGTCTGTACGAGGTTAGAAAAATTACTTTATACTTTTTAGTTGATTTTTAAAAACGTGGTGTTTTAAAAATTTATTTTCTGGAATAATGGACTATTTTTTTAAACGAGTACTTTGGAGGAGAATACATAAAATACATTAATTAATTAAATATCACATAAATATCACATTAATTAATTAAATATCGTGATGTTGCCCAGTGCATTTTGTTTCGGAGAATTCGCGAAGTTCCGCGATGAAAGGTACATACATGGTTGAAACCGGCGCGTTTCTCAGCAGAATGAATTCATTGGTCTTTTGTAGGCTGCCAGCTAGTTGATTTACGCACGCGGAAGAAGCCTTGAATTCTGCCCGATAAATAATGAACGATTTCGCGAGCGACGTTCCGGGACCCGAGCCAGATTTTGCACGGTGCGTTGCTCAATTTTACGAGAACGAGCAGGAACGAAACCAAACGAAACGGAACCGAGCCAAAGCGCTGTGTCGTCCCGGAGAACGGCCGTTCCGCTCTCTTCGAACGGTTCTCGGTCGCGTAGTCATCGCTTTGGAACGGGAATTCGGTTTGTCCCTTTGTCTCGAACACGGCCGCAGGCCTTTCAATTGACTCACTTTACGATTTTCCCCGTTTAACTACGCTCTTAACCTTGTTCACCCTTTGTACTATGACTCAGCGGACCGAAACACGTTGACAACGATCGATTCATCTCTCGATATCGCTATCGATCTCCTGCCACCAGAAATGGTACCTCGTTTCATCGGAGCATCAAGTGTCGCGTTGAAAGTTTCGTAAAAATTCACCAGAACACTTTTAAATGTACCTACAAAGTATAAATGTTTGAAAAAAGTCAATGAATCAGTCCAATTCTATATTATTTTTAAACTGACTGGCTTCCGAGTTTTCCAATCATTCAATGCAGACACGGAGATCAATGTACAGGAAATTTCACTAGGATCATTTTCATTAACCCTGCGAAAACGTGCGCCCTTAGAAGTCCCCCATATAGACTCTCCAAAAAACGAGCAACTTCTATGTTTGATACTTCCTCAATTCATGTATTGTGGAATTCTTTACCGAAAAACAAATAAAAACTATTATGTGTCCGCTGTAAAATACATGAAAGACCTCTCAGGTCGATCGCGCGTTCCAAAGTGATTTTTTGATCGCGCGTTCCGCATGGGTAGTAACACTTTCCACGTGTTCCAGTTCACGAAACGTTCATTGCTTCTCCAAATATAAATATCCATCTATTTTCACATTTCTAAAAACGTGTAATTTTATAATTTACTATGTTAATTAATCTATTCATCGGTTTGTAAAAATCAGGATGATGCAGAGCTGGTGGTGCACGCTGCACTATTGAGAATGAGGATAGTAACAGATAAATTTAGAGTCGGATGAATATCGTGGGCGGGCCACAATGCGTTTGCCAGACCCTAGAAAAGACAATAAAGAGACCGACCTAGAATCGCCAGGTTCTGCCGTTGAATTTTCCCGTTCTCCGACAGATTTTCTGCTCTCGCTCCACAGCACGGTGTATTGGTATTTATAATGGTCCTTGATCGCGGGACAATCGTTACCGCGTCGCAATCGTCAACCTTTGTCGCCGTGCGCCGACAGGATCCGAGAGAACCGATCGGATCGGAACGGAACGGATCGGTCCCCGATCACCTGTGTGCGTCTTATTGATTCCTAAACGCCTTTCAAACGGCTTGTGACATTGGTCGATTGGCCTTTCCTAAATACCAACCCGCCAACCATGTCACGTCGCATACTTAACCAACGAGTCGACCGGCGTACACATTCTGTTTACCGTGAACGAGCATTTCGTGGGCGATCGACCGTAGGATCCGATCGTTTCGGATCCCACGTTCGATCTCTGGATCGAGAGCTTTTCCCTCTGGAGAAGTGCATCCTTGAGCTTTCGAAACCGGTCACAGTACTGTACATGTGCCGGAAACATATTTCACCGATCTCGTCGTCTAAATCTTAATGAAATCGGGAGAAAATGTGACGATAAAACACTTGGGTTTACTAATTTTTTTCAGTTTTATCAATTTGAAATATCATATTTTTCCTATGTAAACTGTCATGACAAAACATTTTTATCTTTACTCGTTAAGGTTATTTCGAGGTCACTTCTTGTTTTTTTTTAATGGAATGCCACGTTGACATTATGACAAGAATATAAACAAATTCAGCATTCGTCTTTGAAATGACCTCAATATAATATAGTATAGCGTACCATAGTGAATTGAAAATATTAAATATTATCATGGTAAAATACTTGACTTTCATAATCACCGGCGCAAATAATGGCTGCAGTATTACAGTAGAGTGCAACGACGTTTCCGTTGGAGCGCGGAAAACGGCATGCACGTATGCAAGCCTGCGCCCGGTTTTCCCGAGGAAACGCGAGTTCGATTCGCGAATCGAGAGCTTCGATATGGGTCGCGAGTAAGAGGCGGCGATCGCCTTAATTTGTCATTAACGGAGCTGGAACAGGGAGGGATAAAAAGGCGCGACACAGAGGGAAAGAGAGCGGAGAGTCTGGGGCACGTTCGATTCGTTGCGAGCCGAGCAGCGTCCTTGCACCGTGGCTCATTCATTGGCTGGTGCACTTGCAACGACATCGCGGCAAGCTGCGCGCAATCACGCCGCTCCGTAATGAGTCAACGCTATAAATATTCTCACGCTTTTCCGACCACTTTTCTGCCGCCTCGAAAGTGTCCCTCGAGTTGAGTTTCCCGAGGCCGCAGGCGTGCAATCGATCCCGAGGTGCGTGCGCTCTGCACTTGCATCCGCGCTGCACCCGGAAGAATTGCTTTTTCGCCGGAGCACGCGCTGCGCACCGCTTCTTGCCGAGAGAGGAAGATCATTGGATCGGTTACAAGTTCCATTTTGTTCAAATTATTTATCAGCCATCACATTTACATATTTTAATTTGAAGTATACTCATGCAAGTCTTCCACGAAATCGAAAGAATTTAATTGGGGGAACCAAAACCAGAAATACAGAATTTATTATACTACTCCGTAATGCAATTTAATTCAATCGGCTTGAATTTGATCAAAGGACAGTGACAGCCATTTAATGCTCTGCACTTGCATCCGCGCTGCACCCGGAAGAATTGCATTTTCTGAGAGAGGAAAATCATTGGATCAGTTATAAGTTCCATTTCGTTCAAATTATTTATCAGCGACCACATTAACTACATATTGAATTGCAAATATAATCCTGCAAATCTTCCACAAAATCGAAAGAATTCAATTAGGGAAATCAAAACCGGAAATACAGACTATTACATCCTTGACGTCCTAATCCAATTTAATTAAATCGACTTGAATTTGGTCAAAGGATAGTGACAGTCTTTTTTGTTACAGATTTAATGCACATATCTGAAAAATGGTCATATATCAATATATATGTAATTTATACAATAATTTATTCAATTACAATTTATATTATACAATATATATCATATATTAATGTTCTCATATTGCTCTCAATTTCTTAAAAGAATTTTCTAAAAAGATTCTTGACTTTACCAATGTACTCGGACCTCGAATGGTCTTCGGCACGGGTTAATCGCGTCGAGATACGTTCGGGAACCTGTCGGTTCCTACGGGACTGTCGTTGAACCCGTTGCATCGTTGCACCAATTATTCACGTCATCCTCCGTTAAGCGGCAACCGAGGGTCCTTAAAAGAAGTTGCGAAGAGGAAGAAGAAGAAGAATGAAGCTACCTGTGCATCTTGCAGTTCCCGGTGGTTCGTCGAATAGACACGACCTCGTCGAAACAAAAGTTACCTTTTGCCGTTCGGTGAGGTGGGGGGTCGACATTTACCGTGAACAGCCTTTTGGGGACGTTTTTCTACGGTCGCCTGGACCAGTTAGACCGGTTTCGCCGAAAAACTCCCGGCCGGTTTTCGAACGGTAAGCTTTCGGGAATAGGGCCCTCAGCCTTCATGGGAAACACGGTTAACAGTCTTCTCTTCTTCCTTGCGAAGTTGTCCCCATCGTGTACCTTCTACCCAGGATCTTTCACCTTCGATGATCCTCGGGACGATTTTCGAGAGCGACGCCTCGCTAATCAACGATAATAACTCGACGGGTCACGAGTGTCCGAGGTCAGTTACACGATCGCCAGCTTTCACTCGAGACGGCCAGAGATATCTCCGTGTTGTTGCTCGAACAATAGAGGACACATCCTTACGACTCTCGAACGGATCCGAGCGAAGCGCGTCCGAAGACGATGGAGTTCGACAAAGTAATTGGAAACGTTCTGGTTTAGAAGTCGTAAGAATTGTAAGACGATAGAACTCGTGGGTTTATGAGATTAGTGGGCGTGACATTGTACATTGATCGTGCGAGGATGAGTGTTGGTTGGGAAGCCATTTTGAAACCAATCGAACGATCGCGCGTTTTCATGCGAAACGAAACATTGTCTGCATCGATTGCGACGAATGCCAGAGACGCCGTATAAAACCTCTTTGCTTGTTTATCTATTCAGTAGTTTTTTTTTAAATTGTGGACAGCAGTAATCTTTTTTAATCTCTCTAAGGTTTTAATTATGATTTTATTATGAAAAGTGTACGAGTCTACTTTACGAAACAGAAATTAAGTGAAAATGCATTTCCTCTTTTAATCATTTTAAATATAATAATTCTAATGCCTCTCGCGTTCGTTCGCTTTTGTCGCAACTTCGTAAACTCCGCAGTCTATTTGCAACTCTGTTTTACAGAGCTTTATAAAATATTCGATCAAACGAAATTACACAAATTCGCAATCTAATCACGCTGATGTAAAATCATTTGGAGCTTCAGCGATCGTTTCCTCGATTTCGAATTTCGCTCTGAAATACAACAGACCGAATGCCACAACTTCTACCCACCTAGCTCGGAACAGGCCGCGCCAATAAATTTCTATCTCTGTAACCGTTGATCGGATCGAGTCGATTCTTTTTTCATTCCAATCAGAATGGATCCGGTTTACCATACGAATTTTCTGTTCTAGTAAAAATTCATTTGCTAGCTCTCCGGTAAAATATTCGACAAATGTTTTCGCCGGAGGAATTAGGAATTCTGCGATTCATCGGCTCGTAGGCGGCCGGGAAAATTCGCGAATGAGGTTGATGAGTTTTTTTTCCCAGCGACTTCCGACGCCGATATTACGATAACCGTCGCGTAAAAAGCCGGGGCGGATCGTGGGGCGGCGGCGTCGAAAAGTTTCCGCGTAGGAAATCGTTGCTCGACGAACGTGACGTAGCAGAACCGGCTAAAAAATTTATACATTCGTCGGGGAAAGGGGTGAACGAGAGGAAGGTGGTTCGAAACTCAATTTCAGAGGTGCAACAGAATGGAATTCCCTGGGTAATAACTGGCCCGCGGCTGCGGGACCAAGCTCGATACGGGGGTGTATCAATCGATTTTGTAACCGAGCAGTCGGATATCGTTACCACCGAGCATAGTAAAAATTAAAAGAAAAATAACGGGACGACTATCCACTTCGACGGGAGCAAAAGGATTCCGTGTTCGTAAAGAGAACCGTCGTCTGCGCACCAGTACTTCAAGGCAGCTCTGTTTAATGAAGTTCCAGAGCCCGGAGCTGATTTCACTTCAAACGATACTCTCCTCCAGGTGTATTCAACTTTAAACTTCGGGAAAAATCGATTCCTTTATTACATCTTCTTCGCGTACTTTTGAAATCTACACAAGATTTCGATTTGCAGTATCTAATCAATTACACTGCACATTTAAGTATCAGATACTACATAAAGTTAAAATAGAATTATTCTTGGTTGAAGGGAATGTTTAATTTTCAAGTAAAGGAGGAAATGGTATATTTAATTAATTAATGTATTTTATGTATTTTCCTGCAAAGTACTCGTTTAAAAACGTAGTCATTGTTCAAACAAAAAATTCCCCCCGTTGTTCTCGTGATACAGATAATATGAGGGTAACCTATAAAATATTAATATAGTGTGTAGAGTTTGATGAAATCATTCCTGTTAAATATTGACTTGTTTATAGTAAAACCTAATGTTAAGGGTTGTGTTTGTATTCACAATTATCTTACAGATTGTAAACTATCAATATAAATCTTATGTTATGTATCGTCAACTGGTAACTTTGTAAAACCAAATTGTAAAGTGAAATGGACCCAACTAAGGGTCTAAATAGCTTCGATAAAAAAAAATCATTCCTGTTACTATCTTAATGCGATCGACGTAACAAAAATCCAAATATGAAGATTCCATTAAAAATGAATACTGACAGTTTCTGATTGGAAGTGCCGTGTGAAAACGATTCCCCATAGAAAAGAGTTCCCCGATGCAGAACTGGGACACCGTAGAAATTACGGAGTCGCTCCTCGCGTGGCGCGTGGGTGCCGGAAACAATTTCCCGGCCGCTGGCTTTGGACACGTGCCAGGTGTCTTTTTCCCTTTGCGAACGGAATCGCGCCGCTTCTAGTTTCGCAAGCGGCTAGCCACTCCATTACTCTATCCTCGATCGGAAGTTCGACGCTCAAAGCGAAAGAGGGCGAGAGAATCGAAGAGTGCGAGAGAGGCTGGGGCACACACGGGAACAAGGTCGCTAGTTTTCATCCCTGTGACGCAGCGGCCTCATTATCGTGTTATTCCACTCCATATTGCTCTTCGGGTTTAATAACGGTTCCAGCACCCTTGTACCGTGCTTCGGTGCCGCGCTCGATACGCCGACGACAAAGATTAATTAATCCGCGCCGTTCTGGATTGCGGCGATGTTCCCGGGGTCGCGACCCCCACCTGCATTTTCATCGAGCCACCGCAACCGTGTCTATTAAATTTCAAAAATCCCCGCTTCAAAGGCTTCTCAAGGTTCTGCATTTTTATCCCGTTTGAATATCGAGGTCTGCTGCCTCGAAAAGGTAACGTTTCAACCGCGTAACGATGCACGGAAACTCCCCGATACACAACAGCTTTTATAATTACCTTGATACACGATGTACATAATTCGTCGATCTCCAAACCCCTTGATGTCAAAAACATGTTTACACCTGAATTTTCAAGATGATCTCTTCAAGGTGAACAATAAAAATGTTTTACTGGATTCGAGGAAGTCTAGAGAATCTTCTGATGTACAGAACAATATAATATCTTTTATAATAACATCACAATAATTGTTTAAAGTTGGAAAATAGATTTTTTTTCAAAGTCACGTTTTTCAAAAGCTGTGTGTGTAGGAACAAAATTAAGGCTAGCAGTTATATGAAAACATAAAAAAGTTAATATTTGTTGGATAGTGTAATTCTTCTGGAACAGTTTACTTCATTTTGGATAGTTATCCAGCACTTTGTCAGACAGTTACCACGTTCATTAATGGTACGTGCTTATTTTCGACGTGGTGGAATAGCATTGAAAAGCAACGGGTGCGTGAGCGGTTCGCGGCTCCGACAAATCTTCGGTTTATTTAATGCATTATTAATGGGACGTGCACCGGCGTTGCACCAGGCCGCATTTGCATCGGGCGAACGACGCGGGAGACGCAAACCGCCTCGCGTGTCTTACATAACGGTGGCGCGGAACACCTTTAAGGGAATTTCCCTTAAAGAGGCTCATCCGAGATGCGAAAGGGTCAAACGCGGACTAGCCAAAGAGGGAGGAAAAGGGCGCAGGAATGTCGTTCGCTATTAAAGGGACAGCTTGACCAACGCCACTTGCCAAGGGGGCAAGGAGAGGAGGTCTCTTCCAGAACTCACGGTATTGTTCATCGCCCCGACAAAAGGGTCTCCCTCGAACTTTTACCCTAAACACAACCGTCCTTAGTCTCTCATTCTCTCTCCCTCTTCGTCCGCGCGCCTCTCATTCCCCAGAACCTAATTTCAACTTTATTCCCGCGACTAAACGACTGCCCTTGCACCCTTTCCTTCCTGGTGGCTCCGGGACTACTTGAAAAGGATCGACGACACTCGGCCCGCTCGTTAAACCCTCTTCAACAGATTCCCTTACTAGTTTCGCAACGAAAACTATCGATCTCTCGAATTCTCGCAGTTGGAAGTCATTGTTCAGCATATTTCCAGATTTTTAATCCTGTTGATTATTTTTCATTAACCGAGTCCGAATAAAAATTCCACCGGTTCTCGTTACAGCCCCTAATTTCACGCGATCCACTAACGAAACGCATAAACCTTTCACGGAAGAGGAAAAATTCGTGGGTACACGGCAGTTCGCTGAAACTTGGTTAGCGACCCATTAAGCCAGGTTGAAATATAAGGTTGTGTAATAAACTCTTCGCACGGCAATTCAGCGGCAGCAAATTTTACATGATATTCGCTTAAGCGGGATACGTGCGTTGAATTTTATAGCGCGATCTGTTATGATTATTGTTGTTATTGGGGAGAGGAGCGCCATTTCCATCGAGCGCAGAGGTTCGCGATATCGGTAACAAAAGTAACTGGTGTGTTATGTAGACACGCAGGAAGCCGGGCAAGTGGCAAACAGGTTTTTCTCGTTCGCTTTGCCGTGCTATCTCGCGACCGCGTGTCCGATTCAATTAGCGATCGTACAATTAACGGTCGTGATACTGAAACGCGCTGCAACTTAAACGATCCACCGTTCGATCCGTTTTCCGTCTCTCTCTCTTTCATTTCTCCAATTAAAGATAACTGAATAGGACGAAACACCATCTTCTTTTCCTCTAGTATTAAACATTTTTATTTTTATTTCATTTCTAGTATTAATTGTTTGAAATATTAAACCTAACCTGTTATGTAATATTTTTGTCCTACAGTTAGTAATAAGTAAAATGGTTTTGTGGTATTGACAATTTCCGAGAGTAGGATCGCGATAACGTACCACGGAATTTGTAGGACAATGTGGCTATTAAATTATATAAATATTAACTAAGAAATATTTTTTCGAATAATTTAGATAATTATCTTGAGATTTAACAAAAAAGAGAACCCAGTTAATAATAAATTTTGGATAATCGTCAAATCGATATATTTTATCTCTGATAACCCTGTTAGCTACCACAATCGCGAATTTTTTCAGAGAAAAAGTTGGGCGTCTCATCAAAATGAAGCTACTCACGGAAAATTAGGATGGATCTTGGACTGTTCTCATTTACTATCATAAACGAATATCCTTTGCAACTGGGGCTGTACAAATTGATAACGAGCACTATCGGTCCAGGGTTGAAACGACTCCTGCTTCCCTTTTAGTGAGGGTACAGCCAGATTCAAGCACGGTGCATCCCCGAGCGTTGGAAAGTGTTAGGGACAGCGTCGTGATGGAATGATCGACAGGCCTCGATCCTGCTGTCGAAGGTTCGCGGATCGAACTCGTCATCCGTCAGGACCACTTTCTAACGGTGACCGATGCGAGTCCTCGTCTCGTATTGAGAAACACGACGGAGGACTTTCTCTCTTGCAAACACAACCGAGGTGTCGCCTCGCCGTGCTCTATCCTCAGTTTCTTTCCGAACGAACGAATCGAAACGGGGACACCGGGGCAGCTGAGCGGAGAGGATAAAAAAAGTGAGCGCAGTTTTGGTTGACGCGCTGCGCGTCGCGCGGAATAACGGGGACACTTGCGGTAGATCGGGCACGAGAGCGGCGACAACAGGAACGCCCGGGGAAAAACGAAGGAGAAGGTGCGTGGGCCGAGTTCAATCAGCCGGCGAGCGATCAGGAACTCGAGGAAACAATAATCTATCCTGCGAAACGTGTTTCTCGGAGAAGAAAACGCTGATTTCTCCCTCGCGGAATAAATGAAGAGAACCGAAACGTATTTGTGTCCCCGATCGATGTACCCTCTCTCCGCTGATCTGATAAGGGACAATGGAAAGAAATACGTAGGACATAAACGCGACGTAAATTCCGGTGCAAAATATGGTAGCAATAGGATCAGAATTTACGATCGTCCTCGCCAGGGAACGCCTAGCTTCTTTCTAGGAGAACGGTGTCGCTGTGCCCGAAGCGGAAAGCGCCTCTCGGAAGAATTCTTTCGCGTCCCGACGCCATTTTAGGACGGGTCTTGCTTCATTTTCTACTCGTCGCTGACCCTCTTACAGTGATTTACACCATTCGAACGTGGAAGACCCCCCTTCCTCTTCTTCGTGGGGTTTAGAAGCCTGTGATGGGCTTCGGCAGGCTTTCACGATCGCAACGTCGCTGGATCAGTGCGTTGATTCCATGAGGAAGGTGTTATTATGACAGTGAGCTTCGCTGATGTGCTTTATTAATTTTGACCCTTGGATAATTCGTTTATTATTATCATTATTATTTATTATAGACGGACAGAAGCCCTTTTTACATAAGTATTCACAAAAAAAAGAGAAAGATACTAGAATACTTATCTAATAAGACAGAAGGTACATACGCACAAAGACAAAGAAAAAAAAACAGAATAATACTGGTGATTAGAATTTATATATATGATAAATCACAATTTATAATCAATTTTGTGGTTCCGGCGGACAGTTCGAACAATTATACACTTTGTCTTTCACACAATTTATTATATATTTCATTTTCGATCGAGAAGAATTTTACTTTTAATGTACATTTTTTTCGATGCACTATGGGATACTTACTTGGCCGATCTAGCTGGCCAAAATTATTTTTTTTCTGATTAACGCGTTTAAAATGTACCTACTAACTTATTTATAGTATTTTTTTCTTAAAAAAAATAATTAGTGCGATGTATAGCTTGAACTTCGACTATTGTTAGACTCCGAATGTTCACGCAATATCGTTTGCAAAATCAATTAGCGTTCCGAGGGATTCTGGAATGGACACGGTTCGAACTTTCTTCGATCTTGAGGTGGAACGAGTTCCGCGGAACAATTACGGAAAACGGGAGCGTGGGTGCGTTAAATCGAGCAGAGATCGGTCGAGAGAGGAGCTGCGCGGTGGCGCGTGTAGCAACAAAGCGGGGGAAACCTTGCGAAAGTTACATCATCGAGGCTAGCGATCATTATACCGAGTTGGACGCGCGCGCCTGGCACGATTCTTGGGGGGCACGGCGCATTGTGCGTAACCGCGGTTTTATCGTCGGCTCCCGCGAGCCACGTAGGTGGATGCGAGCGAGCGAAAAACCGCGTCGGAAACGAGCGATGCTCTCCACGATGGCAAGCAGAGTGTAACCCGCTGGTTATCCGTCCTAATTAATTTGCTAGAGCCTGGTGGCCTTGGGAACGACGTCAATATAGCGGAAACCGCTCGGCGCAGAAATTAACGTCTGCGAAAAATGTTTCGGAATTTACGAACAATTTTTCGGAATTTCTCTCGGAGAAACCGCCGAGCCTGTTGCAATAAAAATTATCGAAATTACACGATTTATGTATTATTTCTATAATTATTTTTTATGAGGATCTTCTTAAGAGGATTCTTCTTAAAGAGGAGCTTCTCAACTTTTCGATAACACTGTCCAAAAAATTTCAACTTTTTTTCACGTTTCCATATAACTGTTTTCCATATGACTGAAAAAAAACTTATTTTTCAACTTTGAGTAAATATTGTGATGTTATTATACAAAATATTCTATTGTTCTTTACAGCAAAAGATTCTCTAGACTTTCCCGAATCCAGTGATGTGCAATAATAATACATTATGATAAAGAAAAATACAATATCTTTTATAATAACATCAAAATATTTGTTCAAAGTCGAAAAATATTTTTAATATTTATATTTAATAATTAATATTTATAATAAAAACTCTATAAGATCCATCCAATAGTTTTATAGAAACATTTTTGTTGTTGGACAGTGTAATTGTAAAACTGATCCATTATATTAAATTCAATGTTCGATTTGAAGTTGAATCACATTGACGGCGTTAACAATTAATTCGATATCGACGTTCAATTACATCTCGCATCGCTGAAAGACTTTCCACGTTGAATGGTTTACGGAACGTGTTAACGAGCGCGCTCTCCAACGTCCGTGATAACGGGGAAGTGGACGTCTCTGATGATAATAAATGAAACGATATGTTGATCCGTACGGTTCGATGCTCCCGTCATTTTTGAGTCAGCTCGAACCGCGTGTAACAAGCGATAAACGATCATCGAGGATGACAAACCGGCGATCCATTTCGTGTCGCGGACGGAATTAGCTCGCGATCCACGGGAAAACTGGTTCTTCGGACTAGACACGTGAGTTCGGAATTACAGATCGAGTTTATTTTAAAGATCATTGCGTTCAACGTCTCCGATGCGCGCGGTTCTGTTTCACGATCAAGGACTCGGCTTCGATTTGCTCGTATCTCGCGTGTTTCTCGAGGATTCTGGATTTCCAGGTCATCTTCGCGAAGATTTCTTCGAGTTGCGATCAGAAAATGACACTGTACGATAGCGAAGACATTATTAATATCAAAAGATACCAGGGAAGTATGTATTAAATACTGCAAAATTTCCTGTGCTTAACTGGTTTTATAGAAAAAATCAGCACATCCTACTTACGGGGAAAATAGAATAGAAAATATTCTAGTCTGAAAAAGGTGAATCTCTTTTAAGCAGAAATAATGTTTGCTTTTTATCAACAGACTGTGGATATCCACGCAAAAATTGTCTGCCTCGTTGGAAATATATTTCCTTTCTTAACCCCGATTAAGTATTTATAATTTAATAAATGGTCCAAGACCAGCTTTCCATTTGACATGTTGAGTACTATCGTTCATCATGCATGCATAAAATGATTGGTCTAGTAAGTCTGTGACCATTGCAGAAAATACAATACGAATATCTTCGCTAGGAACAATAAATAACCTCTAATCACGTTGGTTGTAACGAGGCCCATAGGACAAGGGGTTAATTCCCGTTATCAGCGTGGTGGCGACCGATCCGACGATAATCGGCCAGAAGAGAAAGAACGAGGCGTGTAGCGCGGGGACACGGTTGTTCTCAGAGTGAGAATGACGCGTAGAGGTCTAATCGACCTTATTATTCGTTGAACAATGAACAATTGCGTACAAGCGTAGAAGTAATCGACGGTAGGTTGACGAAACCCCGTGTGTCACTCGAGGACGTGAACCAGCCGTCAGGTTCTCCCGGTCTCTCTCTATTTCTCTCGAGTTTTTCTCGTTCTGGAAACACCGCGGCCTCGTAAACGCTTTCTTTTATCGTTCCCTCGCTCTATTGCCGTCCGACAAAACGACCGTAACAATACGAAGCAACTCGGGGAAATATCGCGTCCTGATGAAATCTTCTTTCACGGAGGAGGAAGAAGAGGAAGAAGAGGAGGAGGATGAACAGGCGGGGGTGGAGGATGGAGGTCGAACGAAACCGACCGAAGATGCTGAAAGAATCTCCTTCCAGCCTCTCCCGCGCAGCGAACCGCCGGTGAATAAGCGACGGAATATTTTCCTAACCCGCTCTCTCGGTATTGCAGCGAACGAGGTATTCAAATATTTAAACACGAAAATATACATGGGAGGCAGCCGCATGAATTATGCATAAGACGTGTCCACCACCTCCTCCGCCTCTCGTCCTTTCTCTTTTTCTCCTTCTCCGGCCACCTTTCTCTCGTTACCGGCCTTCCTCTTTAACTATTCTTCCATCTTACTCTGTCTCTATATTCTTCTCTAGCTCCGGAGCCTCTTCATCAACTTCTGTCGGACTCTACCTGTGGCTTCCCACCTTTCTCTCTTTCTCTAGACATCTCCGCGTCAGGAAACGCCGTTGTTTATGCCGCCGTAACAACAGAGAATATTCTGCTCGATCGGCACTCGAAAAATCACCGAACCGTGAGTCGGTCAGCGACTTTGCGTCCTGGCGTTGGTCAGTACACTCGCACTTTAGTAGAATCATCACAATGATTAAAAACTTGTTAAAACGCTTGTTGAATGAAATAATTTCAATTAAATAATGTAGCCCCTCACTTTTCATTTTTCTCAATTTTCTCAATCGTGCTAAGTTGTGCTAAAGTATTACTTAAAAAAAAAAAAGAATAAATAATTAACGTTTAAGTAACGCAAAGTAATCTTATTTTTTATATTATAGTTGTAATATTCGAGCACAATATAGAACAATTCAGCACAACTGATGAAATTATTTAATTTAACAAGTGGGAGGGCTAACATCTAGGAGTCTTCTTCTTGTTCTTTAAAAATTTCACTGTTGAATTTATTTCTTCCTATCGATGCGTTAAACATTTCATGTTCCAACGATTATATTCTAAAATAAGGACTCACTTTCTCGCAACACGTGTTTGATAAATGTTAAGATGTTAATTCGAATTCAACGACGTACGGTATTCGACGGAACAACAATTCCCTAGCTCTTCAATAACAATGAGCATGTTAATAGTGCAGAGCAGGGGACGACAACAATGTTTTCTCAGATAGTGTATCACGAATTCCTAGTATAGCGTTCGGCAGCGGCTTATCAACGGATCCATCGCCTTATCGGGCGGGCGCGGCTATTGGCTCGACAACTCTTATGGGAAATATGGGATCGCGGTTTCCATCGCGTAGAGAGAAAACGAGAGGAACAGAATGTCGGCAGAGAGTGGCGAGGCGCGTTATGGCTCCCATGGCGGATTCTCCTTGTGTATCTACGAATTGACGAGACTCTCCTTTCACAGCGAGCAAGGGGGGCCGAGCATCGTAGGGAGGAGGCGACTCGAAAAAGAGTGAAGAGAGAGAGAGAGGGAGAGAGACAAGAAAAGGGAGAAAGAAAAGAAAGGAGACAGTGGGAGAAAGAGAACAACGAGCGGCGCACGCTGCTCTGGCTAGGGGTCGGGTAATGGAAGGGACGGAGAACAATGTCGTGTCATCGAGCAAATCGCACAATACTGCTGCACGGCTGGCGCATAAAGTATCGCAGTCAGCGCGGGGCGCAGCGAGAAATTTCGCCGGAGTTCAGCTAAATATTCGAATTTACGGCGGCTCCATCTTCCACCGAGCGTATAAATTTTATGCTCGTTTCGGGAACGTACGGTGACGCATAAATGCGGTAGATCATACATACGGCCGGCCAAAAAAGTCCCCGCACTGCCGCCGATGGGGCAATTTCACCGAAAGTCCAACGAACGACTCCAACTTTTTCTGGGACTAAATGCTAATATTGCTTTTTGCGACGGCTTTTAATCGTCCAGTTATTAACCAGCGTTTTGTATTAATTCTTATTAATTGATACGATCTTTAAATGTACAGGATGCTCAGGCTATTGGTAACCAGCTTTGTTTTGTAAATATTAAATATTGGGAAAAAATGATAGAGGAAAAAGTCATTTTTGTTGTATTTACATTATTTTGATAGAAAGGTCACCTTGATTTCTATTCATTTTGTTGTGTTCACAATATTTTGATAGAAAAGTCACCTTGATTTCTATCAAAATAATGTAAATACAACAAAAATGACTTTTTCCTCTATCATTTTTTTTCCAATATTTATTATTTACAAAAAAGACTGGCTAGTAATAGAATCTAGAAATACATTTTACCGGACCGGCCAGTTCAGCTTCAGAGCACGAAAGCCACAGAGAGATGCTTCTGCAAAGTGATTCCGTAAACAAAATACTGAAAGTCATATAGGAGACGTGCAACGAGAACCGACACAATTAACGACAGAAATTAACGAGCTAATGTAACGGGACTCGGAGCAGAACATTCGCCGGTGAAACGTCCTTGGCTGTTCCAAAAACGAGCCAGTCAGCTCCAGCTGCGAAATATTTTACCAAAGACGTCGCCGTTAGAGGAGAAAGGGGGGAGGTTGATTTTGGCTCGGCGTCCGGTTCCGTTCGTTCACCTAATTGCGCTAATTGCAATTACTGCCGTCGCCGGAGCTCGTTTTCCTTCCAGGTCCCATGGCCCGTTTTCCTCAAACGCCCAGGGCCCGCGCCGAAAGTAGCGGACGCGCGCACCTTTACACCGGGGGCCGGCTTTTAATTAACGGCGATTGCTAATTCGCGTCGATAATTGGCCGACGAGGGGGCAACCATCATGACCGGCGATGAAGCGCCGAACGGTCTCGCGAAACGAGACCGCGGTGATAAGCGAAACACGACTAATTACACCAAGTTAATGAGCGGCCTTGATAACGAGTCCGCGAGAGAGGACCACGAATGCCACGTGGTTTCTTATCGCAAAAAGACGAACGGACCCTCTCCGCGGTTCTTGGTCGAATGATTTTTCTTGGAGCAAATGCTACTTAGTGCCTTGTCTATCTGAGACGTTGAATCATAAAAGTAATGTACAGACTGTAAAGACACTTACGTGATCGCGTTTTATTATTTTTAGTTTCTTGTTGTACCTGTTTCTGGATATCTCATTTACTCGGTTTCTGGTGATTAAATTAAACGAACAGCAGAGTTACATTAGGGACAACATTTTATATGAACTGTTATAAATTTGTATTTGCTGTTTCTTACAACAATGTAATCATTAATAGCAACCCTCTCCACAAGTAACATGTAAGATACATTTCATTGTAAACCATGTGCTCGCTAATGACCTAGCTGTTAACGTGACCACATTAAAATAAATAATACATAAACATTTTCTCTTAGTTAAGGGAGGGAGACGAATCGCTGAACCGTTTTACAGCAATGCAACTTGTACAACGAGGAAAGGCTCAAATTAATTAATAAACTCCAGTAACCCTATTCTGTTTTGTAATTTTTATATTCTGTACTGTATGTAGTGTATTTCAGTTTTGTAATTATGATGTAATAAATCTCATACGAGATATTCTTTTTTTAATAAAAAAAAGAATGTCCGTCGCGCATTGTATTTTGTGATTATGTTGTAATAAATCTCATATGAGATTTTCTTTTTTTAATAAAAAAAAAGAATGGTCGGTCGTCCGAGGGTTAAGTGCACCGCTGAAAATGGCCGACTACCTGCATCGCGCGGTTATAATCTGGTTTTGGATCTACGCCAGGTAAAATTCCGTATTGTGATTTGAATAATACGGTCACGCGTAATCTGCGATGGGAATGATCGTCGCCGGAACTGTCTTAGTTCTAAAATCGTCGGAAGCTCGTAGATTCGTGGGCCGAAGCGAGTCGATAGAGAGGAGGCTCGTTTAAACGAGCTTTAAAAAAAGCCTGGTAACATGCTCGCGAGCACTCCGACGAGAAAAAGGACGAGAAGGGCTTGGCCGTAGTTTTTCGCCGAGCGGTACGCGTGCAAATACCGTTCGCGTGTGTTCGATGCTCTCGAGTGGCACACGCACTCGCGCGCATTCATTCGCGCGGGTAAGCGAACGAAGAGAGGTACCTGCCTGCAAACACGTAACTGAATGCTCGCCACCGACGGTGCAAGGGATTAATACCTTTTCACGGACGGGCCGTGGGTATCGCGCAGATTAGCTGTAAAATCCCCTGTCCCTCTTCCCTTTACCCCTGACTCGTTTCGCCTTTCGCCTCCTTCGGTCCGGTTTTATTTCGCCGTGCCCGCCCCCGTTGATTCCCAACAGACACGCGGGAAAGCCCGCCTCGTTATCGCGAATGGATCATTCGCCTCTTTGTTTATCTCGGCGAGTTGATTGCGAGAGCCGAAACCAAACCCGTCCCCCCTCTCTCTCCGTTCTCGTCCATCGGCGGATTTTTTCACGTTTCCGCAGCGAGAAACGCGAGAAACGAGTGCTCTCGGCGCGCATACAGGTCCCACCACCGCGAAACGAATCCTCTATCGGCTCGCTTTGCCTGCTTTGACGTAATCGTCCCCCGAGGATCGAGGGCCCGCGATTTTACACGGCGAACTTTATCGCGATCCATCGGCCCGATCCAACGCGGACTCCGAAACGCGTCCTGTACCCCGAGGTGCATCGAATTACACTCCGCCGATGACTCTCGAAACAGGTGCAGCAGCGTTCGTTCAACACGAATGAAAGTGATTGTTTTTGAACGGTGAATTATCGGACGGGTTAACAGCAGAAGAGTAATATAGAAGCGAGATTTTGAAAATCTTTTGTATATGTTTAACTGTGTTTGTATGTACAAGATATCTGAGGCAATGTGCATTTTCAGGATGGCTGAGTGTAGGAACGAGATTCTGTAAGTATGTGTTCAATTGTATAGGTGTATGTTCGATTGTATTTGTATGTGTGTATCGTACATGTATGCGTGTGAGCCAATCAATACAATGATTGAAGATTAGATAAATTGATTAATTGATTAGATAAACTTTGATATATATATATTTATTCATAAAATATTCATAAATAAATATTCAATAAATATTAACAGTTTAAACATCTTTATTTGCGTCCTTCATATTTTGTAATTTGTGATTTTTGATTATTTTAGTTCGACGTGTTTGATCTCAGACGGAGATTGAAACGAGACAATTTTATTAATTGTATTTGTTATATTTAAAATTAAACGTTAAACTGTTGTGTTTACGGACGTGTTATTCTATCTACGACTTAAATCCTACACTCTTGCAGTAACTTTGCTAAAATTAGGAAATTTGCTTCAAGTATTTTTAAAGTATATCTGAAAAAGGCTTCGATTTACACACAATAAAATAATAATAATAATTGCGAAAGGTGAAGCTGTAATAACAGGTAAAACAGATGCAGCCAGTGGAATCGCCAGGCGAACACGAAGCGGGCAGATTCGGCTCGCGGAAACCGCTCGATCTCCGCGGATCCGAGCGCGGAAAAGGTCTGGTCGTCGCGACGATTGTTTCGTCGACGTTATTAATTCGTTACAGCCGCAGCAATTTGTCGGGACGCAGCCGATAACGGTGAACGAAGTTATCGCCGGGGCCACGGTCGCCGAAATAGGAGCAATTTGTTCCACGAAAGGGAAAACTGCTGGGTAACCAAGGGGAGGAGAGAGGAGGAGGGGTGATATGGTTGCGACTCTATCACAGACTCTAACAATTTCAACATTCTGCCCGGCGAATTCGGATCGATGGGAACGAATGGTGGATTACGCTCGAATAACTTCCGTCGGAGTGGGGGTAGTCAAAAATTGTCTGCAGCCCAAGCGCACGCTCCCAGAGCGTAATCGAACTCGTCGCCGCTCGAGGACCTATCGGAATGACGTAAAAAAATATACCAGACCGTTCGAACATCTTTTCCGCGAACGTTCATCGCGACGATTCGAAGTGTACAAATGTTCTCGGAGTGTTCTAATGAAGTGAACCACGTACGCGGATTTCTTTCTTGAGAGATTTCAACGTTCTTCTCGAATCAATTTACGTAAATATGAATGTTATTCTTATTCTTTAGAGGAAATAGAATTGTATTCTTTTACGACGTACAAATGGTATTCCAATGTGAAACTATAAATATTCTGTTCTCTCTTCTGTGACATATTTGGGGATGAACTCTAATCGCTGCCGAGACGCCACTAAACATTTCCAACCTCAAATTATTTTTAACTAAATTAATAAAATTTAACTAAGTAATTTTGTAAATAACCATTATCCACCATTATCAAAAAATATATAATTGCGTTTGCAAAAATTAAACCACTGTAAATTATCTATTTCCAGTTAACTTCCGTGTGAAAAAACAAAAAGAAAAACGAATGTCAAATTATTTTGTACACAATTCAATTTCTTCATACGCATACTTTATCGAATATACTTGGCAAAGGCACAGTTTCTGCGATCACCGAGAAACTGGCCACGCAACGGCGACCTAGCGAAAATTTAATCCATCGAACGCATCGTACCGATCGTGACAACGAGTTCACTTTTTTTTCTCTCCATGTTTCCCGTCGACGGATCGCGTTGCAACGAACACACGGCGCTCGCGATTTCACGGAGTTAATTACGGCCGAATAAATGCTCTACAATCGGAACGGTACATTTCCAGCGTGTTTTAATTTCAGCCGGGAAGTCTGGCTCAGCTGCCATATGGCGCTCCAACGTGTCGTCCGACATCGTCCGGTAATATTTTTTTCTGCTGTGTCTCTCCCCCCCTCTCTCTCTCGCTATCTGTCTCCGTTGCGCAGCTCTCTTCGACGAGCCTATGCAAACGACCGGCCAGAGCTTATTTCGACGTCGGGATTGTCGATCGTGTCCCTTGGCAACGATCGAGGGGGCCATCCGCAGAAAGTGTTAGCTGAAAGCTGGCCCCCCGTTTCGCCCCCAGCAACCCGGAGACAGACAGCACTCTCCCGCGCCACATCATATAATCCGCCATTGATTTCCTTTTGCCACGGTTTCGACGATACGCTCGGATTCAACCGACCGTTTCCCTTTCGACGCTCTAATTAATCCCATTGATCGTAATTATTCTCCTGTTCGACGACGGCCCGCTGTTCGCGCCAACGAAACCGACAACGAAAACGACAGACCGCTCGTCTCGCGGCAAGTCCAATCGCGAATCGCTTCTTGACGCTTGAGAGACTTTAAGCGGGGCTCGTTCGAACGGTGAAATTCATTCCGCAGGCTCGAGACACCTTTTGCTCGATAAATCAATTCCACAAAATATTAGAACATGACGAGACCGATTCGTAATTCCCAGACTGAAAATTCAAACGATATAAGAGTGACCTCTAACCGATTTATTTTTTTTATCTTATTTAACGTCGCTTTTTGAATTATTCTATGAGAATTATTTCGCGACGGGACCACCTTGGGCACCACGGTAATTAGGTGGCACATGGAATATTTCCAGCTGATTTATTTTCAGAAAGCGCTGGGTGCATCGAGTTGGAGGTTCGTTCCTGGACCCAGCGCTCGCGAGTTGACTTTTTACGCGAGTGGAGGTGCACGGAATATACACGGGAGAGCTGGGTCGTCGGTGTGTACGTAGGTTAGGTCGGGCCTGGATTCGGAGTTGGTTTTGGGGTGCGCGCCAGTCAGAGGGGGATGTTTCGAACTCACCCCTTCATCGCTCTCCCTCTGGCGCGTTCCCCTACCGATTCCGCTCTGCCTCGCTCGGCTCCATTCTGCCTCTCTCTCTGCTCATCTCGCTCCGGCACAGACTCCCCTTTCTCTCCATCGCAGCGCGGTTCTTTCGGGCCCTCCACACCCCCGCGAGGATCAATACAAACCGGTGGTTATCGTGTCGATACTCTCTCTCTCTCTCCCTCTCCTCTTCCTCTCTCTGGTCTCGTCGAGCATCCCCGAAATGCTCTCGGGGCAGCAGCTCGGCTCCGCTCGGCTCGGTCCGGCTCCCCTTTTTGCACAAAGACAACAATCATATTCCGCGGGACGCCGTCGTTGCAACGGATAACGAGCAAGCGACCGAGCGAGCCACGAGGAAAAGTATGCCGGTTCGCAATTAGACGTAGTACTACGCGTCCGAATAGGGCTCACCCCTCTGGAAGAGGGAGCGACCCCGCTTGTTCCAAGAGAGAGAGTGCTCTTTTTTAATCTTTTTTCTCTTTCCTCTCCGTGCGCCCTTCACGGCCCGTTTCGCGTTTTAAATATTTCGAGCTGACGCGCCGCCGTCGACAACGACGGCTGCAACTCTCTCTCTCTCTCTCCACGCCCACGTTCTCTCTATTTCTCTCCGCATGTTGTTTCCTCTTCGAGCACACTTTTGTCACGGCGGAATTGATGCGACGGTTCTCCTGGATTTCCCGGTGTTTCTACCACTCGCTTTCCCTCCGATACGAGAGCGCCCGCCAACAGACCGATGCTTTCCCGAAGAGACACGCTAAACGGCCTAAGTGTCGAACACGTGTCACCCATCTGTCCAATGCTATTTCTGCGAACACGCCCACCAGAATCTTTCGGCGACATACGCGGACACGTTCGTTTCAGAGTTTTCCGGTTTGTTTGTTAATGAAAAAAGAGACTTTTTCAGCGCGAATGCTGCAGGAGATGTGAACAGAACGGATTGTCGTGCCGGTGAAGATTGAGTTTGAACGGTTTTCGTGGTGGTGTGCGATGACTTCGGAAAGTGTTTGAGGTGGGATCATTTTAAAAGAGTTCACCTCGAAACTCTAATTAATTCTGTACACTGTACTCTGTCCGAGTTCCAGAATTGAAATTTTTCAGACGATTTCGAATACTTTCATTTTGTCTATAGAAAATCAACTGTTTTTATTGGTACCGTATTCGAACGTTTGAATTTAAGGATGTTCTGGAGGTAATTAAAAATGTAACAGAATTTTTGAAAATTTGACAAGGTATAATCCTTATTAAATTAATGCAATTACCAAAATTTGGGTTCGATTCACTGCACCGGTTAATATTCATAGCAACTAAATTAAATTCCACTTCAAATCCTCTTTAAACCTTGAAAAAAATGCAACTAGAGAGAGAGAGAGAGAGAGAAACTCCATTTTTATTTACATTTACTATAGTTTCCAAACGTACACAGTACTACCAACTCTCAAATACAAAAATACAGCAAATACAGCAAATACATGTTTCTTTCCAATAATAACCATGAATATTGCTTTCTGAGATATTTTCAATTTATTTCAATATTTATTTCAAACTTTTTATTGCGTAATCATATATATTGAATATCACAAATTTATTATCTTTATATATAATAGTTCAAATTTGGGGGTAGAATCATTCGCAAAAGTCACTTACAATCTTTTATAATATGAAAACAATTTGATTAAAAAATAAATATAACATGAATTTATTACTATTTTCTTAATGCAAAATATACTTACGAATGACTTTCATTGCCAATATATTGATGGATTTCAAATTTCTTGTACTTTGGTCTCCCAAATACTTCTACAACATCCTTAAACATAATTCTAAAAGACAGGGTTAGTGGTTAAGCAGCTTGAATATCATTCTGTCGATTTCTATCCATTAAAAACATAAACTTCAATTTATCAATTTCACATAATCCTTCTAACGACGAAGAACTTGTGCAGCGTAGAGTCTACGCCGTAGACGATCACAGTTTTTCGACCGTTTCGACGGTAAAACCAAAGTGGAATATAGGATTCCGAGATCGTAAACGCGAGCCGTAATCCAGAGTCGCGAGTAGGCGCGAAGGACACGATAATCACCGTGAAAACTGCCAACGGCGAATCCACCGCGGGATTGTCTATTCGGGGAGTGGATCGTGGTACATAGTGTGGTGGGCAACGAAACGACCGCTGTGTTCAAGGTTCAGGGCATGATGGCTGCTGCGAGTCAGCCCGAATGGCTGGAACCCCATGCGCCACGACCACCCAATGCACCATTGTAGTACCGGGACACACGATTTCGACGATAGAACGTTGTTCGCACAACCGAGGCCGAGCCCCTCGGCCGTGTCCGTGGATATTAATCCTGTTATATGGCGGCAACCGGCAGACGTAGATTACGACCCCGGGTCGACGGTAACTCCATGGAATTAACGCTGCCTCGTCGGCCAGGCCCATCGGGCTCGTTCTTTCGCTCGAGTCTTCCGTCGACGAACAACTTCCCATCGTTCCATGCTCGGCCTCAAAGACGTTCGAAATACCAGCACCCATTTCGATAAAACGAATCAAATTGATCGGAAAAGGTATCAAAATTATCCAAGTTTTCGGTTAGCCAAAACTGCCGATGTCTAAACATGAAAGAAACATGGCAGATCCCAGGTTTGGTCTTCTTAATTTCATAGTCCTTGCGAGAGGGATCTTAATACAGTATTTTATCCTTAAATGTCTACAAAATCTGACCTGTAAATGTCCCAGATCTGTCCCCACTATTGCGGGGAGAAATAGGACTATTTTGCATTATTTTGTGATGGGACTTCGATGACCATATTCGTGACATTTTTCTGATAAAAATCATATCAAATATGACGTAATTCCGATGATATTTAGTTGTGTAATAGACAATTAAAGTTTCGAGCAGATGGAAGGACAGTCGCCGGCGAACCTTTGAAACTTTAATTGTGTATTACACAAGTAAATAACATCGGAATTATATCATATTTGGTATGATTTTAATTAGAAAAATGCCACAAATATGGTCATCGAAGTCCCATAAAAAAATAATGAAAAATAAAGGAGTTGCACTTTTTGTTGGACTTATATGGATAGAATACTGTAATTGTAAAATGCGGAATCTGAAATCCGTTAATTTGACAACGCTACAGCTTCCACTGTCAATCTCGAAGGAGAATATTAGAGACGCCGTTGCAACTTTTTTTTGCAATTTAATAGCATTATTAGATTATTTAGACAGACGCTCATTGCCTCGCTGCATTATTAATAGAGTACAGTGGCTCGAAAATAATCGTTGATAATATATTCAGATGGAAAACTGAACGTGTTTCGATCGAAATACTAAATATAAATTGAAAGGGGAAAGTTCAATCTGGATATCCTCGGCGGATTTGATGGCAGAAAAATTTTTCGACGTGCACCGCAACGTTCGGTACGTTCCGGGGGACGATCGACGCGGTTCCACAAATATTTTCGATGGCCTGGAGCGAAGGAAACAAGCTGTATTTTCTTCGGAAGCCAAACTACACGGCCTGGCGGTTCGTTTATCCGGGGTTGATGCACCCTCGTCCGTTCGAACGCCGCTGGCGAGCGTCGACCGAACCGAAAGTGCTTCAGATGTCGCTAAACGAAGCAGAAAATCGAGCTTAAGGCGAAAGAAGCTGCTCGACATCCGAGGACCCGATAGCTTCCTCGTCCTGCTTAGCTTCCGCGCCCGCTTTAACGCTTTTAACCCTTTTGTTAATAACCGGCCTTTACGTTTCTCCTAATAATTGTCTAGGTCCTGGCGGAAATGACGGGCAACCGCTCACTACCTGCGTTTGGCGCAGAACATTTATTACAATTTTAAGGACAAGCTTTTCTAGATATGCTATGACATTCTTGAAAAATATTTTTAATCGAGTTTACTAAAAAATAGTAACGGTTGCTTTGTACATTTTTATTTAGAAAAAATATGAGGTTCGTTCCAATAAACATTATAAAGCACCGAAATCATTAATATTTTTCTGTTTCAACAATCATACGATTGATAAAAATAACAACATTTTATTTAGGCTTGTAACGGAAATTTAAAAAAATGCTGAAACATTTCATCGCAATTAGTCAATTTACGTAGTTATATAAAGTTGATTAAAACAAAATATGCATTTCACTGTTATCGAAGGAATTGATTCAGCAATCTCGAATTGCAAACGATACACTGCAGTTCGAATTGAAAAGAAATTGCCGGACTACGTCACGCGAGATGAATTCGACCATCAACTAAGAAGTTCTCGAGAATTGCCGAGTACAAATTACAGGCTCTCGGCTTGTAAGTGTTTTAATTTAAAATTCGCAAGGATATATCTCGCGGTGTTTTTCAAGGTTCTGGAGCTACAACGGACACGAGATCCCGGTATCGACCACGAAACCGTGGCAGCTATTTCCATCGCAAAGGCATGACCGAGGGCGGAACTTTCCTCGGAAAGTTTCGGGAACTCGCGGAGACTTAATCAAGCCTTTGGCGGCTGCGAGCTTTCTCCGCGAGGAAAAATTCTCCCGGTGAATTATTCCCCCGCGAAGTCGCAATTAGAGCGCCTCCCTCAGCGAGATTCGAGGGGGAATTAATAATTCTCGGACTGTTCGATGTCCTAGATGCTTCTGGCTCGGACACGCGTTCGTGGAATAGCGACGTCGCCGATTAAAAAAAATGCAATCAGCTCTCTTCTTCCTCCTCTTCTTCAGCTCCTTTCGAAGCTACTTCCGCTCGTCGGAAAACTCGGACTTCGTTAAGGCGTCGCGAAACTTTCCGTTCCGAATAATCGCGCGAAATAATTGAAACGAAATGCTTAATTTGCGCCGACGTTCTCTAGAATTCTGAACTCCGCAGCTTCGTGGATTTCAATAAAAAGAATCCACGTTTTTCGAACAGGAGTCTCGGTCCCGTTGCAGGCTAGCCACCGTGAATTCAATTCCGTCGACCTTCGAACTTTTCCCTAGGAAACTTCCCGATTCGAGGAAACTCGCGACCATTCTCGAAATTCGACAGAGCGAGTAGCCTCTTCCGACCTCTCGTCGAATTCCTCGCTTTCTCCTCTGTCCTCGGTGATAGGGTCCGAATAAAATTTCAATCCCGACCCCTCTCGAGCCGGGACAGCTTGTCGTCGGATTCGACGTTGTTACGAAAATCTCCGATTCTCGACAGCCAGAATACGCCCAGTTTGCTGCCATCCTGATGGACGGGTCGTCCGCGTAAACAGATTGGTCCTCTGCCCTCCTGGAATCCTGGAATATCCCTGTACGTCCTTTTTGCAAGTTTTTGCGGCAACTCTCGCGGAAGCCAGATTGCACGGTTTTAGAAGATGAAACGCAAAAATACAATCGCATCCTTCTTTCTTCTTCTACGGAGCATCGATTAAAAACGACAGAAATTTATTCGTTCCTTTGATAATTTAAATAACTTGAAAACAATCCAACAATTGTCATACATTTTTTCGTCCTCTCCATAAACACGTAATAGTATCGTTTGACTATTAACACATTGTATTTATTGCGTCATAAATGGTTAATTTTCTAAAACACCGACATTTTTATATGACCGACAGCTCACGTGCAGACAGACACCGCCCCTATTGATTTTCAGCTCAATAAAGTTATTTTTGCAGTGACAACAACCCGCGTTCGCATTAGTTCGCACAATACTATAGTCTTTTGTCCGAAGAACAATGGTCGCCTCTTCTCCGTGAAACGTTCTACACATAACAAATTGCTACATCCGCCACTTTGTATTTTTGTTTGTATTTACATCTCTAACGTTATGGGAAAACCGCAGTTGTCAGCGTTATGCAAGTCCTGCTACAATTTCTATACAACGTTGTATAACAACCGCGTCATGCGAGGGTTACCAATTGTCGAGGACACGTGACGCTCTATGGAAACATTCGACGAAATAGTTGGCACTCGTCGGACACACGCCATCCAACAATTAACAGTTTCCTTTTATAATTACAGTATTTTATCCATATAAGTCCCCAGCATGGGTCCGCCGAGGGACATTTGTAAACACAGCTAATCCAAATTTTTAACTTCTTTGTTTTTCATTACTTTTTATGGGACTTCGATGACCACATTTGTAGCATTTTTCTAATTAAAATCATATCAAATATGATATTATTCCGACGATATTTACTTGTGTAACAGACAATTAAAGTTTTGGGCGCGAGAAGCGTATGGGAAAGAAGTCCTTCCTTGCGCCCGAAACTTTAATTGTCTATTACGCAAGTAAATATCATCGGAATTATATCATGTTTGGTATGATTTTAATTAGAAAAATGCCACAAATGTGGTCATCGAAGTCCCATAAAAAAATAATGAAAAATAAAGAAGTTGGAAATTCTGATTAGGCGGGCTCACTGATATATCCAAGCCGCATAGTGTCATATTTCTCAGCGACTCGGCGTATAATATAATAAAAATAAAATACTGTATAATATAAACTTTTTGTGGACACCTCATAAGTTACTCTCTTCAATTCATTTTATCGTGCCACTTCAATTTACTTTATTCTATCGCGTGCATATAATTCATATGCAATCGCTGCATTTTTCTAGAAATCAAGGCACAAGATTTTTATTCGAGGAGCATTTTTTAAGGTCATTTTTCAAGGTCACAGGACCAGATACGAATAAACTATAGCAATAATACTGTACTCCCACGTCCAGGTGAGAGCTCGAAGGACGACAGTAGCGAAAGCTGGCGTGAAATTCGAAGGGGGCGCGTAAACGCGAGCACGATCGAGCGGTTCCGGAGTTCTCGCGGCGCTGGGTCCTCGTGTAATTATCCTGTCGGTAATTATGATCGTTGCCTCGCGCACCGAGCCGGCCATATGGAGTTCCTCGCGGTGCCGCGAGCCGTTTAATTGTTTCCGCTTTTCCTCTTTATCCAACCACCTCGAATCGGAAGCGGCGACCATGCTTGATTACTATTTCTTTCTTTTCACGGTGAAAACGAACGTCACTCATGCTCAATATTCCAATAATAATGTTTCGAGTATTGACACGTGCGTTGATTATAATGGACAACATTTCGAACATCGCTTGCGATCGAATCTATTTCACGATCATTTTAGGAATCATTGAAGCCCCATCTGGTATAATAATAATAATTCGGTGCTTTGTTCGAATCCATCGACCCCAAAAATCTCCGATAAATAGAAGTAATAAAATAAAATTAATCTAAGTAATTTAATTAAATTATTAAAAATTCTCGGTAAAAATTAATCTCTCTGAAGGGGGTAAAAACTGTGTTTTTGTGTACAAACCTTTTTATGTACAACAGGTAAAAAAGCAATCAAACTTGAGATACAGGTGGACGAAAATTTGGTCCGACAGATTGTTCGTACTATTTAGGACCGCTGTTGCATTATTCCCGAGTGATTAAAATTATTGAAACACATCACGGGTCAGGCAACCATGCATTTGACAATTGTGTACGCTGATCGCAGAGATGTAAGCACCGGGTGTATTACGGATAGAAAGCGAGACATAGATTCGGTGGACAGAGTCCGGACCAATTAATCGGTCCCCGGTATCAATTTATCGGTAAACCGCGAGTCCTGTTTCCGCGTGGATGATCCCTTTTCGCAGTCGCAAAATCCTTTGGCAATGCACTGTTCACGAACTGGCGAGCTAGCCCCGACAAAGGGTTTCGGCCCTCGAAGGGTAGTCAACCGGAGGGCAGAGTGTGGGGATCACGAAATAGGTTCAATCTATGCATCTCTATGGGGTAGGGCCGGTATCGTCGACGGGAATCGTTGTTGCTAGCCGGTGACGTCACGCGCTGTCAGCTCTGGTAACCAGACCAGCTGTTTTAGACATCTGTGCACCACCTACGGCTGTGCAGAGTGCAAAAGTTTCCTTCCACCGGCGCAGCTTTGCAGATATTGTTTTTTTTTTGCAAAGAGCCGAGGAAAGTTCGCCGTGACACCTGACTGTTTCTCTAGGTCGCATAGGTGTCATCAATTATGTTTTATAGAAATGTAATTAGTATAAGAAAGCTTTGTAAAAATGCCAATTTTTTTATTGTATATTACCAACTTAAAAGTGTAAAATAATTTGTTGTTATTTAGATAGTGGACTAATTGTGATGTTAATTGAAGATTAGTTACAAGGTAAATGACAATAAAGTAAAGTAAATGACAATATATATTTGGAGTTGTGTCACTTTTCATATGAATGAACGATATGAATTAGTGTTGTTCACAATATGAAATTGTAGAGAAAGCAAAGAACCCCGCACTAATCATATGGAAAATCTATCCCGGTAAAATCAGTTAGATTTTTTATATATTTCTAAATAAAAGCATAATAATAAATATATAAATTGTCATTTACTTTATAACACACCATCTAAATAACAAACTATTTTACATTTTTAAGTTGGTAACATATAATAAAAAAAATGGCATTTTTACGAAGCTTCATTCGTCCAGGTACCCTAACCTAGTACAGGGTTCTTTGTACGTACGAATCGAGACCAAAAGCGTCAGGCTGAAACAGCCGGACAAAGCAGACACGCGACTTTAAAATCGCAGAATAAAAGCCGCAATTATTTTTTTGCACCAGCGCTGCGACGCGGAAGCATCGTATCGAACGAATCCGTTCAACTAGGATACCGTAACAATTTTTCCGATGCAGCCAAGCCGATTTCGCCGGTGGTTTTGTCGCGATTGTTATCGAGCAGCGGGGCTGTTCCGATCGAGATCCGCGAAAACAGCGGGAAGACAAAGCAAGAGAGAGAGAGGGCCGTGGGAGGCAGAGAGGAACGAGGATCGACGGAACTTTTTAAATTTACACGGGTTCCCGGATCCTCTTTCGGCTGTTTGGATTCACCGGTCTCGTTCGCTGCTGGAATACCGGCGAAATTATTATACGGCCGGATGAAAAGTCGAGTCACGTACTTACGAACAAAGGCTCGTGAGGCGAATATCGTGGGCCGGCTTACCTGGAACAAAAGAAGGGAAACGTTTCTTTAATTGCTTGGTCGTCGGGGGCCTCGCAACGAGTATCGATACATCTCTCGAGCATCAAATCGCGCGTACACTCGTCGAGTAGCTCGACGATGGAATCGAGCTACGGCCGAAAGCGAGAGAGAGAGAGTAAGAGAAGTCTCGAGTGCAATCGTACACGATCGAGTGATCGAGACTCGGATCGAGTCCCGACTTTTGCCACGACTCGATTCCGCTTGACGGTTTCCACGCGTTGACTTCTTTCAAGCCGAACGAACATATGCGAGCCACGTTAACCGGAACACGTGCGTTCAGCTCTGCGGTTTCACGTTCGACGTTTTTGTCGAGCGACGACGACGCGTGTTCTGTTCTGCTGGACACACGGGATCGGGTTCCCTGGGAATCGCTCGAAAAACCGATCGACGTCGCGGTATCGCGTCCGCGATCCGACCCGTCCCTTTAAACGACGCGCTGCTCCGGTTACAAACAAACAAAATTCGAGAATTAATCGAAAGCCTGTGTTGCAACCGGTGCGAATCGACCGATGCGAAAACGACTGTTTTTCGGAAATAGTTATTTCTGAGGCTTGACATTTTCGAGCAGGTGACATCGTCCTGGAAATATGCTGCGCACACTTTTCGCCGATTCGACCAGGATTGGCCAAACTCTAACCAGTCACCTGTCCTTGTATTATTTCTATGGAGCTCGACCGTTTCGTTCGCTATCCTGCTTTTTAATTTGCTGTTGAGAACACATTTTTCTCGCCGTTGTTTTGCTAAGCAATATATATATATATAATAATTTTAATAAATTTTAATAAATATTATAATTGAATTATTGCTGTAGCGAAAGTCAGAATTGCAAGAACAAGAAATGTTTGATAATTATATTAAAGGTCTGTGTACTCTGATTTTGATGAAATTTTAATATGTTATAGATTTAGACACTTTGAACAACTCGACTGGTTCAAGATCTTTTATTAGTTATGTCTTTGTGAGCATTGATTCAATAGATCTCTTTATTCGAGTATCCAAGTGTTCTAGTATATGGTATCGAAAATAGGTCCCCAAGCGCCCTCGTTTGAATTTTTCAAATTTGCGCTTCACTGCTGCGATACAACGTTTCATCGCCCTGCCGCGCCGACCTATCTGTGGCCAAAGGACATTTTTATTGGAATTTCGTTTCATCGCTTTCCGCAGAATCGTATATTTTTTCGTACCTTTCTCCCATTTCCCCATATCCGAGTAACTGATGGGTGGATTGAAATATTGTTATTCCGTGAGAGCTTTGCGGTCGACGTCACCGCTGTCACCGCATTATGTTCCCCGAGCTGATCGCATTCAATGAAACTCCGCTAAAATCCAACGTAACTTTTCATAATGTGGTCAGCGTCTATTAATGACACAATGCGAGTCGCCGTGACGAATTCGTCGGACAGTTAGGCTAATGCAGAGATACCTTCCCGACGGAATTGTCGGCCTCGATCTTCGGAGCCGTCGATCATTTTTTAATCGACGTGGTCCTCTCGCGTTGCGACACCTCGTAAAACGGCCTCCGGTCATTTCTCTTTTCTTTCTCGTGCCGCTTGCGCAATACACTTCTGGCAGATTGCGAAATTGCGAGGCGAGGGGCGGAGCGAAGAAAGCGACGTGCGGTGTCATAATGTTTGGAGATTTTGTGCATTCCTGACAGAAATTAATCGGTGAAATCTAGAACTGTGGACACGCGCGTTCAAACGATTTATCACTGCATCTACAAATTTCTGAATGTACGATTATCGTAATCGTCGAGACCTGTTTGCGAGGAATTTAATTGTAAGAATTATTTATTGGTAGACTGTGGATCTTTATGCAAAAAAAATATTTTGTGAGAAGGATTAAAATAGAAATTGATTTCATCTCTTGGTGTCTTTGTTACATTAATAATTTCTATGATAATTATTTGTAACTAAATACAATAAATAAATAGTAAATAATTTCTTGATAAATGCGTAAAGATCCACTATCTATTTATTAGTTTACTTAATTTCTGTTTCTTGGACACAACTTCTTACATTTTGTGCAAAGATCAATGTATTGTATTGTGTCCTGGCAACATCCAACGAGGATGCAGTCCGTAGCGGTGCATTTTCGTGAAACATTCTCCCCCGTGACAGCAGCAATAAAGAGTCGCGCCGGTGTTTGGTTCGAGATCGTTTCGACCACGCGAATTCGCAAAAGGAAAGCGCGGCGGGTCCATAAAACGGCGGCCGGGAGCAGCTTAGCGCGAAAAAATTGGCACGGCACGTTCGCGGCCGTTCCCGACGACATTTTAGTCTTCGACGTTTGACATTTCGCGAGTATTAAATTCCCCGGGTCTGCACGCCCACGCCCTTGTCCGCGACCGTCGAGGGAGAACGTTCCCAAGATGGCGGCGATCGCGAAAAAGAGCCTCTCCCTCCCTTCCGACTCTCTTCCCCGTTTTCGTCGGATCTCTCCGTAACGAACTATTGTCCTACAGAGACCGCGTTTCTTCCCTTCTCCTCCGTGGCTCTTCTCTCGCGACGATACCTTTCACCCTTCGGGTCACTATAAATTACACTATTCAATAGTGTATGCAAACATACTGCAGTTTGGCCCTGGCTAACGAACAAAACATAATTTTCTCCTAATTTCACTGACCCTATTCGTTCGCTAGATTTCAATGTTAAACCCTTGCAATTCATTGTCACACGGTAATTTTCTATGTAGAATGTATATTATAAAAATCCGTATCGAGACTGAATTTATTTACGTTCTGTATCGTTTCTGCTGTAATCTGTGATTGAGTAATGAAACGTTTGGTAATTATATAGAAAAGGTCTGCGTCCTCCGATTTTGATGAAATTTTAATATGTTATGCAGCAACGCATTCTGAACAACTTTTTCCTTTTCCAATATACTGGGGTCGCTTTTAGTTTTTCAGATATTTACAAAAAACTATCGCGAATACTGTATAGAATTTTTCGTATTCCTGCACGATCCGCGGCAACGTAAGCCTGTCCCGGTGTGGCGTTTGTTTACATTTTGAAGCTGTAACCTTTTAGAAGTTGTATCTAATAATCTCTATACGTGTTTACAAACAAAAAATAAATTAGCTGGAAGCAGGAATACGAAAAATTCAATACAGTATTAGCGATAGTCTTTTACAAATATCTCGAAAACTACAAGCAACCCCCCTATATTAAAAAAGGAAAAAGTTGTTCAAAATGTTGAAATCTATAACATATTAAAATTTTTCTATATAATTACCACTGATTTCTCGAAATCCCCGTGGAAGTATAGATCCGATCGAGCATTCGTTTCCACCGAAAAGACACGCGTTTCCCGTGGTACGTAATGGAGTATTTTTAACGATGATCGACGGCAATTACAAGAGAAACGAAGGTGTTAGATCCTGTCCAGTTCCAGGCATTGTTGGCTCGAGGAAAGAGAAGGTGGAACGCGTGAATGGATTTCCACGGATAGCAGGAGTGTGCGCCAATATCTTCCATTTAGACAATCCGAAGGGATCGTCTGGAAGCATGAATGAACTTGGAGAAACGGAAGGGAAAACGTGATAAGATCCCTAAGCGAAAAGCTCAGGGGGGTAGACGACAACGCGTCGACGATTGTCAACGACACGCATCGACGCGAGACAGGTGGCGCAAGGTGGCAGGAGGATGACGAAAGGCCGCGTAACCGTTTATTACTTATTAGCTGGCGACTTATTAGCGGCGAGCATTGTTCGACACGCGTATCCATTTCGAGACAAATGCCAAGGTGAGTGGCGAGCGCGATTACGATTGTTGCAACCTCTCCTCGGCCGTAATTAATAGGCGAGCGTGTTGTGTCCGTTCAGTGGAGTCGAGCTGCTTGTTTCGGAGAGAGGCGTGCGCGCGGACGTCGTCGTCGGAAATTAACTTCCTAATTAACGAGTCCGACGCCGTTCAACGAAGACGCAACTCCCCCCTCGCCCCGGTCGGCGTCCCGACGTAATTAGAAAGTAACGATCGCAAAATTTTTAAATTGTCACCGCGCGAATGAATTTAATCGGCCGATTTTCGCGGCCGATTTGAGAGCTTCGAAAATTCTCTGCAGAAATCACCTGCTTCCCCCGTTTGCTTCAGGGTTACTGGATTGTCGCAAACTCTTTGAAGCTGATGTAGTTCCTTTGTCACGCCATTTTTATACATTTATTACCGTGCAATTTAACAGTGTGGTAATCGAATAAGCGAATATTTTAATGACTTAATAGCTGCTCGAAAAGTTAGACATTAATCACGGAAAGCTTCATTATGAATTTTTTAACAGCGTTGGCCAGTTAATTCGTCGAGTAGACAGAGAAAGGAGATTGTTAATGCTCGTTGCTGATGTCTTTTACGATTGCAACGGTGTCAGATTTTTCAGAATAAAAAGAGAATTCTTGAGATTCTTCAGGGAGCTGTTCCACTTTGTGGAACGAATTTTTACGAGAAATAAGAGTGGGTTTTTGCGTTACAGATGGCACGTCGTATACGTTCGCAATGTTCCACGATATCCTAAATTTCAAAAGAAATTGGGACAATGGGCTTGTTTTAATTCGTGACATCTGTGTGGGTCAATGAAAAGGGGGGTTGAAGAAATATTGCACCCCCAGCGAGGAAGACGCGACTCGAAGAGCCACATACTTGTTTCCGGTTGCAATCGAAGTTTTCCCTTCCAGCGATAACAATAAACTATATTTTGAAATCAAAAATGACCTCAAGACAAACCTAGGAGAAGACAACATTAGAAACGTCCTTTTCTTTTTCAAATCCATTGATTTATATAAACTACTATAAATTCGTCTTTGTAATAAAACACTTCTGATTGTAAATTATGTGGTCACTAAAGACCTAGCTGTTAATGTGACCACATTAAAATAAACAATAAATAAAATAAATTTCCTGTGTCCTTTTCAATATGTAACGATCGCATTTCCCGTTCGAAATTTGGTGCGGCGCAAAGTTGAATAAAAAAGCCGACCAGTCCGAAAGTGAAAACGAAAAACAAAGCGCCTGGGGAAATTTAATAGTCGCCGCCCGCTGCTGGGAACGGTGCGAATTTTATTCGTCGACGCAGTGCCCGCGACAGGTGAAACGCGGCAATTAATAATCGTTATTATTTATCCGTCAATATTTGATCTACTTAATTAATGTTTGCCGGGGCGACGTCTCGCGCGCAAACAACGATGCGATCAACGAGATGCAGCAGCGATTCGCGCACTCTCGCTTCTCTGCGGCTAGATTTTATGCGTTACCGATTTTAAACGAACACCCGCGGATTTCATTGCACTCGCAGCTTCGTCGGAATTAAAGGGAAACGGCGATTAAAGCACCTGGACGATGGAATTTTCACCGTACGGAGAGTCCTTCGATATTTAAATAGCGGCCGCAATTATCTCGAGATGAGCTGATCGAAAATGGTGGAACGCACGAGATCGCTTGCTACATGTTTACGAAAAAATTACTTAAAATGTCAAAACCAAAACCACTTCAAAGTAAAAACAATTTTACACCACTTTTGCGTTAAACGACTCGTGCGACGATCGAAAGCAATTCAATTCATTTCCTCGAGCTTCTCGATCCAAATAGAATTTTCGAAATGCGCTGCTAAATGCAGTCTGTTACGTTGCAGAGTCTCTTTTTTTCGCAGGAGGTGCTCCAGTTTGAAGAAACACGAAGTCTCGCGTTCCCTCGTCAACCCAATGACCGCAAACACTCCGGTCCATTTAATATGATAATCGACGATGCGCGAACGCGAGATCCAGAGAGGATCGCCCTGTCCGGAGAACATGGAAACCGGTTCTCCATCCTTGGGACGAGTCGCGGCCACGCTGGATCGAAACAGAACAAGAAAACAGACGGCCGTGCAGATTTGTCGCCGGAAAATTACCCGGTGCACCGTGCTCAAGGACGCATCGGCATCTTGCGGCTTCGACTTTTCTGACGTCGCAAAATTAAATTCTTGTATCTTCTTCCGAATTCAATTCGAAAGATTATATGGAACGTGTTTCCTTTTATCTTGATCGCCAATTGTAAATAAATTAATTGATATTTTCGGCGTACAGGTTCGATCCTATGTTTATTATTATATTTATATATAAATATATAACATATAATATATTTATGATATATATACATATATAAATATAATATATAATATATAAATATAATCAAAATAATTATATAGTTCAAGTTTAATTCCGTGTTAAAAATCGTTTTCATATCAGGACGTTTTCCACGTTTCACCTTACTTTCTTCATAAAACCTTTTTTAATCCCTCATTCACCCCATTCAGTTGTATCAATGAGCATTAAGATCAAGTATGATGTAAATCTGCCTACGAACAATATATTCCTCATACAAACGTTGCAACCCCTTTTCATCTCCTTAGAGGTTGAATTATCCATTGTATAGATCATAAAGAAAACCTCTGTGCAATATTTCAGCTTCCCATGTCCAAGATTATAAGAGATATGTCTTCGATTTTATAGATATAGATTAAACTAGCTAGCATATCTACGTGGAGCAACGGATTGTATATTCGTCTTATTATTTTCCCTGGATTTGTTCATGTAGCAGAAAAATAGGTTCTCCAGATGCCAGTCAATTTCCGCGAAGGTGGTCAACAATTTCCGAGATAATCGAGCGTGTGCATCGGCTCCGTTGTGTTCATACACGCATGGGGCAGTTGGGTAGAGAGCTCTTGCGCGAGAGTTATCCAGGCTGAAATCAGTTAAGCGGTTGAGTTCCAGCGGCCGTAAAGGGAATCCAGATATATTCGTCTCGTCCATTATCATAAGCCGCGTAACTGCGAATAAGAGTCGGCGAGATAACGAGTCATGCTCCGCAGTCCAACGTTGAATTTTCAAAATCGGGAGCACCTGGAGAACTACACGGTTAGATAGACAGAGAGAAGGAAATTTCTCTCGCATGGTTTACCGGCGCGATTAGACGCGCCGAGACGCGACAAAATAGGCAATAAACGTTCCCCGACTATCAAACTAACCAGCGCATCATGCTCGGCCGGTTGATAAGATTCGTGCTGTTCCCGGAGCAATTACAATGTCTAGGAAAAAGCAAAGGGTCCGACGATGCCTCGCGTGTTTTCAAAGCGGAGCCGCGGAAAACGATCGCCTAATAAACTCATCCGTTGGAGTACGCGGAGAGCGCGCGACGGCTTCGCCGAGAGAGTTCTGCCGAGCCTTCGGGCTTAGCAGACAGTTTCCTGACAGCGAACGAGCACCGAAAAGGGTTACAAAGAGCTCGGGAAACGCGTCAGTTCCGTTGCAGGCGACGCTTAAGCCGAAACGAAGCGTGGCAGACGTCGGATTACCGGTAATACCCGGATACCTCGGGATTCCCAAACAGAGGCGGGCCGCGCGAACGTATGCGAAATTTTCCGAATCCGGTCTCGTTCCCTGCATAGATCTCGTTATCGAGGTATGCAGGATCGAACGGATTAGCCGCAACGTTTCGTTCTTGTGGACAATCGGCCGCAACGCGGATTACAAATCGCCGGGATTCCTGAGCGAACGGAAATCGGTCTCTCTGTGTTGCCACGAATTGCCATTCTTCCATCGTTCACCGTGATTCCAGTCGCGATGCGCCGATTGGTTTAGCGATTTCGAATCAACGTCGATTCGACCCGAGATCTTCGTTTCTAATGCTAGAACTGCCCTAAACGAGACTGAATTTTATCATGGTAATAGGACTTGTTTGGATTTTTATGCCAACTTGAATTTCTTTTTTCTTTCAACATATTTCACAATTTTCTCGTGTAATTCGAATGAAGAAATATGCTGGTCAATTTCTCAAGAAAATATTACTCATCGTGAATTGTGAAAGAATAAAATCTGAAAACCGTTTACTTTCGAATTTCTTTTTTTTTAAAGTGTTTTATAATTTTCTCATGTAACTTGAATAAAGAAGTATACTGATCAATTTCGCAAGAAAATATTTCTCATCGCGAATTGTACAAGAATTAAATCTGAAATCCGTCTACTTTCAAATTTCTTTTTTTTCAACGAATTTTACAATTTTCTCGTGTAATTCGAATGAAGAAGTATACCGATCAATTTCGCAAGAAAATATTTCTCATCGTGAATTGTGAAAGAATAAAATCTGAAAACCGTTTACTTTCGAATTTCTTTTTTTTTTTTAAAGTATTTTATAATTTTCTCATGTAACTTGAATAAAGAAGTATACTGATCAATTTCGCAAGAAAATATTTCTCATCGCGAATTGTACAAGAATTAAATCTGAAATCCATCTACTTTCGAATTTTCTACCTGAATCGGAACAAACTGTACGATGTCGGACAGTAATGAATTTCGCAACATCTTCGGTATACAGACATCATTCTCAAAGGCTTAATTTCTCGAGACGTCTGAATTCTAGAAATTTCGAAAAGAATTCTACATGGCACCACGGGATTGAACGTGGAACGTTGGAGGCGGTGGATCTCGTCGCTCGAGTTTGAATGATAATCGGACGGGCTCGATTGATTTATGAATACAGGAATGGACGGTGCTTGCTAGACGAGATTAATCTTCATTACATGACATTATCCCGTCTGGCTGTGCCGTTCGAGAGGGGCCGGAGAGTGCGCTTCGCGGTAGGTACGCTCGTCGATGACGAAGAAGGTCCACCGACCTTTCTCCGCTTTCGGTGAAACCTCCCACGCGTGGCTATTTTTCCATTTTTAGCTCGAGCACGATTCGTTGCATCTCTGCGACAGGAAGCTCTCTCTCTCTGCTCCGTTTTCCAGGGGATCGAAACCCCAGCAATTTGCTTCTCACCGTCAACCGAACCGTGAATTTCCTAGCTCGAAGAAACTAATTCCGCGCGCACAAGCGGCTCGATTCCGCGCTCGAATCTCGAGGCTTCCTCGCCGGGAATTCGTCGGAAAATTCCCGGAGCTCGCGAATGAAGATCGTATCGAGTTTTTCCTGGCACCTGTACGCATCTCGGTGAGTCGGTGGAAAGGCGATCCCGGAGGAAAGAGAGAGGACCCCCGGAAAGAGAGGAGAGACTCCGTGGCTCGGTTCGAGACCGGAGATTTGAATTTTAAAGCCCCGAGACGTGCTTTTTATGGGCCAACTTTGCCGAGCTCTCGAGGATTTTTATTCCGCCAAGTGTCATAATAATGGCGGAAGAGCCGCTCTCTCGCTCGATAATGAAACCCTGCTCATGCACGCGCGCACACCCCCGTGCCCCGACACCACCGCCAACACCGACTGTTACATCTGTGGAGAATCGATATACGAGCCCTGTGAATGAACCAACCTTTTCTCTATTCGCGTGCATCCAAATTCAAGCGACGAATAATCTTTACTTCAGTTTACGTTCATTTATACACGCTTCATTAATGTTATCTGTGCTGTGCGTCCTCTTTCATGCCTTTACGACACTCTCCGTTCCTTTGTAACTGGGATTGTCAGGATACATTGGTTCACTGGTTTCTCGTATTGAAATAAAGTTATATATCGTCGACACTCTCCGTTTCAATTCTGCTCTTATCAATTATTATCGTCATTTCCTTAATCTCTTCCGCTGGGAATTGTTCTGCGAATAGTTGTAATCAAATCTCTCAAGTATGCCGTTGGTATCGTATGTATACATTGCAATCAGATCTCTCAAGTATACATATGTTTTGTATACAATGATACACGACTGTTTCGATCGTATAATCTATAATATACTTCCTTTGTATCTCTAAATAATTTGAAAGAAATATGGTTTATAAAGAATCGCTCCTCTACGAGTAACAATAATTTGTACATTTCCATTCAATTCGAAAACATTGCATTATTTGACTTCGCAGTGGATGCAATCTCCAGATACTTATTCCAGTACGAATACAATTAAAAATCTTATTTTTGGTTATGTTAATTGAGGTTCTATTGAGGTTCATTCAATTTTTATAAATGACATTTGATATACTTGAAATATCGATCAGTTCATGATTGATCCATTGATTCTGTTTCGGTTTTGTTTCTATTAGGATCGCATCCGTGCCACGGTAACTTGTGTACCGGAATAGAAACAACACGTGTTTACATATCTTAATTTCGTCTTTAAAATTTTCATAAAGCAGGTTCGTAGTTTATTACTGCATTTTGAACTTTGTTAGTACAATAATACTGAAATTCCTACTAAAATTTACAGACGCAGTTTTCTTCTTTCTTCAAAAGGATCCATATTAGGATCGAAACATTGAACGTTTAATCAAAGTGCCAAAATTGCTTTAATTTATATTTCCGATGCAATCTTTGCGCCAAGATCGTCATTACATCTTTTGTTTTAATAATTAAAAATCCTCTCGGACACAATTTGTAAGAATGATATAAGTTATATATAAGATATATGATATAATGTTATATATGTTTTTATCGATTTGCATGTCAGGTTAATGTTTTGTTAAATGAATGTTTTACTACGTTATGATTTTGTTAAAATAAAAACGACAGTCCTCTGCGAGCAAACGAGGAAACATCACGTCTTGTATCAATTCCGTGTCAACTCCTTACATGTTATCATTTTTTAAGAGCTGTGGTCTTAAAGTATAAGTCTTGTCTATACTGTTCCAACTAATCATATGTCTGTATTAAAATATCTGTGTATCTTTAATAATCACATTCTATTTTGTAATTATTATATTCTGTTTTGTATGTGGTGTATTTCGTTTTTTTAATAATTATGTTGAAATAAGTCTCATATGAAATTTTCTATTTAAAAAAATTAGATAAATTCGAAAATCTGCATAAAAACATCCACGGCCGAACAATAAAGCACGATGAAGAGTACTGGATTCCGTGGCGTAGGTCCAGAAGCCTTTCGAATGGACCTTAAACGCGATTCCGTGGCTGAGAACGGATGCTAGTCAGCCTTCTCGGTCGTTCGCGATATGATCACCTGTTCGTGAAGTATGCGATTTGGGTAGCTCGTTAGCGTGTCTGTACCGCGTGTGCCGAAAAACGCGTGGCCACGTAAACGAGCGATTCCTATTCCAGCCGGTAGACGGCTGGAGAGGTAATCTACGATCGACGGGGTCGACAAACCGTGCCAAACCGGGTAACGAGGGAACATCATCGGCATACGCGGAGATAATTATCTGTCTTGGAAAGTTTTCTTTTTCTGGCCGGTCGGTATTATTCGAAAGCTGGGTATATGCCCTGTGCCCGGACACTGTCATCCTTGGCAGCCAGGACGAGCAGGCTTCTTCCGAGGTTTCTCTTCTGCTTGAACAGCGCATGCTGAAGATGTCCCAGATCCTGGCTGCCCTTCGACCTCCACCTACAGCTGATACACACGACTGAGTCACGGAGATGTCCGACCGAGATGTCGTTTATGTTTTGCGCGTGGTCTGTGTCCAGAATCGTGCGGGACGATTCCACTGAGATTGCGAATTTTTTAGTAAGACTTCGTATCGACAATGTGACTCTATCTGTCCGCTATGATTTGTGGAAGAACGGCCGGTTAAAATGAATTTTCTATTGCGAGGCTCACCGACGTGTATTTTTGTAGTCGGTGATATTTACCAAGTTTTTATTAGCTCGCTTTCTTGTTTCTTTGTTTGTCTCACTGTTCGGTGATAAATTTTGCAATTGATTTTAAACTGACTTCCTGATGAGTTAGAGACTTGAAATGGATACATGGCTCAGAACTGGATGACAATGCGTTATTAAAAAAAATTTTTAAAGAGTCTATCTGTTTCGGAGAAATAAGAATTAAATATTTATTGATTCGCTACGGCATTGTTTTCGATATGTCGCGGTTGCAATATTGTCTCTGTTATAATTTCATAACCTGATAAGAATGTTGAAAATAAATTGAAACATTTCACATACACGTGACTAAAAAACAAAAAATAATTATGTAAATAAAAATGAATTTTTAAGAAATACCACGTTTTTAAAAACGGACTAAAAAGTATAATATGAAAATTGATATAACAGTCTAGTACTTCATTACTTAGATACCAACATATTTAATAATTAAATAAATCGATATTTACAGCGCACAGATTCGATCCTACGTTTTTTATATTTAATAATGTAAACAGTATTTGGAATAATGGTGTTTTGAAATCGATTTTGCCCCAACTTTTCAGGCCGAATGTCCCACTGTGCGATGTAGGGTAACCGATAGCAGCTAGACGGAGAATACGAAATAGACGGTGTAAAAACAAGGGTTCGTAGGGAAGAGGAGCCACGATGTATAACAGTCAGCGAGACCAACGCGAAGAGGGGACCACCTCGAAGTCGGCAAGTGTCGTACGGCTTCCCGGCGCTGTTTCCAGCGTCTTACGAAACAGAAAACGGGAGAGCAATACGGAACATTTCCAAAACTGCTGAAGAATAATTTCGTGTTACCGGGTACACGGGGATTCGGGAGCGATATCCGGAGATAAGCGGTTCGGAGAGCGTTTAAATAATTCATATGACATCGCAGACACGTCGACCGGAGGCAACGCTCTCGCCAGCTCGCTGCGGAATAGAAGCAAATGCCTTTAACTGGCCCGTATAACGAAGTTATTGACCGAGCTGACCTCGGGATTGCCGGTCATCCGTTTCATATTTCTTTCATGGCTGGCTTGGCCGTAGAAGCTGCCCGCTGGCTCGTCCGATGACTCTTCCAACGGCCCCCGGAAAAATCGAGCTCTCTCGGAAAGAGAGTTCGTCCAGCGAAAGTTCCTTGCCACACTGGGCCAGACTCGTAAATATGCTAGACAAAATTCATGCTCGTTAATTATCCACTATTAATTACATAGAGAACGGTTTTACGAGATTTTAGGTTTGATGAATTTAATTGTGACATTCTTGCTCGCCAGAATGAGAAATGGCACGAAACTACCCTTACAGAGGGAAGTTAGGTTAGGGGGTTGATCGAAGAAATTGATTTTGTATGCATTTTCTTTCTTCTCGAAGTAAATACTTGAAGAGTGAATCCTTCAGTTTTACAATATTTACGCTCTCGAATTAATTTGTAGGTATGGAATTACTAAAAATTCAACCTCCGGCTCGAACGGTTGAACGTTGCACAAATATATACGCTGAATTTCAATGTTTCTCGTTTATAAAATGATCGGCTGAAATTTCTGTGTTCAATGAACTTTCTGCATTCTGAAGACAGCGAAAGGGTTAATTGTCCATAGGTTAACTCTACGTATTCCGTCGGAACGGTCCATTGTACGTCGTCCGTTTGGAGCAGCAGTGATTTGAAGAAGAAGAATCCCTTCGGAAAGAGGTCGAGCCGATCGCCGAGCCCTTCGTGGCCGGATTGCCCTTATCGGGTAATTACCGGCGAGACGAGACGAGGTTGAGAAGGGGCAGGTACGATAAAGGTGACGTTGCACCTAACCGAGCGGCATCTGCCCTAGGAAGGTTAAACAGCTGGGCTGGGTGCAGAGAGTGAATGAGACGAGCCCACAAAGCTAGAGAAAGAGAGAGAAGGAGAGAGTTGGGGAGAAGGAGAGGGAGATCGAGAAAGGGAGGGAGCGAGATCGGTAGATAGAAACGAGGGAGAAGGGAAAAATAAATAAAGACAGAGGGACGAGTGGAGAAGAGCGTAGGTCCCGATGGCTCGTAGCTCCGAGTGCAGATAGAGAGAGAGAGAGAGCAATAAAAGAGAGAAGAAGCGAGAGAGGGAGAGAAGAGAGGGACAAAGATGGAGGAGACTCAGCAAAGGGAGGAAGGGAGGCGAGTCGAGGGCTGCATGGAAAGGGGCGATAAAGGCATGGAAAGGAGCCGGCAACGCCGCCCGGTCGATAGAAGGGTGAGAGGCGCGGCAACGTCGCGACCCGTCTGCTTTAATACAGGGATTCTCATTCGACGGATCCTCCGCGATCCACGCGGTTTGACAACCGTCACGATTAATTCTTTGCACTCGAAGCTGTTTTAACTTCAAAACTAAGATGTTTTCTTCTGACCCAGAACGTTTCTTTGCTTTTATGCATACTAAGTTGATCGATGCACTGCGGATTTTTCTGCATCGATTGCAAGAAAGAGAGGAAACTTAGGAATGAATTTCTTTCTTCAGAAATTTTAGATGTTGGACTGCTATATTGGAAGATTTCAATTCTTTTAATCTATTCGTTGTGTCTTTAATTTCAATCGCAATTTCCAAATACATTGGGGTTTGTTCTGATCGTGTTGACGTTTACACTTTTACATTTATAGCGCTACATGCGGAAACTCTGACGGAACAGTTTCCCCAATTAGAGATCGTGTTTCCGAAAAATGTTAACCAGGGTTCGCGCGTTTAAGAGTGAGAACCGTCGCATCGTGCGTCGAGTATCGTGCAGGTTGCAGTCACCCGACACCGGTGTAGTTTTGACTAAAAATTACTGCTCCCGGTGCATCGTTATCCGGCTTGTTTTCCCGACGAGCAGCGTTCCTCTCGCGGCCGACTATCCACCGAACGATTTCACGCGTTTCGACCATTTTCCTGGAACATCTGTTCGCTGTCACCCCTCGCGATAAAGCATTAATTTACCGGAAACCGCTGTTACATCGGAGGAGTTTTTTCTGCCTCTATATTTCCCTCTTTTTTTGGTTTCACTCTTATATCGTCTAATTCGCTTTCCGAGAGTAACCCTCGCAGGCCAACTTGGTCATGATTAGACTGATTTTATGCATTTACGATAAAAATGGGTATATATAATTTAAAGCAGTGGGAACTAAAAATTTCATTTCATTGAATTAATTTTTTGAATTATAAATTACTGTCAAGTTAAACTAATAGACCCATTAAGTCATTATGTAATATGCTAATGGATTCATGTATCGAATATGCTATGTTACCCACATCTGGTTTAAAGCATTAAATAAATAATAATAATATTTAAGGATATCAATGTATGCAGCTTAATAGAATAATTAAAAGAAGAATACAATTTTTATTTGGCCCCTGTATCCTGAAATCAATGCAAACATGTCATGAGTGTATTGACAGCTTAGTTTAAGGCGGGTACAACTATAATTGGAATAACGAGAGAATTTCGATTTTGTCTTCGACGGAGGTTCGTCTCACCCACTGGTCCGTTGCTCCGTTTCGCGCGAGCACGTGACTAAATCACACGTGACGCAAATCGACAACGGGCTTTGACCACTCTGCTCCTCTGTTAGTCTACTCGCGGACCCGTCACGCCAGTGCACGGGCACCAGCCATGATTTTCTTCGGTAATTTAATCTGGAGCCCGCGCGATACGCCGCCGACGGGAATTACCGCGCGAACAAATTCGTCGATGCGAGCTGAAAACGCCGCTACCCCAAACACAATATTACGAACGCGTAAAGCACGCCCACCGTTTATTATTGCATCGAAACCGTTTCGCGTTAATAATAATCGAGCGATGCAACGCTGCGACGATTAGGGTTGATTCCATGCTTGCAGTTGAAACTTATTATCTAAATAATTATGTAAATAATTATGTAAATAAAAATAAATTTATAAAAAAATACCACGTTTTTAAAAACGGACTAATCAGTATAAAATAATTTTTCCTAGTCGCATACCGATTCCTAACCTCGTACAGATGGTGGTGAAAATTTGTGATTGTGAATCTTCAATTACTATGAAAATACTTGTAAGATTTCAAACGAAAAACGTGGAGATTATGTATTTCATACGCCCCATGTTTTTCGTTTGAAATCTTACAAATATTTTCATAGCAATTCATAATTCAAAATCACAAATTTTCACCACTATCTATACGAAATTAACGATCGGTATGCGAGTAAGAAAAATTATTTATTAATGATAAATTAAATATTTAATTTTTATTTCTCTGAAATGGACGTTTTAATAATATTTTTTAATAATGCATTGTCATCCAGTTCTGAGCCATGTATCCAATTTCAAGTCTCCAGCTCATCAGGAAGTTAGTTTAAAATCAATTGCAAAATTTCTCACCGAACAGACAGACAAACGAACAACCAAGACAGCGGGCCAATAACAACGTGGTAAAAAGTGCATTGGGCGGTTCGATCGGTGAAAATGCGTGTCTTAGATTCTGAAAGTAAAACACGGACGAAGGTTATAGAATAAAGTGAGCGACGACATGCGACCGCATTTAGTCCGAGAAATGTTGAGCAATCGCCGTAAATAATTATTTCCTCGGGTACGCGGGGCAGAGTGCGGCCGGAGAGGAGACGCTCACAGGAAACGCGTAATTCCAAATAAGTTCCGCAGGTGCACAAGACTGTGACGCGCAAAAACAGAAGCCGCGACGGCGCAAGCACACGCGTGATAAGTGAAAACACGGAGCAAACTGCTGCGAACAGATGCGGCGCTGATAAACCCCATATTGTATGGCTTGTTGAGAGACTTCGAAAAATCCCGGAGAGTCGACGTATCGGCCAATGGCATCGAAAAAACACAGTAAATCATCGTTAACAATGAATTATTAATGACATCCAACGTGGCACGATAATTACAACAAACGTTCATTTTGTACCAATCTACTACCTTGACCAAGGAAGTCTGATTTTTTTTTTAAATTTATAAGCATCTTAAATCCTTCTGGGTTTATTCTGCTTTAAATGAATAATATAAGTGAGCAAAGTAATGTGAACACAGGAATGGTATAGTAAAAATTTTATAGAGCTACAAGTGGGTTGTCCCACTTATAATAAATCACAAATTTATTTTACATTACATTTTCGATCGAGAAGAATTTCATTTACAAGTGGGTATTATAATAATGACCACTAACGCTAAATATGTAAGTTACAGTTTTTGAAGAAGCTAATACAGGCTTTGCTATAATTGTATCAGTATTTAGTATCAGTAGGGAAGTCTCATTTAACTCGAGATTTTGACCCGACCATTTTCGAGTTGTCTCGTAATTGTACTTTGAATTCTTCATGCCGAATAAAAATTGACGATTGCAGTGAGAGACCGGAGCCAGGTAGAAATGTAATTCTCGGTTTTATCAATTTAACAAGCTGAAAATAATTAATCAGCAGCGGAATTTCACTCTTCCTTGTGCGAACGGTTTCGAACGTGCCCATAATGAGGATCGACCGTGATGGAGGATCCCAATAAAGGAAACTGTCGCCATCGGGAAAATTATTCACGGTCGTCTCGCGGGATCGATGTCTGATCTCAACGGAGTCTTCCCCGCGGATAACGGTACCCGTAATCGAAAATCGCGTTTGGTTACGTCAGGAATACCTGTGATAAAACGTAACGACACCTTTCGCCAATCGATCTTCGGCCGTGCTCCATGGTTGGCAAAAGGCTCGATCTCTCGCCGCCGCGTCGACGAGAGGAACGCCGCGCCACGAGAGAGAAAGAGCTACTGGTACCGATCTACTCGTCGCGTGCTGCGATCAATCGCAGTTAGTCAAAGTCAACGTCGATGCCGGCGAGGCTGAAGAAAAAAGACGGCGCAAACACCTGCGCTAGATTTATCGGGATCCCCGTGCGCGCGGCGTCGTTCTCACGATGTTGAGATCATTTCTCGAACGGTTTACAAACGATCGTGGTCGCGATCTGCTGGCGAGCAAAGCGGAACGACTGTCCGCAGGGAGAAACCTGAACTAGGTAGCTGCCGTTTTAACTGTAATTACGATTTCGGTGACAACCTGCTATAATTATCTAATTTTTTTATTTTTTATTATATTAAGGGCAGAAGCCCTTTTTAAATAAATATTTACAAAGAAAAAAGAAAGATACAAGACTACTTATCTAACAAGAAATTTAATTATATAGAACTTTATTTGGTTCCCCTCGGTAGCCTGTGTCTGAGCTGGCTCTTAATGGTCACACTTTATTTAACAATATCGCACAGTTCCACCTATAGAAAATGCAGCGTTTTGTCCAACCAGAACAAACCTATTCTACTGCGCGCACAGTAGTTCGCCAGCAGCATCATTACAGTTGGAATGCTGAATTGTAAACAGCAAATTGTTAGTGCAAAGTAGTCCGCAATATTATCAGACACATGAATAACCAAGTTTACCTACCAATCGATCTATCACTATGATTCACCACTTGTTAAGATCAGCACTTTCTGATCAGCTGCAAGAAACAGGTGTCGAATGGGATTCTAGACACAGGTTCATGACTTCCTCTAACAATTCAATGTTCTTATCTTTTCTCAAGTATCGCTGTTTCACTGATATTTCCTTCACTTTCAATATTACAATGTCCCGACTATTCTTCCAGTAGCCAATCAGACTAGTTCAACAAGACGAGGTGTATACAACAAACTGCTAACGTTACAAGGACTGAAAAATGGGTTTTAATTCAACAATCTTGCTAGAATAGGTCGAGACGATAATGTAGCCCTCTGCTTAAAATCTAGAGCGATATGTTTCACCGATATTTTCGTCATTTTCAATATTAAAATTTCCCGACTATTCTTCCAGTAGCCAATCAGACTAGTTCAACAAAAACACGTATATACAACACACTATCAACGTTACGAGGACTGAAAAATGGGTTTTAATTCAACAATCTTGCAAGAATAGGTCGAGACAATAATGTAGCCCTCTGCTTAAAATCTAGAGCGATATGTTTCACCGATATTTTCTTCATTTTCAATATTACAATTTCCCGACTATTCTTCCAGTAGCCAATCAGACTACTTCAACAAAAACACGTATATACAACAAACTATCAACGTTACGAGGACTGAAAAAGGAGGTTTAATTCAACAATCTTGCAAGAATAGGTCGAGACAATAATCTAACCGTCCGCTTGAAACCTGGAGCGATATCTTCGCGACAACGAAGATCGCAAATGCCAGATCCAAGGGCGCGATGAGGGCGCAGAGGCTGAAAACTTGAAATAACAATCCCGCAATGGGAGTCGAGTGATCGCAGCAAAGGTACATTAAGACTCGGGAATCTCTGCTTTCATACGCGAGGCCGATATCGCGTTAGTTTTCCTCTGTCCCTTTTATTCACCGTTTATCCAGATAAAGCGCCGTTTGCTTTAAGAGGGCGATAACGACCACGTAGGTACGTAACCACGGACAGCAACGGGGATCGATAACGCCAGCCGGCTTTCGTGAACGCTGCAATTTCAGCTGCGACGATAGCGGCCGACCCTTTTTCCCGTGGCGCACGAGAACGCGTCCCTGAAAAATTAGAATTTCCTCTGCGGCGGCCGTGCCTAACCTCCGCCCCGACACCCAGTGCACACACCTCAGAAATTACGCTGCCGCGGAACGCCGGCGAGCTCTCATGAATCCTCGTAATGGCCTCGGTTTGCTTAGATCCCCAGATAAAAATGTATCTAATCGACCACCGGCATAAATCCTCCAGCTCGTAATAGAAGACCTCCGAACCTGTAACGATCCTCCTCAACATTTTCAGCCCTGAGCTTTCACCGAGAGGTTATCAAATAGTAAATAATAATTTAAACGTTGCGTGACGTCTAACTGATTTGCCTTATAATTTTATTAAATTTTTTCGGCGCACGGTTCGATCATTAATAGACTAACAGCAAGTTTGCAAATTAATTTAACTCAACGTTTCTTCGAGAGATTCGTTTTTACTGAATTTTGAACAATTGAAAACATTTTGTCGAACAATTGAACAACATTGTCCCGTTAATTTCTACCTTAAAATTATTAAAAGAATAAATGCATTTTTGTTTACCTCTGTGTCCTACAATTTTTATATTGACATGGAAACTGTTGGATTATCAATATAATTACCAGCACAATGAATTTATTGTTCGTTGTCAAAAATGAATCAACTATGTATCTCTAGTTTTATCGATGGTGGGGCTAATCTAAACAATCCGGAGTTTCATAATTAATTTATTATTATTATTATTATATATATATATATTTCCCTTTCGGATTCCAACGAATTTCTTCCAACAGTTAGTCGAAGCTGAGATTTCGTATAGTAAAGAGCTTCATCTCGCGTCATGAAATAAAGAAAAGTTTTACTTTACAAATACCAGTGTGCATTTATTCACGGCCAAATCCAATAGAAACTATATAGTGATACAAGAAAGAATTTACTGGATGTTCCAGAAACGTGTTTCCCAAGAGGACCGAGTCGAAAGTTCGAAGTTCAGGTCGCAAGCGTTGTGAGCGTACCTTTAAAAGATTCTTGGCCGTGCTTCTCAAAAGGAAATTGCAAACTGGAAATATCGACGAACGGTTGACACATGTATCGTCGCAGTTACGAAACAATGTAATTTCTCTTTTCATCGACAACGGGGCGAGCGGTTCGGGACACGGCGTAGCGCCGCCGCGCGGCCATTACGCATTCAGAAAAGAAAAGTCGAGGAATCGGCAGGTGCCCGTCGACACGCGGCGTTAATTGAATATTCCCTTGTCGATTCGGCACGCTTAATACGTTTGACAAATTGTCGGGTCTGCGTGCGCGACGCGAGCCGGGTCGCGCTCGTTCATTTTTAACGAAGAAGTAACGAGTTCGTCGACGAGCACAGGGACGCCGAGAGCCTCTCGGCCCCTTGCATTTTTCATCGCGTCGATGACAAGGAATTGCGTTTGCTGGTTCGATTGCGCGACGGGATGGGAAGCATGGGGGACGACGATCGAAGATACAAATCGTCCTCGAGACTTTCAGACCACGGAAATCACCGTTCTCTGTTGCAAGACGACCTCTCGCTCGGCTGTAAAGTTGAAACGATCGGCAATAACACCGCGGGAAACGCAGCAAGTTCGAGGACCGTTATCCAGGGACCACGAGTTCTTTCGGCGGTTCCGGGTGTAAAAACTTTAGAAGAAATCGCTGATGGCTCGCAGCTTCGGAAGCTTTTAAGCCGCTCCTGCCAGCTCAGCTGTCGGGAACGCGTTTCAACGATCAGCGGAATCCCAGCTCGTGGTTTTGCCGATTTCCCTGTGCCTCGTACATCTATATATATATAAAAATGATGTCCCGACTGACTCATCAACGCTTAGGCTAATCCCTTGGACCTAGAAAGCTGAAATTTTGAACAGAGGTTTCCTCTACAAGGAGCAAGAACTTCGAAATTCAACCCCTAGGGGGTTGAAACTTTTATATGAGGAATATTTTATTAGTGATCAGATTTGCTTAAAACTTGGTTTTAATGCTCTTTGATGGAATTAATCAAACACCTATTTCGGAATTTTAAAAAATTCATCCTCTAAGGAGGTGAAAAGAGGTTGCAATGTTTGTATGAGGAATATTTTGTTCGTGGTCGGATTTCCTTGTAACTTGTGTTTGATACAATCTGAATGGGGTGAATGGGGAATTAGAAGGTTTTATGGAGAAACAATATCAATTTTCGAAGTTATTAAACTGTTTCCTGTGCGAGCGAAGCTGCAGGGTAGAGTAACTAGAGCTATCAGTAACTTCGTAGCTTTTTTTCCTTTCTTCGGAAGTCTACAATCTATTGCATTTTCGAATATTTTTAGAAGTGAATTGGCTCACACTTGATTGTCAAGAGAGTGGCAGAAATTTGCGTGATAACTGAATCTTGTAGATGCAATCTACTTGCGAAATATAACGGGAGATATAAAAATCTATGATCTGTAAGAAAATAGGTACAATAAAATATATATTGGATGACTGCTATAGATTCTATCGGAAGACAACCATAAAGAAGAAAAGCCGCTGCTACATTAAACGATTACAATATCACAATATTCCGAGTTCGCGGGTCGGAGATCGCGGAGACGATGCATCCGATTAATATTCCGATAGGATACCGACGCGAACGGCTGTCGGATCATTCCAGTTTTCAAGTCCGGTTGGAAAGAAACTGTTCCCGCGGAGTTCAGTGTCCGTGACACCGGGGGATCGTAGATGTGACGAAGAAATCAGTCGACAGTTCTGCGAGCGAGCTCAGCAGGCGTCATCGACCTCGGTTTTTCGGCTCGTAAGAACAAAAAATAACATGTACTTGAAAATCAAGATACAATGATCTCGACAATAGCACATCTGACAGATTAAAAAATGAGGACGTCTGGTTACTGGACGTATGTAAGCCGAAGATGGGGCTGTGTTAGGAAACACTGGCCAAAATCGTAAACTGTATGCTAATCGTGGTCTCGGCTCCGCCGTCGTGCCAACACCTGTTCGGTTTCGAATTTCGTGCGACGAGGTGACGACGAAATGTTTCTACTCCGCTGTCACCGGCGGACAAGGGTGTTCCAGCGTCGTGGGGTTTGGCAACGTGCTGGCGTCGCCAGCCGGGAGGGTCCGAGAAAGGGATTGGCAACGTATCTGTAATCTCTCCGAAGTATTTTGCATGCGAGACGATTCAAGCCTGACAGGTTGTCTAACTTCCAGGTCCTCGAAAGATCTTAAAAAGCCCAACTTAATCCTTGTAGGTCCTGTAATCCTTGTAACGTAAAACGATCATAACATCATAATCATCGATGATCCCTGAAAGGCACCAACGTCGGAAACTCTTGATTAAACAATTTGTTTATCCAAACATAAAATTGTAAATCCCTTTCCGTCAACATTTCATCAACCACTGTAATCGCGGCTTGGTAAATAGGAAATCCGAGCCGGAAGCCGTAGTGACTGGCCAAAAGACAGAGTCCGTGGAGGATGAAAGGAAATATCCAAAGTTGGCGGCGATCCGAGGGCAGACGACGCAGGGGGATTGTTTGAGGGAATATTTCCTGGTCAAAGGGGATGCTTGAGGCCGATGGAAGTATTCGTGGCTCACCTTGTTTCCATACCAGGCCCCGCGGCGAGGTCCCCTTGCTGTAGACTACAGCCGTACGGCGAAGGATACCTGGCGATGTTTGGGAAGGGTGCAGCAGGGTGTCGTCTCGGTGTTCCCGACTGTTGGAAGTGTCTTCGGCGTCGTTGCCGATGGTGTTGGTAGTGATGATGATGGTGGTGATGATGCTGCCGGTGCTGATGGTGCTGTATGGGCACCTGTACCCTGTGTACGGCGTTCGGCACTCGCCAGCAGAGCACATACGGGATCCCGAAGTCGGGCTTGAGCTGCACCAACGGCAGCAACCGGTACTCGACCCCACGTGGATGATGAAGGGATCGGCAGTTGTCCTCGCTGGACCCGTGCGCCAGTAGACGACCCTCTCTGCGGAGGACGTTGTAGTCGCGCCAGCAAAGGTCACGGGGTAACATGTCACGAGGACATCCCTGCCAACCACGAACTACCGGCTCCCAATGCGTCTCGTCATCTCAGCGGCGCTCGTGACCGAACACCCCGGAGACACACGCACTGCCGCGTTCCTCTTCCGAGTTGGAGAACAACCCTGTTCACTCGCGAACAACGGACAACAACGATCCTCCCAGAGGATTCACCACTTTTCTCGCGCGTGTTTGTTCTGATCCTCGTGCGAGGCTCCTCGCGGAATCGATCAACCGACGAACCACCGCCCGAAAACGCGCACTCGACGAACCCCCGGTCCTGTTCAAACACCGCTTCCGGTTTCGCAGGAGACGCGCGATCATGGAAGAACGAAACCGGCGCGACACGGATTCGTCTGGTCCACGATGATTCTAGATGGGAAGATGCTGGAGAACAACACCATCACGAACAGAGGATGGTTCCTCGAACGAGTGCCAACGATTTTCACGGATACGGGAAGCGGATCTGCGAGACACCCTCGTCGCGACACTCCCTTTCGCGCTAAGACCTTGGCATCGACTTGCTCGCCAGCGGTGCCGAGCGACCGAGAGCGAACCGACCGACGAACCCAACGAACGAACGGACGTGGAACGAAAGCCGGGAGAGGAAGGAACGCACAGCCCCCGAGGAGGATCCGCGGCTCGGCGCGCCACGAATTTCAAACTCGGCTGCGCGCGCGCAACTCGCGCCGTTTCCACACCGTGGTCTCGAATGGACAGGGGAAGGCGAGGCTGCGCGCTAAAAGAAACGCCGGACAACGGACTCACCGGGAGAACCGTCTCCGTCGGAGTACCGCTCGCTCGTCCATCCGCCAATCTCATCGTCGATATTTCGGACTCGACGCCACGAGACTTACCCGGCCACCGACCTGCGATTACAAATCGGTAACGTAGTCTTAAGTCAAATTTGTTTTAGTGTGGTGTCTTTTTTTATTACAAGTTTGATGATGTTTATCGAATCAGTTATCGTTTTTGATGATTTTTGTGCGCAACACAGATTTTTAGCCGCTGTGGAGAAACAGGGCCGATGTACCCTTTCGCGGTTCGAAATGATACACGAAACTCTCGGTTTTAAAACGGTCCAGTCACATTTACTTGATTTCCTCTTGTTGGATGAGTCTTCGAGATGACATTTTACAAAGATTACAACGCAGTTGAATAATGAAATAATGAAACACGTATCACCTCCGATTAAATTACGAAAAACTATACAGATTTTTAGCCGCTGTGGAGAAACAGGGGCGATGTACTCTTTCGTAGTACGAAATGATACACGAACCTCTCGTTTTTAAAACGTTCCAGTCACATTTACTTGATTTCCTCTTGTTGGATGAGTCTTCGAGATGACATTTTACAAGGATTACAACGCAGTTGAATAATGAAATAATGAAACACGTATCACCTCCGATTGAATTACGAGAAACAAAATCGTGGAGGTTTGAAAATCGATACTCTACAAGGTTCCTCTGGACTCCGATAAACTATTGAAGCAAGAGATGTTCGGATCCCGTCGCCTCGGTTCTAAGTATCCATGGAACGTTTTTCCGAGGCGATAGGGATCGTGTTAGGCCAGAAATATGAAGCAACGTTCCGCAGGAGTAAGGCCAATTTACTGTTTCCTTGGCCCGGCCTGTTCGCAGCCACTCTCGGTTACAGCCCATTTAGCAACGTCTAAATGTCAGCGGAGAGATCGCGACGGCCTGCTAATATCTTCGGCTATCAGGGCGGCCGGTTGTTGAAAACTCTGTGGTCATCCTCGTGACTCCGGTAATTGCGGGAGCAACCGGGGATCGTGGTCCCCGGTTAAGTTTGCGTCCTCTTTTTTCACCAGGTTTTTATTAGCTCGCGTTCTTGGTTGTTTGTTTGTCTGTTCGGTGAGAAATTTTGCAATTGATTTTACACTAACTTCCTGATGAGCTAGAGACTTGAAATTGCATACATGACTCAGAACTCGATGACATTATTAAAAAAAATTTATTAAAAAGTCTATCCGTTTCGAAGAAATAAGAATTAAATATTTATCGTTTCGATATGTCGCGGTTGCAATAATGTCTGAAATTTAGCGCGTGTCTCTGTTATGATTTCATAACCTGCATAAAAAGCAGAAAATAATTATGTAAATAAAAAGAAATTTTTAAAAAACACCACGTTTTTAAAAACGGACTAAAAAGTATAAAATAATTTTTCCTAGTCGCATACTGGTGAAAAATTTTGATTGTTAATTTTGAATTGCTATGAAAATATTCGTAAGATTTCGAACGAAAAACGTGGGGCGCATGAAATAGATAATCGATGCTACTCGCGTATATAATATTTTCATAGCAATTCATAATTCACAATCACAAATTTTCACCACTATCTGTACGAGTTTAGGAAAAATGATTTTATACTTTTAAGTCCGTTTTTCAAAAGGTGGTATTTTTTAAAAATTTCTTTTTATTTACATAATTTTTTGCAGATGTTCCTCTTCCTCCACGGGGCCGATGTTACTGAATCTGCTGTTGCTCCCCGAGACTTGCAGAACAGGCTCCGAAGATTGCTTTCCTTCGCGAGAGAGGCTCCGGCGTGGCGACGCGCTGATGGATTCCGCGATAATTTTCAATCGGCCAGCGTCGATACGCGTTTGGGCGTGTCGTATTCGCTGGTAGCCAGAGGCCCCGCTAATGAGCGAATGCGAGAACCTACCGCGGAATTTCAATCGGCGATTCCGGTGTTATCTCGAACCTGGGACACACGACACGCGGCCGCACCTGCCGCTCCGCGCCGCGGAAATTTCACCCGGAGCCTTGCCAGGGAAACGGACCCAGTCGCGTGGGTCGTTTACACCTGCCCCCCTCTCCCTTCCCCTGATATACCGCGCCCCTCTTCTAAGCAATACCTGTGCACAGGTGCCGTCACGAATCGCTGGACATCGTGACTAGTTTATAGCTACGCGATTTACGAGCTTGTTACGAACCGACGACATTGACGCGACGTCACACACGCGGATGTTATCGGCAACCCCCGGTTCAGATCACACGAATTTCATCTCGTCGAGTGTTGCGAAAGTTTCCTCGTAACTATTCCGCTCCTGACGCCACACAAGTTGGCCAAAATATGATTTTTCATAAGATCATATGATTAAACGATATTGATAATCTCGGCGCAAAGGTTCCATCAGAAATATAAATTAAAACAATTTTGCTAGGTTGGTTAGGTTATATTAGGAAAATTGTAGTTAGTACAATTACACTGAAATTTCTATTGAAATTTACAGACGTAGATTTCTTCTTTCTTTGAAAAGATCCATATTAGGATCGAAACGTTGAAAATTTAATTACACTAGTAAAATTGATACTCGGAACACAGATAACTATAAGATTCGATATATTTCGATGATCGCTGGAAGTTGTTACAACTCGATTGATCGTGGGTGGTTTATGAAACGTCGATGTTTAATAAAATGACAGTTTGATCGCGAGATATCTGTGCATAATGTACTGTCAATTCATTTATGGGACATCTGTGTGTTATATTCTGATTATTCGTTTACAACACATCTATGTGCAAATGTCCTGACATTTGGTTTATGACACATCTGTTTGTAACGTCCCGACAATTGGTTTATGTGACATTTTCTGTGTAATATCCTGGCAAACTGATTTAGATTACGATCCAAGACACGTTTGCAGAATATGTTTAAAATTAACGATTTGATAAGTTGCGCGTCGTCGACCAAGGACACTACCAAGTTCTGACGTCATATCACAGCATGAAAAATTCCACAATATTAAAAAAAACTTATACATAAAATAACTGAGAACAAGAGCGGGTTTTCAAACACTTGAAGCGAAATCTATGTATGGATTAATTAATCCAATGAATCGCATTATTGCAATAATTATTTTCTTATTTTTCTTATTAGACAAGTAGTCTCGTATCTTTCCCTTTTTTTTGTAAACACATATGTAAATGGGCTTTTGTCCGCCTACAATAAATAAATAATAAAATGAAACATAAAATAAAATAATAGATAATTATAAAAATTTGGCCAGGATTTGGATACTTTTCGCCAATGCAAGCCGAAGAAAGCTCTTCAAGTCTGAGTCCCGGACGAAGAATATTCGTATTTCATGGACGCTCCCTGATTCATGAAACCGAGCGAATAAGGAGTCCGAGACAAAAGGTCGAGCGATCGAAGGAGCGTTATCCTGAAGAGGATGCCTCGACCTTCATCTTTCATCGATCGTGGAGCGTCCCCGTGCTGTAGAGCAACGAGCACGTCCCTTCTCCTGTTTATTATTGACAGCGAGTGCTCGAGGAGCGGCGCGTAATCACTTGTTACAACAAGATACTAATTGGTAACGAGCAACGATCGCGGCAGCCGATAGCGATCCTGCTAGAGATCGTCTCGATCTTGCGAGCAGCCGCTTGTCGGCGTGTCGCAAGAACGACCAGAATCGAGGAGGAACGCGGGCAATTTTCAATTATGGTTATAGTAAAATGGAAGCAGCTTCGAGCAACCGGCAATTAGCGGCGACGACTCTCGGTAAATAAATTTCCACGTTTACTCTCGCCAACGGTCACGCCTACTGTGGCCGATCATTTCTCCGTGATGTTATCTGGAATGTTCGACAAAACTCGTCGGAGCGAATTTTTAGTAATTTTCATCGGATGGAGATTACTTTTATCGTTTTCATCTGTGTCGCTTGTTTCTGTAGGTATATCTAGCATATAAAATGTAGGATTTAAGTCGTCGATGAAATAACACGTCCGCGTAAACACGAACAATTAACTTTTAATATTTTTGCTGCATTAATCGATGCATCTTTGATTAATTTAGAAGTTGTGATTTTTGTCTCGAATGTGTTCCGAACTGTGATCCGAAAAATGAAGAACGCAAATAAACCAATAAATAACAAATATAGATTCTCGCCGCTCAGAGACGACTTCTCCTTAAATATATGTATATTAAACTGACTAAAAATTCGATGTACACAATTCTAATACGTTTTACAATAATAATAGAAAGTAGTTGCTTTTAACGAACCGAAAACCTAGTGTTTGTACAATTTCTGTTTGCGAGAACCGATTCGAGTGATTTTTATTACGGAGATCCATCAGGCCAGTCACGATCGAGGTCGAAGGACCTACGTTGGGTACTCCGTCACGTTGTTCGCGCTAGCGTGATAATTAGCCGCGATCACCGTTTAACCCCGTTTCCCTGTGTGTACAAGAAAAATCTTGGTGCGTTGGTCAAAGGCGAAAACCGGAACGCGACCGTCGATGCGACTGAATATTGATAAGGGAACGGGAACAATACGATCGAGAACTTCCCGGACGGGTTGGCCGAGTGTGCGGAGTCCGCCATGGGGTTGGCGTGTGTCGGTTATGCGAGGAGGAACGCGCGGAACATTATCGTATTACCGTCGTTGCCATAGAATTCTGGCGCACGTTTCTGAACCCCGGCTGCCGCCGCATGGAAACCGGGCGTTTGATCCTATCGCTTTGCGTTCGCGTTATCTAACGTATCGATATTTAACGAGTGGCTCTCAAAGGCATCGCGGCCTGGCATCGCGCGCCCGCTCCCCTGAAACGATTTTCCCTTCGAACCGCTCCGCTAAGCCGTTCGTAATTAAAGGCAGAACAAGCGACGTATCGGCGATTATCGTTCACAGCCTGTTAAAAAACCCGAGCGCTGCTTATCCTCGATTTTACCGCGAGAGCACACGAATAGAAGAATTGCACACGCCGTTCGATTTTCGCGGGAAATAGTGTCCGAGATGAACCGCACACTCGCTAAATCTCGTTGGATCACGTAATACCAGATCCCGGGTCGTTTCCAATTTTCTTCTCGGAATGGGTGAACGATTCGATTCAATTTTAATTTTATCTCCATGCTTACCATTCACGAGAAATTTTTAGTACTTTTCTAGGGAGACGCATAGTTTCTCAACACTCGATTCAGGATCGTTCGAAATGCACATGAAATCGGACTTTCTATACAGCACGATATTGCGATCAAGTAGAAACGAATCGGTTTGATCAGCCAAGCGGCATCGGGAACGAAATATTTCTTATAGGTTAAATACTGCGGATTTTATACACTTGTAGCAGAATTGTGTAGGCGAATGATTGTATACGTTATATTTTATTTATTGAAATTTAATAATTGTAGACAAGACTAATTTCTAGAATCGTGCTATCACAAAGCTTGGACTACAGGATCGACAAGCGAATGAATAAAAATAAATTTTTAAGAAATATCACGTTTTTAAAAAAGGGCTAAGAAGTGTAAAATAATTTTTTATAATCACATACCGATTTCTAACCCCGAACAGATAGAAAATTATTTCATACTTTTTAGTCCGTTTTTAAAAATGTTGTATTTCTTAAAAATTTATTTTTATTCATATAATTATTTTCTGCTTTTTAGTCTCGTGGGTGCGAAATATTTCAAAGGATTTTCAACATTTTTATCAAGTTATGAAATTATAACAGAGGCATGTACTAAATTTCAGACACAGTATTGCAACCGCAACATATCGAAAACAGTGCCGTAGCGAAATGATAAATATTTAATTGTTATTTCTCCGAAACGGTTAGACTTTAAAAAATTTTTTTTAATAATGCATTGTCGAAGTTAGTTTGAAATCAATTGCAAAATTTGTCACCGAACAGACAGACAAGCAAACAAGAAAGAAAGCGAGCTAATAAAAACGTGGTAAAATGTAGCGAATTTCGAAGACGTCGAATTCAATGGAACAACCGTACGAACCCGTAAAACGCGGTTAGTCAGCAAGTTGCCTGGATTCTTCGAACCTGTTCGGAACTCAGTGTACACGAGGTGACCAGAACATAGTTGCGTATTCGCCGTGGCTTGTGCCCACGGTGTTTGCGCGAGGTTTTACCGCGTCCGGACGCATGCTCTCCAATGTCAGACAAGAACAGGCAGCCTGTTCGTAGGGGTATCACGTATCGGCGCAACGCGGAGCATGCAGATTTCTGCATCCCCGTCTTTGTTATTCGACCGATACCATCGTCGCAGCCACTGCAGGCACGACAGCAGCTGTTCAAAGACAGCAATTTCTTCTGTCGCTTCTCGACCAGCCTCCCAGAGTTACCAGAAATTACCAGAAATTTTCCATGCAATTAGACTATCACCACCGTCGGCCATGCTTTATCGCAGTAAGCAGACTGCGGTTCGTAATGAAACATCAAAATTAAAACCACTCAGGAATGTCTTCAACAATTTTAAAGAATTAAAAATTCCACAACGATGTCCCCTAAAATTTTTCATCTTAATTACAGCTAATTAAAGGTCAGTCTGAAGATAAACCAGGCGGAGGAACAGGTCCTGTGAAATAGTCGGATTTAATAGCTGTTTTTGAACCATTTCCTCTTGAATAGTGTAGTCACATCGCGGAGTGTCTTCAGACGAAGTCTACTGAATATGTAAATAGTTTATTTCCGCGAACCTCTTAGCAGTGTGGCCTGCTTTTCGATGTGTTTCGGTGATGCGTCAAATATTACTTGTCATGTACCGAAGTGATTCGATGGGTAAAAATGTCAAATTAAGCGGGCAGCTATTTTTTACCTTATTTAACGTCACTTTTTGAATTCTTCTATGAGAATCATTTCAACGACGGGATCTACAGTTTAGATTAAAGGTGGGTTCCACCTTGGAAGTAGTAGAATTTAATAGCTGTTTATGAACCACTTCCTCTTGAATAGTGTAGTCACATGGCTGAGTCTTTAGACGAAGTCTGTTCTGCGAACCTCTTTGCCCGATTTTCTACGTATTTTGGTAATGCACGAAATATTTAGTTATCATGTACCGAAGTGATTCGATGGGTAAAAATGTGCAATTTAGCGGACAGTAATTGGTGAAGCAAAAATGGTTGTTCGCTGCAGAGATTTCTGAGGGCCCAACGCTATAGAGAAACGAAAGGCGTAAGGGTTGGGCGATAAATGGTAGAGCAGTTGAAGTTCTGATCGCAGGGTGCCTTCGACGACGGCCCTGGCCGGTGGATACGCGCACCCGCTGGATATACCCATGGACGGGTTCGGCTCGTCGAAGCTACCCTCGCGCGACCATTGGCTCTGGGGGTCGCATGCGCGCCGCTTGGAAACCACCCCTATCGATCCGTCGGCTCCGTGTTTCCACCCCCGTGCGCCTCGCCCCGTTGCTCTGTCTCGGGCTGGCTCTCATCCCCTTTCGGCAAGGACATTCGCACGCAAGATCCACCCAGATACGAGGTGGATCTCCGACGACTGGTGTTCGGTTGCCGCGCCAACGCCACCGGCTCCTCTCTTTTCAGCTCCGGCTGCTGATTGTTTTTAGGTGCGCTCCCCGAAGAGAGAGGGACGGAGAAAGAGAGTTTGCAGCTCCGAGGCTCGTCGTCCGGGGAAGAATGCGTTCCCTGGGTCTGACACGTCGCGTTTGTCCCGGTTCTTGCGTGGAATTCTGATTTCGGGGCCGGGAATGCTTCCCCGGCGGCGGCTACGTTGGAAATTAAAGACTTTAATCTTCGGGCCGCGAGTCCGAAAGGCTGGGGCGAGAAAGCGAGGATGCTCCACGCGGTCCCCGACAGCCACTCGAAAAGTTTATTGGATTTGTTTAACGACGAGAGCACGACCCTGCGCCACGGCAATATCAATATCGAGGACGAGTGGCAGCACCGAGCAACGTCGAAGGGAATGAAATAAAGAACATCGCGTTAAGAAGAGAGCCGGATTGAAAGAGTTCCACGAGAACCATCCCTCTTTGAATCCCCGGTACGACGAGCTCGAAAGGCACCCGACGAGAACCACGCTCGCCTCCTCTCGGCGAAACGAGACGCCGCGCAAGCTCTCTTTCCCTTAAAACTATCCGTCATTTAAAGGCAAATGAAATCACAATTTCCTGCGGGAGTCTTTCATCCTTTGCACCGTGACGCGACTCTCCGCGCTGCACCGCTCGGCTCCGCTCGATTCCGCTCGGCTCTGCTAGGCCGAGCACCGAACTCCACAGTAATTATTTCTACTCCGCGAAGATCCAATTTCCACGAGCGGTAATATCGATTAAAGGCGGACGCAAGCGAGCACACCGTTTCGCGAACAAGATGGAAAAACACGGCTATGTCTTTCTCTCGCTTGCACGGGGTGAGCTACCTAACGCGATCATTTAGTACGAATTTTTTTTTGTTTTTTTTTTAATAGAAAATCTCATATGAGATTTACTTCAACATAATTACAAGAAAAACGAAATACACCACATACAAAACAGAATATAAAAATTACAAAATAGAATGTGGTTATTAGAGATACACAAATATTTTAATACAGACATATGTAAGGTTGTAAATTGTGTAAATATTATTAATTGTTGTAAAGTAATGAATAAAGACAAAATTCACTTTGTTTACAGAGAAACATATTTTCGTTTACTATCATCCTACATGTTAATAATTGTCTTATAAATATAAGTGGTGGAATCTTATAATAATCTAATAATTCTTTTGCAATATCAGTTTTCACTCGCACCATTTTTCCATTGAACGTCTCAATAGATTAATTGCAACGAATCAAATTCGCAAATAGAATACGAAGACTTTCGAACGATCTTGATCTTGAAACATAGTGTTCACGTACAGGTCCGTCCTCCCCGTTCAATCGACCCTTTTCCATTCACGCGTTTCTCTTCGTTCGACCTTCGCTAAAAAAAGCAGCCGATTCTTCATCATACGTCTCACCCACGAATCAAACCGTGACGGGTAAAAAATTGTTGCAAAAAAGGTCGACCTTGAAAATGAGCAAACGAGCAGTCGAAGAAAGTTTACGGAGTGGCTAGCTAACCGTGTAAACAGTGTTATTCCGAAGAAAAACTGTTCAATCGATCCATTAACAACGCAGTAATTTAAGTTGATCGTGTTATAGGGGTGGTAGTTCGCTCTACTCGAGGCTTTTCTTTTCGCGCATCTACGAGCAACCCTCTTGAACGTCGGTGTGTGCTCACCACCCCTCGAAGAAAGTAGAAAAAGGGAAGCCTCGATTCGATCAAAACGATATCGCGACTCGTTCCCGTGACAAGAGAATCCTCTCGGCGAGGAGAGCCTCTCGTCAACGTTCTCGTTTTTCGTTCGCATCGCCCCCGGGACTTTTTGCATGCAAATTGAAGTTAAAACACTACCCCACGAAAGAGAGAGAAAGAGAGTAGGAGGAAGAGCGAGAGAGCGAGTTGCCGCTAATTTCGACCGGCGGGGCTTTGTTCGATGAAAGATTTATGAAAAGAGGCTGGGAGGCGAAGGATCGCGCGCGCAGCCTCTTTTCGTCATTTTCGTCTGCAGCCGATGCGACACGGGGTTGGCTCGTCGTTCCGACGAAATAAGAAACGCTCTCTCGTCGCGATAGAGCAACGGAGAGAACGAAGAACCAGGGGAAAAAACAGGGTACCGAGAAGACGGACCGTCGCGGATTGAATATTTAAGAGTCCGGGCCATCGTTCGCGCGGAAAATCGAACCCTGTTCCTCCATTAGCCTCTCCGACCGGTTGCACGTATACGCGTACGTCCACATAACCCCATTGTCCCTTAAATTGTTAAGGGCATACTTCGTGTTTCATTAATACACCTTCAGTAATTCCAGTTAGTCGGTCAAGCAGCTCTCATTTTACGTGATTAACGTTATCGCGAAAGTACTGAACTCCCTCAAATTAACAGAGGGACACTATTAAAATTGCTGTACCATTATACAAAGTACTATTTACAGTATTACATAATATGTTGGCATTTAAACAATTACCAATCATTTAAGTACACATAAAATTGAAAAAAAATATTATTATTATTAATATTAATTATTATCCAAAAATATTGAATTCATAGATTCTTTTATTGATTATCAATTTTGTTAACGGTTGGACCACCGGACTTGACAATAGAATTATTTTAAGAAAAAAATTATATAGAATAGAATTATTCTAGGTAAAATTGAATCTACATAAAATTGAAAAAAATCATATAGAATAGAATTATTCTAGGCCGAAAGAAATGTGAAATTTCCGAGTTAAAATAGCTCCGACTACATTACTGACTGTTCGTTATCGGCCGAGCAAAAAGATCGATGTTTCTTGCATTTTCTTCAAATGTGTATAGCACGTGTAAGCTCGCGACTCTCGGGCCTGGCCGGTTGCCGTTTTTGCTAGACCGCTGTCAACTGGAACGATGGAAACACGGGGAAAACACAGCGTTATCGTATTGCCGGTTTTTTTGCCCATCCATTGGCGGGGGTGCGTATGCAAAAATCGCGACGGTGGTCCACCGCAAGAAAAATCGATACGCCGAACGTCGCGCGTGATTCGCCGTGCGCCCGGCTTCGTTGCGGTCGCAGACCGGAATATTTAACGAAGGAAATATCGCCGTAGAGAAAGAACCGATCCGTGGATATCGAGTCTCATCCCGTAGCGTTTTCCTTGGAATCGAGTCATTCGATTAGTATGTTCGGTCTGGCGTGAGTTTTCGGTTTTCCTGTTTTATTTTCACGTTATATATATTAATTAATTTTATTTGAAAATTTCGTACGAATACCACGAATATGGATGTTTCATTTTTTGCAATTTTTGATTGTTTTTTCTTCTTTTTTTTCTATATATAAATTTTTACATTAGTCATACGTATGGCTTTATTAATAATGTTGTGCAATATATTTTCGAACTTCCACCCTTCGATATCGATCAACCAATCATAGAACAAAGTCGTTCTATAAGATATACAATTTCTCAAATTCGTGTATCTGCTACCATGGACGGAAACTTAGTTTTCTGTAACTCCTTATTATTCGGTTAAAAAACTTTTTTGCGATATTTTTACACAGCTGTGTCGCAATATATTTTTTCAAATTTCACTAGAAATGTATTATTTTTCAGACGCAAAAATGTCTCTCATGAAGATGATCCATACAGGGATCGAAACGTTGAGTTAAATTAATTTGCACAATTTAATATTATTACATTTTCGATCGAGAAGAATTTCAATTTAAAATAAGAAAGCTTGGATTCACTCTTAAAAGAAATATTTCTAACGACGTATTTATTGTCCTCGGCTTGCTTTTATAAAATTTGTAGAACGTGAAACGCTGAAAGTGACTATCGCTAACGATAGGATAGAAAATATCGATCGTTTGTACGGGAGGATGTTAAATAAAACATGAACGCCATTGTTCACTAGCACGGTGTTTAGCTATGGTGTCTAGTGTCATTTTTTAACTTCCGTCAAATAGAAAGTACTTAATGAGACGATTACGCGTTCCCCAAGAGACGGAGGGCAATGTTTCGGTATAAATATCGTCGGAAGATTATAAAATATGGACAGTTTTTGTAGGAAAACGTCCGATGGGGTGACCTAATGTGTACGTATCAAGGAAACGCGTAATATTCCCGACGAGGCTCGAGGCGCATCCTGCTCGCAGGATGACAACGCGAGTATCGAGCCTCCCCAGCCGTCGAAAATAAGCCAGGAGGATGAAAGGGCGGACGCACAAAGTACCAAAGGCAAGGGTGAGTGGCTCGATGCAAAGTAGCCCCGTCTCTCTCGCGATCGTCGTTCCGTTCTGATCCTCTTCTCCCTTTCCGATTCGTCCGCAGCCACCGCCGCATCGAAGCATTGTTTCCGCGCTTTCTCTCCCTCTCTCTCTCTTATTTTCTCTTTTTCCTCGCCCTCCGGCCAGGAAAGCCGAGAGAGCGACGTCATTTTTCAAAGTGACGGACGCTCAGGATCGTATATATTTCCCGAAGGGCGTACCCGGTGAGCCGCGATAGCGTCGCTCGAAATTTCCACCGGAAATATTTTCCTACGGACTGTGCAGACACGGGAAAACTCGACGGGAAAATTCGACTGTTTTTCCCGGTCTTCGATATGTCAGAATAATTAACTGGCGATTGCGAACACTCCATGATAATTCGTTGCTAATATCTTCATTACAAACATAATGTTTTCCAAAGGAAAATTATTCAACGAGAACCACTGTGATCAATACTGTCGACCAACTATGATTTTGTAATACTATTTCCAGATTCGCGTAAAGACATCCTAGATGTCTATCCTTAAACAGCCTAGCGTAAACCTCAGGTATGAAACACCTACAAACATTCATCATAATACAGTAATTCATCTAACATTATTGTTTATCCTAGAACTTGTCGATTGTACAACATCTGAAACAGTTGTTTTTGTTTATGACTTGGTCAATATTGCTTGTTTTCCTAGATCAGCAATATATCTTAGCAGATATACTGTTAAAATGTTGATCTATTGATCTCTGATTGGTTCTGTTCCCTGTAGGCCTCGTGTTAAGATTTTCATAAAGCAACTGAGTATTAAAATATAGAACCTTGACAATGTAGTACACTCTGATTTTATTATAATATCTTTCTACTTTCCTTAAAATGATCCACGCAAGGATTGAAACGTTCAAAGTTCAAATTAATTTATAAAGAGAATTGAAAAAAATCATTAATATTTTTCCTGTTTGAATGAATAAGGGTTGAAATTGCTTGCGTTCCTCTTTACTCGATCGATTTCTCCTCGATCATGGAGCGGCGGTGAGAAAGCCAAGCAATTCCCGTTCGTTAGAAATGGCGAATGTACCTACGGTGTACAGGATCCAACAAGGATAGAAGAAGCGGGGTGTTTGCAACAGAGTTTTTTTTCGCCATCGATCCGCGTGCACGGTCGCGTGCGTCGAGCGGAACACGCACGCGTAAAAATCGAGCGACGGGGTTAAAGGTTCGAGAGCGAGGGTCAGCTGGCATTCGTTAAGTACATATAACACTTTGATCCGCGCGCACTTTTTCGTTATTACGGCGGAAAGCACTGCCGAGGGCCTCGCTCCGTCGCACTCGCTAATTCGCTGCACCGCGCAACCAATACACTTAATTGGCGCTGCCGGTTTTTTAAGAACCTTTCCGCGATTATTCCCATTCTCCCCCATAGAGTTCCCGCTCGTTGTTCGAGCGTTCAGCGATTTCAGGATAGCTCTCGTCAACGGGATACGCGTCACGGCGCTCCACGCTCCCGCGGAGTGGAGCTTGATAATTACTCGAATCTAAACGAGGGTTGTCAGTCCACCCCTGCTATTCACTCGCAGAATCGATACTCTTTACGTCTGTCTCTCGTAAAATTGAAAAGGATCGATGTCCTGTCACATCGAACGCCCGCGCGTTTGTTCCCCGTTCATCGGGACTCTTTTAACACTTCCACTGCGAATTCAGCAACCTCAAAAAAATCCCGTACGATCACAGTCATTCAGAACCCCACACCGTAAAATAAACCGACGGAATCATCATCAGATTGCGAACACAATGCACAATTTTATTATAATATTTTTCATTGTTATAATTTCAGGCGCAGTTCTTCGTTCTTGAGAATGATCCACGCAAGGATCAAAACGTTGAAAGTTTAAATTAATTTGTAAAATTAAAATTTCAATAAAAAAAATAACAATAAAAACATTTACAATGCACAATAATGGTCATTTCTTTTCGTGGTCTATCGGATAATACATGTTACGGAAAACATTTTATTAAATATCAAGGCAGGAAATTTTCCGTGAAACAAACAGCAAGCATGGATTTAAAAGAATACTTCTTCGAATGTTTTAGGAAACGAACGTCTTATCAGACACTCATCGGAGACACTGACAGGTGAATCGTTTCCCGAACGGTACTCCGGACGATTCACGCCCACGCAAGTTATTCATCCGCAGTCTCGCAAAGAGGATTCCTCTCCTCGGAAACCGTTAGGTCTCTCGAGCACGCGGCGATATGTCACGCAGAGGATCATTCGACAACAACATCCTCGATAATGGCCCGCGATGTCAGAGGTGGCCGATTCTTCGACGACTATGGCCACCGAGCGACCATCGATCCTCCGAGATCGAAAGTCAGACAACGGAAGGGACGCTGCTCGAGGAACTTCTTGCTTCTGAATTTTCGATTCCCCAAGAGTTTATTAATCTGATGTATAAACTCTGAACACAAAAAATATAGAGAATATATTTTATTTTAATTTTATTTTATTAATTGTAATCATATTTATTTTAATTTTAATTTTATTTATTTTAATATAGAAACTTGTTAAATTCTCGACATTAATTCGAATAGGATTTAAATGATTAAATTCTTTGAACAGATCTGTTAATTCAATTCCACTGTTTTTGTACATGGAAAGATATCTTGTGTACAACGTTTCTAAAAATTAGTTTAAAAGAACGCTATTTAATTTTTAAAGAGTTACATGAAGGTCTAAATTATTCAAACTTGGCCATTACTTTTTAAACCAGCGGCCAAGTTTGAATAATTTAGCCCGCTATGTAACTCGTTAAAAATTAAATAGCGTTCTTTTGAACTAATTTGTACAAACGCTTTTTTCAATATTGCAAGAGGTATTTCTAAGCTAACGAAATTGCCGGTATTTTCTTTGATCTCACAACTTTTTACAGCCATAGAAAACTTGGCTCCTGTTTACAGAATGTTTTCCTTGGGATTCTTGTAAATCCGAAGCAATCCTACTGCCGAAATAGGTCCCCGCAACATATATTTCGGGAGCGAGGCACGAGTCGGAGTTTCCATCAAGCTCATCCCTGGCTGCGGAGTCGTCTTAATCGACGTGTTCCGAGGCAGAGCGATTTTCCAGCGGTGCATCTCGGGCAACGCCTCGAATAATAAGCTAATACAGCGTAATGAGGTAAGAATAACAAGGCGGTCTGAGAGACTGGCGCGAAAGGACTGCTTATCTGGAGCGAGAGCCGGAGAACGGGAGAGGCAAAAGCAGCAGCAGCCTCGGAGCAGCTCGGGGAGAAACTTTCCGAGAGATTCCTTATCAAAATGCAAATCCGCCGAGCAACCTCTCCGATTTTCTTGAGCCTGTTCCCTGCAGCCGGTCTCTCGTCCCGGTCGCTGCGGCGAGCACCACGCCGCGCTATCTTCATCGAACTTTCGCAGCCCCCGTTCGATTCCACCATGCCAATCACCCTCGATCCGATTCCAAAGTTTGGCTCTCGTACACCTTCGGGCGTGTCGGATCTTTGTTCGCGAATGCAGCGCATCGTTTTCTTCGCACGATAGAATGCGTCACGGTGACAGAGATAACGCTGTCCGGCAGAGTAATTTTGTACTTCTCATAGAATTCTCCTATCATTTATAGTTTCCGAGAAACTTCACTATCAAGGTAAAAAAGTTGCATTTTTCAGTTCAGGATTTTTTCGCAATGTCATTGTAAAAGTTAGAGCAGTGTTTCTTATCTAGGATTATTCTGCAGACTTTCTAAAATACAAGGATATTTATTTTTAATAAATTTTTAACTATCAAGGGAAAAAGTTGCATTTTTCAGTTCAGGATTTTTTTGCAATGTCACTGTGAACGTCAGAGTAGTGTTTCTTATCTAGAATTATTCTGCAGACTTTCTAAAATACGAGGATATTTAGTTTTACAAGGTTGTGCACATTTGAATGGGTTCGAATAATGTTTTAAGACATCGAGACACCTCGTTGAAACGTTACTGGTGTCTGATTCTTTTTAAAAATTGTTTTCGCACACTTAAATGTTCGCAATCTCATGAAAAAGTATAGCATTGTAATGGGAGAAGTGTTTAGGATCGTTCTAGGTAAGAAATATTTCCACAGCAGCTACGGTTAAAGCGAGGAAAAATTGTCAAAGTTTTTCCCTTGAAATTGAAATTTCTCGAAAGCAGCTGGAGAAAAGCGACTTTCGACTTGGCGAACCGGTTATCGAGAGCGGCAATCGACTGTGGAGATACAGTCGATGGTTCCCGCGATCGAACGCCAGCCACGTTACATATTACGATGGCGCGGCGAGGTCGTTTAAAGCGAATCGAATGGTGTGTAACGCGCGCGCGAGGGTCGTTGTATGCAAAAGAGGCTGCCGTTGAAAAGCTAATATAAATCGTGGAGCGGCGCGCGCGCGGCATCGACGAGAGCACACCGACTAATGATCATTTACAATTTTACAACGTACGATTTACAATTTAGATGAAGATCCATTGTCTGCGCAACCCTCTCTTCCGCTGGTTATGAAAAACCGGGCGAGAGAGCACCCTCGGCAAAAACCACCCTCTCTCCGACTGCACGGACCACTCTCTCTCCCTCGTGGGACGGTCATCCCCCATACTCTGTTATACTGCTGCTACTGCTGCTGCTTTTCCACCCCACACCCGTCAGCTGTGATACTTTCATTTCGTGCATTCAGCAATTTCGCGCGGCTCCGTTCAATCTAAACTGCCTAAGGCCGAACAGTGCCGGGGGTGGAATCGTCAGGCTTGCTTGGAGACAAATATTCGCTTCGATCCTTAAGGTGCGTGTCCATCTGATAGTAAAACTATTGCTATGTTACTCTCGAGTGTCCAATTCGTCGGTGAAAACCCTCGGAGGGCGAACAGTAAGTTGAAAATATTGTTATTGTTATCGATCGTATGGTTGTTAAAACAGAAAAAGTAATTATAATAATAATAACACTATCTTAGCCCCGGAGCAATCAAATTGTAAATTCTTGAACTCTAACTAGGAATAGAAAACGACTAGAATGGTGATTGTAGCTGCATGTTGTACAAGTGGAATCGTGGGTGCTCTGGAGCAGGCAGAAGCAAGAATTGTTCTCATATAGAAAAACTTATGTGAATAAACGAAACCATAAATTGAAAAAACAGGAAAAATATTAATGATTTCGAAGCAACGATTCGATCTAATAAACACTATTAAGCAATTTTACAAATTAATTTAAACTTTCAGCGTTCCGATCCTTGTGTAGATCATTTTGAAGAAAGAAGAAAACTGTTACCAGATTGTACTAGATTTTTTAAAAATAATTTAACGTCGCTTTTTTGAATTCTTACGTGAGAATTATTTCGCGACGGGACCTACACTTTAGAATGTTTGCTTTATTTATTTAGAAAACTTGCTTTATGAAAATCTTAACATAGAAATTGAACTTTGTAAACCATGTTGTTACTACGTGCAAACACCATTCGTACAGCTGACAGACTTCTAGTTAGTTTTCTCTTCAATATTTACTGTAATAGAATTCTCAATAGTCGAGCTATATGTCACGAAAGAACTTGAAGATTTTTTATTAACTCTCTAGGATTTTATTTACACTCTCTATGATCAGAATTAATGTTTAAATATCGACAATAGATAAGTCAAATTCTATTTCAGTTGAACAGAGTTGAATAACATAAATGTTTAGCGGATTTTGTTCGAAATGATGATGGAAGTTAGAAGCGAGTGGCAAACGAGGCAACAATAATTCCTGTTCCACCCGTTCAGCGTTATACCATCGTGTATGAAAATACAGGAATATTCGCGGAAATTAAAATACACGAGTACATAGCTCGATCATATTATAGGGATTAAGATACGATTTCATTTATTACATGTATATTTCCATGCAGGTTTTACACTTTCACTCGACCAACTCAACCAATTTCATTTGCAGCCTCATATTCGAAACAAACGCATTTACTTTCGAATAGAGTGCGTATCGCGTTAAATCACGCCCCGAAAGGTATTAGATTGCATTATCAGAGATAACGCGATGACTATTCATTGTTATCGGAAAACATTAAAAATCCGTGAACAATGCAACACGGTAATTAATTGTACAAAACGTTCTCTCGTCGCATTCAACTCGTTTCTGTGTTACGCATTGAATCGACCAATTGTTTCATTCATGGTCTCATAAACAAAATGCATTACTTTCGAATGTACTACAAGTTAAACAATACACTTAAAGGACATGGTCAAATTCACTAATGAATCCTCTATTCATCTCGTTCTAGCCGCCTATTCAGTTTCACATTTCGATACGATCAATCAATGAATGCATTATTCACACACGAAGTATATTACACGCAGCAAGTTTATCGTGCCAAATATTCGGCCAGACAATGCGTCGCCTCGTTCAACAGAAGTTCCGCGAAACCATGAATCGTTCTCAATTTTTGCCCGGAAGAGAAGTTTGCCTATACAGTTCGAATCCCGACGAGATCGGTATTAATTCCACGGACGACGTTCTCCTTCGTTAACTGAGTCACAGGGCCGATCGAGTCGATTCCAAGAGCACGAGTCACCGATTCGAACGAATTTCACTAGGCGAGTCACGGTCCTGCGGCGATTCGTTCCGCGAGGGGAATGCGTGTGTCGTAATCGGGAATTTATCGCGAGGAGCATCATCGAGAAACTGTAACCTAGGTGTACGGGGTGTCTCTCAAAATTCAACATCCGGTAATTGGAAGTTCCTGAGATCATTTGAAGCAACATTGCCCTTTGCAAAAATGGCGTACGTGGCTTTGTTTAGGAATTATCAATGAAAAACACTCCGAAAAGTACTCTGATTTTGATGAAATTTTAATATGTTATGCAGCAACACATTCCGAACAACTTTTTCCTTTTCCAATATACTGGGGTCGCTTTTAGTTTTTCAGATATTTGCAAAACACTATCGCGAATACTGTATTAAATTTTTCGTATTCCTGCATATTCCGCGGCAACGTAAGCCTGTCCCGGTGCGGCGTTTGTTTACATTTTCACGCTGTAGAGACGAGAGGCTGGCCCGAACAGGTTTACGTACCTGTGGAGCATGCAGGAATACGAAAAATTCAATACAGCATTAACAATAGCCTTTGCAAATATCTCGAAAACTAAAGGCGACTCCCGTATATTGGAAAAGGAAACACTTGTACAAAATGTCGAAATCTATAAGATATTAAAATTTCATCAAAGTCGGAGTACAAAAACCTTTTCTATATAATTACCTCGGATTAATTCTGACTCGGCAAACGGCGACGCCACGCTAAGTGGAACCTGTCGCCGAGTCCGACTCCGTTCGCTGTGTTTTTCGTTAGTAACTCCTTACCAAATCCGTTGCCATTATTGCAAAGGGAAAATATCGCTTGAAATGATCTCAGGAGCCTTCCATTTCCGGAAGTTGAAAGAAGTTTGAGACACCCTGTGTACGACGCTCGTGGCATTATCTCTTGCGTTACAATTAATAATGCATGCGACACAACAGTCGGGTAACCGAGGACTGCAACCAGCGAGAGAGAGATAAAGAGAGAGAGAATGAGATATATATATATATATAGAGAGAGGAGAGCGGTAAATTTGTACCTGTGCCGATCGTCGAAGGAGGTGATTCATCGCCAGGCTGCCGTGGATGATGAATGAAAATGTGCATGCACTTACGCGAAATATACACGGCACGTACGTTTGTTCGGACGCGCGCGCGGTGAACGAACCCGTGAGAAAAAAAATCGATAGCCGGTGCCGCGCGCTGCAAAGTACCTGGGCTGCAGCTATCAGCCCGAGCGTTGTTTAATTAACGCGTGCCCCCCACCCCTCCGCGCCCCTCTTATTTCCACCCATTGCGTCGGCCACGACGTTTTATCGAGGAATCGACGATGTTCGTCGAGCGTTATTCCGATCTCGGCGAAGCAAGCTGCGAATGCCGAACGGAAACTTGGAAAAACGCGAGCCCGGCGTCAATTGATCGACAACGCATTAACGGACGGGTAACCGTGGCCACGCTCTGTCAGCTTAATTAGCTAATTGAAACTAGGAATAACGTCGATCGGCGAACCGACGCCGGCCGCAACGGCGAACGCGCGGCGCACGCTCGTTCTCGAATGACCGCGATACATGAAAAACTCAATCACGATACGCATTTGCTAATGATTCCCGGTGCCGTTCCCGCGGCCGAACCCCGGCGATTCATCGTTTTTTCAATTAGCTGATTGAGCCTGGAACGAACCGCCGAGGAAACCAGCCGCAGAACATTTTCGAGATCGAAAGCCCTTCTTCGATACTTCTGCTCGGATATGCTTACGAGAAGTCGGCCGGATTTGGATTTACTTCCGGTTGCGTGTTGGGGTGCACGAGATCGACGATCTTCCAGTGATTTAGCTGAGCAGCCTGTGGATCTTCGTGCGAAGGACGAAACGTTGGAAATTGAGGCGTTGATGAAAACTAGAATTTAATTCGTGATGTACCAGTAATTAGAATTGAATTGTCATTTTATAAAATTATCATAATGCTCTATACCTCGAGGAATAGCATGCCGATTTTTTTTTACTTTCGGAACTTATTTCTTTTTAATTGTAGATTATTTTGCAGGATGTTCCATATATGTGCTTTTTAAAAGTGTTCAAAATGTTCGGGTTCCACTTTCTCAAGGGTTAAGGTCTTATAAAGAGCATTTAAAAAAATCCTGTAAAATAAACCGTTAAATAAAGCATATCGTATATATGCATGAAAGATATTGCGATGAAATATCCACTAAAGTTTATTAAAAAATTATTCCTGCCTACTGATAATTATCGTAATATGAAGTATATCCTTTATTGTTCCCTTCGGGGTTGCAATTCATTATCCTTATCTCCTACGCCTTGACCTTATAGCTGTCTTAATATTGCTCTTATGCGCCATCTTAATCCCAGTCTTAAAACTAGTTAAACCTATTTTACTGTCGCCGCCGCACGCTCGCCACTCTCTTCCTCCTACCATTATTAATTACCGTAATAAACATATAGATTTCTAGTTAATTCATTAAATTTTGTATTCTAAAAATAAATTTAAAAATTGATCATTTGTTACTTAGTTAGTAGTTATAGTATGGAGTATGGATGAGAAAAAAGTTCTCTGTACGAGCCTGAACTTTTTATAATTTTAATCGAATCTATTAGAAATTTTATTCGCCCTCATTAATTTCTTTGAATAGAATAATTATATTAATTTATATTATTTTCAACAATTTTCGCGGGTTCCCGGCGAAAGTACGGTCGCGTGTGAACGGGTCCTTAGAGGCGCGAGTTTGCGTGACGTCTACAGATTCGTCTGAATGCGGCGACGATGGTCGCGAGACTGTTACGAGCCTCGGATAGGCCTCGCATAACCGGAGGTGCCTCGCGTGCCTCGTTCGTCAAAATGCAGATCGTTTCCCGGTGGCGGTTCTTAAAAAATAATTCCGTGAAATTTCCGTGCAGGACCTGGGTTAGACTTTTTTCCGCTTCTCCACGCGGCGGTAATTGGGAAAAAAGAGAAGTCGCGAGCGTCTTCGACAGGAGGATACAATTTTTGGCTGGTCTCCAAATGTCCGTTCCGGGCGATCCTTGTTTTTTGGGAACGCGCCGCACTCGTGATAAGCGCGGTATTAAAAATTCACAGCGGGGTAAAAAGCCCGAAAGAGGCCGAAAGTGCATCGTGTGTCGAGCGTGCACGAGTTGCATGCGTTGCACACATGGTGTCTCGCGAGACACCAGTCGATCCTCTTGGGTTTAACTGACTCTGCACGAGGGAGTTGGCCTTGGGAACCTTTAGCGCCCTGTTTAATGGCGAGAGCATCTTTCGACGACAAGATCCTTCTTCCAGAGGACGATTGCGAAAATATTAGACACGTATTTTGCGATCCGAAAGAGTAGAAACTGCCCTCGATGATTTAAGCAACACTGACCGCCGTTAACCTCCGTTGCGAATCGTATAGGCGATTTATTGTACAAGCTTTGACGCATTCGCGGTCGTAAAACGTTCGTTAACCTGCGCGAGGCGGATATTTTTAATAATTGCCAACCATGGCGAGGTTCAATCAACTTCTTAAATTATTGTACCTATTTCTTTGATATTTTCTTGGTGGACCTCGTGCAGATAGACTGCGGATATTCAGGCAAAATAAAATTGGTCTGCAAGAATTTGAATAAAAGCGAACTACATACAAATTGATATCTTTACTTAATAATTTTTTATTAAAATTATTGTATCTATTTCTTTGATATTACCGTTGATGTTCTTGGTGGACCTCGTGCAGGTAGACTGCGGATATTCAGGCAAAATAAAATTGGTCTGTAAGAATTTGAATAAAAGCGAACTACATACAAATTGATATCTTTACTTAATAATTTTTTATTAAAATTATTGTACCTATTTCTTTGATATTACCGTTGATGTTCTTGGTGGACCTTGTACAGATAGACTGCGGATATCGGGTAATTTCTTTACTTAATAATTCTAATGGGTTGTAAATAATGTACGTTTGCTATCAGAATTTCTGTGTCGGTTCCAAATTGAAGGTACTCGAGAGTCGACGGTCGATCTTCGAGCGGTGCAGGCTTTGTTCAGCGACCTCGCCCTTCGAGAACGCGCTTGCCGGTCCTTGCTCGGGGAATTCGTTAAACCGGGTAGGTGGAGCTCCGAGACGAAAACATTCTTATGATATCGAGAGAGAGAGAGAGAGAGAGAGCCGCGGCCCCGAAACAAAGGCAACAGGACGAGACAGCTCGAAACGAAAGGGAGAACGCGTAGAAAACGCGAGTTCGGGCGGAGCTTTGTTTCGCGGAGGATCGAGTCGAAGGCAAAGGCTTCGCGGAGCGTGAAAACCAGACGAGAGAGAAGGAACGACAGAGGAAAGGAGAGAGAAGCCGCGACGAAAGGATACGTCCAGCCTTGGAGCGAAAAAACGTAACGGTCATTCGCCCGCAAGGTGAAGAAAAGTTGGCCGCAGCCAGCCACTGACCGGAGTCAAGGAGACGCTCCGAGCGATTGCCGATTCCTGCCTGTCCGCTCGGACGAGCCTCTCTCCAGGGACCGGTCCTTTGGCTCTCTCTCTTTCTCTCGTTCACTCTCTCCCTCTCTCTCCCCGGTTCTACCGCTTCGCTGTTTCTCTACCCTCGTCGCCCTTCCCGGCTCCTCTACGCTTTTCTTTTCTCCTCTTTACGTTCCGTTCGTGACGGACCGGTCCCGGAAAATTACCGAGAACCGATCTTTCGAATGGAACGCTCTCCGTGTGCCGGCTACGCCTGTCTGCTTCCCTCGAATCGCGATCGAAACCTCTCCGCGTTTCGTCGTTCTATCAATAACACCGGGTTTGTATATCCTCGTCAATCATTTACGTACGAAGAAACGCTCGATGATACCGAAGTGCTCGCGCGTGACGCAACGATTCGTTTTTACCCGCGAGTCGTTTTTCAAACGGAGTGCGGCGGTTTTCAACCGGATGGAAACGTTTATTATTCTGCGAGGAATTATCGAACGATGTCCACGTTTGCTGCGTTTCATACAGACTTTTTTTTGTCAATTTAGGGAAATCCCTTATGGATAATCGTCCCTATCGCCGAAGATAAGAGTGGCCAATCCCAGTCCTTCTAGTTTCCAGCCTACACTGGATTCTAGGTTCTTTATTATCTTTGACTCTCTATTTTCTTATAGTGCTAAGTTAATTTTAAGTGGTCATGGGTTTCTTCGATTATGGGTTTTCGAATAAAGCGAACAATTGATTACTTACGTTTGAAATTTAACCAACCATTTAATCCTATACAGGAAGACTCTATAAAATATGTATAAAATGTGGTACACGTTGCAGTATGGAACGGAGAAACCGTTGGATTCGAGTGGGATTAAAGGCAGCAGAAATCGGTAGCAACCGGAGTAGCCGAGGTGTCACCGAAGGAGTGGCTATTTCGAGAAGACATTTCGCCGAGGAAAAAATGTTTGTTGGTCCATAGAGCGTGCCGCGGTACGAAACCGTGTAAAACCGTTCGAACCAGGCAGCCCGTCGAACGAACAGGCGATATCGCTTTCCGAAGCGATTCGATCGACCACCTAGTAAATCTCCAGACAATTTGTGGACTCGATTTACAAAGGAGCCCGATAGTTTGGCTGTGGTCCGGCTTGGTGCGGCTCGAACGCGCGCACGATTTATCAGCGCGAAACTATGACCGGTTTTCTTTTCGTGTAGCTACGCGACCGGGAACATTTGTTCGCGTCGCTTGTATCGTTGTACCCGGGCCGGAGAGTCTTAATATTCCGCGGGCGCGATCATTTATCAGGGTAGTACGAGAACCCCGCGCGGTCGAGCGACATTCCTTGCCGCCACACAGAGATACGAGCAGCGTGACAATATGATTCCCGCGGAATATTTGCACTCGGCTGTGCGTGCGCGTCGAGACACCACACGAAACCCACGTTTCTCTGGAACCAACTCTCTCTCTCTTTCTTACCTCTTCTCTCATCGCACTCCCTTACCGTCTCTCTCTCACGCTCTCACACTAGCCGTGTCCCGTTTCGTTAATTTTCCTCTTCTTCTTCTCCTTCGTCGCGATAACGGTCCGTTTTTATCGTGGCCAGACGACGACGATTCTACGCTTATCTACCCAAGGAGACGATTATTCCTCGCTAGAAGCATTTCCCGGTGCTCCTCGGCTCGTGCTTCCGCGATATGCGCTCGTAAAACACGCTCGCTGATCTCCGGGCAGAGTGAGAAACATTTCCCGTAGCCTACCCTCCAAAGAAATCGATTCCAGAAACGATCTCGACGACAGATTATTGGACAACCTGGAACGAAACCGTTCTCGCCAGGCTCTCTCCGACGATGTAGATTTCCAGATTTTCGGACAACTGGATAACAAATTGCCTATCTGCGATTATTTCAGGTACGAAAGAAGGAAGATTAATATTCGTCTGATGCTCAAACAGTGGCTACTGAAGCCAAGAATTATTTCTCGTTCCAAAAGGAAGATGAACATCAATTCTTGCTGGACTTTGGCTTGGAACATAAATGAGAATGATTTTATTAATATTACATTGGTTGCCGATAAATATTATATTTTTCAATTTGTGTCTTTTTTATTTAAATAGTTTAAAAGGAAATATTGAATTGTGAATTCAAAGATGTTCATAAACTTTAAATTATGTTTAATTTAATTATTTATGGGGTAATTATATTATTTTTAGGGGTGATATTATTATTATTATTAGGTATATATATATAAATAATATATTAATGGTTTTAGAGTGAATAATTTTTATAATTAGTGGAATAAAATTTAATAAATAAATTAATAATATTCATCACGAAACACCACTTTCTTTTCCTCTACTATTAAACATATTCAATAGCAAACGTGGTTTCGAACCAAATGATTCAACTCCGAATCTAAACGTTTTAATAATCTTAAAAATTAGCTGTAGAATTTCATCGAACCTTTGCGCCAATAAAATCATTCTCATTTATTATCTTAATATTTACGAACGAAATAATAAAAATCCTTTGGAACGTTTGACATCGCTGGAATCGCGAGACCAACTCGATGTTACACGGCGCGAGTTTCAATTCTGCACTCTAACGCCACAAAGTAGCGAGAAGTAGCTTCGTAATCAAAGGTCACAGCCGATTAATTTCCTCCCGACAATTTCCTCTGGTGTTCTGCGCGAATGACAACGCGAAAGCGTATCGCGCCGCCTCACCTGTCGCGTATGGAAGAACAGGGCGTCGAGTTTTTCTGAGGAATTCCAGAGGGAATAACGTTGCCGTGGGAGAAGAACGTTCAACGATAGAAGAAGCCTACGCTGGTGGCAGGCAGCTCGCCTCGGTTTGCTTTTGCCTCGGCACGCCTCGCGCGGCAAGGGTGCTCCGCAACTCGAAAAATCATGGGACCAAAAACGAGCACAGAAGCAAGCGGAGCAGGAAAGGAGGCCACGAGCACGCCGGCGATACGAGCTTTTACCAGCGCGCACGCCGCGCTATTTTTAGTATACCCGTTGCATCGGAACACCCACGCGAGCCTCGAAAGCCAGCCCGAAAAATGTTGATCGGCCTCTGCTCGAGCGTACGTGTGCGCTGCGGGTCAAGTTACCGGTCGATGACGTTCTCTCTCCTTCTATCTTTCGTAATTTAATTCGTTTTTCAAACGGGAATTCTACCGAAACACTGGCCAATACGATGTTGAAAATATATCATCAATTGGGAATACGGAAAGCCACGCCTACTCGAATCAGTTTGTACAGGGTGCCTCGAAACGCATTCAACATTCAGAAATTGGAGGTTCTCGAGACCATTTGAAGCAACATTTTTCTTTGCAAAGGAAAATGTAGCTTCAAACGATCTCAAGAACCTCCAATTTCCTGGGAGGAATTTTGAGACACCCTGTATAGTTGGTACATATTTAAATTCCCATTCGTATCACGTTGTTTCTTACGTAAAATCGTGTGGAGAAATTTTCTGCAAAATTGTTCCATCTTCGTGGTGAGCATCCAGGCCACGCCCCTTTATGAAACATCAGAATCCGACTGCTACTTTTTTATTATACTTTGAACTCGAGCTCTCCGCAGCATCGAAGCAGAACCTCTAACTCCGTAACCATACAACATACTTCTTTTTTATTATATTTAAATTACGGTAATTTCCGATGAGAAGTTATAGAGTCTATCTACACGAATCAACGAGAGCAAGAGCGTCGAGGCCACGCCCCCTAATCGAAACCAAGGATCCGACTGATCCCAGGAAGAAGGAGAAATTTATAAAACGAAGAGCAACGAAAAGAACCTACGTATTCTTCTGAAAGAAAAGCTTTGATAGCCAAGAGAGTTTTGTTCGTTGCCCCCTGGGGCAAGCTGGAGCGCTCGGGGGCCAAAGATCGACGACCAGACAAGTCTACGATGTTGTTGACTGGAGAGCAGCTGCGAGTTTCGACGCAGCCGGATCTTCGGTTTCGCGATAATGTATCGCAAACGGGTCTCGGCGTTATCACGAGATTTCTCGCGTTTATCGTTCGTGCATCGTCGACTCGGTAGCGGAACGAAGGGGACAGGGAGTCAGGCGGTAGGCAGCTTGTACTAATTTCGTTGTCCGTTTCTGCGTCACGAATCGATCGGTCTAGGACTCGACGGGAGTGCTGCGACTGACGATCGGTCGTCTGACCGGGGTTACCGATTTTTTTTCGTCACCACGTGGCCACCCTCGGCACACAATCCTCGTGCTCCCCGTGGCTCCCACAGTTTATGTAACAGGGCTACAGCGTAATCGACTCGACTCGTCTCGATCCGGCCCCGTAATAATTTCGGGATTTAACACACAGCTGAGCTTCACATGGCGTGTTCGCCGATCGACCGAGCGGGACAAACGGATACGATCTAGAGAGAGAGAGGAGAAACACGGTGAAACAGAATCGTCAACGAGGAGGGTGGAGCGGGCTCCCCCAGGACGAACTTGCCCCCCGGATTGGCTCGTGCGCAACCCTATCGCCCTCTTTTCCTAGCTGACTCCGAACGGTATTAAGAATTTAACGCGTTTAATTCCCTCTCGCGCAGTTCGTGTGCCGGCGACGCATCCCGTGGATTCGAAATTTCGTGGGGGCCGCGGCGGTGGGCGTGAACCCGAATATACAGGGAAACTTCGCGCGACTATATTCCCCGTTAAAATTTCATAAATTCAAATGCGTGCGCGTTTGAGAGCGAACGGAAAACCCGCCGGATAAATTTTAGACGGTGATTAGCCTCTCGCGTCCTCTTTGCGCGTTTTAAACCGCGAACGGTCGAAAGCCGTTTGTGAAATTGTTTAACTTACGTATTCTACTGTGGTCTTAACGTTCGGTTTGTTGCGCTATGACAAAAATTGCATTAATTGCATTATGCGTCATGGAATTCAATGAGTCTGGTGCGAGAACCAGGTGAGACTGGATTTTGAAGATTGTAAGATTCTAACTTGAAAATGTTTGTTTACTTTTAAAGGCGTTAGATGAAAATTGCATTGGTTGAGATAAGACTGGATTTTGAAGATTGTTCAATTCTCAGTTTGAACAATCAGCAATGTATTCTGCTGTTACTTCGAAATTCGAGTTGTGTTTGTTGCGCTACCGATAAAACGAAAATGTTTATTTACTCTTAAAGGCGTTTGATGAAGATTGCATTGGTTGAATTAAGACTGGATTTTGAGGATTGTTCAATTCTCATTTCGAACAATCAGCAACGTATTCTGCTGTCACCTTTAAATTCAAGTTGTGTTTGTTGCACTATTGATAAAAGGAAAATGTTTATTTACTCTTGAAGATGTTAGACGAAAATCGCATTGGTTGGAATAAGACTGGATTTTGAAAAATGTTTATTTACTCTTAAAAACGTTAGACGAAAATTGCATTGGTTGGAATAAGACTGGATTTTGAAAATTGTTCGATTTTCACTTCGAACAATCAGCATCCTATGGAAATACGGGGATACTATTAACGGCTGTCCGAAATGGAGATCTAGCTTCGCGGTATTATTCTGCCTAGTGTAATTTATTGTTGCGAGCCTACGTTAAACACGCGGCCGAGCCGCGCTGGAACGTGGCGCGTCCGATTTCCCAGAGAGACAATATTGGTTCAGGAAATTCGAGTTTGCGAGTTCCGGTACCTGGCAGAGGCACGTACCGGAAATGCAATCTAACGTGCCGGCCGGTTGCTAACCGAAGCGGCCACGTGAGCGCCTGCGTGAAACGGCGGACACGGAAGCCCGGCGGAAACGCGTGTCGAGGGTCGACGAAACTGAAACCACGTGTACAAAGGTCGATAACGAGCGCGCGCCGCCGGATTTGGTGGCGCCATCCGAGGACGAATCGCGCAGACTATTTCCTGTCGAGCTCCGTCGGTAATGCAGCGGTTCTCAAAGACATTTCTCATCGGAAAACTTTGTTTTTCATCCTTACAAATCTTCGTTAAGATTTTTGTATTTGAACTATGGCGTGTCAAGCCTTCTTTCAACTAGAGACCAAAGCGAAAACTTCGAAAGCGAGATCGTGAGGGATATTTTAAGAAACGAAGTTTTATCGATTTTATTCTTGAATAATTCTACTGATCTCACGGAGTTTCATCGTTGATTGAAAGTTTTGCAATTACTAGTTTCTAAACGTTATCTGTAATATCGTGCGGTATCGGAAAAACGATAGATAGTGCTGATAATTCCAACATCTACGTTACCTTCCCACGGAGAAGGGCGCTGATATCTGCCGCGCTCTACGCTTTGGTATCGAAGGAGTTGTCTCTTACCTGAAACAAAAATAATCGGAAGGTTAGAACGGCGAAAGTCCGTTAATAGTCAGATAAATATCGGTTGTACGGTTTCTACGAAACTACATCGGGTAACAGGTGTTTCTAACGAGGCTGATAACAGGCGTCGATAAGAAAGAATTCTGTCGGCAGCGGACAAGTCCAAAGAACCTTGGAAATGTTGTCCTGGACGGACCACCCATTCAGCCCGTCAGAAAGCGTATAGTTCTGTCAATATTTCACACTGTCTTAATGAACGAAACGTTGACAAAAGAAGGGACTGACTATGGTGATAGTGTCCCTACTCTTCGGCCACACCTTGTCGGTTGAATTAATTAGCACCTGTTCCAAGAAGGTGCATCCTAATGAAACGATCCGGTTTCGAGTCTCTATTCTCGTCTTATGAACTCGTTGCATCGGTTTCGTCCTCGTCTATTCGCGGAGCCATAATCGCGCGCTTCTATCTCGCAATTAAAGATATCAGCCATGAATCACTGTTCCCATTGTTAATCGTATCTCGAAACAGAACGCTACCTCGACGATATCGGAAACGACGCGTAATCCTTGCGAGAACGAACCAGCGCGTTATCGAGCCGAGAAAAGTCAGAACGCAAACGGGATTCCGTCGGGTACCACATTCACCGAAATCGACGAAATTATCCGTCGACGGAGTTGTGCTGACGAAGTTCGAAACACACGCGACCCGCATCGAGGATATGCAAAGCGACCCGATTCCGGCCGTTGAATACGAATTCCCCAATTTCCAGACGCCTCGAGACTTCGCTTCGCCTCGATCGAACCGGAATCTCGATCGATTTCCACCGGCCTGTTAATGCGATCAAGCAGTTTGCCAATTGAACGCTCCGTCATTAATGCGGATTTTCCGCATTTCAGACAGAAATCGCACGAGCCGGTCGAAACTCCGGAAGAATTTAATCCCAGACAAAAACCACTGAACGTATACGACAGACGCGGATCTCCTTTGCATTGTTCTTGACTTCTTAATCAGGGCATTTGCAAATTAAACCATAGGGGGTCAGAGGTTAAGAGCATCGTTGTTATTCCCCCGATTCTGTAAGTTTCTAGCTTCATTCAATTCTCGATATTGCATACAAATTCATACGAGCAATTCGCTATTAGTCTACATGTTTTATGCATTCACGAGAAAAAATAGCTACAATTTAAAACCGCAGAGAGACTTTTATGCATCGAGAATTTCAATGTACTATTTGCAACTCGTAATCATTAAGAGAAGGAAGAAGTGTCTAGCAAACTTCGTATTATTCAATTCACAGTAAAACCATGAAAGAAAGAAATGTCTAACGCAGTTCCTGTGTTCTGCCTTCGATGCGCAAAATTTGTATTATTTAATTTACAGTAAAATTATGAAAGAAAGCAACTAGCTTCCGTCTGTTACGACTGGTCGCTATAATCGGGGCTAAAAGCTTCCAGGAATCGATGCGAGTTGACGAATTGATTCGGAATCAGGTGAAAGAGCGACCCAGGTTAGAAATAGAGCTCGGACTTTTACCCGGGTACCCGAGTACCTATGAGATACCCGGGTAGAGCAAAACTACCCGGGTATCTCATAAGACATAAGTCATAAATGATTTTGTGCAATTTTAATCAATAATGAAATTAAAAAAATGTTGATATATTAATTTATATTTATTAAAATCGTTCAAGATAGTAATAAGTAATCGTAATATATCGTCTGCTTTTCCTATTGATGCACACGATTTTTATTTTGCATAAAGATCCACAGTGTATTCATGAGATACCCGGGTAATTTTTGTTTACCCGAGTAATAAATGATTTTGTGCAATTTAAAACAATAATGAAATTAAAAGAACGTTGATATATTAATTTAAATTTATAAAATCGTTCAAGAGAATAAGTAATCGTAATATATTGTCTGCTTTTTCCTATTGATGCACACGATTTTTATTTTGCATAAAGATCCACAGTGTATTCATGAGATACCCGGGTACTCGGGTAATTTTTGTTTACTCGAGTAATAAATGATTTTGTGCAATTTTAATCAATAATGAAATTAAGAAAACGTTTATATATTAATTTAAATTTATTCAAATCGTTCAAGATAGTAATAAGTAATCGTAATATATCGTCTGCTTTTCCTATTGATGCAAACGATTTTTATTTTGCATAAAGATCCACAGTGTATTCATGAGATACTCGGGTACTCGGGTAATTTTTGTTTACCCGAATACCCGGCTACCCGGGTATCTCATAAGTCACAGCTCTAGTTAGAAACCGAGGAATAGCTCGGTTATCAGATTCGGTGGAACGATTTTGAAGCTGTTTTCCGTCGGCAAACGGTTTACAGAGTATCCGGAAAATTGGCGATGGAAGCGATGGGGGTGGAAGTATGTCGGGGTGGGAGCGGGTGATGGGCTGGTTTAATTGAAAATAATAATCGGCGCAGAACGGGAACGCTTATCCTTAATGCGCGTTAACGTCGCGATTAATATTGCATCGACGTTCGCTTCCGTTGATAAATTCTATCGCGGCCGAAATGCGTGACGCGTACGCCGGGGCCGCGGCGTTGGTGCGGCAATTCCCGCGAAATTTCCATTTCTGTCGGTCCTCGCCGACCGATCCCTAATTACGGGTGCAATCAGTCGGCCAGGAGAATCGCGGGGATGCAACAAACACGTATACGTGCATCCTGCTGATTGCGGAACGGCTACCCGAGCTGAAACGCAAGCGGATCGCAGTTTCCAACGCGCCGGAAATCGACCGCGACGTTTTAAGTCCGAACGTGCTTCCGTTCGCCGCACGTAAGAACCTCGTAAGTCTCGGGAATGTTTCCGATCGGATCGGAATTGTGGTGACGTTCCATCGGCAAAGGATAGATCGGAAACTGATCTATCTGCCTCGATTGAGTCCTCCAAAAGGAAACAGCATTACAACCAAGAACGGTTGGTTAGATTGTTGATGGACGCTAACGTGGATATGTTATTTTTATCAGTAAAAGTATTAATATATGATATATCAATTTTACAAATTAATTTAAACTTTCAACGTTTCGATCCTTGTGTGGATCATTTTCAAGAAACAAGAAAAACTGTATTCTATTTTCTGTATTTTATTACACAAATTATTTCAGAAATTTGTAACACATGTTATTATTATTATTTATTGTAGACGGACAGAAGCCCTTTTTATATAAATATTTACAAAGAAAAGAAAAAAGAGAAAGATACAAGATACTTATCTAATAAGAAAGAAGGGACATGCGCACAAAGATAAAGAAAAGAAAAAAAACAAAATAATACTGGTACTTTTGCAAAGATTTAATGAATCAAAAAATCAAGAGATCATTAATACTTTTTCTGTGCTAACTTGGAAAGTTAAAAGTTGAATAAAGATAGAGATCATAGATCATAGACGTTCTTTAATGGAGCCAGTTAAAATCATCCTTCCGAGCACGAGGGTTCAGCGCCGCGAAGGTCACGAAAGGTAAATCACCAGCGAGGAACAACAATAAAACACGTAGCACGGAATCGTTGAGGCGTGTGTCGCGAGGAAGCTGTACGAGCTAAAAGAAGCGAAAAGAAAACAGGACTCGACGGGGATCCGTCGGCCGGTTTCGTCGCAGGATCTTGATAAAGGAGTCGCGCGTCGAAGAAGGAAACAGAAGATACCGGGTAATCGGCCGTTGAAAACGCAATTTGAGGATGCCAGAGAGCACACACACACAGGGACGGGTGTACAGGCTCTCCCGGTCCCACCGAACGAGCCTCGTGTCGCACTTCGTGACTCCTTGGATGGATGGAGCAATCAGACTTCTTCTTCTTCCTCTTCTCCTTGGACCGCTCGTTTCACGGCTCCTGCCGCGCTCGGCAGATCGAGGGGTAATCTTGGTTGCACTCGCGCGAAAAAGTTCTTAAGCCGTGAAAGAGCGGCTCGTGAGCTCCGGCAAAAGGATACCGTGTCAATGGGATATTCAGCTTGGAAAATCACGTCGCTCTCGGATCTTTATAATATCGCGATCCCCGTTCCAACGATGATTCCGGATCGCGGAAAACCTTTCCATCGTCCGATGCTTGCGTCCATTGCGCCAGCACTGCGACCCTGCTCTAATTTCCACGATACGAATAATCCAACGCTTATAATTCAGCAAGACATAAATTTGATGCCTCCAATCGCAGTCCAAACGGTACCAAGGCTAAAAGATGTTGGAGTGATGAACAAACAGACACGTCTTCCTGTTCCAGATTTTGTAATCTCGATCGTTTAACTGGTTTTGTTGATTTTGTTTAACTGGGAAATGGCGTGTTTTTATTTTAGTATAAGTTCAAACGTTGTTCAATCTTGAATTTCGTTTCTCTATTACGAACTCTATTTTTATAAATTATTAAAGTGGTAACTCACCAACCAACCTCACAAACGCCTTCGAACATCCCGTGTCTAAGGCAGGTCCCGCTGGATAGCCTTACCGATGAGTCCTCTAGCGGGTCTAGGACGAAACACCACGTTTCTTTTCCGCTACTATTAAACATTATTAATAGCAAACGTGGTCTCGAATCAAATGATTCAAATCCGAATCTGAACGTTTTGGTAATCTTACAAATTTGCTATTGTGTGTAGAATATGATTTATTCATTTATGAATTATTTTACTCATTTATTAATTTAGTCAGCATCTACATTGCAAGAAACTGCAACTTAGACGTTTCCATCGTAATCTAGATTCTACATTGCGATTCTTTCAAGTATCCTAGCCCACATCCTGTTGAAGAATCAATGATTGAGCACCCGTAGGTCCCTCGAAGACAGCCAGGGGACTGGAAGGATCATCATATTCCCCGAGCAGGGGCGAACAGCGTTTAACTCGTACCGATGCCGAACGGTCGCGGTCTTTGTTCGATGTTCAGGGAGCTATCGTTCCGCGGAGGGATCAGCGATAGTGCAGCAGAGACGGTGCACGGTACACGGTGCTGCTCGAAACAATAGAAATTGCTCGGCTTTGTCGACGGCAACTTGTTTCGCAAGTTCTCGCTGCGAGTGGAGGTAGCGGATCGGAAAAAAGGGGAGTTTCGCGGTGTATCCGGTGGACGGAAGCCGAAGAATTCTCTGCAGTGTTATCGGAGACCACGGGGGACTGAAGTTCTTTGAGAAAGACACTCGTTCCCGACCGAGTCCATTCCCGGGACGAAATCGCCGCGACAAAACAAGGGAAGGACGACGGGGCCGAGAGCTCCCGGTGGGATACTTCCGTCATTAAAAATGCAACCAGATCCCCGTCCGACCCCGTTTCTTCCGTCGTGATCGATGATTTTCCACGGGTTTCCTCGGGAGAGAGGAATCGAACGCGAGACGATCATCTGTTTCCGTCGAGCTGCCTGGCGAACATCGAGATGAAGGAGACGAGCGAGACATGCTCCAGAGTCCCAGAAGACCAACGAGATTTACAGGAAACCACGGCTGCTGCCTTATCTGCGACCTCCGCGAAATCCTTGACGATTCCTTCATTTCTATATTCGAAGACACGGTATTCGAGAAAGTGAACGGCGCCGACTGGTTTCGTAGAATTTTCCTTAAAAATTCGGGATCTTTCGGCGCCTACGCTGTGTCTCGTCAACTCATTTGCATCGGTAGCGTACGTCAATTGTGTGCGAAACAGATGGCAAATGTAAGAACCATGACGAAGATAGATTTAGGATAACTGCACCAGTGAATAAAATTTTAAGCCGCACGGTATACTAGCGATAATGACTCTTGGGCCAATAATTATTATTGATAAATATCAATAATAATAATGTTCATGTAATGTTCATTTACTGGTATTTTTAATATTTTTTATTTAACGTTTAATAAAGGAAAATAATAATAATTCCATTTTATTTGTGTTCACTTCTTTTTGCCAAATGAATATTTTTTTAAGATAAAATATCTTTATGAACAATTTCTTAAATGTTCATTCCTACATAAAAATTGATTTTTGCTATAAACGCATAAAACTCGTAACTATTATATAATGTTTCTTTTACTTTCATTCAGGACATAATTTTTTTCCATTCTCTCCCACGAGGATCGTAAAGCCTCTAGGTGAAGAGGAAACGATTGTTTGATTTCCTTTCCTCTGGGCACACAGAGTGGAAGCACGATCCAAAACTTTGGTTACATTCTTTACACGTATGTAACAAAGCCTTGATTTACGCAATAAAAAGAATCAACTTCTTCGACCCGTTTCTCCTGATTCAAGTTCAGCTATACTTTACACAACTCGACTGTTCTCCAGGCAAATGCGATTTTTGTTTGAACCGGACTCGGGTTTCGAAACTTCGACTGCACCTTGGCTCTTACGCACACTGCGTGCTTACGTAACTCGATAAAAATCACGGCAAGAAATCGTTGCATCAATTAAGAGGTGCGTATCTAGTAAAGAGGATACGCTAATAATAATAGATCGTGAAGGATCGAGAGTCGAGATTAAACAACGTCGAGGAGAAAGACCTCGTACTAGCTCGAGGCAGTGTTCGACTCGATGCCGCGACTTCACCTTTCGTTTCTTTTCGCTGGATGGTTTATTTAAGCGTTTCGCAAGATTCCGAGCGTACCTAGGAGAGAGATCGGCAAATTGTCCGCGAAAGGGACATTGTGAGATGGGAACAGTCAGGGCGATCCGTATTTGATTTGCAGTGACATTCGCGCACATGCAACTGCACCTGGTTCTATGTCGTTCTCGTGGCACAGATGAAAGTACAATTATTGGGTTGTCCCTGGAGGGTAAATGCCGGATTGATCACATTCTATTTTGTAATTATTATATTCTGTTTTGTATGTGGTGTATTTCGCTTTTTTTTGTAATTATGTTGAAATAAATCTCATATGAGATTTTCTAATAAAAACAAACCGTAGATAACGAATTTTATACAGGATGCAATTTAATAATAGGTGTGTAACGTATTTAACAGTAAGTAATATATTTTATTTCGTATTCTAGATTATTAAGATTGAAATATTTAGTTTCGAAATGGTATATCCTATTTAAAATACTATTTTCTTTACGCAAAATGAAATCTAAAATCTACTGGTTCTCTCCCAACGTTTACATGGTTCTGTCTTAATATCATGAAATACAGCGACACACATAAAAGTTGATAATTTACACATAGCAAGTACTGTGAAAAATTATTTTATAATTATTAATGATCTTGCGAAACATTTAATAAAACATTAATTATTTTTCAGATTCAAAATTCTCTTGAAGACGATCCAAATTTCATAAATTGCAATATTGCTTTAATAAACTAATTTCTATTAATGCGTACGATAATATAAATATTTATCTTAACCACAGTATTCGAATTATTTGTGTCGCCAAATATAATGGCCAACTCAGGTTCGTTTTAATACCGCACTCCGTGGGGCATTTTAAAGCTAAATTCCGCAGTTAAGAATTTGATATCGCGTTCGAAACAAAAGTGGCCCTTTCATGCAACTCTCGGCCCACCATTCCGCGAGGCTCGTTCCGCGAAGCATTTCGTATTCCGCGTAAGAGGAGTCGTGTAGTCGGCGCCGGTTGGCCTGAATCGCGAAACCGTGTGTCTGAAATCGGTATTGGAACGGGTTCGAGCGACCGTGTTTCGCTCGGGCTGGGACGCGAAACGCGAGTGCAATCGCGGCGGGATGACGCAACCATGAAAGCAAGGTCGCCGGATCAATGGAGAAACCGATGCCGCTTGAATGAGACCAGCGCCGCGAGCTGCCTAACCAAAATTCCGATACGCCGTCGAATGATTCTGAACTGCAGAGTGCAACGGTGGCGGCAGAGTTGCATCGGTGCACGGTTGCAACGACGCGGTGTGTTGTCCGGGCTACTCCCGTCGTCGACGGTGTGCATTCCGCGCCGCGCCGTCGCTGCACTCCGATTTCTCGGTTCATTGAACGGAGCCGCGCGCGAGCGGCGCATTACACGAATATTAGATCCGACGTAATGGAAACGACGATCGACTGCATGGATCGGAATGCACGGTTTTTGCCTTCCGGAATCCGGAGGCTCCGATCGGCGTCGTTACTCTCCCACGCCCGACGTAATTCGCTTTCGTTCCCCGCGCTTAAACACTGAAAAATGAATGCCGGCTTATCCGCGAGCCAGTCCATTTGGGTTATCGGCGATGATGGAATCGGAATAGAGGAAAAGGAACAACCGACTCGAATCCTCTTTGGAATCGGTGGACGACCCCGGTGAGACGCGTATAAGGTGGCCCGTGGAAACGAGGGGCTAAGGGGTAAACGTTTCTAAGTTATTTCATCCTCTCTACTCGATCGCTACATTTACCGGGGATTCATTTATTGTCCGCCTTATCGGCGGAACGTCTGCCCTTTCGTTTTGCCCTGGATCTCTCTCGCTCGCTCTATTTGTATCTAGGTTCTCTACCTTTCCATGGGTTTATTATCCTTTTAACGTAAATGTACCCCGGGACCCGGTAACGGACCGGTGTGCTGGACAGGCGACGGGCTTAAATTTATCTACGGTTTTTAAAGGTTGAATATGTGCCGGTACACCGACGATACAGGGTATCGTTCGTTCGCCGCTTCCAATAATCCTCGGCAAAGCCCTGAGAGGATTTGTCCAATATTTCAGCGTGGATGGCAGAAGATAATAGAGACGTTAGGTCGGCGAGTGAGAGAGAGCGGACGAAGCGGGTCGAGGAACCAAATGAATTAAATTCTTTCATCTGACGTTAACCGTTCTTTGATCGAGTCCTCTATTATCCTAATTCGTCGCGAAATACGCCCGGCCGAGCAAGCGCCAACGCCTCCCTTCGAGGCGACGTCCGACGTTTTTTGCCCTTTAGAATTCACGATTAACATTTCCGATCGGCGACGGGAAGCAACGGCGAGAGAGATCTCCCTGCCAGGCTACGCAAACACGGATAATTGAAGTTCAACCCGATAGACGTTCGCAAGGGATAGCAACTTTTAATCGTGCCTCACCGAACGAGTTTGTTTTTTGAAATTGTGTTATGAAATAGTGCAACGACATCGTCGTAAATGATACTGGCCACACTGTCTCTGAAAATTTTTCTGGGTTGACAGAATTAGACGTTATGGATCATTCTAGTGGATCACCGTCACCCGATTGCGAGCACTGTCTAACTTTTAAATTCACTCTTTCCATCGGTCTTTTACGCGAAATTATTCCACTCGCGCCGCACGATGCCGTGCTCGACTTTCTAACAAGGGGAAGCCACAGTTGATGGGTCGTTGATTTTTCTCTGACCTTATTTTCTTTTTTCTTTTTAAATTGATACCTACTTCAATTTTAATTGTAAATATTTTCGTAGGATCACAGAGTCATACTAGCATGTAATTATACCGAGAATTTTCAATAATAAAGCAAATATATCATTCTGAAATTATTTTTCAAACAAATAAAAAACATACAATTTAAAATTGAGGTAGGTATCAATTTCAAGAAAAAAAAAGAAAATATCGATAACGGGAGTCGAACCAACAACCTACCGATTACTAGTATTTCCCAATTTTTCTCAATTCAAAAAAATCTTTATTTACATAACAATAATGTTTTATAAAAATTCATAGTTCCTATCTAATTATTAACCTACTTGCTATAATATTTACATGTCTTCTTTATATTATAGTGGTATAAAATATTTCTAACAGACTTATTCATACTTCTGTTATGCATTGCTACGGTTGCGATTTTTATTCTATGATATGTAGTTTTATGTAGGAAAAATGGGACAAAAACCTACTTATTTTACGTTCAGAACACTAGTATTTCTCGGTACGCCCTCAGCTGTTCATCTTCTTGTTAGCTCTTAACGCGAACTTCTCAATATTCCCTATGAACGTGTGAACCGACTTTCAAATGTAATTTTCTCAGAAAATCGTGAGACGCGAACACTAATGCTTTGCTAAATAACATTACCAGAAGCCATCCTCAAATACTGCAAGTTTCAGAAAAATCCGTGACCCATCAACCGTGGCTCCCCCTTGTAAGACCACTACGATCACTTTGCCACTATTCCTCTCCACTCGCGCGTACCCTTTGATAAGCATTCCCGTGAATCTCGTCCTATTTCCCTCCGTTAAAGAACAAGCGTTTCCCGTAGAAACGGCAGCATTCAAGTACTCGAGAATGCTCCAAGTTTCGCGGAATGTTCCATTCTCGAACGGCGATTGTCGCGCGCGCAGCAAACGGCACAGCACACGCACGGTTCTCCAAGAAGTTGAACAGTTTACCTTGGATGGTACTCTCCCGTGAGATTATTATCCTTTTATTTTCGCATAGACTCGCGAGTACAGGGATCGCGTAAGCAGTAAATTGTTCTCGTTTAATCGGCGATGGGCGTCAATGATTTTTCCTTGTGATCTCCGTCTGGCACGGAATCGAACAGGCGGGAAGCTTGCCTCTTCGGACGCACGTGATCTCGCCTACGATTACGCGATTAATTAATGAGTCGGCGTGTTACAATCACGGTCGGGCTTGTAATCGCGGTGACATAACCGCGTCGGTTCGAACTGCCGGGTCAATAATTAATCGAGGGAGGAAATTGCGCTCGGTGAAACACATGACCGTCGTGCGTCGAATCGCTCAACGATGCGACCGATTAACAGAACAATTCCAACGGCTGCGCCCGTTTCTGTCGCTGCTAACTTTGCCAACGAAAACGGCACGCTTTCGGCCACGTAGAAACGCATTTATTTATACGCGTCTAGGGTGCTCGACTTTGTCGAGTGAAATATGTAATCGTGGCTGCAACTTCGCTAGAGGGGACCGGGATGATAAAGTATCGAGTAGAAAAAGGTCACGATTCCTCGTTGAAGCCCAGCGACTGACGTCAAAGAAATCCACCAGCCAACTAGCTTCCTGCTGCTCTTTCTCTTTGCTCCCGTTCCCTTTGCGAGGACAGCTCAGAGCTCTGGAATCTGAATTTTCATTGGCTTGTTCGCGCGCGCGTCCCTCGCATCGTCGAGACTCTAAGCGACATCGAATCACATTCTTTCTCCCGGCCCGTAATCGGTGTCAGCCTCGGAAAACCGATAAGAGGCGGCCGCGTACTCGCAGACTCGTTCCTCCGATGATTAATCGCCGTCCTTGAAAGTAATAAGATTGTTCGCGAGCCAATAACGCGTCGAACGCGACGACGATGCGGTCCCGTTTGTTTTCTTGCCTCCCTCCATCCCTCTCATTGCCGATCTCTCGCGATACTTTATTCCGGCCGGGTAGCGCGATCTATCTGCTCTTGAATAACGCAACGCTCGCGCGGAAACCGCTCGGTTGATTTAAAGGCAGTCTAACTTTGAACTTTTGCCACGTTGTCGGTGCCACTTAGCGAAGATCCGCCGCGATTTGCATACCGGCGCGGGGATGCTCGCGAGCAGCAGCAGGTTGCATCCGCGAAACTTTCGCCCAAAGACACGACACTGGGTCGAAGTAACGACGTGTGCCGCGTGAATATTTATGCGCTCGCAACTGGGCCGGTGATCTCAAGGCCCTTCGGGACGCCACGACGATTCCTCCGCGAAACTGCTAATTTTTCATCGGTTTCCTCGGATCAGGAACACCTTCCAGAACCGTAAGAACCCTTGTTACGAATTTAACTAAATTCCATGTTGACTGTTTCCTTTTATTTCGATCGACAATTGTAAATAACTAAATTGATGTTTTCGGCGCACGGATTCGAAATTTTTATAAATATTTTTACAGTTCAATGTATATAGTTTAATTCAATCCTATGTTACTAACTAAGCAGGTTTGCAAATTATTATAACCTTTTTCAACGTCTCAGTCTAGTTTATAGGACCATTTTAAAGAAATATATAATTGCGTCTGTAAAAATTAATTCACGTAAATTATATAGTTCAATTTTACTTCCGTGTTAAAAAGCAAAAAGAAAAGGGAAGAAAAACCAATGGTTTTATGAAAATATACATTCTTTAATTTAAATCGAGCATTCTTTAAACTGTTTCCACAGTTTAGGTAGATAGAGAGAGGAGAAAGATTAAAAGAACATAGAGAACATATGTGCATAAAAACTAAATAAAGATACAGATAGTTAATTAACAGTGATAGTTGATCAAAGTAAGTGTAAATAAGGAGAATAGACTCTAATTGTCGTTTCTTTATTTCCAGGTAAGTTTGTGAATAGTTGTAAAAAGTGTACATCCATAAGCATTTAACAAAACTAATTGTTATTTCAGTTTAGTTAATTTTAGTTAATAATTGTTTAATTATTAACAAAGTATAGAATAACTCGTTTTATATACATAGTAAAAGGTGAAATGTAACAAAAGTTATAATAATTTGCAAAACTGCATAGTAATATAGGAAACATAGGATTAAATTCCATGTTTCCTGAAGAGCTCGACGGATGCCAAAAATGTTCATCGATCGTGACTGCGACGTTTCCAGCGTTAATGGAGGAATGACAATAAATCGCAAATGTTTAGCCTCAGAAAATCCGTAGCCCCGAGAGATGTCTACGAAAATTCGGAATAGACGCTTGTTCAGCAGAGAGACGGGCAAATGTGAACGAGGACGTGCGAGGACTCGAGAAGAAGGGGGTAGGCACAGACAGCAGGTGATTGTTATTAAATTTCTGTCTCGGGGCGGCGTGTTATGAAATTCTCGCGAACGTTATTCTCTCATCAGCAAAATAAATATTTCCGTAGTCCTGTCGCGACAACAGTTTAATCTCGCTTTAAGGGAGCAGAAGACCGTGAGCCGGTCGCGCGCACAAACTTCCACGAGGTATGCGAGACTCGGCGAAACAATGCGAGAACAAATATCTCCCTTGAACACGGTGGTTCTGCGTGAATATTTATAGGACGCCCAATTTATGAGCGGGATACGAGAACCGACGGGCGAACGCAGGCGCGCGTACCATTACGCAATTATCTTAATTGCGCCAAAGTATCTGATAGCTTCTCGTACGGGGAAGCGCAGCCGGAAATAAACGCGATCGCGGGTTCTCCCGTTCTGCTTCAAGCTGGCTGGCCACACACCGTAGCCCTTTTTTCCCACTTCTTCCACCCTCTTTCCTTCCTCTCTTCTTCTGTATCTGTCTTTCGCTCTCTTTCCGCCGTGAAAAGTGCTCCGCATGCAAATGAAACGGTGCCGGGCGTATCTATGAGCGCGGGCATTAAAGTAGCGGGATAAAGCGGAAAACTTTAGAAGCATCTCGGTCCGCGTTGCTTTATTTTCTTTTTACGCCAGTTCGTTATTAGACTTATCGACCCGCTCGTGGCCCGACCCGGTGCCGACCCGCCTCTCTCCCTGCCCGAGGAAATGTAACTATCCCGGGCTCCGTGAAATTTACGAGCCACGTGGATCCACCTTCGTTCCTCTCTCTTTCTCCTCGAGACACGACAGACATCGCGCAAACACAATAAAACCCCGAGTCTCGACCCGAACCGACCCGACCGAGCTCGGACCAGCTTCGTTCCTACGAACAATGCAAGAAACTTATCCCGATTCCCGGCGTCGGCCTCGTTGCCTTAACTCGCCACGGAACCTCCAACAGAAATTGCATAATTATCGCGAGGACTCGTGCACGCTCATAGCCGATTCGCTGGGTCACAGGGACGGATACAGTCTGGATGTGTAAAGAACGTTGACAGTTTTCAAATTAAGATATGCTATCAGGAAAAGACGTAAAACAAGTAAACCACTTTAGTAGCGCTTTGTTCCAAAAAATGACTCAAGCAACTTTAGTAGCTGATAAGAGCTAGAAGGTTAATACGTATTCCCTAAAGTGCAGAAGATGTGGAACAGTGTCGTACGCAAAAGTTGTAGAGCTTAGAAGGGGTCGTTAATTAATGTCAGTAACGACAGAGTTTTAAACGTTCTCTACTTAGAGCATGGGAAAAGAAGTGACGTGGAGACTTGAGGGGGTGGTATATATTAACCCTTTCCCAAAGGGTAGTATTTTGTAACTGTAATGCTGGGACGCTACTGTTAGCATTAACAGAGGAATAAATGTATGGGACTAGGAAAAGTATTTTATACTTTTTAGTCCGTTTGTAAGAACGTGGTATTTTTAAAAATTTATTTTCATTTCAATAATTATTTCCTGCTTTTTAGTCTTGTGTTAATACTTGTATCACTCTTTATTAACACTTTGTCATTCATTACGCTTACTGTAACAAACAAACAAGAATGTAAAATATGGTAAAATAGCACATTGTAGCCCATCGAGCGTATCGTTCGCGTAAAATCTTTTTCCGCGGTGATACTTCGGCGAAAGGAACGTTTTGCCGCGTTCAGAAGAAAAAAGCAACAGGGACAACGCCATCGGGTGCGAGCGAAAAAGTGAAACCGAAAAACAGAGAAAAATGAAGGGAGGGAGACGCGAGGGGCAGGTAGAAAAAGGGTGATAAAAAGTGGGAATTATAAACGGGCGAACGAGTGCTCGTGACAACAAACCGGCCACGTTGTATTGTTTTTTATAATGAACGACCGAAAGATATATCCAGTGATGTGTGCTCGTTAGCGGGTAATGCAGGGACAGAGGCAGACGCGCGCGGCCACCGCCAATGTAAATTTGCGACCTTTCCGCCTTTTGTGCGCGAAACCCCATTAATTAATACCCACGCGACGAAAAATAAAAATCCCCGACGATCGGCCCGGGTGTGTAATTTCGAATGAGACAAACACGCTCGACGACGGCACATGACCGCTGTTGAATTTTTCACCTTGCTGGAAACACTGGACACACACTTTACGTTACCGCAAACTGACTCCTCTCTCTCGTCTCTCAATTAGGAGAACCGCGTCTACTATTTCCGATCCGGTAGATCTTCAACAACAAGAATGAAAATGTAGTTTTATTGTCAAGGTAAAATATCTGCCCTTTTACCTTACTGTACGAAAACGTTATTTTTCTAACATATCCTCCCTTCAGGGTTGTCTTATCTTACATCTAAATATATTTCTGCCATCGTCTACGTATATAATTATTTACACGTAACCTCTAAACAATAATTATTACTCGTTATAGACCGGCAGAAGCCATTTTTACATAATTATTTACAAAGAATTGAAAAAAAGAGGAAGATACAAGACTACTTATCTAATAAGAAAGAAGGGGTATGCGCACAAAGAAAAATAAAAAAAGAAACAATTATCCTGTAAAACTTAGCGTTCTTTTTGGAGGAACAAGTGGCGTCATCATCGAGAGTTGAAATCCAACCCGTAAAATTTAATTTTCCACTTTAAATCACTTCTGTATCGAAAAGTATAGTATACAAAGAAGTTTTCACTTAAAAAAAATCTAGAATCGGTTGGATTGTTAAAAATGTTCTCCACGTGATTTCGGGAAGTTCGGCGTGGAAACTTCGCGGGCTGTAGCGCGTGGAATATTTGCATGGATCATTAGCGCCTCTTCCCCGTAGCGATCATTGCGTCAGGCGCGGCCTGCCGGCAAGTTCGACGGTGAAAAAATATCGAGAGAGCAAAAAAATGCGAGCTGACGTTTCCGCGATGTTTTCTCTTTGAGCCGCGTCGAGTGGCCGTGTAAACGAGGAACGAGCGAATTCGCCATCGATCCTCGTCGTGATCTACGAGGCCCATTGTTCGTCGCGCCGAGGTCACACAGGGACGAGCATCGACGAGCTCTCATCGGACGTGGATAATTTTCCGCGGCTGGAATCGAGCGCATTCATCTTCGACATCTCCACCTCTCTCTTTTTTTCTCAATCTCTCTCTCTCTCTCTCTCGGCGAACGGCTATGGTTACGCAAACCCACATTCACCTGAATTATTACATCTGACCTTGAGGAGTAGGCTGGTTCGTGGCACGTACGGAGGCTCGTTGCGAAGCCGTGCCAAAAAGGCGGCCGACTTCCAGACGATGCCAAGACAGAGACGCTTATGCCCGCTGTGATTCCCACTCTCTTCGAATTTCGATCGCGTTCCTGCTTTCCAGAGATTCGACAGACTCCCTCTCCTATCAGGTTCGACCCTTTTGAATCCCTTTAAGTCGTTCGACGTGTGTACAGAGCGATAAGTGGCTCCATATTATAGAAATTAAAGTGACATATTGCAAACGTGAATATAGAAAATAATCAAAAATAATTAAAGATCGGGTTTCCGATATATATTATTAAATATAATAAGAGAATATTCTTATTATATGTATTTTTTTTTCTTAAAATTGTCGATCGAGATCAAAGAAACTTATGGTGCTACTGCAGAAACTGCAACTGCTGGTCTGCGTGTATCCTGCTTCAAGATCTACCACATGGGAATCAATTATTCAACCCTTTCGCGCGTGCTTCCTCTGTTTTAAGTCAAGACTGCTCGCTTCCTATCTCGCGTAAAGATTCGCGATCTATCGAGATACGGTGTATATTCGAATGAATATAAAAATCACGGATTCTTTCAATATTATTCCTTGAACTATGAACAGTTTAAAGAGCAAGTAAGTATAATAAATTCAAGGACAGCAGACGTCAGACAGCGCACGAGTTAAGACGTGTCTGCTCGAACGAGCGGTTCTAATAGCTAAGTAAAAGTTTCACATTGAAAATATAATGTTATTTTTAAACTATATAAATTAAGGGAAAGAAATATAAATGAAAATTTTTTTTAAAGGATTAGAAGTTCTTAATATACATATATATTTCTTTAATTGGAAATATTAATTTCAAACAAATTATTAACAATAATTTACCTATAATTTTATTATAGGTTCGCGTAGATAAGGGTAACTATGCAATCGTAGAACCAAATACGGTTAATATTTGAGTGACCGTACTTTCGGATGTCGGTTAATTTCCGAGTCGAATGGCGTCGGTGTCGGTTTCGTCGAATCAGCCAAATTCTCGCCGGAGGTGAGAGAAGAGAGTGGTATTAGCGAAATAAAATGCATCCTGCCATCGGCACATTCTGCGACCGAGCTCGTGCCAGACGTCGCGCCGTTTTCTTTTATCCAGAGCCTCGAAGAGACTGGCATCGCGATCTGATCGCTGCGTCTAGGATATATCGATGGAGCCCTCCATAGAAAAAGAAAGAGTCGGTAACGGAAGATGCCATCGGGCAAACAAAACGAGGAGCAACGAAATCGTTTTCCCCGCTGGACGAACCCGATCTTTTTTTCCCGCGAAACCGTGGCTCTCTGTCTTCCTCGTTAACGAGGTCCCATCGTTTTAACCGCGTGCAATTTCCCGCACAAAGAACAGACGATTTCCCCGCGGCTCGCGCGATACTACGCCGGTATTATATCAGAATATCTAGTACCTCGGACATACTCCGTTTAACGACACCGGCGGGACTGTTTGTCTCCGTTTTAATGAAACCGGTCGAGAGTCTTCATGGAGAGCCGCGGACCCGGCCAGTTTCGTCGCACGTATTTCGGAACGAGGACACGTAACGAATTTCGCTGATGTAATGCCGCGAACCCGTGCAACAAAATCGGCTCTTGATTACGGTGCTGTGCTCGAGCAGCTGTTTCGGAATCGTTCTGGTGAACACCTTTGCTTCGGTCTTCCCTCTAATCCTGTTTTACGAAACGGCTTCCAGTGATAGGCTATCCGCATTTTATTCCCGATTTCGTATTTTAAAGAATTGTGTCGAGACAGTGTGGCAATCCGGAACTCGATCGATTTTTGTAGGAGAAGCTTTTAAAGATTGATACAGTATTTTATCGATAATTGTCTCCAACACGGGTCTGCCCAGGGACAATTATCCGGCAGGGATGCTATTCTTTGACTTTTTTAAAAGGACAGCAAGCTCTAACTAATCCCATAACAACACTTCTTTATTTTTCATTATTTATTAACGGTACTTTTTCTAATGAAAATGATATATAATAAAATATAGTTTCAATTGTATTTACTTTTGTAATGAACGATGAAAGCATCATCATTAAGCAAGTAAATAATATCGGAATTATATGATATTTGGTATCATTTTCATTAGAAAAATGCCACAAATATGTTGATCAAAGTCCCATCGATAAGTAATGAAAAATTAAGAAGTTTTGTCATTGGATTAGTGAGGTCTCTCGAGAGTCTTGACCCCTAAAGGGGGTACACCCCGCAGAAGTGGGGATAGTTCTGGGGCTAGACATTTGGGACATTTATCGATAAAATACTATACAAGGTTAAGTGACTGTTTTACATTACTCTGTGAAAATAAGTCGAACGTTACAATACAGGATTGAAACGGAGTTAGGCAAAGATTAAAAGTGACCAGACCGTATAGGGCGATAAACGTGACAAGTATTTATTCGAGGGACGAAACGGATAAGGCGAGGAAAACCAGGGCGGCAAAATTTCCGTGGGCGAAGCTCGCCGCTGCAAATTCGGCCACGGGTGACGCAAGTTTGCGGGGGCGGCGTGGAAACCGTAGAATCGCGCTAAAGCCTTTCCCGGCACCGTCGGTAAACTGGGCTACGCGGTTGATATCGATTTAGAGAGGCGAAGAGTGGTCGTGCGCGCGGTTACACGCGGCTACGGCGGCCGCTGCATCGAGAACACATGCATACGTCCAGGTAGGGGTGCGGGAGTAGACTACAGACCGATTAAAAGTGGCTAATTCAATGGAAAAACCCGTCGGAGCATGCTGGAGTACATAGAAAATCGGTCACGAGGTCGGAAGAAGCAGTAAAATGCACATCAATCTTTACAGGATATACACTTCGTAACGATCGGTGCACCTCACGTTGTATTTGCATAGTTTAAAGGTTGGAAACATCGCCGAAATGCCTCGTAAATACAGTGTCTGTTTGTAGCCCGTTACGTAAAGGTATAGTTTTCATGAATCTGTAATGTTCTCTAAAGTCCATAGTTCTCATAAATCCTCCATACATTCTACTCGAAATTTTCATCACGAGCCCGACTCGATGTGTAGTACCCGATAGCCCGTGTAAACGCCAATTCATCACGATAACTAAGTCACTAGAACTAGATAGGACCTTGTCCCTTCCGCGTCATACTTTCGACAATGCATCTTTCTCACTACTTTACACATTTTCCCTATTCACACTCCCTTTTCATTTTGTGAAAAAGTGTAATTAAATGTGATTAGCAAGGTTATATTGAATTGCAAGTTTTAAAAGTTATACAATATTTACAAATTCTAACTTTTAAACGTTTAATTTTTACGTGCATTCATAAATACAACACTTTCTTTTTTTATTTTATTGAAAATATTCTATTCTAAATATTCTACAACAATTCTAGCAAAGTTTGAAGCATACCCAACCGTGTGGATTCGGATTGGAATCTTATTGCTCGAGGCCACGTTTTGCTATTCAATGTTTAATAGTTCTCGGGAAAAGAAAGTAATTTATAATTGTTAACAAACTAAAGGTCTCATCTCTAAATTTCGCGCATATATGCTAAAATCAATCACTAGTTGGACAAAAGAGTACCACGTGACCGTGCTCCTCCCTCCCCAGAAATGGTTTCACATCCCTCGCCTAAATTCTTCCTATGTCCATGGTTATACTCGATTTCTAAACACGGAATCCAACAGCACAACTAGCACAACTTCTGATGCAGTCAGAGAAAGGACATCATGTGTTTCATTCGATAAGCGATGATAATCCTGACGGCAGAAATTGCTAAACCGGCGAAAACCTTCGGAGGATAATCGAAGACGTCGCGGACAAAGCGCCGAGTCGTTTGCCATTGGGTAAATTCCACAGGGCAAAGATGTCTGCCGTTCTTCCTGGAGGAAGCGAGCGTGCGTCGCCGGTTGTTAGGCGAACGTTGACTTCGCTAGATCAATTGGATAATACGATTAGTCCGGCCTTCGGGGCAATCGTGGCGAAATCTGATCGACGACCGAACCAACAAGCTTGGCGCGGTTTGTTCAATTGGTGTTCAAGGTCTGCGAGGAAGATGTTCACGGTCGGTTAGCCTGACTGTGGTAGCCACTAGCTATAGTCTATCCGACGAGACGGGACAGTAAAGGTAAACAAATGTGCGTAGCGTGCACGTCTCGTTAGAAGAGAACCCGGGACGCTGTGCGAATCAATTTTCCGAGTATAGTATTTTATCCATATAAGTCCCCAGCATGGGTCTGCCGAGGGACATTTATACGCCAGGGACAAGTATTATTTGACTCTTGCAGAACCTAATGTAGGGAAATGTGAACATAGCTAATCCAAATTTCCAACTTCTTTATTTTTCATTATTTTTTTTATGGGACTTTGATGACCACATATGCGGCATTTTTCTGATTAACATCATACCAGATATGATACAATTCCGATGATATTTACTTGTTTAATAGACAATTAAAGTATTGGGCGCGAAGAAGGATAAAGTTCCTTGCGCTCGAAACTTTAATCGTCTATTACACAAGTAAATATCATCGGAATTATATCATATTTGGTATGATTTTTATTAGAAAAATGCCAGAAATATGGTCATCGAAGTCCATCAAAAAATAATGGAAAATAGAGAAGTTAGAAATTTATAAAATACTGTACATCCTAATATATCTGGAATTTCTATTATTATGATAAAACGAACAGCTACAATTCACGAATTATGTAATAGATACATACTTATAATAGATACTTATGTAATAGACAATTAAAGTTTCGATAATGTTATATAATAAGGGTGAAATAAAACCTTTTTTCTCCGACAATTTTCAAAATAATTCCACGATGAACACTTCCTTCCTATTTTCACAGCGTCGCGAAAGACTTTGGTAAATCGGTTAGGTAAATTAGGTATCGGCCGTTAACGTAACGATCGCGGCTGGTATCACGGTATCGCATTCGTCCTCTAACCAGCATCGTTATTTTCCGGCAGCGAATTTAGACCGTATTATTCGATAATTAAGCCGTAGAACGATATCCGTTTATCCGGTCGATTAGCGAGCCGAGTAATTATACAACGCTCGCATAGGCAAGCGAGCTAATTACTATAAAATCATCGGTCGAGCCGGCGAGATTCCCTTTAAACCGACACGCGCGCGTGCTCGAGGCACCACCGTTACACGGAAGAATCGATCGCCGGATAAGTCCTCTCTTTCTTCGTTTTTCGATTCCCACTGTAGGCACACGCGAGGCAGGTGAGGCAAAACGAGGCACGAGCGAGGCGAACGCTTTTTCTCCCCTTTCGCCAAGGCGCGAGTACGTGCGCGCACGTACGGGTCTGCTTCTGTGTGACACAATCGAGGTAACAGGGCATCGATTACGTCAAAGTGAAACCGGCTACCTCATTGTATAATACGTGGACAGATTTAACCGCGAGGCGGATCCTAGAGAAACAGGAAGCCGCCTCGAGGCGCGCCGTTGACCGTCCGCCGTGCAAGAGCGTGGCTTTCACTATCCTTGGCAATTGTCAGCACCCGATGCCAGCTACTCGAGAGCCAGCTATAGTCTGTCCAACCAGACGAGTCAATGGGACACCTTTGCTAACTATCTCAGAAGTGTAACTTCGACTCTGTCGCACTCGAGTGGCTTCTATTAACCGCGTCTCGAAATAAGATACAGTATTTTATCCATAAATGTCCCAAAAGTCTGATCTGCAGATATGTCCCAGATCTATCTCCACTACTAAGGGGTGTACCACCTTGAGGGACCGTGAAGTTCGCCGAGAAATATGACACCATGCGGCTCGGATATATCGGTGAGCCTGCCTAATCAGAATTTCCAACTTCTCTCTTTTCTATTATTTTTTGATGGGACTTCGATGACCATATTTCTGGCATTTTTATAATAAAAATCATACCAAATATGATATAATTCCGATGATATTTATTTGTGTAATAGACAATTAATGTTTCGATAGCATATAACATTATCGAAATAATGTTTAAACGGATGGATGTAGTTAGAATTATTTTGAAAATTCTCGGAGAAAAGAGGTTTTATTTCCTCGTATCTCTCGCAATTGCAATCAAGTGCACATCGATTGCATACTCTGATCAACTACGACCACAAAGACACATCTTCAGGTTCAACAACGACGGTACCTCGAGCATTTCATTTTGATTTGCAGTTTCAGGATCGAAATAATATTATTTTGAAAATTGTCGGAGAAAAGAGGTTTTCATTCACCTTTATCTCTCGCAATTGCAATCAAGTGCACATCGATTGCATACTCTGATCAACCACGACCACAAAGACACATCTTCAGGTTCAACAACGACAGTACCTCGAGCATTTCATTTCGAGTTGCAGTTTCAGGATCGAAATAATGTTTAAACGAATAGAAGCAGTTAGAATAAATGCATTTCTGCCTGCTCCAAGACAGACCAGTCACATTGGTGTCCAGCAATTGCAACTCGAACTACAACCTCGGCGTTGATTAACGATGGCCGAGCATCCGTTCTTATCGAATGTCGGCATGAACGCGCGAACCTGGCCCACATAGAAATAGAACTGGTTGCGAAATATTGCGGCGGATATTGCCGGCGCGCGTCCCGGGAATAATAAAAAGGTACGTGACAAAGGTGTTGGGAGGAGCGTGTCGGGAATATTGACCCTTAATGAGAGAAGATCGCCTTTGAGAGGCTTGTAACGAGCCGCGCGTGATCCGGTCTCGTAGCGAAACGTGTAAACCAACTCTGTTAATTTCCTGACAGTGACAACCTAATCTGAAATTGGACACGCTCAAAACGAGACTATTTTTATCGTTCATGACTAATGCGAGGTTCGGTGTGTACTGTTCGTTCAGAATCAGTGAAAAACGTGTCAAATTGCCAGGAGAAACGGACTAGGGTCATCGTAAATAATTAGCTCAGTTCTTTCGAGAAATCATCGCACTATTTCAAGTCTCGAAATCGATACTGCAACCGTTTTGAAACCTCGACGAGGGGGCTAACAAGGAAGGTGACGGCATTTATCGAGTTCCGAGGGATGAAAAATGTAAGCGAACGTCGTCGGACGTCGGATTTCGAGAGGCAACTGCCTTTCCGTCGAGTTCCTCGGCGACGTTCGTCCAATTTCACCGTGAAAAGGGTCCGAGAAGCGAAGACACGAACGGCACAAAGGAAAAGACAACGATGATACCCTTTCAGCTGCAACCCTCTGCAAATACGCCGCGCGACTTGCAGAGCCGAGGAAAGCCGAGGAGAGAACTGAGCAGAGAAAAGCTGAGAAGAGAACCGCGGCAAATGGACTCCTCGAGGTGGTGCTCCCTCGGCGATCCATGGACAACACGTTGCCCATTGTACGACAAAGTAGCCATGCCGGCTGCTATAGCGCAATGTGCCGCGTTTTCCGAATGAGTTGGCCCTCGCGACGACCGGATCGAACCGTGTCCTGACAACGATTTCCCTTCACAGCTCCATCGAGAGAGAGAGGAGCGTGTGCATCAGCGTGGCTTCCGCGTGAACCGGCCTTGAAACCAATACGGAACTGGATCGCGGCTCGTTGAACACCAATGAGACAATTGCTCGTGTTAAACGGCGACGGTTCGCGAACCTCGTACTCTACTATCGGGAAGAAACAGACTGGCTGCGAGACTAACGTGAAATATTCACGAATTGACCCGAATTCAGTCGAAAATATTGCCCTCTCTTTGCAACGGCTGGGTGATCACACGAAATTGTAATAAAATAGATATTCGATCAAAGGATATCCCTTTCGGGTTCTATGGAGATCACCGACACGAATTTCTCCAACACGGTTTTCACTGACTCTAGATTTGAGAAAATGAGAATTAAAAAAAAATTAATATAATATATATATATATATAATTATTAAAAAAATAATGAAAATTAAAACAATGATTGTAAATTCGTTGTCGGTTAAAGGCGTTGTTGGTCAAATCTGGTGTCGGAAAAATTTGTATCGGCTACACGGGCCCGAGAGTTTTTCTTAAAATAAGATTTAGATCAAGACTTTAGTATAACAATGGAATTAACAAGAAAGATTGATTACAAATAATAAAAACATAGAACGTGTATGAGCATACCGGTTGTACAGAACACGGTCATTGTATGTAGTTTTCGATAAAGCGGCTTGGGCTATTGCTACGTTTTTCACCGCTCGTCGCTACCGGGTTGTTCTCGCAAAGCGTTTAGTCCTCTCTCTCTCTCTCTCTTTCCCTTGCGTTTTCATCGGCGTGGTAGCGAACTCATATTTTTTTACAGCTCCTCCGCGAGCCAGGCGAGCGAGGGAGGAAAAGGCTTCTCATCAAGGCCGGGGCTCGCAGAGCGGCGTGTGCTCCTCCTAGAATTTCAAGCTATGCGGTGACAAAGAAAAGCTCGCGCCGTAAAAAGGAACGGTGGAAATTCAAGGAAAAGCTGGAGTGCTCGTGAAATTTTCCGCGAGCACGGTTTCGAAAGATGGGGTTAACAACGCTGTCCTGCGGACGAGAGGTCGGGATAAGATGTAAAACGTACCGAAACTCCTCGTCGTAATATCATGAAAACAGCGTGTAAAAACGAGCGGGACAAACACGGATACATTGCGAGGTAAATAGTGAAAGGACAGGTGAGCAATTGGAACGTATATTGGGTGGTAGCTTTGTAACACGCTGTTCGCGTGTACCGTGTATATTTTCTAATGCGAACATCCCCTACCAAAGTCGTTAGTAGAAAAATTTTTATTTTTTTAATTTATAAAAAACTTCCAAACCTGTGTCACGCTTTTCATTTGAATTGCTATCCTTTTTTACATTTGGAAAGCTACAAAGAATGTGATGATTAATTAATTCTCGATCGCAATTTATCTTCATGATAATATAAGTATTTATTCGCGGCGCGCTGGTTCGATCATTTATGACAATGGAAAAGAAAAGGAAGGAGGTGTTTTGTCCTAGACCCGCTAGAGGACTCATCAGTAAGGCTATCTAGCGGGCCTTGCCTTATACACGGAATGCTAGAAGGCAATTTGGAAAACGTATTTATACTGAAAGAATGTGGTACAGTAAAAACTCAAACAATGTCCAACAGGCGTACTCTGGGCAGACAGCATTTGTGCTGATTACTTGTTCCTTTTTTTGCTTTATGACTGCGTCTACCGCGCCGAGAGAGACTTCAATAGAGAGCCGAACATAGAGAAGGACAGAATGAAATATGGATCGCGTGACTTAAAAATGTCGCCGGCGCAGCATCGACAAGCAGTGAGTGAGTTTTACTGTACCTGTTCTAGAACTGTCGCTCGGCAGATTCGAACATACTGTACCAATTCTACTCTTTTCCTTCTACGACGCTGTTCACATGTCAGGCGACTGACCCGAAGGGATATTCCTTTTTCTACGATCTGTTAGAGAGAGAGAGAGAGAGAGGATAAGTAACTGTATGCTCCTCAATTCGAGTCAGTTCACCTGATCTGGCAGCATCAGCTTGCTACCCTCGCGGGTCCTGAGTTGCGAAGTAATCTCGACGTATCGGGAAACGGATGCGGGGATCCGCGACGGCCGCTCCGCGGATCGTTAATTTTGACGGCGGACAAAGAGTATGGGTCCCGGTGTATCTGATGAGCCGTAATTAAACCGGAACAACCGAGCAGCTATCCCGTCGAAGCCAAGAATTCATGCGCCGCGCCGGGGGATTAAGTAAGTACAAGTTTTCAGGTTAAGCCGGAGTCCCCGGATTAGCCCGGGCAACTATAACAACGCTTCCGGGCGGCTCGTGTCCCGTCGATACACGTGTACCAGAGCCTGCAGCCAACTTCTCCTCAAACATTTGTCCCCTCTGCAACCTGTACTCGGCCCAGCATCCCTGTACTTTCGTCGCACCTCTTTTAGCGAATACCTCGTTAATCGAACAGACTTTACACGTTGAGGTGCAATCTTCTTTTCCTGGCCAGTTGAGTTCGGTGAAGATCTTGGCCCCCCTAACACTAGCTTAGGTGGGTGTGCGGGTTTATTGGGTAGGACTGGCTGCAGAGCCCTCTGGACAGATATGATTACTTGGTTCCCGCAGGGTTTCAAGTTCATACACCAATCTCCCCTTTCTTTCCACTCTCCCTATCGCCTAATTTCAGACTATTTTAGCCTAATTTTCAGCGGGACCTCCTACTGTTTACTACGCTGGGTTCCGAACCACGTTTTGCCAACAAAACGTGAAACCAGTGTAGCCATATTAGGGGAGTCACGGTGAAATGATGCACCCCCACTCCGCGCGACCAGTCTACGGCTTAGTGGAGGACGGAAGGGGTAAGTTGGGGAGTACATGTGGTTCGTTTCGACCTGATTCTGGCTTTACTGTGTGAAACCATCAACCATCCAAGTCTACTCCACGTTCCACATTGTTTAAGTTTTGTGATCGAATGAGAACCGGTGATTTCAACGGCACCACGGTCGTTGGTGTTTCTATGATTCGATTTGGTATATCTTTCCTTGTTTTTCACTTGTGAAAATTGACGAACATTCACCAAACGCAAACTTCAATCAATGGAGACGCCGAAGAACCACTCGCATATCCTTTCAAACTCGGACAATCCGAAACTGTTCCTCCTTCGAACAGGTGACTTCGCCATAATTTCCTACGTCGACCAAACACATTGCACGGCACCTGGCCGCCCCTCTTGACCCCTCGCCGCATCCTCTTATCTATTCTCTTGCTTCCGGCGTGTCGTGCACCCTGCTCGCATGTTCCGAGGACAGAGGTGATTCATCGACTGTTATTACAACAGTAATGGAGTGTTTCGCTTAAAAATACTGCCGACCGTACAACCAGTGTCTCTCCATGGACACATCAAGCCGCGTCAAGTTGCGAACGTGATATTTCGTGGCTCGCAGATATCATCAAAACCCGTTCATGAGCTGTGTCTCTGGCGTTCTGCTTGCTCGCCAGCTTCTTCCACGTAGAACAAGCGATCCCTTCCATTGTTTAGTCTTCGAGCTGAATATTGTCCGTCTCTTGACGCTACGTGAAATTATAACATCTTGCACGACTTCCTGTTACTGCGATATTCGTAGTGTGAAATGTTTTATTACCGTACGATTAGGCTGATTTATGTGACACTCCTCTGGGGATCATTGAATAACCTTGGTACGTGGTACAGGTGTATGAATAATTCTGTGATTCAATAATAAGAATAATTTTAATTTTCTAGATATCGTCCTTTCGAATTTGTTGTTATGACTTTTTCCTAATAAATACGTAAATCCTACATTATAAAGCTCAATTAATACGTGAACAACCCCAGAATTGTTTTACCCATTTATGGTAAGAACGGATAAGCACGATTTCAAGCAATACATATATTAAATAAATTTAAGGACATCAACATATTGCTTTCAGTTTAATCAGATAATTGGAAGAAGAAAGAAATTTTTCTGACGCTCCTGTGTCTTGCAATTAGTGGAGACATTTTTCATTTTACGTAAATATCCGCAGTCTAATGATAATTATACAACACGAGAAACCGTGTACATGAATTTTTGCTAGAAGGAATCTTTTATTGGCACCGAACTACAATAGCCAGGAATTTTCTCGTGCATCAGTGTCGCCGCCGGTTAGTAGACCACGCGTCGCTGATTACTCGTATCGGTTTCCGCTTAATTCCGGCGTCGAATGTTTACTGTTTACCCGGGTTGATTATGATACGTGCCTCGACGACTCGATTACGCCGTGCAAACTTCCGCGAACCGGCCGAGCCCAGGCTTAAAAGCGTTATGCTAATCGGGAAACGTCAATGATAATGATCGAAGTACAGGAACCGATGCTGCTGTCCCCTGATCTCGCTCGGAGCGACAGCCGCGTTTAGTATCGTCGCGAAATACAGGGTGTCTGAAAATTCCTTCAACACTCGGAAATGGAATGTTCTTGAGATCATTCGAAGCAACATTTTCCTTTGCAAAAATTACGTCCGAGTATTAACGACAAACACAGACCAATCAGAGCGTGGCCTAGACGCGTGTCGGCACAGTCGGCCAATTGACAGATGGCGCGCCGGACGAACTGTTCCAACACGCGTCTAGCTCGCGCTCTGATTGGTCCCCGTATTTTTCGTTGATAACTCATTAACAAAACCGCGGATGCCATTTTTGCAAAGGGAAATGTTGTTCCAAATAATCTCAAGAATCTCCAATTTCCGGATGTTGAAAGAATTTTCAGACACCCTGTATTTCGGGAGCGAAGTTTCGAGGGTGAAAAATATTAATCTGCCTTTCGCAGTTCCCCTCGCGATTCGTCGATTTTAATAAAACGCGTACAGGCGTCGTTTCATCGAATTTTATCGAAACTTGTGGGGGGCAAGGGGAGGGGACTTCATGTCCAGCTGCGAGAAGCCGCGGCTCCAGATGGCGATCGTGAAAACGCCGGAAATTTCCCCCGATCGACCATGCGATATTTTCGCCAGATACCAGCGACGAGTCCGATCGGAAAAAATCTGTTTCGCCGGGGAGCGATCCAGGGGTATTATCGTTCGCCGGAGGAACGCTCCGTCAATTTACACCGTGGCCGTTCCGTTCAAACGCACGCGATGTTCCGTGTTTTATGGCGAACGGATACGGGCGAGGCTGTGCGTCGAACGACGCGAAATGTGTACTTTATCCTGGCCGCGAGACCCCGACGGCTATGGCGAATTTCACCTGTGAACGGATCAGTAGGTGTGCGCGGAATCTCGAAAAATTTCCCATTGATCGATATCGAACCAAATTCGCGCCTCAAAATGTACAATTTAACCCGTACAATATCGAGTCAGACTCGTGACGAAGATTTCGATTGAAATAAAATTTTCGATCGGTGTTAACTATGAATAAACGTTACTGTAACTATGAATAAACAAGTACTGTCTTCCGACTTGTATAAGATGCTTCCTACGTGGTTCAGATATTAAAAGTCTGCTAACCATTTTCGATTTTATTAAGCGTTGTGCACTAAAAATTTAATTTCATTGAATTAATCCTTTGAATTACAAATTACTGTTAAGTTAGGTTAAACTAAGAGGCGCATTAAGTCATTATGTACACACTTATGTAAAAGGAGTTCAGTTCGTCTATAATAAATGTATAAGATGCTTCCTATGTGGTGCAGATATTAAAGGACTAATAATCATTTTCAATTTTATTAAGCGTTGTGCATTATAAATTTAATTTCATCGAATTAATCTTCTGAATAAAAAATTACTGTTAAGTTAAGCCAAGAGGCGCATTAAGCCATTATATAATACGCTAATGGATTCATGTATTGAATATGCAATATAACGCATCTGGTTTAAAGCATTAAATAAATAATAATAAGCCCTGCAATTTCAGCCCAATTCGAGGTCCATTCAGAAGCCCTTCAATTTCAGGGAACAAATGGATGGAAGTGGTCGATTAAGAAAAAGCGGGTTATCCTTTGTGGCAAGATGCTGTTGCAAAGTGGTAAACAAAGATGGAAGGAACGCGGATATTTGGTCGTGCGAGATGTGGGTCAGGGGAGAAGCGATTACAATATGACCCGTATATGTGGAGAGGCGAAGAAGTTTCGGATTCCGCAATAAAAGCTTGGGAGGGTGGTCGGTAACCTTGGCGGTCGAATGCTGAATGGGAAAACTGGTGGCGAACGGTCATAAATACATATAAGAGCGCGAGATTCTGCAAATCTTCTTGATGGATACATTAATACATTAGTGATTTTATTTATGTATTTATTTTATGTGTGCTTGTATTATTACTTATGTTATTCCTGCAACAGAACACTACTGTTAACACGATTTTAAGATATTTCCTACTTTCTGCGAAAAAAGTGTTTCCAAAAAAAGTTGATCAGTATTTAAATATATATAAATTTTAATACACAAAAATTTAAATGTTACTATATATCTCTGACTTTATAATATCATTGCTGGTGTCGAAACGAATTCAACTACCTAGAATACTATAATCTTTAACTTTAAAATACCGTTAAAATATTTTAGCCATGAAAATCGGGTTTCCAGACCATAGTACGTCAGAGAGAATCATAGGGAGACTCGGTCGCGAATAGAAGTTGGGGAGAGCATGGGTTTCGACGTTTCCACCGATCGAAGGAGACGCACGATGTCGTAAAACGTTGAGAGTGTTGGAGAGACGCGATCGCCGCAGACGATTACTATCGTGGCCGGAGGGAAACGTAGGAGAATCACTTGTCCGAGATACTATTCCCGTGGAGGCTGGCTCACCGGCTAACTCCATCGTCGCGAAGTCGTATCGTTCCGGAAGAAGTTGGTCCTTACATTTCCCACCGTATATTTGCTCCGTTCACGCGAGCCGCCGGATAATAGGTGCGCGAAAGCCCATGAACCGTAGATAAATACGCGTTATCCAATAATTCCGCATTCGGAACGAGTCCCAACAGCGCACGTGGCTGCTACTACCGCTGTTGCCCCTCGAACCAAGAGGATCTCCTGGTAAACCAGGTCGCAAAGTCGGAGATAAGAAGTCCGGGGAAAAAATGTTTCACGGCTGAACTGTAAGCTCACGAAACGCCGAAGGTCCGTGTATTAGGTTCTGTAACAACTTCGTCCGCCAGGAATTGCGGCGCAGCTTTGGCTACGGAGTTCTCCGCAACTGAAAGCATCCCCGAAGCATAGCAACCCGCCAGCAACCGCGCGGGAGCAGAGGTCTGTAGGCGCGCGAATGCCTGCTAACGCATAATAGGTTCGTTTGAGATTGGTGTCATTGTTGTCGGAGGAGTTTGCGGTATTCCGACTGTTTTGGTTAGGCGTGCTTGTTATATTGATCTTGTTGCTGTTGTGGCACAGCTTTTATTATTCTGTGCCAGAACGGAGAACGTGCAGAATTATATGGAGCCTCTCACAGGGTCTCGGGTACAGTCAAATATGAATATAGTAAATAAAATTTACAAACTTACTGCAAATTCTGTGCATTCGTACAATTTTTTACGTCCGCAAACACTTTCATTTCTTACGGAGTAGAATAGACAAATTTTCAATTTTTTTTTAAATCAGGAAAAATATTAATGGTGTACAAAGGTTCGATAAAAAAAACACTATCAAGCAATTTTACAAATTAATTTGAATGTTTATTTGATCGAACTGTTGCGCTGAAATCATTAATATTTTTCCTGTTTTAACAATCATACGATCGATGACAATAACATCATTTTTTTTAAATCGTTAAAGAAAGAAATTCAAGAAAGAAATTAATGATAAAATATTTAATAGGGTAATAAATTTTCGATTTACAAATTCGTAAGCATACCTAGACGTTTGTAGAAAAATTCCCGCAGACAGGCAACGAAAGTGACATCGAACGCGTCAAAACGACAGTTGGAAACCGGGCGATGTTGCGCGTGTGTTTAAAAGTGCAGCGAACCTGGAATGCAAGCGGATTATTAAAGCGCATAATGCATGGGAGTAGCGCGGAGAGCTGGGCGGATGAAAAGCGGCGGAAAAAGGAGGAGATTTCCTCGAGAGCGTAACGACGCAAGTAAAGGCGGTAAATTCGATCGAGAACAGACCTCGGAGGCGGAGGTGTGCTGCACCGGGCCAGGTTTGAACCGCGTGCATGGGAAACGAAGCGATGCATACGCGTGCGTGCACCGCATCGCAACGAGATGAGACCGGTCGACTCGAGACGAGGTGGCAGCGTAGCTGTAGAGGCCAAGGATAGAGTTTTCGTAGCGAGCTCTCGCGAACTTCCTACGTGCCGCGAACACAGATGGAAATCTCGACGGCTACACCTGTGCCCCGACACTTCGGTAACCCTGCAAGTCCGAGTGCATCCAAGTGCGCATAGGAATCAGCGTGACCGCGCCGTTTGCGCTGACAATAACGCCGCGAACATCGAACAAAAATCACGCCATTCTTGGACTCGTTCCGAGGTTCCCGCTGATCTCGGACAAACAAGAGAATTGGGTATTTATTTACTTTGAGGGCCTCCGATTTTGATGACCTTGAAATATGTTGCCAAAGTCATCATTCTGAACAACTTTTCCCTATACATGTTAACGCCGCTCGGTTTTAGTTTTCGAGATATTCATAAAAAACTATTGCTGATACTATATTGAATTTTCGTATATCAGCAAAGGCGATTGCTTAATGGCGTTTCTAACCAAACACAAAATTAATATCACAGGTATATAATATACAACATATATCATACAATATAAAAGGATTTTCTCCAACTCATTGTGTGGGTGCAGGATACGAAAAATTCAATAGAGTATACACAATAGTTTTTTCCAAATATCTCGAAAACTAAAACCTAAGGGGTAGCATGTAAAGGAAAAAGTTGTTCAGAATGATGACATTGACAACATATTTCAAGATCATCAAAATCGATGAGGAGAAAAAGAAAATACAAGCCAGTCAATAAACGTAAATGGTTATTTCTACCCGAGAGTTGGTAATGCATGTTCACTGCTAGAACATGCAAGCAATTGTATCAGCTAGATCGTTCGTCAACAAAGTACTCTAGCATTATCATGTGTCACCTGGAAATCCGTGACAGTACTCGCTACCAAATAACGTGTGCTTATGCATTTATTGCAGTCCGTGACATGCGAGCGATTTTAATCCAGGTTAACGGTGCACGAGTATCTTTACGAACGCGATAAACACCCCCGTAACACAGAAAACTCATTATTCTTTTCTGCAAACAGTAAAATTACCGGCAGATTCATAAATCAATTTCTAACGCGACGTGTTCACGTATCGCGGCGAAGGCGAAGCACGGCTCGAAACGAACAAACCTATTCCACGTTAATACGGCTCGCGCCCCTGCTGACCCGGTCGCACGCGCGCCTGCTGGCGGGTTGCCGTACTTCGGGGTGACTTAGTTTCGAATAACTCGGGAACAAAGCCGCTGTAGCAATTTCAAACGAACGAACTTACTGTACCATCTAATCTTCTCTTTTCTCCGTGCGTTCTCTTAAAGTACACCGCTCCCTCGAATAACTTCGCAAACAATTCGAAGTACGTTAAACATATACATGCATACTGTTTTCAATTATACGTGAAATAGAAATTGTATTCGTCATGGAGTTACCTTTTCTTTCCATGAATTTAATAAATCGGAGGACAGAGTTGTTCAGTCCTTGACGTTTTAATCATAAACCGCATAAAACCCTCGGTCAATATATAATCTCGTGTACCTCCAATGGATCATAAAACTATACGACCATTCCTCTGAAACACCGAGACCGTCTCGTCACGTGGTCTCCATGCCAAATAGGCAATGACGAGCGTCTTCAGGAATGACAGAGGAACATTTAGCGACAACCAATTCTCCCAGTAATAAAATAGTAAGTTTCTTTGTTCGACCGATCTGCGAAACCCGGGGAGAAAAAAAGAACGAGATTGCCTGTAGATAAAAAGTTGTGCGAGGAGTTAATAATACAAGTAATAACGTATGCCTTCGTAAGATACTCGAGGCGAACGATCGAGGGAGCTGTCCGAACGTGGATGGCACGATTCCCGATTGCTTGCGCGGAAAGTCGTCTAAACGCTCGATGGCAGTAGGCCAAAGTAGTCTATTATCTATTCGGGCGTAATACCGAGGACAAAGTATCCGGCCGTGTGTGCACGCGTACACGGAGCATAATACAGATTCGCCCGCGTGGGCGATGCTGCTACCATTTAGAAGGATTTGCGATTTGATTTTCCTAAAAGGAAGCGTCCTGGAAGAGCGGTTTTCGCGAAGATAGAGAGTCCCGAATCGGCGACGATCGTCGATGAAATCCGACTGCGCAACATTGATATTCACAGAGTTTCGGAGGACGGTTTCCCGAAAGCGCCTATCGACCGGTTCCGGCTTACTCTCTCTCTCTCTTTGTCTCTCTCTTACGCTTTGTTTTCTATTGACAGCGACCAGAAGAGCGTTGCGAGAGAGACCACGGCGGGATTACTTAATCCAGAAGACCACGACCGCTCTCTGCTAACACTCTCCTGTCACGTATCTTGGAGCGCTGACGCGATCGGGTCCGCGTTTTACACCGACGCGACGCCGTAATCCGATCGGTGAAATTGTTTCGTTTGATGGCCAGGGAACCGTGAATCGCCACTCTCTCTTTCTCTCTTCCTCTCTCTCTCTCCGGCACCCGGCAATCGATAACCGGTGCCCTTTCGTGAATTTTAACGAACGCGACACGACGACGGTGCTCGAACACCAGCTACGACGTCCGTCTCTCGATCGATTCACGACTTTATTTAAAGGAGAAGTTTAATAAGCTGCTCCCGGGTAATTAGAGGATCATCCGCTTGGCCGGCTTTATCGCTCGACACGGCACTTTAAATCTTTGCGCACAGCCTGTCTCGTGTTAATTGTAGTCCGCCCAGTTACTCTAGCTAAAATCACTCCGAGGAAATCTTCCGCGCGGGTCGCTCCGATTTATCAATGACCGGTGAAATGACTATGTATGATGTTGTATTCCGGATCAGGGTTGATAAACGGTTTTTTTATTTAAGGGAACAAAACACAAGTTTATTGATAAAACTCGTCGACTTATAAATTATACGTTCTTTTGATTTAAGGAAAGAAGATACAAGTTTATTGATAACACTCCTCGACTTATAAATTGTGGAGACGAAGTATAATTTTTTTCAACGTTCCAGTCTAGTTTAACACCATTTTCAAGAAATATATAATAAATTTAATTAAAAAGTTCTTGTTAAAAAGCAAACAGAAAAGGGAAGAAAAAAGAAATAGTTATCATGCAATAACGCTATTGGATGGATAAACCGCTTCAGATACATGAAACGTTTGCAGATATTGTTGCTGCAGTTTGTTCAAGCTAGAAGTGCAAACTGTGCAGCAAAATGATGTAAGAAAAATTTGATTTCTGTTTCTCAAGCCGATTCGAATACAGGTATTTTGTATAAGTTAGTATCGTGGCGAATTACGCGCGCACGCACAGACCACACGCACGCACCGCGTTACGCTTATGTAAACAGCGTATTGTACTTATGCAAAGAGCGTATTGTATCCACGTGTCGGTAGCGGGGGTTCGTTATGTAAAGGTGTATTGTGCCGATGTAAATTGTACAGCAATCCTCTGGCGATGAGAAACGTTCAAAAGTCGAGAGTTGAGGAGCACAAACAATCGCCGTGTTGCGTACCGGGGAAACAATCGCGGCTCCAATAAGAAATTACACGTTGCTGGTTAGGTGGGAGCGTGGTCGAGAGGGAGAGAAACTTTCCAAGAAAAATTTCATCGTCGCACAGTGGGGAATGTTAACCAAAAAGCTGGCCAAAATTCAATTTTATGCAATTTACTATCGACCGGTAATAGCAGTTGCTTTTTTCCTAAGTGGTTTGCGAATGAAAATACAATCGTATTTTTTATTTGTACATTTATGTTGTACAAACATGAATTTATGTTTATTTTATTGTTTCCCGAACCTGCCGAAGAAAGTAGTAACGAGGAGTTTTAAATAAAGTAAATTTATGGTATCTAAATATTGTTTTAATTTAGCAAGATACTAGATATGTTCAAACAAAAGGAAAAATGTAATTTTGTAATAAAAGAACAACAACGCAATCAATTTCACCACGAGCGAAGCGGTTGACTCTTCAACGACGTTCGCGCCCCTAAGTGACGTGCTGATGCGTGTCTGCTAGCGGGTTGCTATTATTCGGGGATGCTACTCCGTCGATTCTACTTGATTTTGACTTCATGGAATTTACAGGAGGAAGGCAGACTTTCGTCTCAAAAGATATAAGTAACATCCACGTGGACCCTGCGAAATTCGTTTACAATTGCAAGGAGTCAAAACGCTAAATATCGAAACGGTGCTTTAGAAAGTGGCGCGGGTTAAGCGAAGCCGAGAGCAAAGTGTTCGACTCGCCAGCGATCAAAGCGAAGCGTAACCTTGTTTCGCGCAGCCTGGAAGGTTCTATTCCCTTTTTATGTAAGCGTAGGGCGACGTAGGCAGCCGTACACGGGCAATCACGTATTTATAGATTGTCCGTTCCAGCGTTAAAAAAAATGCCAGCAACGCGACACGCACTTCCGCCTCCTGACGAATGACCAGAGGTCGTCCGATAGGAAAGCTAAAGTGGTAAATTGCAGCGGTAGACCGTCGCCGGCGCTCACGGGCCCGTGCAAAAGCGGGGAGGCAATTCAATCGCGATACAGGCTGCGCGACAACACGGTCTAGAAGTCGGTGCAAACAATTCCATTTCAGGGATAAGTGCCACTCCGTTCCTGTAACACCGTAACCTCCCGCTGACGATCCAAGCTTGTAATCTCCCGTGTACGAGTGTCAAGCGTGGAAACACGAGACACGCGCTTCCGTTCGTTGCTGTCGCGAAGGTATCGATAACTACATCGTTCTGGATCGAGTGTCTTGCCGATGCAACTCGATTCCGCCGGGGGACGCGTACTTAATTATCTTTTATTTCGGGAATCAATGGTCCGTTTCCTTGAACTGCCAAATGAAACCGAAACCCTTTAATTACTTTCAGCTATGCCTGCCACTTTGGAACTTCAACCCTTACAAGAGGCTTTTTGTTATTTCGATCGTAAATATTAAGATATTAAAATCATTCTTATTTATTATCTTACAGGTGGCGTTTTAATATTTTTAATTTACGATTATTCAGATTTTGAAGTTGCATCCACGCGGAATTATACAAGATTTTCAAAAAATGGCTAAACATTTGGAGGGACTTCTATGTCATTCGAACAAATTTAATACATAATTTTTGACAAGAAGAAAAAAATCAATTTAGAGTCTTAACTAACAACAAAGGGTCAAGATTTAGTGGAAAGATAGGTTCCCAGGTTGGTACGGAATAGAGACGATACAATAAAATATCTAGCAATTAGATACAGAGGGAACCGACGAACGAGGGAACGAAGCGACGTCATTTATCTTATGATAAATTAATACCAGCTCTTTGTCCGGTACAATCCTCGTTATACGGGTGTAATTCAATGATTACATAACCCACTTCAATGCAACCGTGTCTGAAGCTTGATCCAGCTTTAAATCGGACCGCGCGCGGATCCCATCTGGCAAGTCGACTGCACGCACAAAGGCTCGTCTCCGCGAGACAAGTTTGCGCTATTAATGAAGCACCGACCGAAATTCACGTTTACACCGTTGAAACCGTCGAGCGAATTTATCTTGGGCGAGAGGTAACGGTTAAAGTGGAAACGCGGAAAAATTCAGCACGGCTTGCCGAAACAGCTAATAACGTGTTAAATCGGGCAGTGATTCCGGTGACAAATACTCGAGCAGTTTGCTGGTAGGCGACACTTTCTCAAAACTTGCCCCATCCGAATTTTGATTGTGTAACCAATCATTTGTATTTTCAGAACGAATACTCTAAGCACTATTAAAAACAATTACATAACACCATTAATAATTAAACACAATTATTGATGTTGTTATTGTTATCGATCGTATGATTGTTAAAACAGAAAAAGTATATTAATGACGTATCAATTTTACAAATTAATTTACATTTTCAACGTTTCGATCCTTGTGTGGATCATTTTCAAATAGCGCCTATAATATTGTAGGGCTAAAGAAGAGCCTAACAAAATCTTATAAGATATACTTTTATTATATTATATTACTCTTACATACCTAGATCTTATATACAAGATCCTATCTAAAGAAGAAAACTTATAATGTTTATTCGATCAAACCGTTGAGCCGAAATTATTAGTACTTCTTATGTTTTAACAATTAATGATAATTAAAAACAAAAAACCTTTTAACGACTGACATTTCTCTTGAGTGTCTCAGAGCCTATTGGCAGGAGTCGAGATATTTAAAAGAGTGGAGCTTAGTCTTGGTCAGAGGGAAGCTAAGTACAGGAATATATTGAGCGAGCGTTGCTCCACTGTAAACAGTCGCATTTAATTACATTGATAGGATTTTGCGCGACGTTCACCTCGACGCTGCCCTCGATCTTCATCGTTTCACTATATCTGTACCCTAACGCAATATCTGGCTGCGCGAGAGGAGAGTTTATCGTGCAAGGCACAAAGCTTTCAGACCGGACGCGTCGTGAAGCCCCGTAATCGATTTTCTTTTCGCCCGTCCCGCTGCTCCTCCTCCTCCTCCTCCTCCACCGACGTCAGCCGCCGGCTTAATGGAACTGGCAAAATGCTTCTCTTTTCCTCGGTAACCGAATTACCCGAAAAATGGCCGGGAATCGCGTGCGCGCGAGCCCGGTCCCGTTTCAAAACGTACCGGTTGTTCGAGAACACCGGAACCGCAACGGCGACCGGAGAGAGGATACAGAAACGTCGGGATAACTCGATCAGAAAAATTGCGTAAAATTACACGGGACGGAGCAGCGAAGAAGAAGGACGGGAAAGAAGTTCCCGTGGCCGGAAACCGATCGATTCCGACCACGCCATGCCGGAAAGCCCCGATCCCTCCGGGTTATTTTTCACCGAGACAGACGAAAAACCATTGGGAACCGTCGAATCGGCGGCCACTCGAGCGTCGTAATCCTGCCAGACACATCCGCATCCGTCTACCTTGTCTTTCTGCTCCGTGTCAGCGACCGATCTGCTGTCGATAAACCGTAAAGGCCGTGGACCAGACGAAAATCGAGGCGACAGCGACCGACGTCCTTTGTGTCTCTATCGCGTCACATGCGGAACAAAATCGTCGCGACAGCCAGGTCGAACCTCGCGTTCGTGATAACGCATCAACAGCAACTTCATATAATTTGTAATTTGCAGGTCATGTTCACGAATTTGATGCGATGGCTCGTTGGGAAACTTGCCATCAACAGTCAGGAAGTATTATGCATGCAAAATTTCTTTCTCGCTTTACTCGTATCAGTAAAGTGCACCTAATACTTCGATATCCTTAAATCATTTTCTCAACTCAATTTTGTCATGAGTGCATAAAATCCGCAGTCTATGCATTGAAATGGTTGGTTCCTTATTTTACATTGTACGTATAAATGGTTTTACACTATAGAGAAACGTGGAAGACGTTGAAATTGATCTTAGTAAAGCGAATATTAGTAAAGTGCACCTAATACATTGATATCCTTAAATCATTTTTTCAACTCAATTTTTTTATGAATGCATAAAGTCCGCAGTCTATGCATTGAAATGGTTGGTTCCTTATTTTACATTGTACGTATAAATGGTTTTACACTATAGAGAAACATGGAGGACATTAAAATTGATGTTACTAAAGTGCAATAAAGTGTAATATTAATAAAGTACACCTAATACATTGATATCTTTAAATTTTTTTCTTTGCTCAATTTTGTCATGAATGTATAAGATCCACAGTCTATGCATTCAAATGGTTGGTTCCTTATTTTACATTGTACGTATAAATGGTTTTACACTATAAAGAAACATGGAAGACGTTAAAATTGATGTTAGCGTTACCAGAAAGTGTTTGATGCCAAGTCGGAAAATCCCATGAGCGGTAAGGCATTATTTTCCGTTCGGATCACCAAAGGAAGAAATCAATGTCTGTTTAGCTTCGCAACGCGAAAGACATTTGCCTCGCAGGAACATCCGCAGCGTAGTCGTAATTTAACCGCGTATCGCCGGATCGGAAACCGAGGAAACGAAACCGTCGACGTCAAGCCCCTGGTATTGTCGTTCCATATTTTATGGACGACCGGGGACCGTGCCGCCATTTGTATTCCGCACGAGATACGCGCTTTCGAAAAAATATAACGGGTGTTCCGGACGGAGCCGACTTCGTCGACGAGCGGCGACGCGACGACGGGAATATCAAAGAGAAGATTCCGCGCTCTGTTGTCTCCGTTGAATAAATTTCAATTTTGCTGAAACGAGAGGAGAAACGATCCAGCGGAGAGAAAGAGACGCCGAAGGGAAGGGAAGAGAGGAAGAGGGAAATAGCATCGTCGATAGGACGCTTAGAAGCGTGTCTAGAGCTAGCTGGTGCGTTTACGAAAGCCACGGGCGCCGCTTCGGCCGGGAATAATACAATTAACTCGTTCCACAGATAGCGTGATTCAATTTCTGGAGAGGCGCAGTCTCCTACGAGCGAAATTAATTGTTCGTGGCGAGAGAGGAGAAAGGGTCCTAAAGCCTAGCCCGCCTCGGAATACGGGATGGAGCGAACGATTCGAAGGAGTAGTCCTTCGTTCGTCGACCTTCGTCCTTCGTTCGTCGACCTTCGTCCTTCGTCCTAGGACGGAAGAGAATCCTTCTTATAGAGCACGATATTCCAGATAGCATCGCCGCGGCTAATTGCAAGGTACCGTTTCCGAGACCTCCGGCCAATTAATTATCCCGAGGCACCGACCAATTAAACGGGACAAATCGTCGACGTTCTCCGCGACGTAACACGACGGTTTCTCTCCTCTCTCACTCTCCTAGCTTTTGAGGGGGACGAGTCCGCGGTGGGATCGTCAGCACAGGGAAACCGGACGGTTTCGTTTTCGCAGCTGATCAGCCAGAGAATCCTCGCCTTGTTAGGCGCCGCGTCGTGACTAGCCGGCTTATGGTAATGCCTGATTACTTCGCTGCTCTTGTTCCCCCGATTCTCGCGATCGCCGAATAGAGAGCGAGGCTAAGATGCTACGCGAATCTCTCGCTCGATACTGTGGCAAAGCGCTTTGAAGAAATCCTAGGAGAATCTTCGAATCTGGGTTGGGAAGATTTAGGTAACAGCAGACTAGTTCGTTAATATTCGTAGAAACTGTAGGTACAACATTTTTGGAACACCCTGTACGAAAACTTACGATATGGCAATTTTTACTTAATAGTATACTTTTTAGGTTAATAGTATTACTTGAACTCTTCAGCCATAAGAGATATCGGGATGAAAATTCATTTAAAAAATTATTGCTATTGTGGTATTGGTATTATACAGATACATGGATTATACACACAGGATCTCACGATTGGTGTTTATTAGGGCGATATCCTTGTGAATCCTTTCTCGAAGCGGCGGCGTCTTTCAGGCAGTTGTTCTTTGGCAACGAACACAAATTGATAAAATAAAACTGTTGTAACCTACCACTATCTATTGGTAGGAGTATGGAAAGGCTGCGTCTAAACGCACGAAGAAACAAAGAAAGCATGGCTGACGAATTTCGCAGCGAGGCTCGAGCATCGAATTTCCATACGAATCGTATACGATAAACAAGCACATTGGCCAGAGAATGTATTCGTCGGCACGATGCAATGTTCCTGTCGGCATCCGATTAACCAACGTCGGGCCAGGTTAGCTTTCGTTATTACGAGCGAATTGCCACCACCCTAGAGTACACGATCCTCCGTTGCTAAACAGCTGACTCTGGCGCATACATGCGGCAACGTTATAGAAACATATCCAGTGCTCGCGATGCTCCTCGAATCGGGTTACGAGCGTCCGGCTACACTGCGACCGAAAAATCACGGTTTTTCCGTTCATCGCTCGTAAACGAATTCACGAACCAACGCACAACACGAGCGAAGCACCGTTCATAATCCATAAACGAGTATTTCATCATGAATGTCTGCATGGCGCCATACTTTAATCCTTACGTCAAGAAACATCATTCTTTATGATAGTCAATGCTATACAGACACCTCTTAAAGATGATTCATACTTGGATCTTGGTTTTTGACTTTTGGATTGAACCTGTGATAAGATAAATTAATTTCTATAGTCAATGCAGTTTCGCTTTACGATTTTGAATGCATATGCTCGGGTTTCAAAGTAAAGAGCAAAAATAGTAGAACTGTTCCTATGTCTATACTGTTCCAACTAATCATATGTCTGTATTAAAATATTTTTCTTTCTCTAATAACCACATTCTATTTTGTAATATTTATATTCTGTTTTGTATGTGGTGTATTTCGTTTCTTTTTTTGTAATTATGTTGAAATAAATTTCGTATGAGATTTTCTAATAAAAAAAACCAGCACGAATGTTTCTTAGATCAAAGCTTTAATTGATCTCCAAGAACGTCGATGTCACCATATTTGTAGTGTGTGTTGGATTAAAAAGTTAATCAAGATAATAATTAAGATAAGAACAAAATTGAGTCTTATTGAATTGATTTATTCATGAAAACTCGAAGAACTGTACGATTTAAGAATCAGCACGAGTGTTTCTTAGATCAAGTTTCTTATCGTAAATGGATCTGCAAGAACGCACGAATCCAAAACGTCGATGTCACCCATATTTGGAATTTTGTGCTGTATGAAAAAGTCAAAAAGGTAAGAAAAAATCGAGTCTTATTGAATTGGTTGATCCGTGAAAATTCGTGTAGCCATTTAGAAGTCGTTCGTCACGTTCGCCGGTAGAGATCAGCGCGAACAGCGTTTGCAAGTCAATCAGGCGGAGTGAGTCGCGTAAAAAGGAAAGTCACGGTTCAAGAGCAAAAGAGCCTGAATCCTGGCGCCAGATAGTAGCAGTCTTTGAGCGCAGGATGCCTGGGGAGCGGCGTTAATTATATCCTCGTCGAAGGACTCCGTTAACCGTCGGATCGATCGAGTTCCAAGAGAAAAAGAGCCTCGTGGACACCATGTCTGGTTCGATCGAGTCAGGGAAGAAACGGCAGGACTCGTTACGACTGAAACGATCGAACGGTGCGTGCAGGAAGTGCAACGGCGGCTAGCTTCGCCCGTCAGCGACGTCATTATTCATCGTTTAATAAAGTCGAACGAGGTACGAACGCCTCTCGACCGTTTTCACCGAGCCGTTACACGGGAAAAAGGAAAAAGACGTTCGCGTGGATAACGTCAAGGATTTTCGGTGGAATTCACGGAATTTTCCCCAGCTGTCGTGGAACCATCGAGTCGCGAACGAAATTCGATTCGCGCGATCGTTCGTAATCGTCCGTGTCGATGGTCATTATAATTTACCGCCCGACTGTATTTTCACGGGGCGCACGCGGCATGAAACGCCATGAAACTGGATCTAACCAGAAGCATCACGGACAGCCAGCTAACAGTTTTTAGGTTGGCAGCGAGCGGCCGTGCTAGCGAGCGCACACGATATTCCACGTTCGAACTCGTATATCGTTATCGAACGTGAAAGGGGTCAGGCTAATGGTTCGCGGCGAGATGCAGTTATCTATGCGATTCCCGTGGCGGGCCGCGGTGCAGCCGCTCCGCCCGTTGCTGCTGCATTTACGTGCATGTTGCATCCGATCGCATACACGGTGTCCCGGGGTAACGTGGCCCCGTGAAATTCAATCCCCGGCCGACAGCGCCGCGAAAAACCGTTCGCGGTAAAGTGATATCGAAATAAAATTGACAATGACCGAATACAATTCCTGTGTCTTTCCAGGGATGTGCTGATCTAATACCATACACGTGGTCGCAACTCGCACAAAGTGATATCAAAATAAAATTGACAATGACTGAATCGAATTCCTGTTTCTACCCAAAGATTATGTACCGATCCACACCACACATGTGGTCACAACTTGCATAAAGTGATGTCGAAATAAAATTGACAATGACTGAATCCAATTCCTGTTTCTACCCAGAGATTATGTACTGGTCTAATGCCATGCACGTGGTCACAACTTGCATGTGATATGATAGGAGCAAGAACGTGAATTTACAAAGTTAACCATTTTATAAATGGTGCTCCCTGAAGTCTCTGTCGAGGGAGTCGTAGAAGCGATCGACAGAAGATCGTGATCGATCGGCCGGTAAATCGTAGCTAATGAAAACGTCGATTCGCGTCGGCGATAAGGTCCGATGTTCTGCATCGGACACCCCGTGTGCATATCGCTGCATCGACACGGTAAGAAACTACCTGTTCGTAGCCTAGGAGCGAGCTAGCTGACGGGTAACCGAGCATCACCGGCGCGTTGTAACTGGCGGGTAATTTACGAACTGTTCGAACGCGGCCGGCTGGCAACTACACGCTCATTCTCTTCTCTTCCTTTCGCTTTCTCCGTGGCTCGAGCCTCCCCCTCGTTAGAACTCGTCATTACGAACAGGCGAACAGCGCGTAATGCGCGAATGCACTCTCTTCGAGGCTGGTTACTTCCGATCCGAAGGAGCCGCGATCTTGCTCGCGATCTTCCCGCTGCGCCATTGCGACAAAGCCTTTTTCTTAATTTGGGGAAATCCCTTATGGATAACCACCCCTATCGCCGAAGAAAATGATGGCCAACGTTTCGATCCCTGTATGGATCTTCTTCAAGAGAGACATTTTTGCGTCTGGAAATTAGTACGTTTATATAGTAAAACAAAAAAGAAATATATTGCGACACAGCTGCGTAAACAAATTTTAGAAGAAAAAATTATAAAACACATACTTGCTGCGGCAAAATAATTATTTAAATAAAAAATAATGAGTTACAATATAACTAAGCTATCGTCCATGGTGGCAGATACGCAAGTGAAACACGTGCTACGACGTCGTTCTATAATTGGTTGAATTTAAAAATTAACAAAAATTGCAAAAAATTGCAAGTGAAAAACTTTCACATTCATGGTATTTGTAGCTAAACCCAAATAGCCGTCCCTAGACATTACAGCGGACACCCAGGATCACCGTTGTATTCAACTGGACCCTCGCTGTCTTTATATCTACACCTCCCATTTAAAAACGCAACCCCCCTTAATTACTGGACAAGCAGCTAGGCTTACTTGCCCTCCTTCCCCGTGGATAATTGCGACAGAGCCTGCTAAAACCTCGAAATTAGGTGGATGCGGAAAAAGAGAGTGTTAAGAGAGAATTTACAATGCATCCATGTGCAGCAGGTACCAAGGCGACCGGAACGAAGCAAACAGAAAATCGAATTCGTCGTTTAGGCGATCTGGTAACCGCCGAGAATATCCTCCTCGCGACGGATGGCTCTTCACGCGGTCTCGAGCACGCTTTTCTCTGAAATTAGTGCGATCAATTCCACTCTCGAAAATTAATTGCCTCGTGTGTCGAGAGTCCCGGCTGATTTAATCTCGCAGCCCGCGGAGAGTAGGAAGGTGCGAGAGAGAAAGAAGGCGCCGTCACGATCGGCTCGTTTGTTCACGATTTTCTTTTATCGCTGGCTCGATCGGCCGTGAATTTTTCATCGGTCGATCGAGCGCCGCGTATTCCGCGGGAACCGCTCGCCGTGTGGCATAACCGTACGTTGTACGCGTGGGAGTGCCGATGAATTTCAAAGTCGCTTCCGCGTCGTTGCTCCGCCAGGTTCGTAAACCGTGGAGGTCCATAACGCCGCCAGGGAACGACTTTTACTTCGGAGCCGGTCGGTGTAAAAATTTTACAAGCTTGTCACCCGCACGGCGAGATCGTTCCAAGGATTCGCGAAGGATCCGAGGACTCGAATGAAGACGAATAGCGAGCGTTAAACGCACTCGGCGCGCACACGCGGCGCCCGCAGGGCTCGTAACCTCCCAGCTTTAACTGCTTGGTCTGACTTCGATTTTAATGTGCTTTTGCTCGGTGATGGCGTACGAGTTCAAACTGTGTACGGAATAGTTTTGTCGCAGTGCTTTTATGACAAAAATGAAACCGAAGAATTCAAAGAAATTAATCGTGCACTATTTATAACAGTATTGATTTGTTCATTGAATCTCTGCAAAATTTTCAAATGCAACTAGGCAGGATTATATTATAATACGTGTTAATTGTAGTGTAAAAGAAACACCTTGAGCTACTGTGATTTCGTATGTGTCCGTTACGCGAGGAAGAGGTATCGTTCCTCGCACAGTGTTGTGATGCGCGGTCGTCGCCCCATGTTTCGTCTTGGGAAAACCAGCTGATCGGCAACGACTCGTCCTCTAAGGGAAAATATAAAACTAAGGACAGCCGGGCATCCGTTTGAGCTGTTCATTTTGAAAAAGAACAGTTAGCAATTAGCATTCGAACTCGACAGATGAATAAACTATTCTTGCACTCTACAAGTATCAATCTACTAGTCTAGTCTTGCATCTTTCTCTTTTTTTGTAAATACTTACGTAAAAAGGGCTTCTGCCCGTCCATAATAAATAATAATAATATAAAAAAGTTCACATTCATTATTTCGCGAGAAAGATAATACGCGTGTTTAGAGCACACGAAATGAAATGGCACGTTTTCATCCGGAACCTAGGGGTTGAATTCTAAAGTAAAGGGGTTGGTTGTTGTGAAAATAACAAGATCCTTTTAAAGTGGAATATTTTCCAGTACGGAAGAGGACTTTTAACCTGGAGTTTAAATTTAAATTAACTAATTATAAATTAATTTGTGTGTGTAAAATTGCTTTATAGTGTTAATTATAATACTCTTTCTGTTTTAACAATCATACCATAGATAACAATAACGACATTTTTACTCTGGAATCTCGGAATGAGATTGTAAAGAAGCCGGTTAATATAAACATAGAAAAATAGTAACATTTAACAGTTTCATTAATATATCAACTACGCAGTCCTTCCTCCGGCAGGATCTTCCCTTTCCGGTTTCTCGAAACGCAATAAAGCATCGGACGCAACCGGAGTAACTCTTCGCGAGCTTCCTCGTGGATTTACTCTATGAACGAGCGAAGTTAAAACGTTTGTTGCACGTGATTAATGGCAGCACGCGCCGCGCGCACGGTCGTTAGAGCTTCTTTCCGCGTCTTCTTCGCCGGTTTCTTCTTTGGGGGAGCACACATCGTATCCCCGCAATTCCGCGGAATTCTCGACTCTTTTCGATACCGTAGCACGTGTGCAAGATCGATCGCGACTCGTTCAACCCTTTGCACCCTGTCTTATACTCATTGACGTTCCCGCCTCGAACTATTATCGCGTGCACCGAGCGGCTCGCATCCTTCCGTGAAGGATCACGTGTTCGGCGTACTTTTCCACCGATAGCTTGAAATGCGCTTTAAGGAACACGCTATGGGAGATCGAAAAAGTTGATTTCCTTTTACAGCTTCTGAAGGATGTTCGAGAACACTCGCCATTGCAACTACAACGAATGTCTTTCTGTCGTCTAGATTCTACTGCGGAAAAAGACTATGAATTTTTCGAGACATGATTTTGTTTCCTCATCCCGATCAAATTCTCCGTATACTGGTCTCAGAATATGGTTAAAGCAGTTTCAGGAAGTGCGTGAGATTTTACAGCCTCAGGAAGATGAACGAAATTAATTACAACTGTCTCCTTTGATCACGATTGCCAATTTTAAATAAATAGATTGATATCAATTAGTACATCATCGAAGGACGCTTTTGAAAAGACTAATTCCCGCTTACTCAGTAGCAAGATGGAACTTCGGCTGCTAAAAAGAGCTCGGCCTTGAAAAACTTGGTGAAAACTTTGTAAGATATTACTGAGATAAATTGAAGTACTTCTCGATCGAAATTGTAATAATATTAAATTTTGTGTTTTCGGCGCATGGTTCGATCATTAATAAACTACCAGCAAATTATTTTTCAGATGCAAAAATGTCTTCTCACGAGTATTTTTAAATTACAATCAACGGCAAAGTCGAGCCGTAGCGACACCAGGCCGTATTTATATTTGTTTATGCGACACTGGTGAGGTATAAACTAAGTCGCGCTCGCTGGTTTTTGCCTCACCAGCGATATCAGCTGTTCAATTTCGACAACAAGTGGCGAGGTGAGCGCGACCGCCGATGTAAACCTCGTCGCACCGAGAGTTTGTCAAACTCATAACATTACCTCGCGGGCAATCGTCTCCTGTTTTTCTTTCAGATAAATCCGTTACCCAATTCCTTTGTTTCTACGTAGCTTCTAATTTCAAAATCCCTTCTCCTTACACTCCCTGAAACCGTTTGCCTCTCGAGCGAGTTCACATATAATTCCCACAGCATACTGCTGTCCTTTTCAACAATCCTTTTCGCGCTTGTCATACTGACACGTATTAACATCGATGCTTTGTTAAGCCCGGCTGACTCAATCTCTGTCCGTCACACCGACCGTGACACAACGCAACCTCGTGCAATTCAACCAATATTCACATCGTTTTTATTATATTGTGAATCGTCTAATTTAACTGAAAAATATACGTCAGTTAAACATCACTTTGGAGTCACCATTTCCAACTAGAGTTTACAACAATGTCTCTCTCGAAGATGATTCATACAGGGATCGAATCTTTGAGTTAAATTAATTTGTAAACTTGCTGGTTTATTATCATCTCTTAATAATCGAAACACACAAAATTTAATATTATTACTGAGCTAGTATTGCAAACAGAAAAAGTGATCGTCGCTGACAGTAAAAAACCGTCCAGCGAGAGAATCAAACGCGTCGAACGTACAAACCGATCATCGAAGCTTCGTAGTTTTCCAGCTTACGCAATTCGCGATAAACAATTCCATTGTCTAATCTTTCTTTTCCTCGGCTTAATGTCGTTAATTGTGCCACGAGAGTTCGATCGTCGCTGCGGGGAAGCCCGGTTGGAGATTTCTGTCGGATCCACAGTGAACAGAGCCAATAACCGAGGAGTCCGGGTCGCGTTATCTTAGCAGATACATATCGGTAGTGCGCGCGTCACATGTCAGCGCGGACAACATTCGTTAATGGCCCTGGCAAGATTACCGCGTGCGGATCGCTTAGGACAGGTGCCGGAAATCGATAGAAACGCGGCGTAATTTCCTCGGAACGTCCAAGGCCGCGGAAACGATCGTTCGCAATCGATTGTCGATAGCCGGAGGCGGTCGAAGCGTGGGAGGAGATCTCCTAAATCTTTCACGGTGCCCATCGACGAGCAACCCTTTCTTTAAACTTGCGAACAAATCATAGCAAGGCATTACCATCCGTAATCGCTGTCTCGAAGTTCAAGACTGCCATTTGTACAGGAAAACGAATTGCCCTTTTTCCCTCATGGACGTAATCGAATTTTCTCTGACTCTTCTTAACAAATCAGAATGATTTTATCGACGCACGGTGCCATCATATTCTACACACATATAGTTAGTTTGTAAGATTACCTTCTTTTCATTTACTATTAAACATTTTTGATAGCAAACGTTGGTCTCGAATTAATCTAATCTTACAAACTAGCTTTTTATGTGTGGAACATGATTCTGATTTATTATCTGAATATTTATGATCGAAATAACAAAACTCCTCTGACTTTTGTGTCCAGAATTTTTAACAAAACGATCGTAGTAAAATTTTCTGTACACTGATTTTTGCATCAGGGTCGCAAAATAATTGTGAATATGGAACTCTCTTTAACTTCTTGCGCATTGTGGATTTTTTTTTTTAGAAAGATACCAGCGTGACATACTGGTACCCTGAACTCTCGTGATCAAGGTAAAATATGCTACAAGCAATTGTAACAATACAACGAAACTTTCTTGACTCCTTTCGAACGTTTGGATTTTTTTCCAAGGAAATAATAATCATTTCAAGGTTCAGTGCTCAGCGAATTCGAGCAAATGGTTTTTAACGAACTCGAGAAAGTAAACGTAAAAGCTACATTCTTTTGTTGCGTACACTCGAAGCACGAGTAACGCCACTTGTTCGAAACTTTGAGGACGGTAGCTTACATCGATCCGAGCATCTAAATCTCGATTTAGTCCAGCAAGCGAGTGAAAAAGAAAAAGGGAACGAGAGAGTCGACGAAATGGGACGCCGTTAACGCTCAACAGTGTGCTAAGACTGATTTAATGGGCGGCCCCGCAAAAACAAGAGGCATTATTAAAAACGAGTTCTGAACAGAAGCCAACGGGAAAAGCCAGGAAACCGGCCGGCACTTCCAATTCCCGAGGAAACCCGGCGGAAAGAAAGAAATTAGCCGTTTCGTTGGATAAAACCGGGGGATAATGTATATACATGCCGGGTAGAAAGAGATCAAGCAACGAAAGAGTGAGAGGGGACGAGAGCGCAAGCGCTCGGCCGACGTTGCTCGTACCGGTATCGGTGTTAATAACGGAGCAATTCATTAGAGTTTACCTCTCGCTGTTTCATGAATTTACCGATAAATTCTCATTACTGTTCCGCGCAAGCTGTAAGTACGTCACTACACGCGAGCGGACAAATACGGGAGCAGAGCTCTCCCCGGGAAAACGTTGGCCGGCAAAACAATGGAGGAAGCTTGCACGTTTCATCGTCGATGTCCGGGCCCCTTTCGTAAGCTTGCGAAAAAAACGGGCGCCAACCGAGACACGGAGAAAAAAGAAGCACTCGTGCAACAACTTCCGAGAGAGAGAGAGAGATAAACATTTTGTTTCACGAAGAACAACGCGGTCACCTTTTTTGTCGTTCGCAACACGATCCCGAAGAAAACGGTCCCATTTTCTCCGGTGAAAAAGGATCTCAAGTAACCCCCTTCTTCTAAATATTCAAACCGAAAGGATTCGCCAGGAAAATTATGGAAGTCGAGGGAAATTATTTCTGCGGGGAGTTCATTGTGTCCGCGGAGGTCGCAGCGAATTCGTCGAGGTACGGGGGCGGGGGACGTTAAAAATGGACCTTTCAAACTCCATGATTATTCACGAGGGTCGCCTAAATTCCGTTGCGACGCGGATTCTCCTCCGGGGAGAATTTTCCGCAAAACTGACCCGAACACCGAGCGCGGACACACGTTGGAAAAGCAAAGTGGCCCGAGCGTTCCCCGGTGACGGGGCTTATTTATTCGATGCATTAGCGTCGCCAAGCAAATTGCAAATTGAATAACTTCGTCCACATGGCTCCCCCCGCTGCGTTAAACACCTGACGTTAACGGGATCCGGACTATCGTCGATCAATCCTGAAATTTCTGACCTTTGTCGCCGAGCTCCGAAATCGATCCATGAATCCACAGAAATCCCATTGATATATATAGGATCACGATGTCGAGGGGGGAAAACACACTCACCAAATTTCTCGACGACTGCTCGCGGGAAAACAAGTGTTCGACACTGTTCTTCTTCGGAAAACTGCTAAGATCTTCGTAGCGTAAAGATTGGTAGAGTTCAAGGATCGTTCGGGGTATTAATCCCGTGTTTAAGAACAGGTGTTCTCGCACAGCACCGGTAGACGATGGTACGGACACATGGGCGACCGACAGGTGAAACCGGAAAACAACACGTACGCATCGCGCGCGCGCAACGTCACTGTATGTGTGTACGTGTGTTCGTCAACGAAATGATCCAACGGGGACTCTGACGTTCTCGGTGCGGAACGGCAGAGGGTGAAACGAACCACGTGACAGTGAGTCCACCTTGACCACGAAGGGAGGATGGAACGCGATGCACGAACCAGCAGTCAACACCGTGAACTGAATTCGGTGGTAGCCGAAGCTACGCTCCGAGCCCGATTGACTCGCAGGCGGCAGCCAGCGGCGGCAGGCGCCGCTTGAGGCGCCTCTACCATCCGCGATGTGGAAACTTCCTCGTTCGGCTCGTTACCGCCCGCCATCCTTGTTTATCCGCAGGATTTCGAGCAATTTTTTTTTGCGCGGTCCCAACTGTCGCCCACGTTCGAGTGACGAAATAAAGAACCGCGCAAGAACACCCGCCGGAAGCTGCTGTCGCCGCTAAACGCGTCCAACTCGGTTCCACAGAACGTGGATTCAATGTGCCAGAGCAAAGAGTGACCCGAAAATTCCGTTTTTGGGACTCTTCGTTTTCAAACTTTGTCTAGGTTTGATCTCCCAGCCTCGAAATCGATTTTAGCACCATTTATACCTTATTTTATCAATTTCTGTAATTTTTTTATATCACAATTACCTGGTACAATTGGGTGAGAATACAATTGGACCTATGATTAACGAATTAAGTAATCCCAAATTTCAATTTTCTCTTCTGAGTGTTCAGAATAAAAAGAAAGGGCACGGTGGTTACACAGCCAGGGTACCGTGAAAATTAAGGGTCCCATGGAAATCACCGACTCCAGATTTGACCGACAACGAATTTGTTATTTTCAAACTTCGTTTGAATGAGTATTAATGTGTGGGATCAGGACCCCCAGAACGAATATACAGTAGGAGATTCGGGAAAAATTAGGGGGTTCCGTGGTTAGTCGATCAGCTACCACCAGTGTATTTTACAAAAATAAGACACCATTGTTTTTCTTGAATAAAAAATTAAAACTGTATTAAAGATCTAACGCGTGCAACTGGTTGGAAAAATGCGTCTCGGTCGAAACATGGAAATTCGTCAAGACCGCGATGGGTGGACAATGTGCGAATTGACGAAATCGTGCAAACAGAACGTAAGAAAGTCGATCCAAGTAATCGAGCAATCCCACGCGATCGTTCTCACAGATCGTCGAAAAAGCGTCTCGAGGGGAGCACTTAGGGAAATATTTGCCTTCTTATCGAGGCTTCCGCTTAGTCGCGCGCCGAGTGGCTGTGAACAGATTCTCCGAAACGTCGTGTATGTCAGATTCTGTTTAATAGCTTTATCGACGAGGGCGTACAGCACGAAGACAGCAATTTTTCCCGGAGACGAGCCCGCCCGATAGAGAAGAGAGAGAGAGAGAGACTTGCCTGGCCTGGCGCAGCGTTCGAGGTCGATCGATCGTCAATGGGGGTCTGTCGATACAAATTCAATATCCCGGCCGCCGGGTTCCGTACACGGTCTCACCTATGCAGCCGGGTGTATCGACTGAGCGGCCGGTTATTTTGGGAATAAAGGGGAAAGCCGGTCGTGCTTGTATTTCGAAGCATTTGCTCGAAAACGCGAACCGGCCCGACCCCGGACCGACCCGTCCGTCAAGAGTTCGCCGGCTCGCGTGCCAGAAATATGGGAGCCGTCTAACGTTATTGGGTCGTTCGGCCCGGTACACGGTGGTCCGGGTCGAAACATTTAGGGACATTCGACCAAAAAGTCGACTTCTCGAGAAGTTGTCTATGGGCCTCGAAAATGAAGAAATTAATGAAATTGAATAAATATTTTAGTTACTATGATCATTTAAAGTTGAGCGTTTTAAAGTAGCATATTTCACCAGACAAAATTGCTTATGTTCTTTGCGATGTCCTCATCGTTTCGTTCCACATTTTCTCTTAGTATTTTTTGTATAATGTAGAGACAAACAGGAACGAGCTGTGCACGGGCGAGCCGTAGTTTACAAGCAGAGAGGAGGCAAAACGCGCGATCAGAAAAGCTGGCCTCTAACGGGACTCGAATCTCCTTGTTCGTGCGCTGTTAATTTCTCGCGTGGCGGCCCGGGTAATCTAGAATTAAAGAGGCGAACCGGTAGCACAACCGTTCCGAAATTCTTCCGAATTTTTATGGAGTATATTCTGAAAAAACATGAAAAATGTTGAGGAGCCTCTATGATTCAATTAATCCATGTAAAATTTTTAAATGCAACTACGCAGGATTATATGATAATACTTATCGATTGTACCAGTATTATTTTTTTCTTTGTCTTTGTGCGCATATCCCTTTTATCTTATTAGATAAGTAGTCTTGTATCTTTCTCTCTTTTTTCTTTGTAAATACTTATGTAAAAAGTGTTTCTGCCCGTCTATAATAAATAATAATAACTTTAGACAGCAAAGTGTATAAAATTAATTTGTCTATGATTTAAGTAAATTGCAAGACGGTGGTAGGTAATGTGTTAAGGGGAATATCAGGCAGCGTTTTTGAGAACGAACCTGGTGTTAGTCCTCGAGCAGCACGAAAGGGAAATCTCTCTTTCCTATCTTTATGGCAGAAGCAAAGTATCGAAGGTCTTGCGAAACGTGCTCGAATTTGACGAAGGTCGGCGGCCACCGTGATAGAGGCAATCAGGCGGTGGGTGTCGCTTAGGAGAGTTCGCGGCTCGAGAAGCCAATCTGTATTCCAGGTGCGGAGAATGGGCAAAGGTTCTTGGCCCTCGCGTGCACCGTTAAGTCAGGCCCGACCGACCAGTTTCGAAGCCGTGCAGTTGCACCTGAAGCCGTGAGCGACGAATTCAATTAATTTAATCGGCCGCCGGAATAACGCCTGCGTCGCTATATTAAACTCGCCTCCACTGAACTGTCGACCTTTAATTCCGCGAATTTAAACCCGCCACCTTTTCCCGCCGGAACGAGGTCTGCGATTCGACGCTGTGCTTCGATTCGATTCGGTAAAGTCGATCCAGAGACGGAAAATGCAGACATTCTATTCCAAGAGACCGAGGAGGCTCCATTGATCAACCAAGAGGATACGAGCCGAATCGATCAACCACCTTTCGAATTCCTTGACGTTTTACTGCCGAAGTATTTGATTGGTGCTCCAGTTTTCGAGTTTAGGATACAATTCTTTAACCGGTTGACTGTGCGTGATGTGTACACTTGTTTCGTGAATTGTAGCTGTTCGTTTTATCATAATAATAGAAATTTCAGATATATTATTCCATTATTTTTTGCTGGGACTTCGATGACCATATTTGTGGTATTTTTCTAATTAACATCATACCAAATATGATATAATTCCGATGATAATTACTTGTGTAATAGACAATTAAAGTTCCGAACGCAAGGAACGCTATCCTTCTTCGCGCCCGAAACTTTAATAGTCTATTACACAAGTAAATAACATCGGAATTGTATCATATTTTGTATGATGTTAATTAGAAAAATGCCACAAATACGGTCATCGAAGTCCCACAAAAAATAATGAAAAATAAAGAAGTTGGAAATTTGGATTAGCAATGTTTTCATTCCTCGGCGACCGAGGCCTCTCGAGCTCGGCCGTCCTCTACGTTCGGCAAAAGTCAAACAATACTGTCCCTGGCGCATAAATGTCCCTAGACAGACCCATGCTGGGGACTTATATCGATAAAACACTGTATATACTTTGAAGCGAGGTCTACATTGACCAAACGCACGGGATCTAACACTGTCCGCAAGCTCTGTTCAGTGTACTTCCTTTTAGTATATTTTCGAAAAGTGTAGGTCAACCGAAGGTCAACTCGGTGTAAACATATAAATCAATAAACTTGTTTGAACAGCTGCAACACACATTCGTTGTAGCATCTGGTAAATGAGTTACAGCGAGTCGTTGCGCATTAACACGAGAACATAAACATCTTTTGGTTTGCAAATCGTCAAAAACAGACTATAATAGAACAAGTGGCTAGGGGTCACTAGCGATTTTTCCCGAGCGGTGAAATCAGCGTGCACGAAACGTCAGGTTTCAAAGCCGCAGGTGCGTATTGCCGTGGCATTTATTAAACGATTATTTGCATTGGACGCGCAGCACAATCGTTTATTTATACTGGATACGTCAAATGTCAGTGAGAGAGAAGGATCGTTACGAAACGGTTATCGAGCGCGACTTAAGCAAGCTGCGGCGCTCGCGTTCACCGTGTTCGAGCATGTAACGCTTCTCGGGAGACATTCGGACACGAATTCATACAATTCGGGCACGAATTTTTCCGTTTCCAGGTCACGTGCCGGTTGCTGTTTTGACGGTGCGTCCACCTCGAGCGTCCGAGAGGCAATATGTCTTTTTCATTATTCCGCTTCCTACGGTTGACGTCGCCATCCAAGGAGAGGAAAGGCGCACCTGTGCAAAGAGACCGTCGGGAGTTCATTAACGGAAGCGCTGCTTCGGTCCGCGGCGATCCACGCGTCGAATTTAAGGGCATTTCCCTAATGAGCGTCGGGGAAACGGCCGCGAGCCGCATTAATTCCTATCTTGCCGGGCAAATGGGATTAACCGTGATAATTTTCCAGGTCGCCGCGAATACCTGCGGCCGTGACGGGAATATTTCCGCGAGCCACCTCTCTCTTTTTCCGCGTTCCCCGCCCGGCCGACGAGACGTCTCGCGAGATTTTCACCAAGGGATAATTGGAGCCGTTTTCTCGGCACGAGGAACGAGAATGACAGAAATTTAATATCGCGTAGCGATGCCACGCTGGACTGGAAACCTGTTTTTCCCAGCCAAAAATTATTTTCATGCTATTTCTAGGTTTAACCCTTTCCCTTGTTGTACAACGAAATGCACGAAACATACGAAGTAGCAAAGGGTCTTTCGTGACCTGAAATTTATTGCACTTCAAACGTTGCTGTTCCCTTGTGCAGAGGAAATCGGCTACCTCAGTCCTTGCCAGTCTACCGAGCTAGTCACTGCTCTCCTGTCTTTAGCATACCATTTGTTTTTGTTCATATTCAGTATACATACAATGTAGAATTTTGATTTCATACACCACAATCACTTCACGGACAGTAAATATAACGTGACTTATCACGAGCGGTTATAGACAGAGTGAGTGTCGGCGGTTGTCCTCACATACGCCTCTTTACATACGATTATTTAATCCTAGTGAAGATGTCGCAATTACAATTATCCCCGTTTCCAAATTTCCAACATAGAAATAATAAAGTGTCACATTGTGTTGTGCGCCATTAATCCTAAATTCATAACTGATATACGTTAATTCCACGAGTGTACTAGAGATTTAATGAACACTTCTTAAACACAAGGTCTAGGTTTGATCTCCCAACCTCGTCATCCCAACAACCTCGACCCAGACTCGAAATCGATTTTTGCACCATTTATTTCCGTAATATTTATATCACAATTACCTGGTACAATTGGATGAGAATAGAATTGGACTGTAATTAACAAATTAAGTAATCCCAAATTTCAATTTTCCCTTCTGAGTGTTTAGAATAAAATGCAACGGTGGTTGCACAGCCAGGGTACCGTGAAAATTAAGGGTCCCATGGAAATCACCGCCACAGTTTTCACCGACTCCAGATTTGACCGACAACGAATTTGTTATTTTCAAACTTCGTTTTAATGATTACCTGGTACAATTGGATGAGAGTAGAATTGGACTGTAATTAACAAATTAAGTAATCCCAAATTTTAATTTTCCCTTCTGAGTGTTTAGAATAAAATGCAACGGTGGTTGCACAGCCAGGGTGTACCGCATCCGTGAAAATTAATGCGACGCTCGCTATCATCGATTCGTCACTCGACTGCTTTACGATCGCGACAGATAACCACGTGATAGCGGACCCTCTGCTCCACCGGTAATAGATCGGGCATCGATCGGCCATCGCCTACCGACTTCTCCATCGGCCGGCGAACACATTTATGATCGAAAGTTTGCGAAATAACAGCCGCTCGTAAAACTCTCGACGTTCGACTCCTCGTTTTTCGGTGAGCGGGAACGAACGACTCGTAAAAAAAATTCGACTGTGTACGTACAGTACGCGTAGTCGGTTGTCGAACCGCCCCGCGATATACGGCTTATCTGTTCTTGATTTACCAGCGTTGCGCGCCGATGACGCGTTGAGGGGTCGCAACCCCGAAACGGCTACCTTCCGCGATTAATGACGAGCGAGACCGGTGCGAGGATCGACCCGAAACTTTGTCGATACGATCTACTATGTTTGAAGACTATACAGGAATTTGGCTTAGTGGATATGTACATTCGTTTCGACGCTGAAGCGAAAATCCCACTTTTGCGGACGGAGACAAATTCCAAGTGAAAAATGCTATCCGAAACGAGTCTAAATTTCTAATACAGTTTGAAGATATTTAGAAATAAAAAATATTAGATCTACTGTTATGAAAATAAAATACAATAAAAATCGACAAATTCCAAGTGAAAAATGCTATTCGAAACGCGTCTAAATTTCTAATACAGTTTGAAGATAATTAAAAATTGAAAATATTAGATCTGCTATTATTAAAATAAAATAAAATAAAAATCGACAAATTCCAAGTGAAAAGTGCTATTCGAAACGCGTCTAAATTTCTAATACAGTTTGAAGATAATTAAAAATAAAAAATATTAGACCTACTGTTATTAAAATAAAATACAATAAAAATCGACAAATTCCAAGTGAAAAATGCTATTCGAAACGCGTCCAAATTCCTAATATAGTTCAAAGATATTTAGAACTAGAAAATATTAGATCTACAGTTGATTAGATAATGTAGAACCTCTTTACGCGGTTTATGAACGACCGAGTTTCCGATAGCAGCGGTAACAGCAAGATTACACGTGTGTAAACTATCGCCGTCCGAGTTCCCGTCATAATACAAGCCGCGTTTCAGCGACGGTGCTTGTAAAACTGCAAGTTTTTTTTCCCACGGAACCGTATTCTTTCGCGTGCGTGCATGTGGGTTAAACCTTTCCTGCCGCGCGCGGCACGACATGGTAGGCAGCAGCGTTCCGATGCATTCGAGCCGGTTCGACAAAGCGGGAGACCGCTTAAAAGCGGAGAACGCGACGTCGGATCGATCCGCGTAAAATTAAACGTGACCTTTCGCGCGATCGCTTTCGATTCGCCGAGCATTTTTCGGCCGTGCGCGCGCTCGAGGGAACGGATTCGGCGGTGTTCGCATTCGGAATTGCATCGCTCCAGAACCGGCGACTTTCGCGCGCGGACACTTTTGAAACCGGTTCGACCTCGCGAGAGCTCGACGTTGCTTGCTGGAGCGAAGCCTCGGGCCCGCAACGAACGAATGTTTATTCTAATTGCAGCCGCGGAATCGGCTTGTTAACAAGCGACGAGACCGATCGATCCCGTTCCCACGACGGAATTAAAGGGCCGGTTTGTTTTCGTCTCCTCGATTCACCGGACAAATACTCGAGCGAGATCTAATTGCTACCCGCTTCGATTCCAACCCGGCGAATCGAGAAACGAAGGGTCGCCGGACTCTCGTTGAAATCCTTTCGGCCGCGATTGATTAACTATCAATATTTTTGTTCAGCCGCTTTCAATCCGCCGAGCGAAAGAGAGAGGGAGAGGAACGTGGAAATGGGAACGAAAGCTCCGATTAAAATTGGTTTCCATCCGATCCGAATCATCGATCTTTTGATCCGAAGGGAGAAAGAGACCCCTCGAAGCTGTTTCGAAGCTCCGCTGTCTGCGCGACAGGGTAAATGAACCGTAAAGTGTCTTTCGCGCAGATACGCAACGGCGAGTGCCGCGCATTCAATCACGCGTGCACGCCAATGGCTAAGCGATTTTTTTAAAGAAGCCAGGCCAAGTATTCAGGTCTCGTGGTATCAGGCCTTCTATCGTCTATCGCTAATAAGATTCATCCGATAACTCCAATCAACGACGTAGAAAACGTACAACGCCCCGCCATTGTAAGCTGTAGAAAAAACTGAATCGCATTCTACGTGTGAAATTTTTCGGGGGAAAGGCTTTGATGCAATTCTGGGAATTAATTCGTTAAATCAATTTCATTATTCCAACACATATTAAACTGCGAACTTCCTCTCTTCATTTTACTTTTTGGTGTATAACAGTTTAACTTGAATATACTAATAAAATAAAGTGTCACATTGTGTTATATGTGAAGAATTTTAATTCACAACTGAGAAACGTTTATTTCATGATGTGGTGGAGATTAAATAAACATTTAGTAAATGTAAGGTGTATATTTGACCTCATAACCTCGTCATCCCAACATATAGTAAATATTGGATCTAAGAAAAACAACACAGTGAACATTGAATCAGCTCGCGTTGGTGAACATGTAAGACCCGCACTACCAAGTAACGCGGTTCGGTGGAAAAGTTTCTTGGGGACCTGGGCGATGGGGGTTTAGTCGGTATGGCGTTAGAATGAGTTTCAGCGAATGATAATTCCCCCAATTCCATCACAGAGGTGAGCTGAGTCCGACACTACCTCTCCGACCGGGTCCCATGTAAATCACCGACACAGTTTTCACCGACAACATTTCACCAACTCCAGATTTGACCGACACGAATTTGATCGACAACGATTTCAGATGCGTTGGCGGTCAAATCTGTTGTCGATCAAATTCGCTGTCGGTTAAATCCATTGTCGGTTAAATTCGTTGTCGGTCAAATATTGTCAGGGAAACCTGTATGGATGATTTCCATGGGACCCCTCCGACCAACATCGGAGGATAGGGTGTCCATAAGACAATCCCCCCACCGCCCTTAAACATAAAAAAAGAACGTTTCGAGCGCCTCAAGGACGCGTCGAAACAAGTGACACAACCGATATGTGTCAGAGAGAAAATCACATTCAGTATAACCGCACCCTAAACCGTTGCATTATTGTTCGCCGCATAGACACAAGGTCGCCCCTTCCCTCGTCGCTGGAACAATGACGTTACCGCGGTTATTTACATAAACAAAAGGCCCACGTGCATTTTCATTGAATAGACGAACCGTGTGCGCTGACGCGCTAGCAATAAGGAGGTCCGGTCAAGGCGAGACTCGTGGACTTCGATTAATTTTAGACTGGGTCGATTTCGATTCGTCACCTTTACCGTGGCGATTCTCGCCAATTGTTATAACATCAGATATATACATGCAATTAAACGATTCAGCCACGATAAATTTTCCGAACGGCGACATTGGGCTAAATAAACGCGGCAAATCCGATAACTTCGCACACGCGACCTGACTGAAATCATTTACATTATACGATGACCCACAAATTTCTGGAGCCGTCGTATTCCACTTTTCCGTGTTCCATGTGCAACTTTATGGCGAAATTAACACTTTACCTTGGAAGGAACAACCTGACTGAAAAGAAACGGTTAACCTACTCGTTAATAGGTTTCTTTTTTAACGACTGTCTCGATAAGAAGCTCAACAATTTCCTTCCAGATAACAGTCCCGAAAGAAATTAATGGACGCCAGCTACTTGAGGTAACTGGTTCAAGAATTGATTAATAGACCACGGTGGAAGGTGTCGCAGATTAAAAGTTAAAAAACTAATGAACGAACAAAAAGAATTTAAAAGGCTGTTGCATTAAATGGCAATGTGACGCGAAGATGAAATATATCATCATTTAACTTCTGTTTCTTGCAGTGGGCTTGGACAATTTTGATTTTGTGATAAAACTACGAGTTGCACAGATCTGTCTGAAAGGAGAATGTGACGGGAACTAGGTTGAACGTAAGCTCGCAAAGGGTTAAAAAGCCTAATCCTTAATCTACGATTCTCTAAGGCCTCTAAAACGTCACAGGTAGCTAAGCCGTCGAGAATGATGCATCGCGGCTTTCCTGTTCCCGAGCGATGAAACCCGTGGTGCATCGGCAGTGGCTGGTCCACTTCGGGCTCAGCGTGTGGGTAGCGATAGGCGGGCAGCTATTATCAATGCATCTAAAGCCTCTTCTTTGAAAACCAGGCTGCGATAATGGTCATCTAGTGGCTGTTTCGTCGAGGCTCGGAAGTGCATAGGAAAAGAAACCACCGGCCGATTGATTTGCTCGCGTTTAGACCGCGCAACGGTGTGCACCGGGACATAAGTAACCGGCGGCAGGGTTCATTGTACCTGCGCCGATCTGTTACAATGGTAAATGGCATTCCGTAGAAATCGTGTCGCCTCCGATTTATATTTCATAGGACGGAGACCCGCGCTAGCCGCTCGATAAGACCTGCAATAATAATACGGGCCGTTCCACGCGAATGGAACCAAAGATTCCGTGATCGCGACTGGCCGAGTATCTCGGCTGGAATTAGCGGATGGACGGAGCCGCATAAATAGCACGGGTCTCGTTGCGAGACGTGTACTCTAATTACAACTGTCCGGCGACCAGCAGCCTTATCGAGCCGCGTGATCTACCTCCTTACTTATTCCTATCTTCCAGGCAACGGTCGATGCTCGAGCACCCTCTTACGGGCGACCGGGATCTCGTTACCCCCGGGGATCCCGATGCAAATCGTCACAATAATCCCATTTTCTCTCGCAAGAATGTATATCCTAGTAACACGAAAATATTGGATAAATATCTTATCCAAATATTGGAAAAATATTTTTTAAGCCACACTTTTTTATATGAGATAAATATTGGATCTAACTATTGCATACATGTTTAAGAAATGTGAATTGAATGTTTCGAAAATATAAGCTAAATATTTTCAGAGAATATAAACTGGATATTTAAAAAGTATAAATTCAATGTTTAAATAATATTCATTTAAAAAGAAGAAAAAGTTAGAAAAAAATATTTTTAAACATTATTATTATAACATTATTCTAAAATATTTTACCTATTCCAAATGTTTCATTGATTTCATTCCCCGATAACGAAAAAATTGGCAGACCACTACGAGCCCAAGAAGGTCCTCTTCCTCGCCGATAAGCTTTCAGCGATTCAGCTTCGAGAATTTTTTCTGAACAAACGGTTCCACGGAGCTCTTCGAAACTTTCCAGACATTTCAAGAAATTGGAAATGATTTTATCGGCGCACAGGTTCGATCAAACTCTATATAGCTATTTTGTAGGAATTACCTAAACGTTTTTTGATTTGGATTTGAATTATTAGGTTCGAGACCAGGTTTGCTATTAAAAATGTTTTCATAGTGGAAGAAAAGAAAGGTGATGTCTCATCCAAATCGAAAAACGTTTGGGTAATTTCTACAAGATAGCTATACAATGTGTAGAGTTTGATGGAACCTGTGCATCGATAAAATCATTTCCAGTTATTATCTTAATGCGATCCTCACAACAAAAATCCATTTCAAGAAACATTCCAGGATACAGATATACATAAAATTTTTTCCGGGTTGAAATAGTGAACGAGTTCGCAGCTACTCGTTCTTAAGGATGTTTCTCCATCGAGGAGGAACAGGGTGCAAAGGGGTTGGATCGGAGAAAAGACGAGCGCAGATCGATGGGAGGGTGAACGGGACGAAGAGTGGTACACTTCTAGCTCTCTTCGAGAGTCGTTGTTCAGGCTCGAACGCCTTTCTGAAATCCGAGGCGGCCTCGCGGCACTAGACACTGGAAACTATGCGACCCTATCCAAAGCACAGCGTTCGACGAAGCACGGTGACACAATACCGGCTGTAAAAACGGAAAAATAACGGCGGGGATATAGGTGGGTATCGGCCACTCCTGCGGTCGATAACATTGTGCGCCGAGACGTTGATGCTGACAAGTTTTCTCGGTCGCGTGCTCTCTCGCCCTAGATATATCCGGGGCCATTTTCCCGTTCCCTCCGGTTTGTTACGCGGCTCGAGAGCAATGCGGTTAATACGGCGATACGTGAACATTTTCGAGGCACGCGTGACATTTCGATGGACACGCGGCGGAGAGAAACGCGTTTCAACAAATAAACGCGTCGACGCTTTCGTACGGCGCACTCCCAAATGGAACGCTAATGGGTTTCGCGTCTTCCCGCGTGTGTTTGGCCGCTCGTCTCCCCGGCTGCAGTTGCCCGGAATGCACGCGGCGCTCACGATGCAGCCAGCCACTGCCACCCGCCATGAGCGACAACCGCGTGGAAGAAACTCCTACGCGGTGCTATTAGGTGTGCACATAAGTTCAGTGACTTTTTATTCGATCAGTCGTATAAGTTATTTTCGGAACTGTTTTTCAGCGAACTTTCCAGAATTTTTCCAGAAGAACTTCTCAACCTTTTGCCATAGATAACTGAAATTAAATCTCGATCGAAAATGTAATATAAAATAAATTAATGATTTCGGCGTAAGGTTCGATCATTAAAAATTATTTTTTGCAATAGAGTTGTGGCGCACGTATTTATTTGTGTATTTATAGTGCACCGGCAATTTTTTCATGTAAAAATAATCAAAATTACACGAGCTATATATTTTTCAGTATGAAACGTGAAGCTGTTTATTAATCACTATAAAAGAAATAAGAATATAAAAAGATAGCGGGATACGTGGCAAAGGTACTCTGAAAATTTTGAGTCAATTGGTCAGCTAGAATTCGAAATATTGCGGAAGCGTTTAAAAGAAATTGGTTTCGTTGATTAAACTTTGCATCAAAGTAATCAAGGATTCTCCAATTAAACTGGCCCGCGATTATATATATTTGTAGACTCGTAACCACCCTATCCACGTGGGTAAACACTACGGTCGACGCGTGCTTGATACAATTTGTTTCCTGTCGTCCATCGTAAACACTGTTCAGTAACATTCACCAGCTTTAGCAATTTTTTTTTATCGGGTCAATCGCAGCACCCCGGGTGAAACACGCTCGTTACGAAACTACTGGAGAGGGGATAATTCGACCCTAATCGAAATCGCGCGGAATATTACTGCCGCGTGTCAGCCAGTTCCCGTGAAATACCGTCGTCGATAGCAAACTCCACGGAAACGCCGATTTTTCAAGTTGATTCCAGGGAAACGAGTAGACATGTCCTTTAGAGTGTGCACGCCTTACTTTTTTCAATACGCGAGTCTCCGCAAATGGCTGTACACGACGATCTTCAACTCCTAGCGGACGGGAATTATTTTCAGCCCAGTTCTCGATGGATAGAATTAATTAATTTTAAGAATTAAATGACGGAAAAAGTGTTGAAGAGGAAGATGGGTGAAATAGGACATCATTGTTTTATTTATCCAAGAAATAAAAATGAATAGAACAGTTTTCCTCACCTTTCTCTATTAAATATGAAATCTTTTTGATATTTCTTCAAATTAAACAATTTTTCACTCGAGTCGTCTTTGATTGGTCTTTTCAATTCGACAAAGCTACCAAAGCTTTACTATTCGAGGAAGAAAATTAGAATACACAGCAAACGATGCTATCAATTCGAGATGAACTAACTATTTCGGAGTTAATTCGTCGTACGAGACGTTTCCCGGTCGTTTCGAAAGTTAATTAAGAACCAACAGTAGCCATTTCCATAAAATCTCAGCGGCTATAACGATATCGTAAACGTCAAGGTTATTAGCTAATTAACTAATCGACGGGTCTCTTCGCGTCGCGAATATACCAGTGTTCCACGTGTGTCCACCTTTATGGCATAATTCAATATTTCGCAACCAAGTAAAAAGATGGAAATCTAAGGAACTGCGTGAACCGTGAGAAAACTTCGGCCAAGAGTTACATGGTGCTATTCAGCTTGGCGGCGACCAGCAAACGCGAATGGGTATATCGAAGAATTCTATGCATCTCTATCGCGCATTCTATACGCGAACGTCACCGGTATTCCAATGGCACTGTGCTGTTTCCCAAGCGGCGACGACGTTCCTTTCGGTTAGCTTGGCGAATCCGTGTTTTTTTCTTAAAAACATTCCTTCGAAAAAGCGAATTTAAACGTCCTCATTTTGGATTCACCCACCATTGTGTATTCATTAATACGAAAAACGAAAACCATTTATACTTCTTCAATGAGGCAAGAGGATGCGATCTATGTGGGGATAAGTATGGAAAGCTAGAACATTTGACAAGGATAATGAGGGAAATGATCAAGCTCGAGGATGTAGTGAGCGGGAAAAACGATAGAAAGGTTGAAGAGTGGTTGGAGAAGTTGAGAAAAAAGAGAGAATAATTAAACCAGTTTTTTAAATTTATTAAATTTGTTATATGTGAAATTGGAAGTGGTAAATATGTTGAATTTCTTTAAAATTCTGTCTTTAATAAAGTTTGGGAAAATATTAAGCGATATCATCTATACTTCTTGTTATAAACTACCTTACGATCGATAATCAACAATCACAACAAAAATGTAAAAGTTAGGGAATGGGGAGGGAAGCAATAAGTATGGAATTAGTATGGAGACTAAAAGAGTAGGACAGGGTAGGAATGCGTGAAATAAGATTAATGTAAACCATGTGAAATTTCTTAGCTGCAAGGCTGAAATAAAACGAATTATTATTCAATGATTGCATACAATTTAATAATTCTCTGAAAGAGACATTCTCGAACTTGGCTGGCGCAAATTCTGTGCATCAAACCGCGGCATTGAAAGTGACGGGAAGTAACACACTGTACACTTGTTTGAACAGACATGGGCTTGTCACGGCTATTTCGCTGTTTCATTATGAATCATCCAGTCAATTCTCCACGTTTATATTACATAGGCGAATCATCGAGTCAACTCATCAAACGTGATCCAGTTCACCGATGATCATGTCTGAAACGCAGATGAGAAGAATCTTCGCATTTTAGGATTGATTCATCCGAGATGCGAATCCAAAGTGAGAAGTCTCAATTCGTCTTAGGCGAGCGAGCGAGACCCGTCATTACGCTTATTGAACTGATAAACGGGCGTCGTTTTGTAACGAACCGCGCCTCTTTAATCGCGCGTTTATATTCCGCGTCGTAAAAGCGAGCCGGAATTAAAAAATTACGGTGTGTCGTAAAGCGGAGCCAGAATAGAGAATGGCTCGCGAGTACGTACGCAACTAAATCGTTGCAATGTTTCACCTTAACAGCGCGATATAAAAAGCCGCACGGCACCGACGAGTACTGGGTGTTGCCGAAATCGTGATGCAAACGATGATGATCGTACGCGCAAGAATAAATCTAGAAGGAGGAATAACATTTTCTAGCTTGACGCCTCGTTTTTTTTAGAAAAACGGGTTTGAAAATCAGTCGAGTTCGATTTAATATCTGCAGCAAGTAGAATTATTATTTGTCCACGTACCACGATTTCGGGAACACCCTGTGTACACGCTCGCGGACGATGCTCGCCGTATTGGAATGGAAACGCTATCTTTTTTTCGCCCGTGTCCCACCGTTTCTGTCGTTGATGTACGCACAACTATCGTCGACCGTTCCCTATGAATATTTCACGCGCATAATTGCGCGTTTACGTCTCGCCAAGCGTTTCATAACATTCTTCTGTGAGGCCGAGCAAACGAGAGAGACAAACCGGGGAACGGAAAGAGACGGGTTTTCAATGTATGGGAATCGAAGACACGTCCGGTAGACAAATTAGGCTCCGATTATACTATTTACGATTTTCGATCGTGCGTGATGCATGTCGGTCGTTCCAACGTGTTTTCAATAACACTGATCTCGCTCGATCATGTTAACACGTTATGCACGGCGTTGCATGCACGTGGTCTTAATTCCCACGAGGTATGTATCGCAATATGGAGTTTCATGGAATAAAAATGTTCGAATTGAATTGCGACAAAATACTGTGAAATAGAAAGTTAGGTTGCTTTTCACACACTCTGAAGCAGTTAAAAATTACTGTAGGTACAGAATACTTAATAAATAGAAATCAGTTTACGATATGGGTGCACAGGTTCGATCAAAAAATCAAAATAAAACTATTTTGCAATTTATTACATTTTTCTCAACGTTTCGATTCTGGATCATCTTCAAGAGAAACTTTCCGTCTGAAAATTACTAAATGTTGTACTAAGTGTTTCACAAGATCGATAATACTTAATAAATTGTGGTAAAACTTGATTTTCAAAATTGCTATACAGAATACTTAAGGGATTCTAGTAAAAATTGATCTTCAACATTGCTATACAGAATACTGAAGAGATTATAGTAAAAATTGATCTTCAACATTGCTATACAGAGTACTTAAGATGATTCCACGTGTTTGAACGGCACCAATCGTTCACACGATGGGACCAAATCAAGATTTAATAGTTTGGAGTGGCTGGAAGGAACTTGTGGAGTATGGGAGGAGACCATCCGTGATGGTACATGGAAATCGCTCACCGTTTTCCCTCGATTGTGCTGCGCGAACGCGATGCACAACTTCTGCCAATACGCATCCCATGCACACGACGCACACGCTCGTGGCCGATCGCTTCGCTGCACTTATGTAACACCAGGCACATGCATCTCGGTCAAGGCAACTGGGTTAAAACATCGACGCCCACGATGCGTGAATCCCGTAAATTTTCACCGACGGGAAAGCGGCCGCTCGTTATTTATCGGTGATCTTTCGCGCACCTTCGACACGTTGCCATTACGAACAGGAGCAGTTAATAATGCACCTTTCACGCGCAGCAACGGTCGCTGTTGGACTCGCATATTTGGTAATGTATGGACGGGCCGAGCTTTATGCAAAATAAAAAATTCTCGATCAATTACAAGAAACAGGACGAACCTCCCTTTTCTTTTTTAACAATTTTTAATGTAGCTGCAGATATTTTTATCGACACTCTAAACAGTTGACGTTACTATGATTATAAAATAAGGACTTGAATATATACATTTCAGAATTTTCAGAGATTTAAAAAAAAATTTAAAACAGCTTTCTGCAACATTTTCTGCTCTGAAAGGTGAATAGGATGATGTTAGTCCTTCGCAACCTATAATAGAACCCTTACAGTACAATTATCTGAGCCTCTCGGAATAGTTGCATTTCTAGGAAGCCCTTTGTCATTGTGCGCCCATCTTGGAATACGCTGCTAAGACCTTTGCCCTTTCGGAGTACACCCTCTCGCAGTCTTGTCCTTTGACCTTTATAGAGTCGCAAGAATATACAGTGTCCTTGGCATGCTACTCGTGGAAACTGGAAGATGAACGGATGGTAGAAGAGACTAACCCTTTCTCGACTCGCTTGTAAAACACCGCTAAACTTGACTATACATTATGCATTTGAGAAAGAAATGAACACATGAATAAAGATCCACAGTCTAGTCGGTACAGTCTCCAAATCCTAATTGAGTACCCATGTTATGAATGCATGAATTCCTACTAATTTATAACAATGACTAATCAATTCGCTTTCCACACGTGCTCTCAGTCGATCAATGGAAACAACTGCCACAGCGCGTCATCGAAAACGCATTCTGGCTCGCCTAAACTTGGCCGGGATTCGACCAGTTCGGGACGTGGTCAGCACACCCACACTCTCTCTCTTTCTCACACACACACAAATGTCTGACGGACTCAGGACGATTCCACTCAACGGGAAATGCATTCGGCCGAAGAAGGAGACGCCATTTTCAGTGGCACGGCCTTTGTACAAAGTGCTACTCGTTTTCCGCTGTCGCTTCTACACTCGACACTGTTCCGCAGACGGGGAAAAAGGTTTACGGGACACGCGGCAGAACCACTTGCACCGTTTCTCCGTCGTGCAGGATGATCTCTGTCGAGTAGTCGTCTGTGCAATCGTCCACAAACTTCTATCCGATTTAAAAGAGAGCGCATCGCTCCTAGAAATTCGCCGGACCTTCCACGGGGATCTTCCTTGGCAACAATTAAATTACACCGTCCTTTGTGAGGTGGCTCGTGCAAGTGATTGCGTTTCAACAAAGCGGATGAAATCAGAAAATTTTCATGTCGCCAAGTAACAACCTTTTGCACTCGATTCCTGCTACCGAAAATTATTATGCCATGATTCGATACAATTGTTAAGTGTTTTTTCATTATTGAAGTGTTTTAAAATGTACATTAATGTAATGTATATATATATATATATATATAATTACACACATATTTAAAAAACAACAGGTATGTATATAAATTACAAAACTACATTTAAAATAAAAAAATATTGTTTATTGCAGACTGTGGATTCTATGACAAAAACTTTAAACAGAAAATGTTTCTTTTGTGTAAAGAATTATTTGGCGCATTTATTGAAATTGTAAAGAGGAGAATAATGCAAGCAATGTTTATTTTGTGATCCGCAGTCCAGCCATTGCGATGGTTAGTCGAGTGCAACGAACTCTATAAAATAGCTCGCGATTTAATTACAGAAGTCGCGAGACACCCATTCATTTACTAACACGCGGATGGAGTGGTTTTTATGGTTCTGAATGGCCGCGCGAAGATCCGAAGAAGAGATTAAACAGATTCGACGCGGACCGCGAAAGAGTTGGTAAACAGTGGCCAGGTAACGGCACTCGGACTTGTTATCTGCGGCGAAAGGGGATAATTCCCCATTTCCAGAGTCTTCGGGGTAATAGGTCGTCTTCCGCGGATAGGAGGGTCACGAGGGGGGTCCCGTGATCCTCGGCGTTACCCAGGCAAAGTAGACAGGATAATGCATGACGGAGCAAAGGTTTATCATTTTATCGCCGCATCGTGGTACCTAATGATATGTGAGAAATCTTGCGGCGTTAAGTTCCGCGGCATCGTGAGACGAACGACGCTGGTAAACCGGAAGATCGATATTACCCGTCGAGACGTCGGAACCACGATTTTCACGGATCCTCGTTAGCCTTGCCGACATTCGAAGACGACGGAAATAGAACCGTAAGCAACAGGATTCGTCGGTGAAACTGTGACTGGCAGGAGACCTCAACATGGTCGAAAACTGCTGTTGCAAGTCTGTTCAACTTCACTCTGTGGCATTTGATCTCGTGATTCAAATAACAGCAATTTTCAGCCACAGGTAACACTAAACCAACGGGAAATAAATACTGACTGGCATGCGTTTCTTTATACGATTGACAAGAATTTTCTTTCTACTTTCAGTAATACATAATGATTCGAGGTAATTGAATTATTGAATTTTTAAGTACAATATTTTATCCGTATTCTTTTATTTTTGCAGAACGTAATGTAATGTTTCCACCTTTTTTATTTTTCATTATTTTTTAAGGAGATTTCGATGACCATATGTGTGGCATTTTTCTAATTAAAATCATACCAAATATGATACAATTCCGATGATATTTACTTGTTTCATAGACAATTACAGTTTTTTTTTAATTATTTAACGTCGCTTTTTTGAATTCTTACGTGAGAATTATTTCGCGACGGGACCTATAGTTTATTAAGGTGGGTTCCGAACCACCTTGGCCACCACAGTATTTAGATGGCACATGGGATATTTCCAGAGGTGCCGGCGGTGGGATCGAACCCACGACCACGACATCCGCAGTCGCGTGCTCTACCCACTGAGTCACTGTGCGCCCAATTACAATTACTGTTTCGGGTGCGAAGAAGGATAACGTATGGAAAAGAGAGAGACTTTAATTGTCTATTACGCAAGTAAATATTATTAGAATTATATCATAATTGTTATTATTTTTATTATATAAATGCCACAAATATGCTCATCGAAGTCCTATCAAAATATAATGAAAAATAAGGAATTTGGAAATTCTGATTACATTGTGTTTACACTTCATATGTTTTTTCTCGGTCCCTCAAGGTGGTACATCCAGCAGTAGTGGGGATAGATCTGGGACCATTACAGGTCAAACTTTTAGGACATTTATGGATAAAATACTGTATCTCAGAGACTGACTCGCTAGTCCTCGATTCTAGTCTCTCAATAGATGTGTACATTTGGTTCCCTGGATCCCCTGCGCGAACAAAGACCAACGGTTTCGTCTTCGGCATTCGGAATCGTTCAACGAGTGGAATTCGAGAATCGGAACCGCGTTCAAAGTCGGCTTTGACTTTGTCGCCGGTGTCTGCGCATTCGACTCTCCGGTCGCTGCTTTGTAACGCGATCCCCGGGTATTCAATTGCGAACGACGCATCCCCGGAAAACACGCTCTTCCATTATACTTTGTCGCCCAGCTTTTTGTCAAGCCGTTCCCGTTCATTATTTTATAGCTTCACCGTTGGCCCAGAATGCGTCCGCCAATCAGTGTTGCCCTAGCCACCACCCACCCGTCGCTCTAACCGCGTTACTATCGTCGGTCTCTTCCTGCACAGACAACTATCCGCATCAGCGCAGACCTTGCCTATAAGCGTTCCTGTTGGTTACGGAGCGTGTGCTACCAAAGACAGACAGCGGAAGAGAGATAGAGAGAGAGAAAGAGAGGAAGGCAACGGGTCAATGGCTCGGCGACTGCGACACAGGAACGATAAGAATCGAACGTGAACTTCGGATCAAGGAAACTTTGTCACGTATCGTGGACACGCTCGCCGGCTTGTCCCTGAAATTCAAAACTGCCGACGGCGAACGTTGTTCTCCGAGTTTCCTTACCTCGGTCGTCTTTGTCCTAGAATCTATGACGTCGTCTAAGGCAACTGTACCAATTACTGCGGTATCATGTTTCGATCGTTTTATTGTAATATTATTCCTAATTCACCATGAAGTAATCATACGTGTACGATATGAAATGATGTGTTTTTGGGATTAAAATGTTTGGCAACGTGCGCACAAGTAGCAAGATTTTAAGTAGGGTAACTGCACCAGTGAATGAACATTTAAGAAATTGTTCAGAAAGATATTTTATGTAAAAAAGAAGAAGTGAATTAAAGGAATCTCATTTATGCCAAATGGCTCCCTATACTTCACGTGCCAAAAATAAATGAACACAAATACAATGAAATTATTATTATTATTCTTTATTGAACGTTAAATAAAAAATACCAGTCAATGAACACTATATTCTACTGATTATTGGTGATAATTATTATTATTGATATTTATTAATAATAATTATTGAAATATACTGATGCAGTTACCCTAGCAACATGTATAAAATTAACTACAAAACCATTTTTGGGAAAACGCGAGATGGCGAACGTCGCTATGCGCGTCGGAGCGAACTAAGGTATTAAAGTCATAGTTCTGAAAATGACTTAACCCGTCCGAAAACCGCTGCCACCAAGAGCACCTATGAGAGATAAAATAGTGGCACAGGCTCGAAGTTCAAGAGTGCGCCGATCTCTTCGAAACTTTTAAGGAAAGGATATAAAACTGTCAACCCGGAAGCTTGCTTCTGCAATGGCCGGTTCGCGTAGAAACTTCGGGAGAACGGAGCAGCGTATTTCGAGTTTCTTTTTTTTCGAGCGGACTTTGGCGATGCATTCTTCCAGGAGAATATCTTGATGAAATTCGAGGGAAGACGATGTTTGAGACCGGATTAGGTGAACGTCGTTTTAAACGGAGCACGCTTTCGCGTTCAAAGTTCCCCAGGAGGATGAAGCAGCGGAGTCAAGGGAGAGCTCGTAAACGCGCTGTGAACGCAGCCTTATGAGTTTTAAATCGTAAGTTATACCGCCGCGTAAGCGGCGAGGGGTCTGCCTTAGGTTGGCGTAAAGATCCAAGGTGCATTAGACGGAGTTTCGTTGCATCGTCGGAAAGTGTTCTCTCATCGTCTCGGTGGTTTCCCGTTGCGGGAACCAGAAATTCGCCTCTACACCCGGTGGCTAAATTCGAAAAACCTAACTGGCGCGAGACCGTAGTTCAGTTCAAAATAACTTTTCGCATTATCGCGACCGCGTGTGCTTTTCCGGAAGAACCGTTTTCCAAAGCGATCGGGAACTGTCGTGGTGCCCCGCGAACTCGCATGAAAAGTTTATTATTAGGATCACGGCTGGAATCGTTCGTTCTTGAAACGCTTTCTACGAGAGGCAAACCGATTTCCAATTACAGAAGCTACGTTCAGATGCGATTGAGGGTCAAGGGACATTAATTCGATTTTAGTCAATGGATTACGGTAGCTATCTGCAATGTTCCACGTTAGGTTTAGGATCTAGGTGCATGCTAGTGCACCAGTCAAGTTCTTGCACTACGTTTTACACGAAACAACTTAGCTGTTTTTTAGAAGCTTGTATTAATTAATTTCATACACTTGTTAAATGCTATCATGTCTCAATATTGGCGAAATATTAATCCTCCAACATTAGTAGGTTCCGAGATATAGGATCTCAAGAATCGCTACTTTTTAAAACAATGGCCATGAAAGGTGTTAGGTAGTTAAAAATTAAATAGCGTTCTTTTAAACGAATTTTTACAGACGCTTTTTTCAGTATTGCACGAGGTATTTCTAAGCTAACGAACTTGCCCGTATTTTCTCACAACTTTTTACGGCCACAGAGAACTTGGCTCCTATTTACAGGATGTTTTTCTTGGGCGCTTTTAACCATTATTAAAGTTATTGAAGTAGGGCCCATAGATTATAATTTTCCTATATTTCTTGCGAGTGGATGTTGCGTTCGAAAGTGACTGTCCGAGAGTGATAATCAATTATCGGTGAGCGACAACTTTCTAACCTCTACAGGAGTGTATACGTAATAAAATGATTATCGAGGATCTGCCTCCGCAGATCGAAACGTCTCCTAATCGTTGAACATATATTTACATACGACAAAAATGCTCGAAAAATCTGCATAAACGACCAACATTGTCGTTCGACCACCGCGAAGCAAATCGGTCACTTTTAATGGCTGGTATTTATAGTGTTAAAAAGCTGCAGGGTTCCGATACAGTTCCCCCGAGAGAGAGAAAACAAAAGAGCGCACGTGCTGCGCGAGGTCTTGTATAATAAATCCAGTCCCAGCAGGAAGTCATGAATCGCGAAACGGAGCGATTATTGAAACAAGACACGTGGCCGATTAACGTGAAATCCGCGTATAAGGCAGCCGTGGAACGCGAAACGAACGGCCACCGAGTTAATAATACGATTACCGTTTTCCTGTTGCACACGAGCCAAAATCGGCCCGCGAAAGATCTGTTAGACCGATCGGAAAAAATCGCCGGACACCGGTCCTGGACGGCAAGAATGGCCGTTGTAAAAGCGCTGCGTAAAAAAAATATACAGCAACAACGCAACGGCGGTTGTTCGGTAACGGTTGTTTACGACTCCACGAATAGAGAACTCCTTGCGAAACCCGATTACACGCCGGATACCCGTTTCGCGGTTACTGCCGGTTAATTGCTCAAACGCAGTCGGCGATCGCGTTCGTAATATCTCGCCAATGTTTCTCCGTTTTTCCACGTTGCCACCTAGCGAGGCTACAAACTGGAAACTTGATGTCCGTGGCCGAAATTGAATTTCTGACAGAAAAAGTATTAATGATTTCGGCAAATAAACACTGTAAAGCAATTTTACAAATTAATTTAAACTTTCAATCATTTTTTAAATTAAATTTTAATATTTAACGAAGATAAGATTTAAAAGTAAATTTTATTAATTAATAAAATTGAAATTAGTTTTATTCAGTGTACAAAATTAATTTCAAACGCAGTTTTTTTCTTAAAAATGATCCACACGAGGATCGAAACGTTGAAAGTTTAAATTAATTTGTAAAATTGCTTTACAGTGTTTATTTGCTCGAACCGTTGTGCCGAAATCATTAATCCTTTTTTGTTATAACAATCCTACGATCGATAACAATAACAACATGAATTTCTGACGTTTCGTATTTTGAAAAGACCGTTTGTATATCTTCGGAAGCAAGCGAGTTATTCAAGTAACCCGTTTACAACGCCCCAACCTGTATATTTTCGATTTGATAATATTCCAGCTGGTGTTGAAACGAATTCAACGACCTACTACATACAGCATTACCTGAAACCTTGAAGTAACGCTAAAATAATTTTGAAAAACGGATTTCCCAGCCGCTGTACCTCGTTACGGTTGTGTACGCGACGGTTCCGAGACCGTTTCCGGCGATTGAAACCGTTCCCCTGTAAATTGGAACGCGATCCGTCCTCTCCACGGTACGCGCGAAATTGATATTTGATTGCCTTGCAGCATTCTGACGTTATCTCCCGCTGTCTCGCGAATCTCCGGCGAAATTTCGCTGTGCTCGTGCTTAGGTTCGTGCTTATCAGGCCACGGAGAAGTCTTCGGGGAATTTGAAAGGTCGTAAAAATCTTTATCCGTAGCTCGCTGATAAAAACGGCGCGTTGTTTCTCCGGCACCACGAACGAGCAAATTTTACGAGCGCCGATCCCGCAAAAACCCCTCGTACTATTTCTAAAATCGTGGAAAGGCTTTTTAATCCCGGGGTATTTCACGCTCAATCGAAATTTCTGTGAGAAGCACGTTCTTTTCAACGCTTCCCTGGTTTAGCGTCACGACATGTGCATTCCTGTTGCATTTTGGTGTCTCGAACGCCTGTACCAGTGTTTCTATATCATTTTCGTTAAGGTTTTTATTTATTTACCCGTTTGGATTGGACACGAGTTTTTTCTATCAGCTTTGTGGCTGACAACTGCTTACGTATCTACGCTAAAATTAGAAACAGTAAGGTCAAGATTCTTGATAATAATGTAAATAATAATTTGCAGTATATATGGAACAGTGTAGATAATGTTATAATAGTAGTACTGTCATGACTGCAGAAATACGATGCAAAATCAAGAAAATAACTGTGGCCAACTCTTTAATTGCAGAACAACAACCAATCATATATATCAATTCATATGTCCAGTGTAACAATCGTTAGAATGATCGAAATTTTGGAAATTAATTGGAAGTGATAAGACCGAAACTTCTTGGATATGAGAAAATCAATGTTTTTCTGTCGGAGAAGACGAGAGGTAATAGAAGAAAATGACTGTTTTCAATGAAGACTGTCAAAAATTGATAGCACACCGCGCGTAGCACGAGTAATCGCATTATATGGGAGAATCTGCTGTACGCGTTAAACGAAGTTCAATTTTGCGGAGTGTACGCGAGTGTGGCCGCCACTGTAGGTGGCTAATACCGGTCTGGTTGTATAACGAGACGAATCAAGGATGCCAGCGGAAAAAACTTCGCCAATTGTACGCAACCGTGGCTAAGCTCGTGCGCCGACGTGCAAAAAGTTGCATGCTACCTGGAGAAAAAGGCGGTTAGCCACGGAAAAAATCGCAACTATCACGATTTGCATCGACTTAACATTTACCAGTTGCAAACGAGATTGTAATGCAAAAAGCCGCACGCGTCCACAGAAGACGGAAAGAAAGCGACAAGAAATTCTAGACAAGGTAGCCTAGCCGACATAACTCTGGACTGAGAGGTTCGGCACTGCATCTCGCGGCAACACAGTCGGGTATTTGCCCGGGCAGTCGGAGAAAAATCGATTTCAAAATTTGAAATTTTATTTCAACATGATTTACCCGCAAAAATAATTTTTCTACCTTTTCTGCTATTTGATAATCTGTAGAGAAACTATTAAACTAAATATCTATGGAAAACTATGTTTCTACAAAAAATAAAGATCATTTTGATTTTTTAAATGGTCAAATACATTTTTCATTTGATAATATGGTATAGCTAGTGCAACACAGTGGGATATTTGACCCGAACAGTCGGGAAAAATCGATTTCGAAATAAATTAGATTATTTAAACACAATTTACATGCAAAAATAATTTTTACTCCTTTTCTGCTTTCCGATAATCTGAATAAAAACTATAAATTTGGAAGAACTATGTTTCTACAAAAAATGAAGATCATTATGATTTTTTAAATGGTCAAATGCATTTTCCATTTGATAATGATATAGCTAGTGTTAAAACGAGTTCAACGACTTACTATATTATGAACTTGAGCTCATAAATAACGCTAAAATAGTTTTCTCCGATTTTTTCCCTACTCTGCTACCGTTCGATCGGGTCGGGCATTAAAACGCGACGGGATTTGAAATGCGACAGAGAGCGCCGCGCGGATTTCGAAGGCAATCGAATTTGCCAGCGGCTGAAACCCACGTCACCAGATTACGTTACCGTCGTCGCGGCGGACGTTGTGTAATCGTTAGTGTCGTTTTGTAAAAACGCGTTTCGACATGCTCCCCGTTCCCGTTGCCGGCCCGCGAATCGTTACCGATTTTTCGACCACCGAGCGGATTTCTGTTCGCATTTCTACGCTGGCCAGCTGCCCACGCGAACCGTACCTTCACCTTCCCCAAGGATACCGATACTCGAGCTCGAAAGTGCATAATGCAATTCGCTGCGGCGCCGAACCTCGGTGCGAGCACATGCGCCGTCTTTTTCAATTCTTTCGTTCTCTAGGGTCGAAAGTGTCCATTTGTCCGTTGATATTTCTGCTAAAAACATGGAATCATTATAATCCTATTCTTTCCTATATATTGCAAGAAACTACTCCCGGTAAAAAAAGAATTTTTATTAATTGGCACCTGCTGAATTAATTTGTACATTTTCAAACATCGCATATATTCCTATACTTTCCTAGTATTACAAAACAATCTTTCAGTAAAACGAAAACAATTGGGGCTATGCACAAAAGCTGCAATCTATTAGGAACTCGTTCAACTTGTTAGCTATTTGTACCGAATGGCTAAGTGAAGATTAATGTTAATTTAAAACAATATAAGCAGGGTTAAGCGCATTATGAAACGATCCAATTGCTTTTTCATTCTGTCATAGAGATCAATATTCAATTACTTGTGAACAAAATGGGTGTCATACATATTATTGCGTCTAAACGCAACAACATAAAGTGTTCGAATCACATTAAATAAATAAATAAAATCACTTTTCTGTCGGTTTGCAACATATATTCTGTAACAAGAATACTTTGTATCGCAAAAACGATATAACATCAACGCATTCCTATCAGCCGCAGCGAGGGCAAATGTTATTAACTATCAATTATTCTTGTGTGCCCACTCAGCGCTCATTATCTCGACGGCCGAAACGATCTAAATAAAATTATAATTTTCTCATGGAAAATTTGCATCCACCCGTCAATGGCTGCAACTAACTCGTGATGCTGTTGACGTTACTGTCTTTACCAGGAAAAGAAATAAAATACACAGGTGTGCACCGAGCAGCAGGCAGTTGTCAACAAAGAGCCTAACAAACTTTACGATACATTAAATGGTAAACCGTGTGCAATGTTCATAAAAAATTACCAGGGCTCGTATGCAAAACCCGCGCAGAATTTTGTCGATTTACGTCATCGTCGTGCTCATTATTTCGCGCGTCGCGTCGGTTCGCGAGCGTAAATATTGTCCTGCAGATTTCCGCGTGGTGTTTACGCTGAATAAAGACGATTCGTATTATTAGACAACGGATCTGTATGCATTTCTGGCAAAAATTAGTAGGCGTGATTTCGAACGGTAAACGTATTTATAAAAATTCGAAGACACCATTACTCTCAACCTATTGAACGTATTAAAAAAAGAACTAAATCCGCTGTCTGCTAATTATTATCATTAGACTGTGGATTTTTATGCATTATAAAAATTGTCTTACGTTAATAATTTGAACAAACTGAAAACACTATGAATTGACATTATTGAACCATCGTAAGTTTTTCATTATTTCAAATGACAGCTACTCAATTTTGTTCTAAACATTCTACGAATGTAATTCCGCGTGCAATGTCTTAGCCGGAACGTCCGCTGCACTTCCTGGTGCAACACAGTGCATCCAGTGTCGCGACGAATGTCCGCGTGCTGAAACTTGTTTGAGACGTGGATCGTTATCATCGGTGACGAATAATTTCGCGGATGACAGCGGAATCGCGAGGCTGTGTGCATCGAGTGGTATGCAGCTGGAGAAACCAGCTGGTTGGATGACGTGCGGCAACAAGACGGAAACTGAGAAGAAAATTGAAAAGAGAAACTAACCTTGATCGTCGGTCCAGTTTCGAACGCGCGCTCCCGCGACTCGGCCTTCCACGTTTGCCAGGATCTGTTCTGATTCCACTGTGATATTAAGCACACGGGCGACAATAGTCCTTGGGCGAAATCCTGCGCGAGGATCCTTCCGTGTCCTTCGCACTACGAAAATCCGTGTGTTTCAGGAGCTTAGTTTGTCCCTCTCGGAACACGTCTATCTCTCTTTTTCTTTCCGGCTTTCTCGTTCGCTCACTCTTTCTCTTTCTCTCTCTCTCTCTCTTTCTCGCTCGTTCACCGCAACACACGGAAAATGGCAGCCCTACTGCACTCGAGAGCAACGCTTGCCAACCCGCGCACTCACACTACCATGAAAACGTTCGGAAAAATCGCGTGAGCAGAATCGGCCGCGCCTTACAGTATATCGTTTCCGTAACACACCAGCACAAGATCGATCGCACACGAGATCACGCGGAAAACACGCGTATCGGTGGACGGATTACGCGAGAGAAACTTTCCAAAAACCGAGGAAACGATGCAACGAGCCCTTGTTTACGACGCGACTACGCGTACGGTCTGCCGTGCGGATGCGCGCGTCTCGTTGGCATCCCTGCTCTCGACCGCCGATACCAGAATGCATCGCAACCGTGACAACAGATGGCGGTAACTGACCATGCACGATGCACTTTTCTTTTTGCGATTCTGCATTATCGACTCTGGAGAAAATGCGGGAATACTTTCGAATTCTGGTGAAACTTGATTCAACTAGTATTTTGCACATAGATTCAATTTGTATTGAAAACATCATTGACAAAAGGATTTTTCGAGACAAAAAAGTTTCTTTGTATTTTAGTATCATTTTCTACCTTGCCGGGTTTATGTTGGTAATTATATAGAAAAGGTCTGCGTACTAAATGTAGATTTCATATAAAAGTTGATGCCGTACCACTTCAAGATTAATTTAGCAATGAGATATTTTTAAAAGTACTATGCTCAATTTTTTTTAGATATTTTTGAGAGGTGGTACGTTGTTAAAAAAAATAAAAACCACTTTTTTCGACGTTTTTCCTAAGTTACTCTTATTTTTTCTGAATAAAAAAAATATATTATGTAATTTTAAACATTCTTATGATTTAGCATAATACATAATTTTGAAGTGGTACGGTATCAACTTTTATATGAAGTATGCATGTTTTCGATTTTTTTACCCCCAAACCCGACTATAGCCTTTTAATATGTTATATATTTCGACATTTTGAACAACTTTTTCCTTTTCCAATATAGGAGGTTGCTTTTAGTTTTCGTAATATTTGCAAAAGACTATCGCTAATCCAACTTTCGAAACTAGGAGATCAGTGATTTAAATGTTATGCCTTCTTAGAATTGGTCAATTTCAAATCTTTTTGCCGAACAAGATTACCTGCCATGTTTGAATGAAATAACCGTTGCGCGCCGCTTACTGAGCGGCGTCGCTAGGTGGCGCCACGAGAGGACAGTTGTTGCAAACTTTCATACACGCAGTTTGAACCGCCACTGATCGCTTGGAATCGTCACGCGTAGAAAGTTTATTGAATTTTGGTACGCATTCATTTAGATTCTGTATTCAAATTGAATTGTTTACTTGTTATTCATTCTGATTGTATGCTATTATTTCTGACTGTTTGCGTGTATTATTTCTTTCTGTTACAGATTCCACGGGCAAAAGATCCATCGATTGAAAACATCGATGCTACATCTATCTATTTGAGAATCACTGTCCAGACGCCAACGGTCATTTCGAACATTCATCAGCAGCGGCGGACGTGTCACCGTAAGTATATAATAAGTATTAACTTCAAATCTTTTTGTCGAGCAAGAATACCTGCCATGTTTGAAGGTAATAACCGTTGCACGCCGCTTACTGAGTGGCGTCGCTAGGCGGCGCCACGCGAGTACAGTTAGTGCAAACTTTCAAACACGTAGTTTGAACCGCCATTTGCTGCCACTGATCACCATCGTCATTCGTAGATTTTTCGCATTTTCTCGAAAAAATCTACAGTACCACACAAGAAAGTGGCAACAATTTCTGCTTTCCGGAGGTAGAGTGTAATCTTATTTAATAGTCATTGATATTTATCTATTTTCGAATCGTGATGCATTCTCGCGGTAATTTGCTCGTGTGTCGTGACGATCAAACCTGTCCAAAATCGTTTCGTGGTATAGAAATAAAGTTTATCGAATTTTGGTACACATTCATTTTGATTTTCTATTCAAATTGAATTGTTTGTTTGATTGTATGCTATTATTTATGACTGTTTATGTGTTCTTTCTGTTACAGATTCCACCTATCTTTCCGAGAAGCAATGTCCAGATGCCAACGGTCATTGCGAACATTCGTCAGCAGCGGCGAACGTGTCACCGTAAGTATCTGTTGTCTTTTCAATAATATTATATTGTTGATTATCCTTTTTCAAAGAATTAGTGAACAATAAATAATTATCCAATTAGAATTATTTATTTGTTATTAATTCAGAGTTTCTATTGTTCTATTTTCTAAGAATTTCAGAATGGGTAATATCAGGAGTCTACATTTATTTATTACCTGCTGTACTGACGCAGTTTCACGTGGTTCATGTACAAATGATCTATTTAGGTAGAGAGCGCTGAACCACCAACTGAATCTCGTCAGTGGTGGAATTTTTTAGCGATGTGGTCTTTCAGGTCACTGTAACTTCCACCGTTACCACCCCGCCCATTGCGCCCACTTAGCGTGCCACGGAATAGCATGGGCGCGATGATAAAATGGGCCCAAAAACCGGTCGGTACTCTCGTCGGTAATGGAACTAATAACGTGGAATTAACAGTGATCTAAACTGCCGACATCGGTAAAAGGTCAGCCACCGAACGAGATATAGTAAAGTCGCGTTATTTTGCAAACGGGTGTGTTAATCGAGGTTGTATCTCACATAAAATTTTAAGAAGCAATTTAATTAATTATATTTTCCTTGCTGCACGTTTTTACGCCATACACCGACGAGATACTATTAAAAATTGCCAACCTTAAGGGGCTTCGTGTCACCCGAATATTTCGGTGTTCTCTTACGCCCTCTAGGATATATTCTGGTTTCAAAAACAGAAATCATTCGACGGCATTTCGTGCAAAAGACTATTCAGAAGATTATTATTAAATGTTACATTCTCCGCCTCATTTCAGACGACGTTTTGGCACAATTTTGATACTATTCTCGTCGGTGAAGCAACTTTTAGGAACGTGGTATTTCAGATCACTATAAGCCTTACGTTATCCCCGCGTCATTTCGCCTACTTTTCGAAAATTTGTATCGCTGAACATCACAGGCGCTGGCAGTCTTTAATTTATCAATTTATTTAAAATATAAAACTTGAGGGGATTTTATATATTTATTTAAATTTTCAGTATTTCGTCGGATGGTAGGATTCGCTTCGATCGAGTGCAGGTAACCCGCGAAAATAATCATTAGTTGGTACGATCGTTCAATATTTGAACTTTAACAAACTCGTGCATCAGCTGGACAATAGAGAAAGGCATAATAATTTTAACAGAGATTAATTTTACAAAGTATTCTTTTATTTCTCCTTCCTTTCTAATATAAAATACTTCCAAGAGATGGCAGTTTACTTTCCCGAGTGTCGCGTAGTATTCACAAATCAGCGAACCATAAAAAAGAATAATAATTCGTTATCGCAGTTGCTCTTTAGATTACGAAGTTCAACGGTAGCCGTTTTATTACTCGAATCGAAGTCCACGTATCGTTATGTAACGTCAATTGCAGCAAGAACGATTGTCAAGAAACAGAGTGACGGTCGGTATCGAGAAAATATTTAATGTTTTATCGAGGCGAGCGTAAATGAAACGTCAAACGTGGAACATTGAGCAGCGAACGGTGGAGACCAGGGTATTTGTCAGCGTTGTACGCGATCGAACCGGAGAACCCTGGTGTTCTCGTCAGACATAACAACTCGAAGCAAACCGTCGAGTTGGTATCGAGATCTCCGCGTTCTGGCCGCTTTGTTTCTCGTTCGGGCAATAAACAATCGTCCGAGCCTGTTCGAGGAGTCGTTAAAAATGCCGAAGAACGCGTGTAAAAATGTAACGATAGATCGGCGCGGCTGGCTGACAACGTAACAGAATAATCGTGGCTTTTCTTTTCACCGGTCGACCACAAATCGTGGACGATGTTTTACCGGGCAAGGACACTCGTTCTCGTTCATTCGAGCATAATAAATTCGTTTATCGTTTCATCTGCGCGAACGGTTGCACAACGGCCGCTCGGAAGATACGAAAGTTACCGGGTAACGAACGAAGGAACAACGGGGGGGTGTAGCAGGGGAGAGGTTGATGGCGAAATAGGGGTAGCTTCGTGCCGGGGCCTACGTGACAGCGACGGGGACGCTTGGCGGTGGTCGGCGATGGTCATTTGTGGGAGCTGAACTGACTTCTTGGGGGGACGAAATGTCTCTTGCGATCCCAACTAGAGATACCGGACACGCTACACCCTTTCGAGGCACTCTCGAAGCCACCCCCTTCAGCGGGAACAGGAGGCGGAGAGGGTGATGTCCACCACGACACGCCACAACCGCGACCGGAGACATCGAGATTGTCTTCGGAGGAGGGTGGTAGAAAAGAACCCACGAACGTATTTTTGCCTCGGTCGCGGAAAGAATTGCCACGACACGCACGCTGCTTGCCTGTCTACCTGCCTTCGCCTTGGCTGTCTCTCACGAAGAGGAATACTGCCGAACCACTCGTAAATTACGTCGTGTTTAACATCGTTCTTTACGGTGTCGCGTTCCACGATTTAGTAAACGAAGCTGCTGATAAATTTCGGACACGTCAAAACACCGTGTAGCCCGAACGGATCGGCAATCGGTAATAAATCGGAGCCTCCGCCGGTGCTCGGAGACGATACTTGCACACCGCAGCTTTGAACTACCGTATAGTCGACGAGGATATCAAACTTACTCTTTCTTTCTTAAATAACAGCTTCGAATCTCTAGAGTTCCATTGTTTTGAACATTAAATTCACCACCACCGGTCGAAATGTTCAGATTAATAATTATATAATAATCATAAATATTGCTTTCTAAGGTATTTTTAATTTATTTCTTCAAGTTGAAATCAGGGGGTAGAATCATTCGCAAAAGTCACTTACAATTTTTTATAATATCAAGACAATTTGATTAAAATATAAATATAACATGGTATTCATTAATTAAACGAAAGCTTTTTTAATTAATCTATTTTTTTAATGCAAAATATACTCATGAATGGATTCATTGCCAATATATATCGATGGATTTCGAATTTCTTGTACTTTTGTCTCCATTGTACCTCCAGAACATCCTTAAATGCCATTAAAATGAAAGAAGTAATTTTTATTCAGCGTCGTAACCTAATAAAATAAAGTCTAAGCAAGCCTGATGGAGTCGCAGCGATCGAGAAATAATTGAGTGGTCGGGTATCGTTTTCCGCACGGGGTCTGCATCGCAGCGCAGACTAAATTGTCGGTACGTGTCGCGATACCGAGGGATGCCTATTAACGTCGATTGTTAAAACAATTACAATATCTCGGGGACGAATCAGCCTGGGACGCGAGAAGATTGTTCATGCGTGCGCGGGCGCGGTCGCGCGCCGGTTCTTAATAACCATCCGCGTGTCCCTCGCGCGTACGCTTTCCTTCCGTTCATCGATCTATCCAGCCTTGAGCTCCGGGTTAACACGTTCGTTTGTCATCCAACTCCTTGGACAGCCTCGTGTTTCATCACGGATCATGGAATAACAACGAATGGAAATGCGAACTCCGCGTAGGAAGCGGGTCGTAACGAGGCTGGCTTCGAGCCGACATGTTTACAAGTTCGACTGGCGACCCCTTCTCTCTCGTGTTCGAGAATCGGTTCCGGCGCACAGTGGTCCGGATCGAAAAATTTAGAGACATTTGTGGAGAACTTTTGTTCCGTTTGAGATATTCACATGAGGTTTGAACTAAAATATATTATAAAATAATCTATTTTTTTTTTCATATAATATATGTTAGAATATATTGTTTTGTTTAATTTGTTAGTTAGTTATTTTTACAAATTATTATGTAGTTGCCGAATCAGTTGCTTTTCTTGTTAAAAACCATTATATAATAATATTGTATGATAATATTCCAGGAGAGTATATGAAATCTCTTTCTAACCACTCTTTATTACATTTCGTTTTTAATTTAGAATGCAGTTTGTTTAAACTGTTCTTCAGTTTGTTAAAATATTCTGCGGAAATATCCAGTACCTCACATATCTTTTCACGTAAAAATAGGTAATCACATAAATCTTTATCAGAGTTCATTAAAATGTAGAACAAGTCTTGATTTATTTGGAAAGCCTACATTGTCAGCTTTAAACAACTATAAATTGTAAAGCGACTCGAAGTAGAAAATGATTCTTGTACGGTTATTTAAAAGAAGTTTTACCGAAAACATTCCTTTTTGTTAGAGCCTGGGATGTTTGAGGACAAAAATGATATCCTTTGACAAATATGGAACACATTTTATTAATCTGTCATTTATCATTCAGCATTATTTTTTAAATATATTATTACTAGTCATTACTAAAAAATATATGATTTCTTATTGGGAAGAGATGCTCTACATTATACAAAAAATACTAAGAGAAAATATGAGACTCAACTTTAAATGATCATAATAACTCAAATATTTATTCAATTTCATTAATTTCTTCATTTTCCAATTCATTAGTTTTCAATTTCGAAAAGTCGACTTTTTGGTCGAATGTCCCTAAATCTTCCAATCCGGATCACTATGGCGGCGTACGGTCGAGTCCTTCGAAGTCGTTTCTCCAACTGGAATCTTCGCTTCGGACGAACCGAAGGTCTGGCCAACACGAAACCGAACCCGGTACCGCGAAAAAGATCAAAGGAGTCGAGAGTTAACCACGACGACGTATTTTCATAGGAGAACGAGCGCGAGCACATCGCGAGTCCCACACTGTACTCGCATAAAGAGCAGGAAGACCATATACTGGTCGCGAGAGGTATGATAAGCCGTGCGCATACTTGACGTGAGTACTTCCAGTACCCACGATACTCACGTGAGTACCGTGTGGGGTAGCCAGCTCGGTATCAACCAACCGAGACACGGCAACGCAGCTCCTGGACATGCCACCGAGATCACCAACCAGATATCGTCCGCTCGTATTTATGGCTACCGAGATTTCGCATTATTAGGGCCATTTACCGTTTTCGCCCTATAATATCAAGGCGTATGGCTACCTCGCTACCAGCCCGGGGAACCACCTTGAATCGCGGATCGTGAATTTCAGGGACGACAACCCTCGAAGGTGCAGCCGCTCCACGATCCTCGGAGAACTACCGATCGACCACCTTATCGCTTTCCTGTTCAACCAGCTCGAACGAAACCTATACTAATCGACGAATATCGGGCCCGATCGGACCCAAAATACTCATCTGGTTTAATATCTCTTTCAATATTTTATATTTTCATTCAGGTGAAATGTTGTTGAATCTATTTCTTATTGATAGAACAATCTACAACTGTTAGAAGTATCCTGACAAGAATGGAGAAATTTAAGACAGTAAGTATAACTATTTATTGCTATACCAAGTGTGTGTGTGTGTGTTCAATTCCATTATTTTATATATGTTACCTCACATTTCCAACATTTCTTGTGCAAAATAGTGATTTTATATGTTCCATTAATACATATGTACCATTTAAATTGTTCTTTCAGGAATTATTGCCCCATCGATTGATAGCATGTACACTTGAGTTGACACGAGGGGTTAATAACGCATAATTCGAGGCTCCGCGAGCATAACGACCATCCTCTCTGCTCGTGTCGCAATTATGCTGTTTGTCAAGAGGATACTGGACACCGGTACAACGCCGTTAAACGCAATTATCCGTCATAAATTGCAGGTATATTGAAATAATTAGGGGACGGTCCCGCGTGCTGTCCAATAAGGAGGAAACCTCGTGGGTGCAGCCGGTCATCGAACGATGACACTCGTTCAAACATATTATCGAAGTAATAGCGTCGATTACCTTGCTCGTCGGCCTCGCGAGCCTGCAGCGTGAAATGAAGCGAGGTTCGGCAGTTTAGTGTTTTCCGTTCTGCAGGTAATTAAAAAAAGATCGCGCAACAACATTTACAAGAATGCTCTTGATTTGTCTCGTACAGTAGTATATATAAAATTTTTGTATGAAAATTCAATCGTTGATTTTCTTCAGAAATATATTATCAAATTATACAAATTATTTAAATATGTTAAATATATTGAATTTTCATATAAAAAAAATTTGTAGACTGCGGATTTTCCGAGTGTTTTTGATCGGAGCAAATTGTCCTGCAGGTAATTAAAAAAAGATCGCGCAACAACATTTACAAGAATGCTCTTGATTTGTCTTATACAGTAGTATATAAAAAAATTTTGTATGAAAATTCAATCGAGGATTTTCTTCAAAAATATATTATAAAATATATTAAATATATTGAATTCTCATATAAAAAAATTTGTAGACTGCGGATTTTACGAGTTCGTGGGAAGAACGAGTTTAAATTACTGTTGCATTGTTTTATTAAGAAACGAAATAAATGTCTAGCTCCGCAGTCTAATTAGGATAGAGCCTCGTAGAAGTCGTTGAAAATTCGACTCAAGTTAATCGAGGGTGGTGAAAGCGATGGACCCGGAGAGAACCATCTATCTCGCGTAGCCGCGTTATCGCGAGCGTTAACATTCGTTTTCCTGGACGCATTGTCCTGGTATCCAGTCGGGGGCGGACTCCTCATCCGTCTCCTATTCAGCAATCCCGAGTCCCGACGTTTCCGAATCTCCGAGTCGGTCCATTGTGCTCGGCCCTCGCGTTGCTCACTCCAGCCCTTTCCTTCCCTGGGCTTTCCCTATCTACCCTGTGCCCTCTCCTCGGCGTTTCTCCTCCGCTTCCCCGGGTTACTCTCCCGGTCGATCTCTCTTTCCATACTCGGAGTCCTCTCGTCCAGAGGTAATGCGGTGCCTCGAGGAGAACGCCGGCGAAGGGGGTGGATCGAGGGAGACGAAGAGGAAGAAGAGAGGAGGGCGAGAGAACAGCTCTCTCGCAGATGGGGTTTTTAGGGGTGGCGACATGGAATCCGGGAATTCGTGTCTCGCGGGGTAGCTCTATCGATTCTCAACGAGACACACACCATCCTCCTCCGGCTGTATCTCGAATCGCGGGACTCTCGTTTACGCGAGAAACCCGCCGCGCTCGTCCCGTTCTCGACAAAAGCCAAGTTTCGCTCGTTACCGAGCGATAAGGGAAGGATTCATTGGTAGGAGCGCGGGGGTGGCCAACGTAAAACTTGACGATTTCGCCTCGGCACGGAACGTGACCGAGTTAAAAATTACCGGGGGGTTGTGACGGTCGAACGAACTTTCCTCTTTATTTTTTCTGTTATTTTTCTTTTTTTTTTTGTTCACAGAGAACCTCTTCTCGTGAAAGTCATTACGCTCACAAAATTGCGCGCGTTGGCTCCGGCCACCAGGAAAAAGGATACGCTTTAATATCGAAGCGACTTTGAAAAACGTCCCAGAGGAATATTTGATGTTAAAGAGCCGCGCGTGTAATAGACGTCTGCAGCAGGATCCCCATCGGTGACGAAAATGGCGAGAAAAAGTGGAGGTAAGGCTGCTCGAACCGCACCGAGGGCGGCGCACGTAACCGATAACCGATAAATCTTGCGATATCGCAGCATATTAGGGACGTGAGCACCGCAAACTCTGACATGCAGCCGCACGGTACTCGCGGCCCCGTGATTCTAATCCGTTTTCACTGCTAACCCAAATTAGGGGAGTGCAACTTGCTCCAAACTAGTCGAGCCATCGTATACTTTCCAAATGAAAATTATTTACAGAGCCATGAAGAACACAGTGTTGCAGTGGTATTGATTATTTGTCATTTATAAAATAGATCCTTTTACTTCTACCACAACTATTAGTTACCGATGTATCGAAGCAATTCCTTTATTAATTCAAGCGTTTGTTCTTGCAGAGTCCTTTAACCCTTTGCACTTGGAGCTATTTTAACTCGAAAATCAAACGTTTCTGCCGACCTAGAATATTTCTATTCTCTGTGATCTTTTAAATTGGGTAAATGTTTAGTAATTAGTTAGATACCGACATATTTGATAAAGTAAACAATATTTTAAATACTAGTACAGGAATTTTTATGATCGTTAAAACCGAAAAAATATGATTGATTTCGGCGCAACGGTTCTATTCAATAAACATTATAAAGTAATTTTATAAATAATTGTAACTTTCAACGTCTCGATCCTTGCGTGGATCATTTTCAAGAAAGGAGAAAGAGTCCTTTAATGTTTTAAGTATTTGTTCTTGAAAGAGTCTCGGTCTAGTTGTTACCGGGTTTGGTGTGAACAGTGTCGTCTCGAGGTGCAACGATGTCTTCGGCTTGGAAAGTCGTTGGAAAGCAGATGGCGGATTCCGATACGATGAAAACTCGGGACACGGTGGGACGTAGAAAGCGAACCACAATATCGCGGCGATAAATCCATCGGGAGTTGATCAGGCGGCACTCTGCAACCAGTGCACGTACTCCTGGTATATCCACGGCATGACCAGGAAGGTACGCCATCTTGAGGGTTCCCTCCCCTCCGCCCACGGGGGCTGATTCTTTATTGTTTCAATAAGCACAGCACAAGTCCAGCCTTATTAGCGAAATAAACCTCTTTTAACGGCGTTGCCGTGCCCCTTCTCTATTCTTCTTTTTCCTTCGTTTTGCTTCTTCCATTCTTTTCCCTTTTCCGACCAGTCCGAGAAAAGGAGAAAAATAGAGTGAGAGAGAAAGAGAGCAGAAGTTGCCCCCTCTGGGTGAAACGTTCTACCCAGCAAGAAGAGACGAAAAAGATCCAGAAGAGATGAGAGAGAGGCGTAGGAGGGGGAGGAAGGGAGGAAAGGATTCTTGAAAGAGTTCTCTTTCAGAGGAGTCCAAAGGGAGAATCGATAGGTTTTTCCGTGGGTTCCCATGGAGACCGCGAAGCGAATCGGACTATACACACGATAAGCGACGAAGACGTAGAAAGAGCATCGCGCCGCTAGCGTAACCACCCTTGCTACCCCGTGCACCTCTTCCTTTTCCTGCCGGCTTTCACGTAGAAATTCCGAGATTCCTTTTAAACTCGCTTCCCTCCAAATGCTCCTTTCTATTGCCGTTTTCGAGCTCGTCTACCATGGCGAATTATTGTCATACCCACTCAAGGCTATTCGCCTTCCTGCTTTCATTAGTAAGGCTGCAAGCCTGATCAATTAAAACGTATATCATTTTATTCATCATCTATGAATTGGGACATGAGCTAGCTCCGCTAGATCAGAGGAGCACCACAAGGCAGCCAGGCACCAGAAGACGCAAAACTATTCGCCTTCCTGCTTTCACGAATAAGGCTGCAAGCCTGATCAATTAAAACGTATGTCATTTTATTCGTGATCTATGAATTGGGACATGATCTAGCTCCGCTAGATCAGAGGAGCACCACAAGGTAGTCAGGTACCAGAAGACGCAAAGCTATTCGCCTTCCCGCTTTCATTAGTAAGGTTGCAAGCCTGATCAATTAAAACGTACGTCATTTTATTCATGATCTATGAATTGGGACTTGAGCTAGCTCGCTAGATCAGAGGAGCACCAAAAGACGCAACTAATGAAGCTAGAAATTACAATTGACTATACATATTTGATTATTATTTATGTATCATTTTATGTATCATTGTGGTTGCAACGCTGCAACAATATCGACGACGAACATATTTTTTGAAAAAGAACTGGCTGTCTATTTATCTGATTATTCCAAAAGTGTATCATCCCAGACGGTGGAAGCTTGGAATCCGTGATAAGCCATCGTTCCGCTTCAGATCGCGTTCCGCGAAGCTCAGACGTCCCGGCGATATAAACGGCGTTGGCTAGAGAGAACGAGCGTCCAGCATCGTCGGGGTCGGCCATCTTGCTGGATCGTTTCTCATCTTTTACGAGGCTCGACACCGCCGTTCCGCCGTTCCGCCGTTCCGCCGCCGTCTCGTGTCGTTTCGGCCCCCGCGAGAAACAATTGAATGTCGCCGAGTTTATTTTCGGAAGCCTTAATTTAATTCCCGTCTTGTCGAGGGCGAGTCGCAGGAAGAAAGAAGAGAAGGATGAGGAGGAAGAGGAGGATAGAAAAGAACAGAGCGAGAGAGAGAAGAAGAAGGGGAATGGAACGACCGCAGTTAAGAGACGGATCTTTTGTTTCTTGCCGCTCTCTTGGTCGAGATGGTCTTTTTAAGTCACGTCGACCTCTTTCGAGGGTCCGGGTTTATATCCGTTATGACGATCGATTGTTAGATCACTCGCATAATAAGAGCATGGCTATTCGCCGCGTGCAAAACACCCGAAACCAGCCCACAGTGCTTGCACGGAACGGTGTCGATAACCAGCCGGCCTTCGGAGAGGAGAATCTGATCGAGACCATCGCGATTTGACACGGTATGTAGTTATCAATAATTTATCACAATAATTGATGAAGGATAGAATTTGTTTCAGCGACGAGAAGATACCACATAAAAGTAACAAGTTTTAGTGACGCCAGAGGAAATCCAGCCGAGTTGCAAGAGTTAAATATAAGCATCAAGACACGGTCATCCTAATCGGTAACTGGCAATCGCGTGCACCCGGCAACGTCACCAGCAAATCGAGAAAAAAAAACAGTTTAATCCTGGCACTAACGATAGGAGCAAATTTAACGAGAACTACATCTCTGGAAGTTCGCTTTTCTGAAGAGCCCGGTGAAATATTCTAGCAGCCGGTGAACTTCGACCGGCGCCGAGTACCGCGCCGACACCTCGGCCGATATTTAAATGGGGATCACACGTTCGACGGACCAAAGACGAAATTTCGTTATGAGGCTATGTAGCAAGCGTAGGCGATGGCAGAGAGAGCGGCAGCAGTGCCAATGCCAAAGAGAGCGTACACACCGAGAAGGTACTTCACACGCATTATCTCGCGATGCGTACCAGTACCAGTATGGGCATACCCTGTGCGCCGGTGTGCTGGTTGCACAGGTGTATGAGTGCGTGGTAGCTTTGCCAGGAGTCAGTGACACCTCTCGCATCGTCGGTGGCGGCGGCTGCGGTTTCTCGTAGCCATGGTAACCACCTTCAACACCCCCGCACCTCATCCTCCACCTTCCGAGGGGGCTCCACCACCACCTCCAGCCCCCACCAACCATCGAACAGCGCCTCCACCTGCGCCGAGCTCGTCTCTGTCTCTCCCGCGGTCTTCTCCGTGCCGTTTCCTCTTCCAATTATCATACCATCTCGCTCTCGGTCTCACCCTTCTTGGATGTCTCTCCTGGTTCACTCGTCTGCCCTCCCCCCTCGCCGCAAGGGAAATAGCGGGAGAGGAAACGAGAGGGACGACCAGAGTACACGATCGCCGGACGAGGATCGACATACAAGTGGCCACTGTTGCCAAGGCTATCTTTTTCTTCTCTTCGTTCTGTTTCTCTGTCGCGCGAGGTTCTTCTCCCGTCGACGCCGGCGATACATGCAAGCTGCGCGCCCGTTTACGTGGTTGCACACCCGACGATCACGCTGTGTATGAATAGATGCAGCACCGTGTTACCGCCGCGTCGCAAATGAACGCTACCCACCGGCCTCCGCGCCGCCCCCGGTGCATTCTCCGCTTCTCGTCTTTCCTGCCTCTGCTTGACTCTGCCGCCCATCCATCCGTTTCCCTCGTCTGTCTTACCTTCTTCCTCGTAAATGCCTTTTCAACCCTCTCTTTCTCCGCTCGCCTGGATCTCCGGCGTAGCCCCGCGGTTCACGTATATCGCTTCTCTCTACGCGTGTCTGCCATAATGGCGTTGGCCCGTCGCAGACGCCAGTTATAGCCCCGATGAACGACGGGATGTATGACTAACAGTTCCTGCTATTCTTGGAGACGAGCTTCGCGTTCCGAGGAGCCGGCGAAAGGATTGACAGAATGGCGATTCTTTGTGGCCAAGGTTCTTGCAGAAGTTTCTATGTTATTTTTTTTTGTCGACACTTACGATTTCGTTTCTGTGCCTGTTCACTTGCGACTGCGAATTAATGAATTCGCTGTGTACATGGGCTGTGTAGAGAGGAGTAGAAAATATTAACAAGCTCTCAAATAATCGTAAAACCCGAGGCCTGCCGAGTCTCTCATTAGAACTGCATTATTACTCGACAGCTTCAGTTTTAATCGTGAATCTGCAACACACCTCCAGTATCGTAATCTGATGGACTTGCTCATATTTAAAAATTTCTTTGTATATATAAAATATGATTTCTATGCTTCCTTTTGATACAGCGCGATTATTAAAAAATTAATACAATACCACGAGGTTTAATACAGAGTCTACTGCGTGGCCTCACTCCAAATGAGGCCAACAGCAGACCTGGAAGCTATCCTTTCCCTCAGAACTTTCTTTTCCTTTCTGGAGCCTCGCGACGTCCTCTATTTTGGATGATTATTATATTATTTTTATTAATATGTATTTTATTAATTTTTTAATAATCGCGCTGTATCAAAAGGAAGCTTAGAAATCATATTATTAAAAAATTAATAAAATACCACCGGGTTTAATCCAGTCTACTGTGTGGTCTCACTGACGAGTCCAACCATAGACCCGGAAGCTATCCTTTCCTTCAGAACTTTCTTTTCCTTTCAGCCAAGATTTTGTCAAGAATTTTTCATTCTAATCAATCATTACAGTAACCTAACCCTGGTTAACTTCATCAGAATCCTTCCTCGGTGCATTTAATTTCTGTAGTCTCGCGACGTCCTCCATTTTGGATGATGCGGGTATGCGAGGGTACGCAGAGAGGCAGAATGATCGCGTCCGGAGCGCAAACGCGAGGATGAGCAGAGATGCTCTCCCCGGATCGAGTCCCGGTCCAATCAGAAACCGAGGATGCTCCCCTCGGTCCAATCCGAACCTCGGGATAGCTGCGGGGCACGTGCACACACGCGCAGCCCGGTTATCCTGAAGAGCCGAGCGACACACTGGCTCCGATGAGCGAGGGAGGCATCACCGCGAGTGGGAAGAGATCACCGACCAATGGGGAGACTCGTTGTCGGAGATAACGATGGGTCGAGTTATAGCAGAGAGGGACTGCCGAGAGGCGAACCGAGTGGGAGAAGATAGCTACTGACTTTTGCACCAATCGTGATCTCCCGATCGACCGACGTGGAACGCGATGGAGGATCCTTTGTTCTTCTTCTAACCACGGTGGACTCTTCTTTCCTTTTGTTATTTTCTACATTTCTTTATCGAGGTACAATAAATCAGAATGATTTTATTGCTAGTTTATAAGATTACCCAAACGTTTAGATTCATGGTGGGAATCATCTGGTTCGAGACCAACGTTTGCTATTAAAAATGTTTAATAGTAGACCTGCTAGAGGCGTCATCAGTAAGGCTATCTTTATTGAACCTGTTAAAATATATCATGAAAGATAGCAGATGAGAACAGGTCGATGCTCGGGGTAAAGGAAGCAGATGAAAGCGGCGATAAATGGTGAAACTGACGAGGTCAATTCGTCAGAACTGTCCAACTGTTTGATCTCGAATAACTTTGTCTCTACCGGAAGAGACTGGAAGAGAACGATAAAGGATTCATCGAAGGCTCGACTCCTTCGTTGGAAATGTAGCTGCGGGGGGTTGGAGAGGATCGGGGAGGCTCGTCTTTTTCCGGAATGGGAGAACAAAGGTTGTCGGAATTTCTAGAAATAATTGGGCTCGATTACGGAACTTCTGGTGGAAAGATGAAAGGACCGTTTGATCCAGACACGCGGCAGCTACACATTTAGTAAAACGCGTAGACCCGTGGTAGGTTGCATTCGTCGATGCGTTTTCCCAGGCTTTTGCAACACAGAGACCCCGGCTCCACAGAGTCTGCTCTCCTTCCCTCTGTCACGCTCTTTCTCCTCTTCGTCGTCATCGTCGTGGTAGTCGCCGTCGCCGTCGTCGTCTCTCGGAGCATAGGGTGGTATTGAGGATGAGGTGGGATGGAAGACGAGGTGCGCGCGGCTCCTCCTCGGAGGATCAATAGAGACAGGGAGACGAGACCTCTTTTCCTCCCTTCCGCGCCTCCTCTTGCTCGCTCTCGTCTCTGCTCTCATCCCTCCATAGCGCAGCACCCTCGAGAACAACCCCTCCTGCTTCTCGGCGGCGTCTCGACATCCCGGTATCCTCCGCCTATTCCCTTGCCTCGGCGAACCTCATCCACCCTGCCGTCATCGCTCGCTTCGAAGATCGAGGGATGAAAGGGGAGGAAATGCAGGATCAGAACTTCCTCCGACCTTTTTCCCCGAGTTAAAACGATGGCGGCTATCGACTGACAACGTTTCCAGCTACCGTACAGCTTCTCTGCCGAGGAAGATGGCGCAAGAAAATATTCTCCAAACTCTCAGCGACTCAAAATCTCCAGCATCCTTCATCCTGTCCTCATCGCTCAGTTCGCGTTGGACATCCACGGTTGAGAAGGTAGAAAATGAAGAACTGATTCTTTCACTATGCAGCTCCTTCAGCGAAGGAGATACCGCGAGAAAATATTTTCGGCATCTATCTGCGGCACGAAAACGGGCGGAGTTTACCCTGGCGGGCTTTAATATTCTCCGAGTTGAAGGCACTTCTCCGGGCCCGGTCGAGAGAAAAAAAAACAAAGGGGGCGGGGAAGGAAATAAAACGTTGCCGCTTTCAGAAGACTTCATAGAATCCGTGGAAAAATGCGAAGGAGTAGGCTTAATGTTGCGTGGCCGGGATGCAAGGGGTTCTCCTGTCGGAGGTCTGGCTCTGTTCGAGGTCGCCGGGAGGGGATGAAGAAGGACAGGGTGGAGAAAAGCCGGAGTCGCGGAGGCTTGTGGGTAATGTTGCGTGATGAGACGCCTCGCGGATTCATCGAGGAGAGGAGAGGAGAGGAGTGAAGAAAAAGAGGTGGTGGAGAGAGAGAGAGACGGAGGGAGATGGGCGGGGAAAGAAAGACAGAAACAGCAGAAGCAGGCACTGCTCTAATTCTAAAGAGTACTCTCGTCCGGACTCTCTGCTGGTTTCCTTCCTCCTCCTTTAACGCTGTGTGTTTCGTCTTTCTCTCTTTTTCAATCCTGCGGGAGAAGCGGGCTCCGCAGCGCGACGAAAATTCACCGGGCCACCGGTAGCCGTGTCATGGGGATGAAAAACGCATTTTCTTCGTCCTCTGTTCCCTTTCCATCGGTCCTCTCCATGGTCGTCGTCGTCCTCGTTTCCGTCTTCCTTTCCCACTGTTGGAAATGAAACGATTCCGTCTTTGTGCGAACAGCTTTTAACAATAAATCGATCACCGTTGATTAAAAAAATTGTTTGTAACGTTGAAAGTTTAAATTAATTTGTAAAATTGCTTTACAGTGTTTATTCGATCAAACTGTTGCACCGAAATCATTCATATTTTTTCTGTTTTAAAAGATTTGTAATATAAGTAATTTTTATCTCGATCGACATATTAAGATAATAGGAATTTACTTAGCAGCGCAAGGCTCGATCAGTTTTTACAACAATTCTAGCAAAATTTGAAGCATACCCAAACGTGTCGATTCAAATGTTTAATTCAAATGTTTAATAGTTCTCGGGAAAAGAAAGGTGGTGTTTCGTCCTTTGCTAGAATTGTTGTAGAAACTGATCGAACCCTGCGCTGCTAAATAAATTCCTAAATAAATAAATAGGACAGGAGAAAAATTGAAAATTCTTCAAATGTTGGATACGAAACGTGAGAGTACTCTCTGCAGAAATTCTGAAATGTACCTTTAGTCTGCCTAGCCGTTGTAACGAAGATACGGGAAAGGGAAGTTTGATTTGAAGGAAGCACAGCGGGGAGAAGATGTTTGGGAATAATTGAAAGAGAGCCGAAAAAAGGAGAAGCAAGCGATTACGGGTGTTTGCTCCGGCTGGTGGAGTTGTTGGTGGCTTCGAGCCGCCCAGAAATCGGTGCGACGCGGCGTCTGGGGGCGGGCCGGGTGGGCTAGCTCGGCTGTGATTAATTTGAATCAGCAAATGCCTTCGAGGGTTTACACTGACTGAACTGAAGGCACTGCCATGCCAGTAATATGCTACGGTCGAGAAGCTGAGTCGAAAGAGAAGGAGAGAGAGAGAGAGGGAGGAAAGCGTACGGCGTACCGGCGAGAGTGAGGGAGTTACTTGGTCGGTGGGGATCCGCGGGGGCGGCAGTCTATGGATATGTTCACAAGGGAAGGAAACATCCCCCGCACAAACCGCAACGAAAAGCCAACGGCAGCCACGAAACAACCCCCTGCTGCTGCCTCTCTTCGGGGACGATGCATGTATACAAGGGAGGAGTGAAAGGGAGGAAGGGGCCGAGGGAGAGAGCGAGGATGAACAGAAAGGGGGCGAGAAAGAGCGAGCAGGGTGGAAACGATCGAGGTGAAGACAGAACCTGGAGCAGAGAGGAGGGGGTGTAGGGAGGCCGTCTTAAATCACTTCTCTCTCTCCTTATCAAACTCGGTTTCACTGGCATGAACTTGCGAATAACGGCTCGTAGCGCGGGACACGACGATAAACCGATTCCTGTTCGCGAAATGTGATTAGAAACCGGGAGTCTCGGGTTCGTGTCCCGCGGCGTGTTATTATTCGTGTTATTGCTGGTCACGGATCTTGAAAAATGCCCTCGTTACAGCGGAGGGAGGAGGCGTTGCCATTCGAGGCGAGGAACCTTGAAGGTCCCGAAGGGTTTTTTACGATCAACCGAAGCACCGTCCGCCGAGTATGATAATGACTCCTGGACGGTGAGATTGGATTCTGTTTTGAAAACACGAGCTGTGAAATTCGAGAGGTCCGTGCCTTTATTGTCCCCCGTCGGACAGTCTTCGCGGAACCAGGCCGGGCTTTCACGAATTCCATCGTTCGAGGGAGGCTGTAACGCGGAAGCAACGACGGAATCGACGATCCGAGGCAATCGATTTTTCGTCGGTAGAACGGAGGCACATATTAAGGCGGTGTATTTACACAGACCCGGCTACAACGTTACCCCTCGTTGTTGGCAACGGATCCGAAAAAAGAGAACAACCGACGAAAAAAAAAACAATCGGGCGCAGGGAAAAAGAAAGAAAGAGAGAGAAAATATCCGACGAAACGCGGGAAACCGGTGCACGGGAAATTTCTCTCACCGGCGAAGAAAAAGAATCGGAAACATATTAACGATGACGACTGGGGCTCGCGTTAAACTGGAACGTGAAGCGAGGTTTGACATGAAATTCTTTTTTCTCTTCTTCGCGCCGAGCTTCGAAAGCTTCGCCAGGGCAGCAGCAGGTAACGAATTTAAAAAGACAAAATGCGAGCACGCCGCCGACGCGTACGATCCCCCGGGAATAATTTCTCAAATCCTCGCTACAAACACCGCGTTTTCGGAAATAGCACAATGGAGAGCCTGCCGCTATCTAAACTCGCCGAGGATAAGTGCTCGAATGAGAAAACTTTCGACAATGGAACCGGTACGTTTCCGCGGCTAAATTTCATTGGTTTGAACAGAGATCTACCATCGTTCCGGGTACTAAGTTACCGGAACTTTCCGGTTTGTTCGGATGTTTGCCGTTGTATTTGAAACAATCGAATCTGCCGAGAAAAATGGCTCGATCTCTTTGCCGCGGTCGAGGAGAGGTGGCGATTTCCGTTAATTCTATTAGAAAATTCTTTGGCGGATATTCTTTGGATAATAGTGGGATGTCTTTGCGTGGACGCGAGGAGGAAGTCTGCGAACAATGGTTTCTGAAGGATGTCCGAGGATATGCGAGAAAGTGAGTATGACAAAAACAGGGCAAACATTCGAAGGAAGTAATAAACAGGCATGGATTCGTCCCTGGCTCCGGCAAGGGTGTCGGCAGACCCAGTGCGACTCGAATGTACCCCCTTGGGCTTCCAATTACTCGCGTTTAGTTGCGTTTTTCCGCTCGAATGCCCTCTCTATGATACACTCGCACACTCGACCCGCGCTTGGCTTTTAGTTACCCAAACCCACTTACCAACACGCGCGCTCGCTCGCGTACACCTGATCCGCTCGTGCGTGTGCCTCTGTGTTGCTCGCGGAACGATCGTACACACGTGCAACCGCGCGCCCACGTACATCAACATGGAACACGACACGCAAACGCACGAGTGCGCGAGCCTCGGTAATATGACAAGGGGTAACGATTGACTGACTGGGTGCCACGCCAAGGATTACCAATCAAATTCTCGTTACAAAGCCCGCCTCGGCAACGCGAGTCTAACCTTTGCATTTCGACGCGAGAAGATCGACCCAGCCTCGCGATCTACATCGTTTTTCATTGATCTCCCATTGGTGTTCACTTAGTATTCATTCTAATAGTTGCTTTTAATTTTCAGAGTTTTCTACAAGGAAACTGACCTTTTATTATTGAATTATTTCGTTGTTTGTGTCTTGATCTAAGAAAACTCCACGGGACCGTACTGCTTCTTAGATCGTGTAGCTCTGTTTTTTGTGCCAGCCGAGTGCC
>CM052338.1:19352438-19368730 GCA_028455595.1 Lasioglossum vierecki | reverse complement strand
CATAATGTTTTATTATATTATTGTGCAAAACCTAAGGCCCAACGTTTGAAGCAGAAAATTGACCTAAAATTTGGTCGACACCGTTCCCAGATATTTTTGCTCATTCATAATATTTTATTTTATTATTGTGCAAAACCTAAGGCTCGGCGTTTGAAGCAGAAAATTGTCCTAAAATTTGGTCGACATCATTCCCAAATATTTTTGCCCATTCATAATGTTTTATTAGATTATCGTGCAAAATCTAAGGCCCCGCGTTTGAAGCAGAAAATTGACCTAAAATTTGTTCCACACCGTTCCCAGATATTTTGCTCATTCATAATGTTTCATTATATTATTATGCAAAGCCTAGGGCCCCTATGCTGGCTTAATCCGGCACTGGTCGATCCTCGATCCTCCGATCGATGTGTCAATACAGTATTCCTCATTTGATTTCAACATTGATTACGGAGGAGCAGATAATTCGGTGTTATGTGTCTTTATGCATTATTTTTTGTCCGCTTTCTATAATTCGAAGAAGTCTAGGGAAAATACCTAAAAATCTAAATGATTGCAAAAATTATTGCAACTTCCGTGACATCATATAAAGGCCGGCACACACGTCACGTCTTGTCATCTCTTTCGCTTGTACAGTCATAAGTTGCAATGCCAGTAATGTCAATTGGGTAATTATTTACTTTGAGGGCCTCCCCACCGATTTTGATGACCTTGAAGTATGTTGTCAAAAACTACCAAGCGCAACTGGGCCTTTGCCTCACCAGTGTCGCATAAAAGAAACATAAATACGGTGTGGTTTCTACGGCTCGACTTTGCTGTGCATTATAATTAAAAGTACCCGAGAGGCATAGTAAATAATACCAAAATATCTAAAAGTCCAAACAATTGCATAAATTATTACAGCTTCCGTGACATCATATAAAGGCCGGTACACACGTCACGTCTTATCGTCCCTTTCGCTTGTACAGTGATAAGTTGCGATGTCAGCAATGTCAATTGTCTGGCGAAACGTTGGAGACATAATTCCACGAAAGCCTGTAACGCAAGAATCCTAGACTCTGCAAATTCAGATGAACTGTATTGCTCGGCGACCGGGTCTGGGTTTCATCTCGGTCTCGTCGTGTTCCGCGTTGTTCGGTAACGCAGGGGATGCGAAGGAAAGAGGCGAAAAAAAGATCGGGGGAGAATAGGTGCCGATCCCGGCTTCGAAAGGGCGAAGGAGCAGGGCGGAGCTGCGCTGGGAAGGGTGCGCGGGCGCGTTCCACGGCGAACCACCATCCGTGGGGTCGGAGGTCGCGCTCAGGTGCGACGAAGACGGAGAAGAGGGGCGCCTAGTCGAGCGAACGCACCCAGAAATGCAAAGTCGAAGTGTCGGCGCGAAGCGAGTTGCCAGCCAAGCCTCGAAGTCGACGCGCCGGGATCCGGCTCGTATTTCCATCGACGATTCCTATTTTCCCGCGAACGCGTCGTGTCCCTCTTCGTTTCCCGATCATCGTTGAACGCGTTTACAGATCCGGCCAAGATCCCGCGGGACTCGGAGATTCCGCGTAATCGATCGAGTCACTGGATCGATCCTCGAGAGCCGCGATAGGGTCGCGAAGAGTGCAGTTGGAAAGTCTCGCCACCCCCGCGTCGATCGAGTTATCGATCCGGGGACCATTCGTCGCCACGTGTTTTGGCAACGTGGCGATTCCAAAAAACGAGTGTAGATCGAAGCAACAGCTGATGATTAAATCTTGATGATCCGAAGGTTGCATAACAGCGTAGACGATCTAGTTGGTTGAACTTCAAACACTGCCGAGACACAACCGATTTATCGGACAAGAATGTTCGTAATCAGTGCGCACGTTAGATACCTCGTATCGAGCCGGTACAGACTACACGTCAGCAACAAGGGGCGATAAAAGCCAGGCACAGACGGACAATGTTGTGAATCAGTGATCTGCCCCGTCAGCGAAAGAGATCGAACGCTGGTGAACACCTGTTCCATGCACCGAGAGACGGCGACGTACGTTCGAGCAGACGTAGTCGAAATTAAAATCGGGAACGGCTGCTAGACGATTATCGACTACGGAACACCGAAATCGAGCTTCTGGAATTACTCTAATCTCTTACGAAGAGTAAACTCGAGCGAGAAGCTACGATCGTGAAGGACCACCACGTGGACATGTTATTCAAATTTAGAACGTCTGCGCACGAATTCTCCTTATCGCTCGTAATTAAAAAAACACCACACTTGCACGGTTGAATGTTGTTTGGGTGATTTGGCGATAATACTGGCACAAATTCTTAGAATTGTGTTCTCTCTCTCGAATGTGTCCATCGGTTGAAGATTGATTAAACCATCGTAGTTATCTTTGTTGGGAGAAGGGAGCACATACAATTCGTGAGTGGAATATAAACTTTGCAGATGGAAATATTGTTTGGGATGTCTGGCGCCTGGTAGCTATAAAACTACATTGATATTCGTCATCTAATCGTTCGATCATTCCGTCATCGAAGGTGTCCATTACTCGATAAAGAATCGAGGGTTTATCATCGTACAGAAAATTGTCAACCTTTCCAGAATTAAAAACAAATTTTTGAAAGATTTGGTAGTGTACTCCTTGGGTCCATTGAACACACTCAATGTAGTCTGAACAACATCGTAAAATTTGCAATCAAAAAATAATTTGCAAGGTCCTGGCTCCGGCAACGTTGAGCCACATCGATAATCATCTTCTAATCGTAGACTCTTTCAATCATTGAACACGTTTGACGATTGAAGCTCTTGTAATCTGAACACCATCAAACAATCGAGAAGTTAGAGGTCTGAAGAAGCACATCGATAATCATCCCCGTGTCCTGTCGTTCCGATCGTGGAGGATATCCATCGCCGGTAGCTCCGTAAAGATAAAAGTCTCGTCTTAGAGGGGATGGTAGGGTGAGTACAGGACTCGCGAGTGTAGCCCTGGTAGGTGACGGAGGCTTGGATAGGAGAGGAGCCCGGGAGCAAAGAGACGAGAGGTTGCGCTCTCGTAGGAAGAGAGGAACGCGGCGTAGAGACAGCGGCTGATCATTGGTGGACAGCGGAGTCGGATCGCCTAGGTGGTGGGGAAGCCACCAGGTCGACTCCGCAGGTGGGGAAGGCCAAGAGGCAGAGAAGGTGGAGATGGCGGAGGTGGAGGCGAAGTAGTCGTAGTAGTAGAGTAACACGAAGCAACAGCGAAGAGGAGAAAGAGGAGAAAGAAGGGGGTGGAAGAAGCGGTGGTGTAACCGGCAGAGTTGGCGGCGGAGCAAACGGAGGGACGGAGAGAGAGAGAGAGAGAGGTTGGCTGGAGCGTGGAGAGGGTGAGAAAGGGTGAAGGAGAGAGAGAGCGAGGAAAAGAGAGAGGTTGGAGGGAGTGGAAAAGGAGGAGAGGGAGAGAGCTGCGAGGGTGGAGGACAAGGTGGCGGAGAAGGAGGAGACGCGGAGGACAGGAGAAGCCTCCACTGTCGGAGGACAGATCCCGCACGTCAGGAACCCAGTTGGACGGGCCGACGGTGCCGTCGGATTACGGAGGAACCAGGGTACACCCGGTGTGCCGGAGGAGAACCCGCGCGTGTCGGAATATGGACTCTTTCCGCGTGCCCTCCTCAGTGTCGCTCGAGGGCAGCTTCCTCTCGTCTTTCCATTGATCCGAGTGAACAGAAAAGACTGGCCCGAAAGAGCCTAGTCGCGCGAGCCTTCCGATCAGTTCCGACCAACGAGGGTAGGGGGTGGCACAGTGAAATCATCCAGAGGATAAAACGATCGTGCATAAACTCGCATGGCTCGGAGGACTGACAGCTGCGTTCTTGCGATTAGTGTTTTGTTTTCGAATTTGCCACCCGTCGTCCAGCGATGAGATCCAAGCCGGTGGCTAGAAGATTGGCACAGGGTGAGTACCAGCCGCTACGCATCTTCCTTTTCCAATGCTCGAGTTCTTCGCAAAACTCCGCGTGCCACTGTAATTAAAATTTCAAAGCTCCGTACGCGCCGAGCGTAACGAATTCACGTCGCACCGCGTACGCGATAATTAGAATGAACAACGGAGAAATTGTGAACCGCGCGTTTACAATTTTCAAACACTTTTCCATTACCCTCGATTGTTCGAACAGATTAACACCCGGAGGTATTACCTTCCGAAGACTGTGCAGACGATTCGAAACAGACGCCGATTCGCTGCGCGTCTCGTAATTGCTCTAATAAAACGAAAGACGTTCGAGGCTCTCCCGCGAAACTAACTCGGGGGCTGTAAAAAAACGCGGAATAAGGGCTGTATAAAACTCGTTTCCGAGATTGCCTTTTAAAACGTACTTGTGTCTTCGTCGTTCGCGATCCTTGTCGGCGATACCGTCGGCGGTGTTCGACAGTCTTTATTTTTCTTAAACAGTTTGCGTGACCGGCTAATGCCGAACGTACGTACACACGCGTTCCAACTTTCGTTCATCGTAATTCGCGATCGTCCAATGGGCTCCGCCGTGAGTGCCGAAGAGAGGTAACAAAAGTTGAGCGAGTTCTCTGCAAGTTTCCAGCATGGAAGGCGAGGGAGAATCTGGTTGGTCGTCGTTAAGGCCTGTCGCCGATAACGTAATCGCGTGTCATCCCTCGGGGACATCGTCCATGTCTCTTCGCGGTGACACGGAAAGAGTGGTAGGCGGTTCTCGCGCTGGCGCACTCGCTGCGTCGATATCATTTCTTCTTTCCCGTATTGTCTAGTCACCGTGCTCGTCCTCCCGCCACCACTTCTCGGTTATCTGCTTTCGAAAGTCCCGCCCATTCTCGCAGTCACCATGTCCGCACACGTTCCGCAACTGGAAATTAAAAAATAATTATTTATTCGATAATGCGATAACTCTAATAATATTATTAAATCTTTATATAAAATTTGAGGAGATTTAACAACAGTTACATCCTCGCTCGCAGGACATCTTCGTGGTCCGCTTTCTTTGCATTGTATTCATTCTCTTGTTTACCCAGGTACAGCAGTACTATCATTGTCTCGCTTCTTTCCATCGTTGTTCAAATATTTTATTGATTCCAACGTATTTCCTTTTGCGATATCCTCGATCAATTCGATTCTACGAATATTATCCCGCACATTATGACTTTGAATCGCAAAGTGTATAAAATTAATTCAGCAATATTTAAGGAAACAAATATATCTGAAATTGTCCCTTGAAAATATTTATAATGTTCTACAACCTGATAAATATGCATAGTTGGAGAATCTTATGCGATTGATGGCTTCTTACCAGGCAGCTCCAGTTTCGTTTACGTGCAACAATCAATTGTACTTTGTCAGTAGAAGAACTGTATAGTTGCTTTGCCGAATAAGCGATGAGAGGGAAGAGTGGGGGGTTACTCGATTAAATTGGACCGAGCAGTAGCGTAATTCTGAGGATCGGTTCCGCCGATGCGTGATTAAAAAAGTGCGTTCGCACGAATTTCGATCGTGAAAGGGCAACATTTTCAATACTTCCGCGCGGACCGGAGAACACCGCAGCCGACAAGAACGCGGATCGATCTCCCATTGTTTGTCGGTTAACAATGCAGAATCGCTTCGCGGACAAAAGATTCGGACCGACGCAACCAGCCAACGTTAATTTATTGTTATATCGGTGAATGACGCCCCGCGCACGACGATTCACGGATGGGACGATAGGCAAATCGGTGGAGAGAGAGAGGACCGTTGCGCGATCGACCGATGTCTCTCCGGAGAACAATGCCCGTCGACATTGATACCGCACTTTAAAGGGACCAAACTGGCATCTGTCTTCTACTTGCCCTACATTCTCGAGAGCCAGCCTCCGGAATTATTGTACCCGTTGTATATACAAAATTAACCCTTCATTACTAAGCTGTCCTCAGGCTTCCGTTTTGGGATTTTTCGTGCAATAAACACGCGAAAGCGAGTGGCACTTCTGGGGAATTGCTTGCAGCGAAAAAGTGGACAGATTAGCGTTTCTTTAAAATGTTCTTAGTTCGACAATGTGGCTGTTGTTGCTACCATTAAGACATTAATAAAAAGTAATCCGGTAGTTGATATTAGGTCAACCATACTGCTTTGTGGAATTGGAATGAATTGATAATTTATAATACATTCCTTTCCATAAAATGTAGACTGCCCCTTGCGCATAATTTTCTCGTGAAGATTTAAGCCAGAAAATTGTTAAATTGAGTGTCCCAACACATTGAACGCACGAATACAGCCAGGAGATCGCAACAAAGATGGTTTGGAACATTTGTAGAGCAGCGGCCTGGTTGATCGAGCTCGTGAATCGGGTAGTACGATTTGTATCGCGATTTCTAATAAAGCTTGCTTCCCACGGTCCGACAACGAGGAGGACGACGGGTACTTTGAAGGGATCTAGTAATCTGTAAGACAAAATCCGTTAACGCTTGACTCACGAGTCGACGAAACAATGGACGACCATCCATCCAAGAGCTCACCCTCCATCCCCGTCGAGAACGGACTCGTCTCGGCCGGGAAAAAGAGAGAGAGGACTCGGGGGCTGCTGTACGAGGACAATTGAGTGCTCACGACGCGCTTTTGGCATGGCGGATCGCGCCAAACGCAACTTACATGCGGCTCGTGAGAATCGCCAACGAGGAGGCCGACTCCGAAATAAAAATTCAGTGTCCACGATAGCCTTTCGGTATCGCACTTAACTCGAGCTTCGGTGGAACGTGAGAATTGGAAATGACGAGACTGCGATACCGAAATAAAAATTTGACACACTTTTGATGGTGAATCTTGTTGAGCACAACTTTTAAGGACCTTCTTTCTTTTCCTCGTATTAAAACATTTTAATGGCTAACGTGGTTCTTGAACCTGAAAATTCAAATCCGAATCCAGCGTTTAGTATTCACAAAAATAGCTAATTGTTGTTGTAAATGATCGAACCTTCGCGAATAAAAATTTGTAATATCCTGAAGATAGATTACGATTGATAACTAATTAATTAATTATACAACTTTTAACGGTTCGTGAGAATCGACAATGATGAGGCCGACTCCACAATAAAAATTGAGTGTCCACCAGACGGGATTTCGAAATAAAAAATTACCACTGCCACGGTTTCGATGGTGGATTCTTCAAAAAATTATTTATTCTTTGGGGGCACTAGATAAGGATGCAACTCCCAGCGGCTCGTGAGAATCGCGAACGACGAGATTCCGTTGGAAATGAAATCGGTCGGGAGGGTGGTGGAAAAAGAAAAAAGTTTTTCCGTTAGGCATTGAACGGCGGACCCTCGCGGGGGCGCGTTCGCTATCAATTTCCCCCGATCCGTCAGACAATATCGAGCCGGTGTTTCTCGACGCGGGTCGGCCATTGTGGTATGCAAGTCCGGGGAACACACGGACAGGAAATTTAGTCGAAACTGATAGGAAGCAGATCGGAGGGGTAGAAGGACGATTGCCGGGACAAACCGCAGGAATAATCGCGGAATCCACCTACAACGAGTTTGAAAGGCGCATCATCCCATTGAGGGCTCTGCGTCTAGCCGCGGCACCGGAAGTCGTATCCGAGAGGAGACAAAGCCAAAGAAACATACGCACAGAGTGCCGTGGAGCGAGAGCCAGAGGTTCTGTTTCATCGGCGCTTTTGTCTCGCATCCTGAGAGAGGGTACGACTGAATACGGAGCCTGAATAGATCGGATGATCCTAAGGTAGGTCAGTCCATTCTCGTCTTGCGGGAGACTCCTGCTACCTCCGATCCCACCTCTTCTTCGTCTTCGTCGTCGTGTACCGGGGTTTCCACCCCCGGACAGTCCCAATTAAAAGCGTCTTCATTCTCGACATAATAAGATACCTCTGTCTCCCTAGTTCTCTTCCTGAAATATTTCAATAATTTCTCGTAACATCAAAAAGTTTGCACAGGCTAAAATGTGCATTCGGAGACTGTTATTTAAAACAAGGCATAAAGGACGAATTTCTTCGCAACGTCGCATGCTGCATCAATGTAAAAATAGCAATGTAATTAAAGACACCGTTGAATATATTTATAACGTACACGAAGGACATGCCGTGTGTAAAATAAACTGATTTTCTTAAACAGAAATTATCTTGCATAATTAACAAGTGAATCGAGGATCAGCGCGTTAACGATTCAAAATGTTATTGTATTATATCCGAAGATCTAACAGAAAATGTATCGTTCGTTCTACCGTCACGCGATCGTTTTCTCGGAATTTTTTCCAGCTAATTAGCGACGGAAGTCCGTCCAGGATTTTTTCCGAAAAGGAAGATGAGAGAATCGGGAAGTCTTGGCGTTAGAGTGACGCCGTGCTCGGTGGAAGTACGACGAGCGGTTATTGGACGACCGGACGTGATCGATTCGAGCCGTGTGAATTAAAATGCCAACAATGCCCTCTCGAATAACTGCACGCGGCCATGCAAATCCGATAACAGAAAGTACGAACAATCGTCTCCGACTCCTTCTTCGGGTTTTCCTCTTCACCCTTTTCTTCCAGCCTCCACTCCTTTTCCCCCTAGTTTTCGATGCAGCAATAATTCCGCAAGTCTTCCCTTGACTCTTTTCTTCTCGCGCTCTCGCCTCCGCCAATTAACGATCCCGGCCTCCGGTGTGTTTGTCATTTGTTTGCCGTTTCCGGTGGAATGCAATCAGGCCGGCCCTGTGAAACAAACGCGGCCAATCAGCCGCGGCGGACCAACGAACGCATCGAGACCTCGCTAGATCCCTCGGCATCCAGTCGCTGTAACGGCGAACAATCGAAACTTCACCGTGAAATTAATCCTCGTGCAATTGCCCCGCGAACGTGTAAAACGTGAAAAACGCAAATTTTTTCTTCGTTGTTTGCTTCGGAAAATCGACGAAATCTTCAAAATCGAAAATCGTTGAGGATTTCTTAAAAAAAGGGTTAAAAAAACATTGTTTTTAAATGACAACGTTTTTAGTAGATCCTCTTGGTTTCACTTTGAGCTCCTGAAAACTCATTTCCATTGGTGCGTTAGTTCTAGTTTCATAATTTAAGGAAACAAAGAGTGACAATCTTTTTACCATAGCTCACTAAAAATTACATCAAACAGGTGCAGGTGAGAAACAGAAAAGAGACTGCACAGTCGGAAATCGTTGAGGATTTCTTCTAAAAGAGGGAGAAAAACATTGTTTTTAAATGACAACGTTTTTAGTAGTTACTCTTGGTTTCACTATGAGCTCCTGAAAACTCATTTCCATTGGTGCGTTAGTTTTAGTTTCATTATTTAATGAAAAAAAGAGTGACAATCTTTTTACCATAGCTCTCTACAAACTCAATTTTAAAAAATTCAATGTTGAACAAGATTATACGACAATCCCTGATAGGAACCCTAATTCCAAGCTGTCTTGAGTAATAGTCTTATGACTACTTTAGGAACGATTATGGAAACGCTATTCTTCATACTATTCTCAAACAGGTGCAGGTGAGAAACAGAAAAGAGACTGCACAGTCGAAAATCGTTAAGAATTTCTTTAAAAAAGGAGAAAAAACATTGTTTTTAAATGACAACGTTTTTAGCAGATACTTCGAGTAATAGTCTTATGACTACTTTAGGAACGATTATTGAAACGCTATTCCTCAAACTATCCTCAAACAGGTGCAGATGAGAAACAGAAAAGGCACGTGCTCCTCGACAAAGCAGGATTCCGCACGATTAGCGAAAATCGTCTATGGTCAAGTGTAACTTAGGCTTCAGGGTGCAGCGTGTTGCCATCCGCAAGCACGCGCGGCTGATAAGCCAGCCGTTGTTGGCCACGCTGGTCAATCGTGCAATTAATCATTCAATTGGGCATTCATCGTGCTAACTATCGCGATTCCTTTCCAACGCAACGATTGTTCTCTCGGTAAACACCGGTGTCTTGCTCGGAGAGCTCCGTCGATTCGCAATAGTTTCCTATGCGATATCCAATCGCGCAATTAATCATTCGATTAGACATTCATCGTGCCAGCTATCGGCCTGTCCCAATTTTCTGTACCTTGCATACCTCGCTTTTATATCGTTATCTATCATTTTCAACTACCAGATACTCTGTTATCTTGGAACTCAGCTTACTATGCATATTCTACACCTATGCCGTGTCTGTAAGTATTCACTATTATACAAAAGAAAGAGAAAGGCAGTACAAAGATATAATGACAAACAATATTTTTATTTAGAAATTGTACAATGTTTTTATTTATTGCATTTATTGACTCAAAACTATTTTATTAACCCTCGTCGAACTTATATATTGCATTTATGTGACTAAAATTTTAATCACAACCTGAAGAAAAAGTATTATTTAATAATTACATCTGTCAATAGCACATATTTTTCTAAAAAAAAGTTCATTAACACTTTGCCTATACATTGCATTATCATTAAAGTATAAATAATAATTTGTGAGAGATGAAAATTATAGATGTAGGTATAGACTATGATGTAACCACTAAAATAAGGATCCCACCTTTAGATGGGTGTCTCGCTGGGAGAGTGGCGTTGATTCGCGATCATAAGATGTGCATCGTCGACTCCGATTGGTCGGTAGCTCGCGATTCGCGAGACGACGAATCAGAAGAGTGCGATAGAGCCTCTCGCGATTGCCAATCGGCTGGTTGTGCTTCTGCGTCGAGTCAGACACGAGACAGGTATCCGAGAATGCGCCTGAATGCGGCTGACACGTCGCACCGGCGAGTCGGCCGATTTGCCTGGATCCAAGCGCGCGACCCGCCTCCTCGTCGCGACGTGTCGCGTCGCGTCTGTGTATGCGTTCGAAGCTGAAAAGGAGTCGTGTCGAATACACACCGGTCTTGTTCTCATCGATACGCCGAACGAAAAATCCGGGGGATTCGATTCGATCTAGTACAGCGTTCCCTGGTCGTTCTCGCGAAAGCGATGCACTGAGCGGAAACCATTGCAGCCGAAACTCCCGCGAATGGAAAGCCGTTTATTACGCGGAAAAAGGTTCCTGGAACTCAGAGTCGCGTTACGTCCGCGTCGAATTCGATTGGCAATACGCAGTCTAGCGCGTTACCACTGTTTTGGCGAAAGTACGTGTGTCGTTTAACGAGCTGCAAGATTTCCTAGAAAGTTTCCCTCGCAACGAGGCAATAAACCGTTGCACCGCTATAACGATAAAACTGATGCATAATGATGCGCGTTTAGCTGCGCGTCCGTCTTGCAGTAGGATTGCACTTAGCCCGCAGCCATTCATTCATTTAACACTTTGCCTTCCGCGGTGCTAATGTATTTCCTGGAGTTATCGACGTCTTTTTGGTCGAATTTCATTGGTAGGTATAATGCGGATGAGAGGAGTTTATTTTACAAGCTATTGTTATAGTTATTTCGTCTTTCGGCGAGGGCTAATATAATATTTTATCCATAAATGTCCCAAAAGTCTGATCTGTAAATGTCACAGATCTATCCCCACTACTGCTGGGTGTACCCCTTTAATCAGAATTTCCAACTTCTGTATTTTCCATTATTTTTTGATGGAACTGTGATAACCATATTCGTCGTATTTTTCTAATAAAAATCGTACCAAATATGATATAATTCCGATCATATTTACTTGTGTAATAGACAATTAAAGTTTCGGGTGCGAGGAAGGCCAATCGCCGGCGAGCCTTTCTCTCCCGGCTAACCTTCCTCGCGACCGAAACTGTAATTGTCTATTACACAAGTAAATATCGTCGGAATTATATCATATTTGGTATGACTTTAATCAGAAAAATGCCACACATATGTTCATCGAAGTCCCATGAAAAAATAATGAAAAATAAAGAAGTTGGAAATTTAGATTAGCCATGTTTACATTTCTCGGCGACCGAAGCCTCTCGAACTCGTGTTGGGGACTTATATGGATAAAATACTGTAGATATAAATATAAAAATTAAAATTTGGGGGGTGTGTGGCGCTGGAACACCCTGCGTGGCTTAGAACTTTATTAATTTATAATGATAAATAAATAAATAATATGAAGATCGGTGGAAGAAGGAAATTTTCTTTATCGGAGAAAGAAACTGTATTAATTCAGAGTTGGAACATCGTATCAGACGAAAAGCAACTTCGAGATGGTTCGAGCAGGTTCTCCGTATTCGCAGTCAAAAGTTCCCTTTTATCTCGTGGGTTCTCGGTAAGGTGGGCTCGTCGTGGCCAGGGGAGAGTCTGGTCTTTGGCGGAGAAGTACAATATAGACTGAGAGCACCGTGTCGGATGAGCAACACGCGTGTTCACGCATGAACCTTCCCACATTAAGGCCACGGTGTTCGTTTTTGCGGAGTGTTCTCGTGTATCGCGGATCGAAGAAGGAACGAGAAAAGAAAAGAGGCTCTATCCGCGGATGATATTTAATCCTCGAAATGTATGCGATAGCTGCGCGAGACACGCGACGTGTCCAACTCGACGCTAGGAGATACATCGATAAGACATTAATTAATGTCGAGGACAGCAGGTGGAGATGATGTGAAACGTGCATTCAGAAGCGAGTCCGCGATCGCTGGAAGGTGGACTCGGGGCCACTTTCCCGAGGTGTTCGCGTGTCTAGCATTGTTTTACGAGACTCATTTCCCGCAACGTCATTCCACCACCGCCGCCTCCACCATCAGCGACCACCGCCACCACTGTGAAACGCCGTCCACCAACACCACCGGAGAAACAACGAGCGCCCAACGGCACTTTACTCCCGTCAACGTTACCATCACTTTTCGCTGGTCAGTTCGCGAACTCGCCTTCCATTGAACTGGGCCAGAATTCCGGGATTATAATCGATCTGACGCCTCCTGTGACTCGCTGAAAAAACCTACCGCCCGATAATGTACGTTCTCATGTAAATTTTGCGTGCTGGTCACGTAAGCATCGACCCTGCACGAAGAGGAGAGAGAGCACACCCCCTTTCGGCCGGGTACCGTGTTCGTCGAGGTTTGAAGAGACGCGACAACCACCGGTGAAACGTAAAGATAAAACCCAATTTTTCGACTTTCTTCAAACTCTGCGCAAAAATATCTGGTTACGCATTGTTAAACCTACCAAGCAGTAAAAATGGCTGATGAACGTTGCCGTATAAAAACGCCAACACTCGAGATTGTTCGTGGACGAGGAAATTTATTCCGTTACTTTACATAAATGAATTTTCATGGTTTCAATAATTGTTAAATACTAAAGGTTTAACACCGGATGCTCGGAACTATGGATCAGTCGAATGCAAAATTATAAAGACAGAAGAGCTTGATTTAAAACTATTAAAAGAGGAAATGCATTTAGGTTCCTAGCAACGAGTACTATTAAAACCGAATGTCACGGCATCAAAAAACCTGAGTTGATTCTGCATGTAATTAATAATGTGAAAGTAACAGAAACGTAAGTTTCGTTCAGCTTTTTACAGCTCTGGCACATTGTGCGCATTATACGCGGCCGTAGGATAATTTAGATGTAACGTACTTCGCGGGTTGGCAGATAGTTTGAACAGCGAAGAGTGAAAGAAAGCGAGAGGGTGAGAGAGAGAGGGATGAGGGGGCTTCGGTCGCGTCATCTGATAAGAGTCTAATGAATCCAGTATTAAAGGGAATCGAATCCCCGATAACGTCGAGGCGCCTCCCCCCTGTTCCTGTAACATAATAACTTCCATTCTCATTTCCTCGGTGTCCAAGCCGCCTGGCTGGCCGCGCTGGATTTTTCCTGATGACAATCGGCTCTCGGGCCATGTACGTACGTCCCGGGGGCTCTCGTGCGCCTACCGAGAAAGTGTCCCTACCGAGGAGTACACCGATCGCACTAGGAGAACCCGCTCGGTGTTAGTCGGACTGAGAAGTAGGTAGTCGATGTAGGAATGACACGAGTGGTTATCTCGCTGGCCACGCGATATTGTCATCAGGGGTAGGAGGGGATAAAAGTAGTCGCCGCGGCGCGGCGTCGTCGTTGCCGGTGAAACAGAAAGAGAGAAAACGCAGAAAGAACGAAGCAGGCCGGGGGACGTGGCGGGGGAGCGAAAGCTAGCGGAGGAAAAAATGAAGGAGGAAGGACAGAGGGGGAGGGAGACGCGATAAGATCATCTTACCACCCCCTGGCATAAGTCGACAGTGGCCTTTCCCTGCCCTGACCAACCCCCTCCGTGACTCGACGGAGACCATTTCAACGATAGCACACACAACCTTACTCGGCCACCGCGTTATCTCGCACGCGAATTAGCTCTACAGATTTCCTTCTTTTTTTCCCTCTCTCTTTCTCTCTGTCCAAGCTTTCCCTGCTCTCCTCCTCCTCTCTCGCTCTGTCTTTCACTCTCTCTTTTCTGCCCTCTCTTTAGCTTCCCTTCCGTGCTTCGCGTCTTCGTCTCCCTCGCGCTGCCACTTCTAATCGACGACGTTGCGACAACGTCGAAGGAGGAAAACCCCTTACACACACGCGCGCACACACCGCCCTCCCACGCCTCCCTAGAAACCCACCCCTGGCACACGTCTATCGCATTAGCGCGGTGCCACGTTGTTGCCGTTGCACCACGTTGCGCCGCATCGGCCTACCGAACGGCATGACGTGTGCGTAGGTATGCGAATTTTCATTGGAGCAGGACCGACGCATAATTTTGCATAAACCGGTCGCGATCTCGGTAACGACTGCGAGGCAGGCGATTAAATTACCGCCGCCAGGCCGGTTAAAGAGAAACGCTTATCCTATTCGCAACTACGGAATCGACGAGAGAGAAAGACATCGGTTCCAAGCCGTTTCCATGACGTTTCTATCGCGTGAGCAAGGAAGTTCTGATTTCGGAACTGTCTTCTTGCAATTTCGCACGAAGGTTCCTTTTTTTCGGGTTAGATTACCGAAGAAAGTTACCGGCGTTAGACACCAGTTGATCCGAGTCGATTTATGTTATCGAGAGGAGATTTTTGATGTGCAGAAAGAAATGACCGATTTTTAACCAGGAGCAAACACAGTCGTTTTATAAATATAACTTGTCGATCAAGATAACAACCAGCGAGATTAATATACATATAGTTCAGGCTATTGCTAGCCAGCCTTTTTTTGTAAATAGTAAAAAAAAGAAGTACTATTTATTATTCGCAACAAATTGATATATTCATTTTCGTTGTATTTACATTGTTTTGATAGAAACCAAGGTCATCTTGATTTTTTCAAATGGAACTTTCTTTACTCTTTCCTAGTATTACGGAAAAAGTGAATTTTTGGGGGCAGAAGCTTTTGCACTCACCCAATGGATGCAACACGATGCATCCATAGAAGTAGTACCGAAGTAGTACTGTTTTTTATACGCAACAAATTGACATATTCATTTTTTTAGTATTTACATTGTTTTGATAGAAACCAAGATCACCTTGATGATTTAAAATGGAACTTTCTTCACTCTTTTCCCGTATTACGGAGAAAGTGAATTTTGGGGGGAGGAAATTTTTGCACTCACCCAATGAATGCAACGCGACGCTGCTCCGACCGTTTGGACAGATACGCGAGATTTATCGACTGCCTGAGATTTTTACGATCGACCTCGTATCGACTGTTTGTGCATCGGGACCGCGAGTGCACGTTTTACGATCTCTCGGATGAGGTACGAAGATGTCACACGTCATACTCGCCTCGCGATTGGTAATAAAATCGACAGTAAACTGTACACTCGTCCGTTTGACTCTTAACGTAATTACATTTTCCACGATTCTCGAGAGCCCTGACTTTTTTTTACGACCGCAGGTTCTCCGGTTTCTCAGGGCCACTTTTCCCGCGACACCAGTGGATTCCTTTCTCGCTATCTCGAGTGCTCGGCTCATTGAACGGGACGATCTCACGGGAAAGACATAATCGAGAACGCCTGTTCGCCTTCGAGATCACGGGCCACCCCCGTCACAATATTTAAACCAGTGTACAGTGACACAGGAAAGAACAAACGTGTTGCCGTTTCGTGGCACGTACGTCTGTTGCGTCTATTTAGTACGTGCGCGAGGGTAATGCTCCTCCGGTAAGGTGGAAACCCGATTTACGAGCGGAAACTGACCAAATATGGAATGCCGACTAGTTTCTTCTTGCACAGTCATTCTTGTAAATCTGTGAAACAATTCTCATTCTTCCTGGATTAGAATGTCCTTCATCTTTACAATTTACTAGGAAAATAAAGAAAATTTATATTCATTGTGTGCCCACGTGTACTCCAATAGCTGAACATTCTACTGCGATCATTTTTGCTGGACGATAAATAACGGTAATAATAACAAGATTAGTATAAAAATAACAAGATTAAATATTTATACAAGAATTTCTAGAATAATCGTGAAATAAAACATCTGGATAGGTTTAGTATTAATGTCCATA
>CM052338.1:19238655-19344881 GCA_028455595.1 Lasioglossum vierecki | reverse complement strand
TCAACCTATCTAACACATTAAGACTGAAGTCGCTAATAACTTATTTTTTTTTTTAAAGAATGAAAATAAATTTCTATTTCACGTGAATTTGTTGCGACAGGTAGAAAATTTAAATTTCGCATAAGGATCCGCTGTTTAATGATAGATATATCATCTTAAAATTAAATTCCGAACAGTAATAGAAAGTTGGCTAGCGTTGGAACACTGAAAACGAAAATGAGTTGAGAAGCATGGAAAAATAATTTTGCCCTGGCAGCGTCAAGAGTGATTGTAACCAGCGTGCGACGCAGAGATTTCGGTCCAGGATAGCCATCGGTGTGTCCGGCGCAGCGAAAGCAACAAACGCAGCATATGCGTCTATTGCGCGGCGGAACAATCGGCAACGATTACACCCGTGGCAAAGACAATTGATCCGGGTACCGGCGCGGGTCGGTTGCACTTGCAACAAGCATCGTATACACAAAGTATACTCGGCTGGCAGGACCGGTCGAATATTATTATACACGGGTCGGGGCCGCGTGTGCTCACGGCGCGCAATCGAATCATTGTCTCTCGGGCCTCTCTCGGTCCACGGCAATCATTCAGTTCCTCTTTCTCTCTGTCTCTCTGTTTGGACATGTGGTGCGTGCTTCTAACGAGATGATATGGCCGGATCGGTACTTCCTGAACCGCCGTAGATCCCCTTCCTCCCCCAATCGAGAGCCCTGCCCTCTCTCTCGAGCCTCTCTCGCAGCTTTTCTCTTTTTTTAAAGGGCCGATCGTCGAGTCGTTTTGTTCCGGTAATGCGACGATTGTTGGCGCGAGCCTTGAAACAAAAACGCGGCCGAGCCATCTGTCGAGCTGTAAGCGCGCGAGAGCGAAACAGAGACGGGGGAGAAAGAGGGACATCCTGAGGGAGGCGGGAGAGAAGAAGAGAGGGAGAGTGAACCGGCAAGGGAAAATGAGCGAGAAACGTCGCCGAGAGGGAAGAGAATGGAAGAAAAGAGCATCCGCAAATGCGGCCGGGGGATTGTTTTCTAGTGGCTCGTCGTTTAACCCCTCCAATCTTCTCCTCGCGGCGAGAGCTGCCCCCGGCGAGACGGGGTTGTCGATAATATTCCTCGACCAGGGTCCTCGCCCTGTGGCCCACTTTACATTTCGAAACTACACAGAAATTCACCTTTCTTTTGCTCCGCAAAATCTAATCCACTTGCACCCCTAGTACTTTGACCCTTGAGAGTCTAATAGTGGATACTTTAATTGCGTTTCTCAATTCACGGAGACGATATTGCAATCTAGTTATCAGTGGTACTAATTAGTAGAAATAAAATTCGAACCATAGATTCAGACGTGTCAGCGGATGCTAAAAGGTACAGCAGAGGAACCAAGAAGCATATCGAACAATCTGAGGAATCAGATTGGTCGTACACTTCCAAGACACCCGTTAGGTGGTCGAATCGAGCTAACACGCACCCCGCATAACGCGTAAATGCGGTGTAGTAGCAGGGCCGCGGATTCTAGCAATTACACACCCTCGAGTGCCCTTAGAGACGGGTCCCCATTAGGATGAGAGCCGGGGGATGTTTTAGCACGTCGCGGCAAGGCTCGATTTTCGAATTCTCGAGCAACAACGATCGTCTTATATTTTCCACATGTCTACAACTTTTCTGCAGAGGTTAAATAAACGAAAAAGATGTGGTTTGTTGCTCGCCGATCTGGCCGATCACATTTGTTATGAATTTCATCATTGTTTGCATGTTTCTACTAACAGAGAAAATCATTAAGTCAACCTGCTCGACATGGTCCACATTTTTATGAATTTTATCATCGTTTGCATGTTTCTACTAATAGAGAAAATCATTAAGTCAACCTGCTCGACAAGGTCCACATTTTTATGAATTTTATCATCGTTTACATGTTTCCAATAAAGACAGTCTGCATTTTAGGAATGGAATGAATATTCAAAAGATTCATGGGGGAATAATTGGTATAGGACGAAGCAACAGTAGAGAATTGCTGAGGAACCAGGATGAGGATTATATTTTCCAAGATGTCTAGAATTTTTCTGTACAGGTTAAATCAAGGAAAAAGGTGTATAGTTATACGGATAAAATTTATATAGAAAATAATATTGTTAGGGGTAATATTGAATTATTATATAAAAAAAAATTTATGTGTGAAATTTATATAATTTAATGTTGAACAGGAGTGCTCTAGACTGTAAAATCGATCGTGTAAAGATGTTTATTGGAAACAGGGGGCAAGGAACCGAGTAGTCGTATGTCTCTTCTGTATCGCGTTGCGGCCTCGGTGCCCAGCAAAAACGACGTACCCTTCTCTGAGTGCTCAACTATGTAAGCCATTTCGCTGAGCAGTGGGTATCGAGCATTCGCATCGTTATATCCAGGTACCACGTCCACGATCCGGCCGTTATATACATATAGAGATATTACATGGCCGCGAGTCTCGGGCACCGGCACGGTTGGAAACGATTAATCGTCCACGTCCAGACGTCATTGCCATCTTTGGTCGCTTAATCGGAAGTCTCCTCGAGTCCCGGGGGAGTACGTGGCGTCGACGTAATCGAACTTCGGTATCGCTACCTCTCTTTCTCTTTTACTCCGTATCTCGCTCTCCCTCTCTCTCCCTCTGACCGACAAAGTCGAAACTTTGCCCCGCTGAAAAGAAAGTTCCAAGGGAGAACGACAGAACTCTGGGACCTCCGTCGAGTTCCACAACCGCTTCACGGATTTCTAGACTCTCCGCGGCTTCGCCTCGACATTCTGCCAGGATGAATGTTAACGATCGCGACCCGATCGAAATGGGACGGAAATACATCCCCAAACCTTTTCCCCAAATCCATTTTACACACCGAAGATCCTTTTCCGAGACAACTAGCGATTATCGATACGATTCTTTGCTGGCAATTGGAAAATAAGAATATCTAACGCATTATCTACCGGTGGTCACTTTATCGTTTTTATCTGAGTAACGTCGTCTAATGTATTTTCTTTTTTTTTTGGTGTGGACACTTCCAACACAACAGGTTTAACGACCTTCCAAATGTGAAGACGTATGGTTAAGGATTATCTAATAAATCGTTCAACAGCGATGGAAATTTTAGTCGTAAACCGAGGGACAGCATTTGAGAGGAGGACTTAAGAAGGATACTTCACTGTCTGAAGTATCTTTTAAATTTCTAAAAAGATCGTGACAACGATAGACGTATCGTTTGACGGAAACATTTCCGCATACACACCGAGACAATATAAAAATTGGAAAAATGATTGTCCCGCTGTTTACTCCGCATCAGATGTGCAAACACGTCGAGCGATACGGTGGAATCGAAAACTGGAACGCAACATTTTTTCCAGGATCGGTGCGCCGAGCGGATAAAAAAATGATCGGAGCCAATCGACGCCACGGTGAATAAGCAACAAGCGTCGATAGAGGCGTTCACACGGTGTCCATGACACAATAATCAATTTTTTAACGTCCATGCTAGTATGCCGATCGGCCATGCCCGACAGAGTCATCTGAATGACAGAGCTTGATCAAAGGGCAGTGCCGGCCGTTTGATGTCTGACGCACGCGGTACCATTTCAACCGTTCGCCAATCACTGAATTCAAATTCCCGGATCGAAGTTGAATTTCCATGGGACGCGAGCTTTAACAGATATTTTCGCGCAGCTTGTTACCGCCGCGCTTTTTTTGCCCCGTCAAAATCACGAATTCGATATTTACTAGTTAGCTACACGTCCAGGAGTCGCCGTCTGTTCGATCCTGTTCGTTAACACATCACTGACAGTTGTCGAATAGTTTCGGAAAAATCAGCTTTCAATCCTTTCTACGGAGGTGTGCTCTTCCCTTTAAGGAGACGCGAAAAGATTTAGAATTATGGTATATACTTGGACTAGGCTAAACTAAAATCTCTTTAAATAGAGACATTTTTTCAAAGTTTCAACACTTGACTGCGGGTCTTTATGCGAAATAAAATTTTTTTACATTGCAACAAACTGGGATGAAATAGAAATTTATTTGGTAATTATATAAAAAAGGTCTGCGTGGATCCGATTTTGAAGAAATTTTAGTATGTTATAGATTTGGACATTTTGAACAACTTTTTCCTTTTCCAATATAGGGAGGTCGCTTTTAATTTTCGAGATATTTGCAAAAAACTGTCGCTAATACTGTATTGAATTTTTCGTATTCCTGCATGTTCCGCGGCAACGTAAACCTGTTCCGGGGTCGCATCTGTTTATTTTTCTTTCTAAACACGAAATGAAAAAAAACTGTGAAAATGTAAAAAAAAGCCGTACCGTGCAGGAATACGAAAAATTCAATACAGTGTTCGCGATAGTTTTTTTCAAATATCTGAAAAACTGAAAGCGACCCCCCTATATTGGAAAAGGAAAAAGTTATTCAGAATGTGTTGCTGCATAACATATTAAAATTTCATCAAAATCGGAGTACACAGGTCTTTCCTATATAATTAACATATTTTTAAATTACACCTACTCATTTTTCTCATAAATCCATAAAGTCCGTAGTCTATTAACGAGTAGATTTACAATCGTGTTACGCACTGCATTTAACTTCTGTAGAATTCAGTCGACGTTCAAGAAGATACAATCAGACAAAGGTTCAGCGAGTCCAGGCTTCCAGTAGTTGAGGTGTGAAATTGCGCGGGCGTCTCGCTGCAGAGGCGAGATACATTTTTCATAAAAGTTGCGTCGCATGTCGGAGACGTTCGAATTCGAATTTGATGAGCGTTCGTTTCGATCCGCCGACGAAATTGAATCTTCTCTCGCGCTTCCGGGCGTGTGGGTGTCGCGCTGCCGAATTTCTTCGCTCGAGACTCTTCGATTCTCGTCAGTTATTTATCGACCTAGTTGTTCGAGCTAGGGAGGGGCCGAGACGAGTGTCACCGTGATCAAAATCGAATTACACCGAGCGGAAAGAAGAGTTCGTTCCTTCCCTGCAGCGAACAATTACGGATGAGTTATAGATCCCCGGTTATTGGCTACAAATCGTAGAGAGAGAGGAGACAGCGATTTCTCACGCCTCGATCGAAACTTTTTTAATCGAGCTTCTCCGGAAGGTTTACCGGGTTAACCGCAGACAATGCAACGACGAGTGCCGGTTCAAGATGAACGAATCTTCGTTGGTAGAAAAAAAATCGAACCCTACCGTTCATTTTTTTTTCTTGTTGAGTTTCCCGTCTTTTATTCCTGAAAACGTGAAACGGGTAACTTGACTTTCCAACCCCTCTAACGAACATCCTATACTGTTTTCGCAAGAGTCATGCTGCATCGCTCGCAGGTGGCTTCGGGATAACCCTCTGATCACCCATGATGTACGTTTGTGAGTGTTTCATTCAAAAGTTGAATAGCGAAACGGAGAAACAAACTTACGAACTTACTCTGCCGTGCTCTTTCCGCTTATTTAATCTGGCTGCAACATTTTTATAAATTTTACCATTAAAGAGAAAACCAAACGGGGAAACAATGAAATAAAACAATAGCAGCAGTTTTTATTCAGCAATCTTATATAACGAAAGTAGAACAGCAAAAAATAATTTTCCCACGTTCGGATAAATCTTTATTTTTCCTAAAGATTCTACCAAACCTTGCAACATGGCGGATAACCACTGACTCTCGCCTTTGACAACCACAATTTTTCAAAGGGTTTCCGGGTTGGGTTTGCCTCTCGACCAAAACCATCGCGATGTAACTTCAATTACCGTTCGATCCGTACCACCGCAGGGTTTCCCTGCCGAGGTCCACCCTATTCATCCCCTCGTTCTTTTTCGCAAAAAAATAAAATGTTCATAGGACAAAACTGGCGCAGGTTAACTGTGGAAAAACATCTCACTCGTTGCACGCCCTTTCATCGTCACCCGGTAAGGGTCCCAAAGGGTGCATCGTGACGAGTCAACCCCCGGAAACGTCTCGCAGCCGACTGTCCATCGATTACTCTTCCACAATTGCGGATATTTGGGAGAGACGCCGTTAGATCGAAGATATTCGATTCCCAGATGGCTCTACGTGCCCCCTCTTTCGGGATTCCTTCGCCCTTCTTTATTTCTCTCGGCCCGATATCGTTCTCTCTCTTCAGCTTCCGTCTGAATAGAATCACGGGGCTATTCTTCCAGCTACCGTGAATAGAGCCGGAGGCAGTCTATTCGCACGTGATGGAACGACGACTGCCAGAGATATCTGAACTCTTATCTTTCGGATTGCGAACGCGACTGTCGGATACTGTCGATTGTCCCGGCCACGATTGTCCACGGAATTTTCCATACTCCTAACGAATATCCGCAAAAAAGGGGATGCGAAATACGTGACAACGTATCGGAAGCGTTCGTTATCTCGCGAATTGTAGACGCGACTGATCGTACAAAGTCATGATTATTATATATTCATTTCGAGCGAAACGCTATGAATAGAAACTAATCGAAGAGCCCTGTTTCATCGATGAAAACAAATTAATGAAATGCAACTGTATATACAGGCTGTCTGAAAATTCCTTCAATATCCGGAAATTGATTCTTGAGATCATTTAAAGCAACATTTTCCTTTGCACAAATGACGTCCGCGGCTTTATTAAAGAGTTATTAACAAAAAAAGACACGGACCAATCAGAGCGCGACCTAGACGCGTGTTGCCAACTGTCAATTGGCTGACTGTGCTCACACGCGTCTAGGTTGCGCTCTGATTGGTCTGTGTTTTTCGTCAATAACTCCTTAACAAAGCTGCGCACGCTATTTTTGTAAAGGAAAATGTTGCTTCAAATGATTCAAGGACCTCCAATTTCCGGATGTTGAAGGAATTTTGAGACACCCTGTATGTATATAGTGGAGCGGTTAATTGTATTGGTTTCTTTACGCTGTATTGCTCACCGCATTATAATTAACTGAGACCGCAAGTAACCAAAATCTACAACAATATCTCTGCATCATTGCGTTACAAAGTATGACTGTTATCTCGAGGATGTAGCGGCAGTTTTGACAGCACATTAGAAGATGGATAACGATGTTCGCTGGCTATCTATCGGATGAGTCAATTTCCGCAGAAATTACGGCAGATCCTCCGATAGGTTCTCGGGAACGTTGCCGCCAGATAAATAATGATAGTGTAGGTATTTATTTAAACATTTAAATGTATTGGTGCCGATCGATCGTCCAGCTGATCATTTGCTGGTTGTCATTACGAGCCGACGATCGATATGTCATTAAAAACCGATACTCATATAATAAATAAAGTGATCAGCGAATTTCAGTATGTAATGAAATAATTATAGAATAAAGAAGTATTTAAATTAATAATAAAAATAATTTTTGCTATAACAGTGACGTCACTATTTAAAAAAAAACAGCGATTCCAATCGTAAGTTGTGATTTCGAGGCTGTGTCCTCGAGAAAAAAAAGAGGGGGACAAGGACGATCCTCGTCGGTGAAGCGGCGTCCCTCTATCACGGTTTCTCGTATTTCCATTCGTCGCTGACGACTTGGGCGAACGGGAGCGGTAAACAGATCGTATCTGTGTCTTGGCGAGAAGTGGCCACCCTCGGCAATTCCGTGCTTTCCTTGTTCCCTACCCTCGCGCTGCTCTTTAGGGAAGTCAAGCCACGAGCTGGCCGAAGATTTAAACTTTCGAATCCACTTTATCTCGCGCGCCACGATCCCGCCGATTCGAAACGGCACTGGTCCAGGCGTAAGGGATGCGTGAATGCGGGAGCAAACGCCGAAGGACGGTCAGCGGAGCATTGTTGAACCTTATTTACGATCGGCGCGTGAGATCCGACCGGCCAGATTCGATTCTTTCCACGCCGCGATTCGTCGTGTCGGGAGGCTCGAGAAAATTGAACACGATCGATTCCTTTCCGAGTTGCCTCGGCACGGTTTGGATAAGAGAGAACGCTCCTCGCTGTTTCATCTTTCGCGTCCAACTAGTGAGATGTCTATGGAAAAATGTTTCGAATCGGGTCCGAAAATGTTATTAGAAAAATTCAGATATTGTTGAACGATACAATGGTTTAAATTATGTTACAAATGGTATACATTAATTTTAATTCGAAATTTTCAAAATCTGCAAATAATGTGCCAACATCATTATTTCAAAGATTTTTAAGTCCCATTCTCATATTCTCCTTTGAAAACAAGACTTAATAATTTCTTCTAGTATCAGTATTTAAAAGAAGATTTTTAAATAGCATTTTAATATTCGTCCTTAATAACAAGATTGAATAGTTTCTTCTAGCATTGGTATTTGAAAGAAGATTTTTAAATAGCATTTTTAACGTTCGAGCTTAATAATAAGCTTGAATAATTTCTTCCAGCATCATTATTTTAAAGGACATCTTTAAATATCATTTTACTGTTTGTCCTTAATTCAACATGATTGAATAATTTCTCCCAGCATTGGTATTTGAAAGAAGATTTTTAAATATCATTTTACTGTTTGTCCTTAATCCAACACGATTGAATAATTTCTCCCAGCATCGGTATTAACACTCGCCGAACAGTTAAGAATACTGTCAAAGAGGTGGAAGATCAGGCGGCCGGGTCCTTCCATTTTTCCTTAATTACGATGTTGCGGAACATAGATTACGATGTTAGCTCGCGCTCAAAAACATCTGTTCCCCTTCCTTCGTGTTCTACCCTTGCGCAGCTTGCCTCCCGTTAAGGGCTGATATCCGCAGGGGTTTTACCCTTCGATCTTCGGCTCTCGCCGCCGAGAAGAGCTCGTGGAGAATTCGTTGAGGACGACGCGTGACTCGTTTAAACAGCCCGGAGCTCGATGCGATGCGAATCTAATTAGAGTCTAATCGGCCCGATTACTATTCGCCTGGAGGAGATCGAGTATTGTTGTTCTTCTCTGAAGACTCGCGCTTCGACGAACTCCAACGTGGGTTTCTTAGAAAGTGTACAATCGGTTCTTGCTGATAACACTTTTACAATACGCGATCAAATCAAGACAAATTTATATATAAGTAGATATTTTTATGCGATTGATTGGACACCTCGTCATTGCAAAAACCTCGAATCGTTGCTTGAAATTCCCGTGGATCGAGCGTGTACAAGCTGCTGTATTTTATTACGTTTTTATTAGCTGATTTTTATTGTTTATCTATCTGTTGGGTGACTTTTGCAATTGATTTTATACTAACTTCCTGAGATGAGTTAAAGACTTGAAATTGGATACATGGCTCAGAACTGGATGACAATCCATTATTCAAAAAAAATTTTTTTTGAAGTATATCCGTTTCGGAGAAAATAACAATTAAATATTTATCGTTTCGCTACGGCATTATTTTCGATATGTAGCGATTGCAATACTGTCTGAAATTTAATACATTTCTCTGTTATAATTTTATAACCTGATAAAAATGTTAAAAATCCACTGAAAAATTTCACATACACAAGACAAAAAAGCAGAAAATAATAATGTAAATGAAAATAAATTTTTTAAAAACTACCACGTTTTTAAAAACCGACTAAAAAGTATACAATAATTTGTTCCAGTTGCACACCGATTCCTAACCTCGTGATTATAAATTTGAATTGCTATAAAAACATTTGTAAGATTTCAAACGAAAAACGTGGGGCGCATGAAATAGATAATCGATGCAACTAGGAAAAATGATTTTATACTTTCCAGTCCGTTTTTAAGCACGTGGTGTTTTTAAAAAATTTATATTTTGCAGGAGAGTTTGATCGAACGGAAAGTTGTCGAACGTTGGTGAGAATTTTCGAAAGGGCTCTCGTCGAAGGCGGGGGTAGAGGGGTGGGGCGACCGAGATAGACCGAGCCCGGTAGCAGCCCGTAGAAAATTAATGTCGGACATGAGATAAAATTAATTTAACGGCGGGTTACGCCTGCGAGCCACCCGGAGGCTGTTTGCTGAAGTCCGGATCACAATGGCGAAATGGCCGTGCTGGTGGGCACCGCAAACTTCAACCACCGGTAGCAGCACCAGCGGTAGCGGGGTTGTATCGTCGTCGCCGCGCCGTCCTCGACAGGGAACACCGTGCCCGAACCAAAACATAATTAGCCTGCATTGTTAATGCATCAATATTTGCACGCTGTCCTGGGCTTCCTGGCCGCAGCAGCACGCGCGCTCTCTCGCCACGCGTTTTCCAATAAGCTTGCACTTTGTTGCGCCGATATTACGGCGTATATCGCTGTTGATTCTCGCTATTGCCTCCACCCTTTTCTCTTTCTCCCACTTTCCGTTCGGTGCGAGCAGTAGCCGCGGCCAATGTTCTCCAACGCGTTGCTCTAGTATGTCCAACGCCGCGCGTTTCGACGCGCTTACGACGAGCCGCGGCGCGGACTCGTTGTTTCCGCTCCGCGATGTAAACTTGATGCACAAACCTTCCTAAATTAATCCCGCGACCCGCCGTGCCGCTGCGTTCGCCGAATGACGTACGCCGAAACGTTTAATTTACCAATGAATTTTGACCAGCCCGACCGCTGTTTGTCGATAACAATGCGCACACCGAGCCAATAATTTTGTTACTTTTGCGCGAAATTATGAGCCCGGCCTTTGTAACCTCGCGGAAAATCAATATACCGTCAGCCACTTTCCCCCACCCCTCAACTCCTCCGGGGTCAGCTAATGAAAAATTGAGGACCGGTCGAGCGACTGCAAAAACGGGTATATAATATCGTTCGCCTCTACGGAAAGAAACGATTGTCGAGCTTCGGTAGGGGATGTAGGGATGCAAGAGAGAAAACAGGCTTGTAAAGAGCCTTGCAAGACCTTGCAACGCGAGGGTGTTGCACGAGCACGAGGGCCCAATGTGTACCGGATTTTCCCTACTTCGGCCGGTTCCGGCCGCTCGCGTGCCACAATTCTATCGGCCGCATCTGGGATCTTCTGCTACGTTACTTCCGGCGATCTTGACCTCGTGACACGGATCCTCCGTCAGGCGAAAACCACCTTCGTGCGCGAGCCTGCAATTACGTAAAACGGTATCCTCCTACGTGCACGCGCTGATAATCCTTTCCTCGTGTCTTTAACTCGTAGATCGTTGGATGCGGCACATCGGCACCACTTTCTTCACTCGCTTTTTCGATCAGACGAGTCAAGGACATTGCATGACTGCGAAACACGCGGATCTTTATTGTACGTCGTGTAGTTGGTTGGAGAATAGTTCGTATAGATGGGACAATAATCTGTTTTGTTCGTTGTAAAGTAAAGAAAAACAAAATATCTCTTATAGGTTGCATACTGCGGTTTTATACAGTTATAGCAGAATTGTGTAGGCGAAGTTGAAAATTGTAGGAAGATTAAATTTAATTATTGTAGACAAGAGATTTATTACTATCGCAAAGCTTGGGCTACAGGATCGACAAGCGAATGAACAAAAAAAAATTTTTTTAAATACCACGTTTTTAAAGCTGACTAAAAAGTATAAAATCATTTTTCCTAGTCGCAAACCGATTCCTAACCTCGTACAGATAGTGGTGAAAATTTGTGATTGATAGACCAACAGGACAGACAAACAAACAAAAAAGCGAGCTAATAAAAACGTGGTAAAAATAATTCGCTTATTTATTTAAATTTATAGAGTAAAAATATGATTTGACAGTCGAGTACCGGAAGGATAACTAGTTCGCCATTGGTCCTGCAAGAGTTAGCTACACTGGAAAGCCTCTGGCAGTCATACCACGGTCCAACGCGCTTCAGGCTCTCGGCAAAGCACAAAGCGAAGAACGGATACAGAATAGGGCTGATAAAATCGCGCCGCGGGGCGAAGAAACGTGTCTCGTCTAAGTTCGCGATCGCGCGTTTAAAAATCGTTAAGTCGAAAGGAACGTATCTCCGCGGGGGGAGTGTGAGGGGGGTCTCGTGTAGACAAGCTGCAAAGTCTGTCCGAAAGAAAGAAAGAAAGAAAAGAGGGTCTCGTCGTGGGGCAGGAGGAGCCCCTTGGTACAGGGTCTTCCGTTAGTTGATCGTCTTCCGGTGACTTCCGGTGGCCTCTAACGAGGGACAATGCTTTCTGGTACACGGTGTGCACGCGGCGCACAACAATCGCGTCTCAAGTTCCTCGAGGCAGGAGGGCGGTGCTCCCGAGTCTCATAGAGAGAGCCTCGCGCGCGTTTCTCTCTCTTCTTTCCTCTCTCGTGCTCTCTCACTCCGTTGGAGCGCGCGCGCGGTTTCTTTCTTCTGGTCCCGACTACTTATGCCACATCAACGTACCTCTCAATGGCGCATTAGAGGGCAGCGCAACGAAAGCCAGGCGAACACGCGTGTGCGTACACAACGCGGAGAACCAACTCGACTCGAACACAAATTATAGACTCCCGTCACGACCGTTGAGGCGACTCCAGCCGTACGTGGATTCACCAATCGCTATTTCGGGCACTCACGGACATACCCCCAAAGCCCAACAAACGTGTACCGAGGGTACAAGGCATTCACGGACACGCACGTCTCCCGATCCTTTTCACCTAGCGTATCGCGCGTTCGCAATGATTATTCCTCTCTTCTACCTTCGTCCCGCTCCTTTTCTCTTCTTCTTTCCTCTCAACGACGTCTCTCTCTCTCTCGTTCCACCGGTGTATCCCCGTCTTTGTCGACGGACGCGAGAATCGCTTTGGGGTAGATCAAGAAGTCGACTACCGCGGACTCTCTTGGAAGACCACTCGACCAAGCAGCCTGATTGTTTGATCGGTATCGAGGACCGACTTCTTTCTTCTTCCATCCTCGCGCGCCAGCTACTTCTTTCTGTTCCCTGGACCGTTAACGGTCGACGAATTCCGCTGATGAGAGACGAGTCCTCGTTCGATCGAACTCCTTGATCCTGGCCCGCCTCGAGAGCCTCTTCGTCCTGCTACCCCATACCAATCCTTCTGTCCCATCTGCATACGCATCGGAATTCGTTAGGCTCTCCGACAATCTGAATCTGCGATCCTGACAAGGTCGAAATTGTTTCTTGAGATATTGCGATCACAAAAAATTTTAGAAAATCGAAATAGTCTTCTTGCATTTTGCAGGTCCTAATCGTAATGGCACATTTGACAGCGACCGTGTTAGAAGAAAAATTCAGTTTTCAAACTGAACTAATAATTCTCTGGATAAAATTGCACCATAAAGTTTTTGTGCACGCCGCAGCCGTCCGCTTTTTGGAATTTTACTGGAGGAATCCACCGTAGAAAAGGTCGCAGCGAACAATGACCCACGGACACATCCCCGTGTATCTTGTCGTCGGCTTGTTGACAAGCGACAGGCGGTGACACGCCTGTAAAATTGCTTCTCCGTTGGTGCGAAAGTTGCCGGGCTCGACGGGCACACAGGAGACAATTTTCGGGGGTGTGAAAAATATTAATAACCACCGCTGTTGCAGTAAGGGACGAAGGGCTTTCCGAGAGTAAGGGATGGCATAGAGAGAGAGAGAGAGGGAGAGAGAGAGTGAGTCGACGGCCGTGAGGGGGTGCCTGGGTCAGAGGAGGGGGTGGCAAGTGTTTCTGTCAGTTTAATAGCTTCGCGCCTCCCCCTCCCTTCTACCTTCTCCTGGCCACCCCTAGGACTCTCTCACACCCTACATGCGCACACTTTGCCACCGACATTACGGCATCGTCACTCTACGTGTCAGAAGTTGCGCTAGACCTAGAAGCTCTGCTTAGATCTGATAACCCTTTGATACTCCCGTTATTTATTACCCCTCCGCCATCGCCGTCATCGACGACGCCCGACGTCCCGCGTCCCCGAATCGATCACCCCGTTCTCGGCCAGGACGCCTGCCGAGAACCAGCCTGTGCACGCAGCCTGTGTCAAGGTGCCGCTTTATTCGACTATAACTTCCCCAATGACCAACATCTCGATGCTTCCAGACTCGATGCAATGACGGACATTCGCATAAAATAGATGCAAGCTATTACAAAATTGTTCTGTCGTCAGTCACGTCGAAATTGAAACATTTTCTTAGATTTATGGTCGACTGCAACGAACAGGCTACAGATCTAAATCAGTTGGAACATTAACACTTACTGTAACTCATTATTTTTTATTTAAATAATTATTTTGCCGAAGCAAGTATGTGTTTTATAATTTTTTCTTCTAAGATATGTTTACACAGATGTATACACATATGTATAAACGTATTTAATTTTCAAACGCAAAGAGATGCATAACGTTGAGTTTGAAATGACAAATTTATTTTATATTAACTACTGTTTGCTGCAATCGAGTGTAAATGTAATTAAAGTTCCAATTTCGACTTATCTCACGACAAGAAATATTCAAAAGGATGAGATAAATATATTATCGAAAGAATTTGCTTTCGAACATTCTTCTGTCCCGGATAACTGTGAAAGTTCGAAATCAGTGCCGCGTCCGCCATTTGTCAAAGCTCGCGATTTCGCGAAAGCTCGACGGAGGAGGTGAGATCTACATCGGAGGGCGCGAGGACGTTTTTATGCGGGTGTAAATCAACCCCCTGGCCAAATATCGCGCGGACGACGTTCGCGTTGAATGAACGAAGGGCACCGACATTGCCGGCCATAAAGAACGATATAACTGTACGCGACACATGTCTTCCCGCCTCTGAAACACACTGTCGGCCCCGCAACCTACCCCCGACTCGATTTTCAAGAAATGAAGATTTGTTTCGGCGATTTCCCGCGTGCTTATTATTTGCAACCGTTTCTCTCCCTCGCGATTTACATTCCACGAGAAATTCGAGCCAGGATTCTCTCGTTTCGTTGAATCACGAATAATTGAACGGTGTGTAGCCGTGTTTTTGTAAAACGGACGAAAGTGCAACGACTCGGATGCAGTTTCGGTTACGCGTTTTCGGTTGAACGTTATTCAAAAGCGACGGAGAAAGGCGTTTTTCGAAATTCTACTCCTTCGATTGACTCCGAAGAGTGACGCGGCCAGACCGCAATGAATTGTGAACGGTGGCCGTGGCGAGAAATCTAGACAGGCTCGTGACAGCTACTTTCCGAAGAAAAAGGTGACCGAGCCTGTCCAATAAAGATTTCGATGGTTGTTCCACTGACCCTGACTCCGCGTGGGGTCCACGCCGACTGCCATACTTTCTGGAGCACTTCTCGATCGAGGGTTCGGCCGGTGGAGAAAAAATTTTTCACACTCTGACATTTGACCTCTTCTCGACAGGGTAGCCTGCCTCTTCTGCCTTGCTGGGGAAAGCCCGGAAAATTTCCGTTCCCTTTAAATTCTGCTGCAGAAAATTTTAAACATACGTTCTACACAATACAATCAAGTATTTGATTCACCTTTACAAGTCTTCTTCCGGTCGATTAAAAAAAGTTTGTCCGTTTCCTGATTTCTGTTAAACTGTCTATATACCTTTGGGCTTCATCATCGAAGTCCGCAAGTTAATAACGAGAAGTTACCATTGCACTCTGACATTTGCCCTCTTCTCGACAGGGTAGCCTGCCTCTTCTGCCTTGCTGGGGAAAGCCCGGAAAATTTCCGTTTCCTTTCAATTCTGCTGCAGAAATTTTTAAACATACGTTTTACACAATACAATCAAGTATTTGATTCAACTTTAAAAGTCTTCTTTCGATCGATTAAAAAAAGTTCGTCCGTTTCCTGATCTCTGTGAAACTGTCTATATAACTTTAGGTTTATTTACGAGTAACATCGACTTTTTGGATTGAACCAGAAAAAAAGGATTTCGGATCGTCTCCAATAAAATGGAATCCAATTAACAACATTACTTTGAAGCGTCGATCACGAGTCTGATATCACAATACAAAGATCGAAGGAGTGAAAAATGTGTGCAGCTATTTAGAAGCCGATCAGTTAGTCTAAAGATCCTCAGTCAATACATTCTCGATCGATCACCCTCGGTGCACGTAGCACAAAGGATTTTTTCTCCGAGCGTTGGATCGTTGTCGAGTCGAGGGCTGATCTTTGACGTTCAACCACCGTCGTGTCTCGTTCGTTATCAGTGTCACATTTTCTGATTCCTCGTGTCCCCACCCCTGCGGTCGTTCTCTCCGCGAGAGACTTTCCTAGATAGAGAAGGAGAGAGCGCAGAACAAGAGAGAGAGCGCGCAGTTGGGTTCCTCCACCAGTGTAACTCGGTCTCTTGTCTCGTTCTCTGGTTCTCGCTCGCACTTTCGAGGGATGCTGTGCGGGACTGGTGGGGATCCGAATGCGATAGGGGTTGCTCCGCCCGTGGGCCAACCAGAGGTCTCGATGGAAGCGGCTCCGCCACACCCCGTGGATCGTCCCTGGCTTCCCTCGGGAGCCCTCGTCGTGCCATCCTCTTCTCAACAGATTTCGGATCCTCTAGTCTGCCAAGAGCCAGCTGACACGGAGCAGCGCTCTTCCCGTTATCCGTTTCTTATTTCGATCGCGTCTTCGCCGGGCCTGCGCCGCGGACCACATTCCGCTTCGGTTTTCCGCTCCGCAATTCGGCGCATTCCTCTGCGAATTCCGCTCGCGACTGCCCCCTGCGCGACCACACCGTTTCGCTCGCTCTTACCCCCCGCCGGGAATCTTTATCGCGTCGTCGACGATCATGCGTATCGATCCGCGGATCATGGACACGATCGGCAGCACGCGATTTACCGCGATCCCGTCGCCCGTCGACCAGTGTGTTCACGTGTGAGACTCCTGTGAGACACTCCTGTGACTCGACAACCATGTGTGGACTGTGTTAATCATCTTCTTCGCAACATTCTTTTTGGACTGTCTCTCTCACCCCCTCCACTTCGGCACAGATGAACTGTCTCGATCTATCACGGTCCATGGTCGATTTCAAGATGAACGGTAAGTTCCATTCACACCATCGGTGATTACTCGAATTTCGGAAACGGAATTTATTGGTACAGACGATCGAAGGTGAAGTGCGCCCGATAAAATGTTCGTGTCACGCTGCAGGAAATAACATCGATATCGCGGGCTTTCGCATTCGTATCTATTTTGATCGTATTCCGCTCCGATTAGAGACACGATCGGTTTTAATCGATTCGCTGAAGATCGTATCGTAGAGTGGTTTTCCGACGAGAATTTCGTCGCGGAGAGTTCGTTGGTACTGCTCGAACCGAGAGAATCGTCGCAGAAGGAAACCGAACCGCAGACTATCCGGAGTACAATCTGCAAAGATACGTTACTTTGTCTAATTTTAGTTTCTAACGAATTCTGTGATGACAGGCGTTATCGTTTGCTTTTGTCGCGGCTACGAAAGTATGAATTTAGATGTTGGATTTTATTTCGATCGTACTCGTGACGTTCTATTTTAATTAGACATGGAGATAAAGGGAATTTAGATTCGCGAACGGAATCGGTAAACGATAGGAGCTAATGGGTGCTAGGGCCTTATTCTATCACGATCCCCGTATCGCCAGGATGTCCTGTGCGGTCGAGGCAATGCGGTCTACTCGCGTCTGAATAGATTCGCAATTTGCTTAATTATCTTTTCCGGGATCCGCTGGGGAATATCTCCCCGACAGTTCCTCGGCTCCTTAATTAAACTGCTCGAGACTCTGTGCAAAAGTTAGTCGTCCTTGTAAATAATTAGACAATTCAAATAAAAAACGATCTGCCTTATTTATTTTAAATGTCTTTCTTCTTTTATCATTCGAACGAGATGGATATTATTATAAAGTCTATCTACCCGCTATTATCATCAGACTCTTTAAAAAAGTTAGTCGTCTTTGTATATAACTAGACAATTCAAGTAAAAAATGATCCGCCTTATTTATTTTAAATGTTTTTCTTCTTTTATCTTTTGAACGAGCCGGATATTATTATAAATTCTATCTACCCGCTATTATCGTAAATGCGTAAAACTCGATGGCTAATTCACGTAATCGAAGAAGCGAATCAAACAGTAACTCACAATCAGTACATTGGAATTTATGACCGAACTCTTTTCTTATCTTCGGTATAAGCGACACTCTTAATATGTATCATGGTCTGAATTTATTGGATGAACTGCAGAAAAGGATTAGGTACTCGATTCACCATTAGACGATTCACTGGCGAGAATGAAACGCTAATTTTCCGTATAATCCATACATTTTTTTTTAGCTAGAAAACCGATTGAGTTAAATAAAATGTCAATAGCGAATGAAATTGTACAATTGCTTTTGGTCTTGTACAAAGTCAAAGTCTCTCGGTTTCCAACTGAGAATTAATTAGTCTGACGACGCGGTTAAGAAACGGGCGAAATAAGCGGCGCGAGTGCGTTAATACGGTTTAATTGGGGCAACCTGTTTACCGGAGGGCGAAAGGGCCCACTGGGCAAAAAGTTGTCGGGGTCCTAGACTCTTCCCACGAGGAGTTTCGATTCTCTAGTAAGCGGGAGCGGGCACTCGAGCCCTAATCGCGTCGGAAGCCTCTCGAGCCGCTATCATCGGGGATAATATCGCGTATGGTTGAACAAGTACTCGTGGCCTCTGTCAAGGGAATGAAAACGTCGGAGCCACTCGTGTCCCACAGGAGTCAAAGACCCCTGGGCGTCAAGAGTTTCCCAAATATTATTGTTGCATCGTATCGACGAGTCGCTCGAGAGGTTCCTCGCGTTTTCTATCCGTGCGAGGGAGAAGAGATCGGCTCTTCTCAGTTCCTAACGACAAAGTCATTCTCTAGAGTTGTTCTACCACCGTTGTTTATTTCTCGACGTTGTTTATCCAATCGATCGGATATCCGTTTATCAAGGCTCGAATGCTCGCCGATTATATCCCTCCCCGGGTCGAGAGCTAGTTATCTTTACGATTATTCTTCTAAAGGATCCCACGATTTCCCGATTACCAGGAGGCATCATTCTCCAGGGGTTCACGTGCTCGTGTCCCCCACTATTATCGTCTGTCTCCGCGTTTTCGTGTCGATTAGCTCTCTGTTCGGGATCACCGTTTCCTTTTACGACTGGCTCGCGGCGCACATAACTCGGCGGATCCTTAATCCGTCAACTGTTTGTTCTCCCGGTTAGACCGGAATTGAAGCTGGCCCCGTAAAATTGATAATTTCCACGTTTTATTACACCGAACGCGATATCCCGTTTCTCGAGGAAAAACGTAAGAGAGAACGTCGATTGAATTGGAGAGAGGTGCTGGTTGGTTCCGGAACATCATAAAAGGTACAACAATGCGAGTGCCCTCTTCCTCGGATACACCTGCGCGAGTTTGTCGGCAATTTGCTTAGCCTAGCGGATTCACAGAGAGCTTAAGCTTGTTTGCAGAGGACTCTGGATCGTCGCAGGTCTCCATGTCACTACGCGCGACGAGACCGCAAACCTCTCCTAGTTTGCTTTTAGATAGCCGATACGCCCGAGGATATCTTTCGATTCGAAGATAACGCGGCTGGTATTAGAAGGGCCCGTCGTATCCGGTCCGGAGTTATACAAACAAATCCAGATTCGGAGGACTCTGTTTATTTATTTATTAATGGTTTATTTTTTAATGTGGTCGCATTAACATCTAGGTCATTAGCTACCACGTGGTTTACAAACAAATATATATTACATTTTACTGAAAGGGTTACAGTTAATATTAACAAAAATTTATAGTAATTCATAAATGCCGATAGATTTAAAGAAAGGAGGACGAAAATCTGGATCGTTGGTCACGATTTTGTTTGGTTATCAGGAAGTCGTGGGTATATCTTGAGTGAGAGGACTCTGTACGACGGTTCACGAAGCTTCTTCGTGAAATCGTCACTGTCGTACGAGAGAATGACACGTGGACGTCGATCGTTTCGAAGAAATAATCGTAGTTCGTACGTGTGGTCGTGGCGAGATGTTTAACGAAAAACCAACGCTCGGGAGAAGGGGACAATAAAATTCTCGGCTTATCGCGTCAAACATCCTTGGTTCGGGTGTCGCATCGCAACGCACGCTGAGCTTGTGACTGTGAAAACCGACCGGCGCGCCGGTCTCGAGGAGATAGTGTTCTTCGATTGCCACTTGTCCTTGTGTGCCTAGGATTTCGTCCAGCCTCCTCGTGCGGGAAAAACAACGGGGGTCTAGGCAAACAAACCGTTCCACGCCGACATCCATTTCTCTCGCGTTCACTGTCTCTCCCTCGGAAACTAAGGGGACCGACGTTTCCCGCGGCTCGTGCAATCCTTCGATTCTGACTGTCTGTTAGACTGCGGATTTTATGCGTTTAATGTATAATTTATGTAGTTATCATAAATGTTTGTTAACTACAATAAACTGTACATTGATTTACTTGAAATCTTCGTCTGAAACAAATTTGCAAAAGTGTACCTACTCTTCAGGTTAGAAACAATGAAAACCATAAAAATGTTGTTATTCTTATCGATCATATGATTGTTAAACCATAAATGTTCGTTAACTGCAATAAACTTTACATAGATTTACTTGTAATTTTGGGCTGAAAAAATTCACAAAAGTGTACGTACTCCTCAGGTTAGAAAAACTGAAAACCATAAAAATGTTGTTAGTATTATCGATCGTATGATTGTTAAAGTATAAATTTTCCTTAACTACAATAAACTATACATTGATTTACTTGTAATCTTCATCTGAAAAAAATTCGCAAAAGTGTACGTACTCCTCAGGTTAGAAAAACTGAAAACCACAAAAATGTTGTTATTGTTATCGATCGTATGATTGTTAAATTAGAAAAAAATATTAATGATGCTGAATAGATCTCCACAGAAGTATTTCTCCAATCCCACCTGTTACAAACAGTCCACAGAGAATTTAGAATTCAATTTCCTGAAAAGTTGAACATCAATTGCGATTGGAAAAAAGTTCAATTTGGCAGCTAGATCTCATTCTCCGGGATTATGGGTGGGCCAATTTATCCGTGGATGATCGTACGAGCGGTGGCCGCTGTTTAACGCGTGTCATCTTCGTTGACGATGAAACGGGAGCCGATGTGTCTTCAAGTTGAGTCCTCTGATGGTACGATTTCTTGTTCCAGGAAGCAGCGACGAAGGCGAGTCGACGTCTGGCACGCCGGTCGGTATCGGTGCCGGTGAGAACGCTGAGATGGAGGAAAACGGGTCGATTCGAGGCGGTAGCAACAGCAACAGCAACAGCAACAGTGGTACCAGTAACCCTGTGTACAGAGACCTGAAGGTCCTGCACGCGACCAGCGCCCACGATGTCCCGCAGGACTACAATCCTCAATCCAGGCCCGCTTATCAACGAGGCTACTCGCCAGCCATGGACAAGCAACCAACCTACGAAAAGGATCAGCACAGAGCATCGTCCAGAGAAGACGAGAAGTCCTGGGACTACGAGAAAACCGATCGCAAGGACTACTCCAGGTCCCGGGACGCTTACAGAACCGATTCCTATCGTGAGTAAAAAGGATTTTTTCCCTTTGAAAGTAGAACCGCTGCCACGTCATCGCACCGGCTAATTGCGTAAATTAGAATACTGGGTCAACCGCGGCTGTTAATGTTACGAATTACGGTGTAAATTGTCGCGAGACGTGGCGCTTAATTGTCTGGATTAGAATAGTAGGTTATCGCGGGGCGAGCCGGTTATCGAGAGGATTTAATTTACTAAATTACGATGTGGCTGCTAGCGGTCTTGTAGTTCTAGGTGTTATTGTTTCCTTGGATCGCATGCTAATTAGGTTTATTATGCAAAGCGTTCGACTACGTGTGTCAGATTGTGAAAAGAGCGATTTGAACAAATTCTGAAGACGAACGTTAAGAACGAGGTATTTAATTAACGAAAAGAGCTGATTCGTTGTTTTCACTTAAAATGCAACGTCATTGAATATTATGGAAGATTTTGCTGATCGACGCAAGGGGAGAGATGGAAATTTATTATTATTATTATTTATTATAGACGGGCGCAAGCCCTCTTTACATAAGTATTTGAAAATTTTGCAGAGATTCAATGAAAAAATTAATACTGTTATAAATAGTGCATGATTGTTGCAATAATGCAATTATTAGCTATATTAATAGCTTGAAAAGCTATTCTTGTTCTCACTTCACGTTCCGGTACGTAAAAATTGATTTATTTAAGCAGAGAGGAACAATCAATATGATTATTAATTAAATTAAAAATAAAGCTCTGGTCGGATATTATTCTTGGAGCAGATAATGGTTCTAGGCTTTTTAAGAAATGTAAGAAAATGCTCGACACATTCAGTCGAACACGGTGTATCGTAGTGTTTACGATGTCTACGGTGGCTTTGCCGTTCGCAGAGGACGCGGTGAAGCAGGAGCAGAAGGAGCCGTCGAGCCGCGAGTGGGTGTCACCTGTGCCGGAAGTGGAGGTGGGAGGTTCATCGCCCGGAGGACCTCAGGTTCGAGCGAGGAGAGACATTCCACGGGGTGCAAGGTTCGGCCCGTTCCTCGGGAAATGGGCTAGCGAGCCTTTCAACCCCCGCTACGCGTGGGAGGTGAGTTGCATTTCTTGCTTATCGGCTCCGTCGTCGTCGCGATGTTATCCCAGATTTTCGAGGCGCGGATAAACGAAGCCGAGCGTGTATCGACAAGCTCCCGACCGTTTCAGAAATCTCGTTTGAGGAAACGCGCCCGGGAAACCGAGTCGAATAATCTCCGTTTAGGTCGTGCGTTTAGGGTCGCCCGCAAAACCGAGGATTCGCAGGCGATATCATCTCGCGGCCGGGCTCCTCTTCCGACCGTTTGAAAGATGATCGATCTGTTTACGGCTCGGGATCGAACGGAGGAATACTCTGCCGGAAAAACCAGTGTTGGTGGGCTTGCTATCCTGCTATAATCCCGGGTATTATCCGGCAGATGCCGAAGACGAGAGAAAGAGGGATAGACAGAATCGTCTCCTCTCTTCGACGACAGACACCTGGTCGGTTCGTTCGTCGAAGGTGTCATCCATGTTGACAGATCTGTCAATTGGCTTACCTCGGACAGTTTTCCCTACATCTCTCTTTCACGATCCAGTTCTGGAAATTCTTTCGAGACTGTCTCCGTGTTTAAGTCGACCGTGAAATCAATGGTTCGGAGTCAAAATCGGAAGAAACCGTCCGTTAAATCGTTCTAGCAGGAGAACGTGGGTAGCACGTTCATTCCGAAAACCGATCGAAATTGCGACTATAATAAAATCACCGGTAATGCCGGTAATTTATTAAATTTTCCTCTGATTATATCGGGTCCGCTCGCGAAAAACGCCGGCCATTATAAAACGGGATTATGGCAGTGAGCGAGTCCGGCGACTGGACGGCAGCGCGCACCGGTCCAGGGGGTGTGATAGATATGATAGCGGCAGCGTTATGTTACGTTAGCGCATGTCGCACTGACAAAATGTAAATGGCGCCATCCATCTAACTGCCGACAAAAAGGCAGCCGGGGCCAACTGTCGGACCGGCGATTACAGGATCGATTAAAGCCAAACTACCCCTTCGTTTCGTCGGCCCGATCTATCAACCCCACGCGCGCGCGAACGTGCGAGCACACGACCGGAGAAACGAGAAAGCGGAAAGCATCGCCGACGGAGATCTCCGTGCGGCGACCGTTGAATTCTCACCGTGTTTACGGATGTGTTCACGTTATAATATGTTTTCGCTCTGTGTCGTCGACGATTTTTCGGGAGAAGGACGCGGTGGTTACGAGGGGAGGGAAAAATGATTTTGTCCGTTCGAAATCCGTGGAATCGCTGAAACCGCGATTTACATCACACAGTGCTCGTAACGAACCCAACCGTCGAGCGTGATCCTTTTCTGAAATTGGAGAAATCTAGGAGGGATCCCTTTCGCTCGATTCGCACGCTATCCCCTAAGCCTAATCCTTTTCTCACATTCCCCGGGAAAGAGCGAACTTCTCTCGCGCGGTCGAAGGGGATGGAAAAACGGTATCGTCGACGCGTTCGATTTTCTGCGACGGAAACCGACGCGCCATTTCGGAAAGGTTGCAGTTCATTTAAACTGTTACGCGAAGAAACAATCGTTATATACAAGAATACTTTTTATACGCTGCACACCTCAACTCAGTGTTTCGTGTTACGATCTCGTTTCGAACGCTTTACTGTTGTAGGTAACGCTAGACTGCGAGTCTTTATGCAGAATAAAAAGGTGATCCTAGTAGAATGGATTATTGATTTCCCTGGAAAATAAAATATAAATATAAACTGCCTGTAAACAACTGTTTTAAATGTCGCTTACTCATTTTTCATGTTCATTATTATGATTATTATTATTGACATTATTATTATTACTATATATATGTTATTATTGATTATTACTGTTATACTTATTCTACTATTAATTATTAGTAATTGTAGACATTACTCGGTTATTATGAGTGCATCAAACCCGCAGTGTAATTATCGTGAACAGAGTTTCTGGAGCGAGAAGATAGCGAATTAGGCGTGTCGCGCGAATAGACTTCGGCAAGAGGGTGCAAAAAACGATCCCCTAAATCGAGCATTTTGCCCGCATTTCGTGGACACTTACGGTACGCACACCTGAAACGGAAGGGAGACGGTTTGGAAGGGAGGTATCGGTGGTACGCCACCTGCCACGCTGGCCGATTCTCGTTTTTCGGATCCTCCCGGAGGGCTGGCGACAAGAAACTGGCAGAAAAGACCGGAGGAAGAGCTAGAAAGGGGAGGATCCACTTTTCCGGTTGCGTTTTGCTCGGTGACGCGTGATCCGCAGAGTCGCGGCGTGCCTTCGTGGCGACTAAACCAATCTTAGGCTTAGCTCACTCGTCCGTGAGACCCTCGCGTCGAGGGTACCGCTCCAATTTGCCGAGTGATCTCGAGAACCCACCTCAAATGATCAATCTTGTGGCGTTTATTGCATCGGTCGCCCTTGTTACGCTCTTCCAGTGCGATCCTATATTTATTGGTTATCCTGTATTATTTTAACCTTTCTTCAATATTTTCTCGTATCTACAAGTCTGTTGACTGTCTTTCTGAGAAGCGAAATTCTTATTTGAATAGGTGCCGGGAAGAATGTCCGGGAAGAGTGTAGAAACATTATGGTTTTTAAAATTTTATAGGAGTGCAACTTTGAACTTAAACCTGAATTGCAATAATGAAAACCAGCGGAAAAGGATACAAGCCTTTGTTCCATTGGAAAAAGATTGAAAGTTGAAAGACTTGTTTAGCGATTTGTTTTAGTAAATGTTAAAGCGAAGTAAGTAACCTAGTTGCGCTTCTATAAAATTTAAAAAATCTGGCGTAGGCTTCGTAAATTTGCATTATTATCTATGAAGTAATAATGTTGTTCACCAGGAATGCATGCTTTCGCAATAGTCAGTATTTCCATACGGATCACGAGGGTCCGGTTCCGCGATGCATAGAATCGGGCCACCCCCTCGAAACTGCCGTTCGCTGCTCGTTGATCGGCATATTGGAAGCATCGGCGATTCTTCCGCGTGATCGCTGACGACCCCTCTCGAGGTCTCTCCCTTTCTCTCTCTTTTTACGAGAGATCGAACGCGAGCAAAGAGATCGCGAGAGGATCGACAGAGAAAGAAAAAAAGGAGTGGAAGATCGGTTGTTTTTCATAGTGAAGCGGGCGCACGCGGCCCGACGATCGCGCGGACCACTTTTCCGTGAAATCGGCTGGAAAGCCGCGCCATTAGCGGCGTATGTCGCTGACAAATCATATAAATGGCGACACTCGACGAAGCGTGTCCTCGCGTAAACCGCACGAGAGCCACCCCACTGTCCAATAATGAGAGGAATCGAGCTCACAAAAAGAGAACGCGCGCGGCGGTTTTTTTCGAACCACCCTCGCTCACTTTCGCAAAACATCCCCGTTTGGGAACGTTACTTCATGGTAAACCGCTCCTCCAACAATTATTGAAATTCTCCTAAACAGCTGCAATAAGAAACAGTGAAACATACTCAAAAATACTTGAACTTTTTATGTTCAATTACAATAAAATATTAAACCATGAAAATATTGGAATATTATATTTCATTTTCGCAATATGAGCATAATGAGTGGGAATAATTGGAGCTTCTCTAAGAATTCGAATAGAACTAAGTGCTCCTGGAAAATGAATTAATAACGACCAAAGAAAGAAATTTCTTCCTCTTTCGCACCCCCTTATACTTCTCGATATTGAAGCAGACAATTTTTATTTTCAATAAAAATCCACAGTCCAGCCGTGTCAGTTTTAACGGTGAAATCATTGATCTATGCGAGCGGCTGTAACCATTTGATCTGCGACCGCATAAAGGGACGCTCACCAACGGTATTTAGGGCAGATTTAGCGGTAATCGGCGAGCGCATTACGCGCGCACCCTTCTCGTGTTTCCTGGAGAAACGATCTTCATTGAAATAACAATGTCCGGAGAGCGGACTGGACTGGTTTTCCTCGCACGCCCACCACTTATGCGAGGGCTTCCGCAAGGATCCTCGAGGAACGTAGGTGGTTCCCTTATTGTGGATATTATTAAATTCTTGGCCGATCCGTATGCATGTAGACAATCGACGTGTCCGTCGTTCCGTCGGTACAATGCATAACACCGGCGCCCCATTATTCGTGGACATTGTCCAGGTGAACTGGTCCTAGGGGCGTTGCTGGAGGTCAAGCCCCGGAAGTGATTCGACAATGAGCCACATTATGCTCGACCCCCTTTGCTTCTCCACCTTCTCCAGGACTCGGTTCCTTGCGTCGACGTAGGCCTTCCTCGATTCGCGCGTCGATTCTTTCTCTCCCCCTCTTCTTTTCGCAAGCATCGCCGAGTTTCGCGAATCGGCAGAAGGGTGTTGAGGCTCGACACCGACTGACCTTCGATTTCTCAAGGCGTAGGGTTACCGGGACCCGTGATCCACGCCATTTGAATTTCTGTAACCCGAGAAAGAAGCGGCCAGGGAAAAATCGACAGGAAACAAGTGACAATCAAGTGGCGCGGGGAATACTCGGCTTTGTGCCACCGGACCAGGATCCCCCGGTCATCATGCGAATCGCGCACCGGTCAACGGGGTAGACTCGGACTCTCGCAACCCTTCTTAGAAACATTTCTAGCATTCGGCAATCTATCCACCGATAAAATCGTATTTTGAAAATTTCAGTTGTCAATAGCGATCAACTTCCAATCCATAGTTTCTTTTAGACAATTATTTCAAAGAAGACATTGCAATCCTTCGGAAGGCTTGTAGACATAAGAAATTTCTATAAGCTAAATTGTTTATTGGGAATATGGGATAGATAAACTGAATCTGATTGACGAATGAACTATCATTTATTTATTTTAATACTCAAGAAACAAAAGTAACTTATGAAGTAGTATTCAAATGTATTAAACAAATTCATTTTTGTTTTATCGATTATACTATTTGAAATAAACCAACATTGTTAACCTTTCCAGAAAGTCGGACTAATTTCTCAGACGTTGTTGCTTGAAATCTTGCAGTCGAATACTCTTCCGTCGGATTTAATAACTGTTAGAATGAATGGAGGAAGTGTCGAATAAATGAAATTGGGAAATTCGGAGCGGAGCGTTGCGAAATTTCCGTTCGGTATGCACCGGAGGGCTGCATACGTTATCCTTGGCAAGGACGAGAGTGCAAGGGGCGGCTAACTAGCCCTTTTCTCGAGGACCGGGTTTTTTTGATTGACGGGTTTGGTCAGGCTCGCTCGCGGCCGCACCTTCTCCTATTATGTTAATGCACCTATGACACAGCTTTGTACCGTCCGAATGGTTAACGTGTATATTTTGACATTTAAATTCTACCGGCAACGAGTTTCTAGGCCTATTTCCCCTCGAGCGAACCCTTGCTGTTCCGTTTCTCCGTGACTTTAGAAAATTAAAGAAATGTTCCGCTTCTTCGGCAGACGATTGTCCCTTAGATATTGCTGGATCTCGTTGCGCACGAGTCCTCTCCGCGTTCCTATAAATCTCGTTCGGCCTTCCGTGTGTACTTTTGCCGAAAAGAGCCGGCACGCACCGAGATTCAACTGTAAGGCTTTAACCGGGGCTTTCTTTCTGTGAAACCAGCTGTAAACCGGGCTGCTCTCTCTCGCTTCGCCACCCTATCGTACCCCTTGGCTTCTCGTTTCTCTGGGGTGGCAACCGGAGGGTGATAAATCTCGTCCGCTCGTTACCCCACTATCTGTCGATAATAGACATAACAGACACGTGTTGCCCGGTCGCCAGGCTGACCCGGCTGTCCCGTACAATGGAGACGCGTCCTAGGAATCATCGTCTTCAAAAGACATTGCTCTCCTCGACACTCCTCGTCCCTCGGACCTTCGACCCGTTGCAATCTACCACCCCAGTTGACACCAAAGATATCCCGGACGACATCTCGTTGCTCCGGGGAGTCTGCAGTTTATTAAATTTATTCGACGACTATTAGGGTACGAGCTGCTTTCAATTAACGCGCTCAACGCCCCGCGAATTTTCTCTGCTACACACGAGTTCCGTTTGTCTCGGTCGTACAAGTTTATTTTGTTATTTTGTTTGACGTTAGTTAATTTATTTAATTATTTATAATCCAGTATATCGTTTTTATTCGACAGGAAGGATCATTAAGACGTGGCTAATATTTATTAATAAAATTGTTCATAGAAGTGATCGACATTATCAAATATATAGAAGAAATAATCTAGTTAATTTCGGCAGTAATGAATCGATACTGAACGCCATTGAATTAATGATAATTAAATGTTCCTCCTAACCGACAGACTGCAGCGAAACTGGCTTTCTTCTTTCGTTATATGTTTAATACGAGTACATCGTTTTCATTCGACTGGAAGGATCGTTAAGACGCGGCTAATATTTATTAATAAAATTGTTTATAAAAGTGATCGACGTTATCAAAGATATAGAAGAAATAACGCCATTGAATTAATGATAATTAAATGTTCCTCCTAACCGACAGACTGCAGCGAAACTGGCTTTCTTCTTTCGTTATATGTTTAATACGAGTATATTGTTTTTATTCGACTGGAAGGATCGTTAAGACGCCGCTAATATTTATTAATAAAATTGTTTATAAAAGTGATCGACGTTATCAAAGATATAAAAGAAATAACGCCATTGAATTAATGATAATTAAATGTTCCTCCTAACCGACAGACTGCAGCGAAACTGGCTTTCTTCTTTCGTTATATGTTTAATACGAGTATATTGTTTTTATTCGACGGGAAGGATCGTTAAGACGCGGCTAATATCGCGAATTTGAAACGGGCTGCGTCGTAAGGGGCGGTTCGAAACTTTGCGAGTTGATAATAAACGCATTGGCTCCCTGGTTTCTCATTGTCACCGGTCTCTCTCCGCTTCTCTGTCCCCTCGCCAACGTGTTCTCCCTCTGACGGTCTCTCCCGTTCTCTGTCTCCGGCGTTTAGGTAGTTCCATGGGGTTGACGGCGGCAGAGACGCCGGATAGGGCCTCGCCGTGTGTAGGAAGCCGTTCCTCGTCTTCGCCGGTGTGAACTTAATTGAACTTGTTCGCCAACTCATAACGAGAAGTCGAGCAAGTGCTCTCTCCCGGTTATAATTTACGGGAAACAATCGCCGCCTTTGATGTGCCGCCGATTGTCTCGGATCTGCGGGACCGGTTACTCTTTGCCCGGAGAAGAAGGGGGCCCGACGCGACACGGCCGGGTACATACAACGGAGACGATTACCTACCCAACCCCCCTAAGAAATTTCGAAATCTTCCACAGATCCGATCCTCCCACCCCCGCAGAATTTCTGTCCTTTGACGGAAACAATGTCTCGGCCGTTTGATGCGGTAACCACGTAGTTAACGATTACAAAGTTGCATAGGATTTTCGAAAATTGCTCCTGCTGGGTCATGCTCGATAGAATTGAGTAAAAAATAATTATTATACTTAGAAGCACTTTCGTTTCGTCATTTCCTTTAGCTGTCTTCAAATTGTAGAAAGCAATTCTGTAATTAATTTTGAAATATTCCTCGGTACGAGGACGTCGTCCCAATTTTTCGATTTTAATGACCTTGAAATATGTTCATCAAGATCATCATTCTGAACAATATTTTTCCCTGTACATGTTTAACTATTGTTAATACTATATTGAATTGTCTCTCTTTGATTTTCATGTATCAACATAGGCGATTGCTTAACAGCGTTTCTAATCAAACACAAAATGAATAACGCAGGTATACAATATACAACATGTACATAAAGGATTTTCGTATGCGTGGTCGTCTCTCCGACTCCTCTATGACATAACCACAAAAACTAAAATCGACCTTGACAACATATTTCAAGGTGAAGAAGCTCATAAAATAAATAATTACCAATTTCTTCTAAGATCCAATTACTTCAGAAAATCCTCCCAGAAACAGTTCCAACAAACAATGAGGATGCATAGGTTGGTGGCCAGGTGTACGTTTAATTTACAAAACTGGGGTTCAGTTTAATGCACCATGGTCTCCGTTCGACACTGGTTCGGTTAATGAACTTATCATTAAATTTGCATGTCGTTGTCCATAATATTCATCGCAGGCGAGCGTTCTGCTCGGCCGCCGCGGTGCATTCAAAATGCAAACTCAATCCCGATCGCGACTCGAAAAGCAATCAACGGGGCCAGTCATTGTTTCCCAGCGGGAAAGAACGGGGGGTAGAGAAGAAATCGCGTTTCACGGGGACGTTTGATCAATTCGATGATATCCGTGTCGTTTTTATCAAATTTACGGCCGTCTGTATTAAACTTCGTAGCATTTGGAATCGCGTTGGTTGCGCGACGATTTCTCGGATTAACCGGAGCCGTTGAATTCTTCAGCGTAGTATCGCTCCCGAATGCCACCGCGAGATTGGCAGAATTTGCAGCTTGCGATCACTCGCGCGGTTTGACAGATTGTATGCACACGGGCAGCGCACAGGTTCCGCCACAATGACCGAACTAATCTGGTCAGGTTCGGGGAGGTAGCCTAAGTTCAATATACACAGGAATACACTGCTGCCTGGAGGCGTTTCGCGTGTGTGCCTTCCGCTATTGGTCTGCATTAATCACGACGCCGCCGGTAAGCCTGAGCTGCGCGGTTTCCGACCGTCGACTTAATTGTCCCCTGTGTTCCGGAGGGATTCATGAATCGGGATGCACTTGCGTGGAGAAACACACCGGGTTCGCGTAACGCAGCCCTAATCACGACTATCGGCTAATTAGATCAGGGCTTTGCTCAGCTCCCGGCGATATGTCGAGACTTGTTCGCCAGCTTCCAAGAAGCTTAGCCGACCCGATCATTCGCCAAAGGAGAAGACGTCGCGCGATCGATTCCCTTTTCCCGAGAAACTGGCCAAAATGCAATTTTCGAAGTGCACCAGTAACAGGATGCTGCAGTACATTTGTTATACGTACAGGGAATCACGTTTATATTCGGATACTTTTGAAAGCACGCTTATATTGAAATCGAATTTTAAACCACTTCCCGATGAGCTGGAGACTTCACATTTTCAACATAACTAAGAACTGGATGACAATGCAAAATTAAAAAAAAGAGATTTTTTTAAAAGACTGTGCGTTTAGGATTTAAATAATATTTTTAAATATTACCCATATAGCACACATATAACCCACTTCGCACCGAAGGAGCTCAGTTTACTTACTGGGTTGGTTTGGATTAGATCAGGTGGGAGGGGTACTACTGAATACGCTTAGTAGTAAAGACTAAAAAGTAGAGAATAAGAAAACATTTTAAAAACCAATTTATATTAGAATGCACTAATAAGGAGAAAATATTTATAGTCACTAATATCTAAAAATATTAGTTTCTCCTTTTCAGTGCATTCTAATTTAAGTGTGGTTTGTAAAATGTTTTATTATATATGTTTTTCATATTGGTTCCTAGGAATTGGATTAAAAAGAAAATTTTAAATACAATAAAAATATATGTTGGAAAAAAGAATCTCACGCACAAAAATTATGAAATAGCTTTGATTCTAGTCTTCTGTTTTCCTCTTAACTATATCGTCCCGATTTTAGGGGGATGGCTTCCGGTCTCGAGGAGAATCGAATCAGCCGATTTTGGCAAATTTTCTGGCAGGCCAGCCTCTCTAATGATCGATCATATAAGGGGCTGGCAGTGACGCGACTCGGATATAATTTATACCGTTAGATAGGCCGAGGGTAGCTTCCCTTAGAAATACGCTGGATGGGGGTTGAAAGAGGTTCCGAGTCGGTCGGGGGTGGCATCTGTTTCGCGTTAGACACGGGTCGAAGGGCACCGTTTGCTCCGTCATTACTTGCATTACTTTCCTGCTACGAGTCAAGTGGGTCAAGTACGGGGAAACGCGTGTCCAATCTCTGGGAAACACGGCGAACCAATAATCTCTCGACGATATGGAAACTTCGGGACCAAGATGTCACTTGTATCGTGTAGACGCTATTCCCTGATCTGTTATATCGAACGTAGAAAATGGTACAGAGTGAACGATTCTATTATCGAACTTTTATAATTTCATAACCTGATAAAAATAATTATGCAAGTAAAAATAAATTTTTAAAAAACACCACGTTTTTAAAAATGAACTAAAAAGTATAAAATAATTTTTCCTAGTCGCATACCGATTCCTGACCTCGTACAAACAGTGGTGAAAATTAGTGATTGTGAATTTTGAATTGCTATGAAAATATTTGTAAGATTTGAAACGAAAACCGTGGTGGTTTTTAAAAATTTATTTTTCTGGTTGATTCGGTTCCAAACACGGTACAATTCGGAGCATATTAACCTGTTTAATCCTCGACACAGTAGAACCTGAAGTATACGAGCTAGTCAGAAGGAGACCCGTGTGTTTGGATAACAGAAAAATTACCTACTTGCAATTCTAAATCTGTCCTGATTCAAATATGCTCCGAATAACGTCGTGTTTGAACTCATTCGAATCAGCAGAATCTCTCAAACACGTTCTCTATAGTTTCATAAAGAAATAACTAAAACCCAAGAATATCGTCACCAGGTTCAATTACGTTTCTTGGCAATGAAGTTTCCAAACGTTGGTTAAATCCTCCGCAAAACGTGCATCCGTAAGAGACGTCGATCGTCTTCCGATTGGCGTCGGACGATCGATTAAGTACCGATACGCTCGCGTAACAAGGAGGATGATTTATGGCGGACGGAATACAGCGCGATTGGTTATCAAAAATGCAATTAACCTTCGCTCGGCGAATCGGTCGAATCCGTTTCTGGCGGTGTAGGAATTAGTGCATTTCGAGTAGTTCGCGCATGGCGTCGTCGTTGCTCTCGAGGATGAACGAGATGGAGCGGTGACTGCAAGGAGCTTGGCTCGTCCCAGAAATTAATTAAGGAGTGACTAAGACTGCCGGAAGGCTCCGTCAGTCGCTGAGAATCGTCCCTCCTCCCATCGGGAGGGGAAGGCTTTAAACTGCGCGAGGAAATTAAGCAAAGATGTCGCCAACGGTTAATGCCGCGTTCGGTCGGGGGATTGCGTTCGAGCTACGCGACGCACGGAATCGTAAACAGTCCTGTTATTTAGGGGATGATAATTGACCGTTTCGCTCACCCCCGCTGCGGGACGCCCAACGAATTTCTGGAAACTCTGGGAAATTCGACGGGGCGCGGCAGCTTGTTCGTGCCTCTTTCTCTTCCGAAGAGGCAGGGGAGAGTAGCATAGAATTCGATACGCCATTGTTGCGTCCAATCACGATATTAACAGCCGCTTCGATCATCATCCCCTCGTTGATCGCAAGAACGAGCTCTCGCGATTCTCTTAGCGGCGATGTCACGCTACTTCTTTTTTATTTAGAAATTCCTAGTCAAAACTGTGCATATACACACTTATATCTCTCGCACGCCTTACAAATATGTTCCCTATTCTAAAAACAAAAAAAAACCTTCGAATACGGTATACCCTAGCCTAAATACGTTTGAATTTATTTATTTGTAAAAGTACGAATTTCCTAAGACTTTATATGGCGTTAACTATGTCACGCTACTTCGATAGCTGACAAAATGGTGTTTCAAAAATTGTTATCGATCCGCTTCGATGCGTGAATAAATCCTCGAGAACCGTTCAAGAACAAGCCCTCGCAGTCCTCTTAGCGGCGACGTCACGCTGCTTCGATAACTGACAAAATCCTATTTCAAAAATTGTTATCGATCCGCTTCGATGCGTGAAAAATCCTCGAGAACGGTTCCGCAAAGTTCCGACTGGTGGTTCACGGCACCGGGAAAGAAGCCGATGGGAGATGGGTTTTCCCAGGCGGGGAGGACACGCTGTGTCGGCTAAAAGCATTTTTGCGTCGGCCATCACGGGACTATCATACGCTATCGATCCGTTTTATTCATAACTTCCGTCCCTGGTCGGACACGCTTCGCCCTCTCCTCTCGGCGGTGCCATAAGTTAGCCGTGGACAATGAATGCCGCTCATTTATTCTCCCACCCGTTTAACTCTTCTCCGTTTTGCACAGTTTCATCCATAGGTGGCGCTCGATCTTTGCATCGATCTACCGATTTCCGATCCAAACTGATCGGTCCTGGGAAGACCGGAGCGGAGAGATATCGATTATTGTATTCCTTTGTATTATTATTATATCAAGTCTTTATAAAGATAATTATTAAAGCCATTTTCTACACTCTCTACAGAAGGTTTAATCGTTGTATCATTTCGATAAGATTGCATTTATTTTATACAATTTTCCTATTATCTGTGAGAAAGAAATTTTTATATGCAACAATTTAATGTACGAGTTTGACTTCGAATGATAGCTGTCAATAATTGCCACACAATTCGTCTCCGAATCGTGTGAATGGTGGCGTCCCATTCACAAAGTCCCGGGAAGAATCGTGAAAGATCGAGGGATCCAGGTAGGGATCCGCCACGATATCTTAATTTTGTGAATGGACACGTTCCACGTGACGGGCCAACTGGCCGGATAGTGAGTAGAGGTGTCGCTCGACGGCAAAGATCACGATCAAGGATCAGTCGGTGCTCGGTGGTAGATCCTTCGGAACCTCGTCAATTATGAAGGTCCATTCAGGAGGATCCTGTAGGATCTGCCGCGCTGTCTGGCCGGCCTAACGTTCTCCTTTCTCGTAGGGTATTTTCGGTAAAACCCGGACCGCTGTTGAGCGATCTTTCGTCGATTCGTTTTTGTTGGAGGTGTGAGGTTACAATGGAAAAGGAGACGATCGCGTGTTTTGTGCGAGACACGGCTGTCCTGCCGGCCCCATGCTGCGCAGAAGAGGATTCCTCTTCTGACAGAGCGTCCAGCGGATCTTCGTCTTTTCCAGGACATTCCAGGACGCAGAATGTCCCAGTTCTGAGCGGGTCGGGATCTATAAAAATCGTGGTTAGGTCTTTGGAATTATTTTTCAGAGACTCTCGTTCTTTTGACAATCATTTACACAGGCACACATTGACAAGACAAATCATTACAAGTAACAGTTGACAATCTTTCCAATCATTCCAGTCACTCTGAATTTTTATTATTTTTGTACCAAGTATTAACCATTTAGAATTGCACCCTCACAATAACAATTATTTTTAATTTGATTAATAATCATATTGATCGCATTATGTACTATTTTGTTTCTTTTTCTTTGTCTTTGTGCACATGTTCTGTCTTTCTTATTGGATAAGTAGTCTTGTATCTTTCTCTTCCTTTTTATTTTCTTTGTAAATACTTATGTAAAAAGGGCTTCTGCCCGTCTATAATAAATAATCATAATTAGTAAAAGAGATTGTTCCAATATACAGACATACATTGCAACCACTTACAATAGTTGACAAATTTTCCAATCAATCCAATCACTCTGAATTTTTATTATTTTTGTACGAAGTATTCACCCTTCAGATTTGCACCCACACACTAACAATTAGTAAAAGAGATTATACCAATCGAAGAACTGTCTTCCAAAACACATTTTAAATTACTCATTTAAAACCCTAGAAAGTTGTTGATAACAAAGAAGAAAAATTCGCGGCACAATATGTCAATTTCGAATAGCATTGGTAAACATACAAACTCACAGTTTAATTGCTTAAACAATTGGTTCTCTTTCGCCGACAATGCCCGCGACCGGTGATTGCCCATTTGGCACAGAAAGCTCGGAAGGGTTTAAGTTCTCGCAATTTTCCCATTTTCCTTCGTGTTCTGTGTGCACGCGGTATCGAAACGAGGTTCGTCGTTCAATTATCATCGCAAGCCTCGGCTAAGCGTCGATTTTCCGAGTACGGCGACGAAAAGAGAGAGAGAGACGAGGCGAGAGTGTTCTCGCAGAGAGAAATCGGTGCGAAAGCCGCGCGGGTGTAATTAAAATGGTCGCGCATTTCTGCCAATTTTAGCAATTTCGCGGCGGCGCGTGCTTGCGTCGTAACCGGCAAAGAGGCTCAAGGAATCATGCAATTATAATTTATTCGCGTGGCGAGCCCGCGCTTCGAGCAGCGCCGAGCTGAAGCGAAGCGAAGCAGAGCAACGCGGAGCAATGCGGAGCGGAGCAGTGTCTCGCTCGGTTCTTTTTCCACGTTTCTCTCTGCTCGTTTGTTTCCGCTTCGGCCTCGTTTGTCCGCGTCCTCAGTACCCTTTTCCACGATCGCTTTTCCCGCGTGTCCGTCGACATTGTGCCGAGATAATGCTCTCCCGCAATTAATTCTTCGGCCACCTCGCGACAGGAACGCCGCGAATGGAACAACGTCGGAGATGCCCGACTATTTTTGCCTTGGACCATGTACAGGGTGGGGCGCCACATTTTGCCATATAGATTTACGTGATTATTATTACGCATAGCAAACAATGTTTCAGATAAAGTTGAATGGTTTTGAGGGACATATGAAGGTCATTAATGTTTTTATAAATGGAATCATATATTTTTTATTGCATCAGCTGATGCTCCTTCATATTCTTTACAAAAAAGTATTAATCTATTTGTGTAAAAAAAATCATTAGTTTAGGAGATATTTTAATTGTAATTTATAGTGCTCTCTTACTTGATTATCACATTGAATTCATATTATTGATCAGAGAGTCGAGATTTCCTAACAAATTATAATTAAAATATCTTCTAAACTAATGATTTTTTTACACAAATGCGAGGGGCATCAACTTTTAATACAGCACTTTCGCACCATTTTAAATAAACATACAAAATTCACAAGAGCAAACTGAAGCAAACGAACTTGTTCACGTTTGCTGTTTCAGTCAATTTTAAATAATCTCAAGACTTATCTTGTGACGTCATGACGTTATCTTTGCCGAGCTGCAGTCGGTTTTCCTATGCACACACTATACCTATATCGGGTCTATTAGTATATATGGTTTAAGATTTTTGCCGTGGTTTCAAAGAATCCCCTTCGTTAATGCGCGTTCCGCTTGCAACGAGAGAAGCTTCGGAACCCTCCGAGAGACCACTGTGCCGCGATTATGGGAGCGAACGGGCTCCACTGGTAGACAAATCTGTCCTACGAATTGTTAGCACATGTCCAAGCGTGCCGACAAAGCGCTGAAAGTCCCCCTTCGAGGGCCTCACAGAGCCACGAGCTTCTTCCCAAAAACCGTGAAAGACCTCTCTCTCCCCTCCAGGTCTAGAGCAGCCATTTATTAACGTCCGACGTTCGGTGAAACTTAATAGCCTAGTCGAAATTGAAATTTTGGAAACTCGGTGCATCTCGACACGCTCGATTTCATCGCGGAGCAAGGAAGTTTAGCCAACTCCAGTTTTCGGATCTAGGTGTTTCGCGAGAATACAGTGTTTCACGGATCGACGAGCTTTGCGCATCATTGTCGGAGGTGTCGCTCGCGAGAGATCCTAATCTGTCGCGTCGCAGGGATCCATTGTGGTGGATCGTTCGTGCCCATCTTCCGGAAACGCTCCTTAGCGGCCTGCTAAACTGGCCATTATAGCCGAGCTTCTCTACCACCTCACACCCTCTTTCTTCGTGTTCCCTTTCGCCAAACTGTCCCACTTCTTATTCCCGCATTACAAGGTATTACTAGTCTACCGGCTACCTGAGCTACCGTGGGTCGATCACCGATACTCGACGGTGGCTCCTGAGAAATCATTGATCTCGCCGAAAATCGAGAATCAAGCCTACCTCGCTTCGATCTTGCTTTATTTTCCGGAAACGGTAGCAAAATGCTCACACGGTTCGGTAACGATCGAAGACGATCCTGTTTGTCAGAGGTTGTTGAGCACGAATTCGGAAGTGTCGATGCGCGAGTAAGTACCAGAAGGATCATCCGATGTTTTCACAGTTTACTCGAGCCACGAGGATTAGCCAGGCTACCAGAACCATGGTTTGTCTGTCTCTTTCTCTCTCCGCACCTTCCTATCTCCAGGAGAGAAGAAGCTCTCAGTTCTCAGATGATCGGTAACTGTGATTACTTACCTGAAAGGTAGACGCTTATCCACCTGCGAGATTCATTGATTTTTATGGACGAGAGCTAGTTGCAAGAGCTACCGGCAGGTGGTACGGCAAATTCACATTCATACGTCTATGATAACTATCATTCTAATCTCGAGGATGTATTGTTCCAATAGAAACTGCAGGATGAACATACTGATAAGCGAATTGTTATCTTCTTGGCTACTATGTCTTGAAATTTTTCAGAAAAATCTCCAGTCTAATCGTAAAATATAATAGTAAGATTCATCTATGATAACTATGATTCTAATTTCAAGTGGTGGGTGTATTGTTTCAATAGAAACTGTATGATGCAATTCACACATTTCTTACAACTTAACGAAAACATTAAGAAGAGAATTGATATTTTCTTGGCTATTATGTGTCTTGCAATTTTTCAGAAAAATCCCCAGTCTAATCATAAAATATGATTATCTAATCGTAACTACGATTCTAATTTCGAGCGGAGAGAGTATTGTTTCAATAGGAACTACAGGATGCAATTCACACATTTCTTACGACTTAATGAACATACTGATAAGAGAATTGATATCTTCTTGGCTACTATGTCTTGCAATTTTTCAGAAAAATCCCCAGTCTACTCGTAAAATATGATAAAATATGATGCTAAGATTCATCTATGATAATTATGATTCTAATTGCGAACGGTAGGTGTATTGTTTCAATAGGAATTACAGAATGAAACTCACACATTTCTTACAACTTAACGGACACACTAATAATAGAATTGATATCTTGAGAGAATTGATAATTGATGATAAAAATATCCAGTCTAATCGTACAATATGATAGTGTCAAAGTTCTATAGCATTTCGTCATATTCTGACAACGAACGGCACGGTGGAAGTGCAAAATGTGTTTACAGCGTGAGAAGAGGGTGTTGGCAGGGGTGAAATTAGTTGGGAGAGGTCCCATCGAAAGGCGCAGGGTGTCCAGGGGCGTATCAGGGTGAGACGCTTGGCCGGCCAAGCGTCTCGGAGCGTTGCGTGGCCGAGCGCAAGACAATTGAAAAAAATCACTTGTCTCGCCCTAAAAGTAGGGAGCAGACAGCACCCTATTGGATGCTGCGGCGGGAAGTAACAGCGAGACAGAGAGAGCAAGGGTGATGAGTGAAGGGCGACACGCCGATGGGCGGCAGTCCGTTAAACGCAATGTCCCGGATCCGAAACATTGCGGTTCGCCTCCGGAAATTGACAGTCGTTCGAACTATTTTCCGCACGTGCACGGGGCGCGATGCATCCCTTAACAGACTTTGCACTTCCCTCTCGTTCTCGTTGCGGACGTGTCAGGTGCCGGGGAGCTCTTTACAGTGGTTTGCTGAAAATTCGGGGCTTCGTTCCGTTCGGAAATAAAGACGCTCTAAGTGCGTGATTATAGTGGAGCAACACAGCGAAAAAAAATATTGCAATGAATGGCTCTGCTATACACGGTGTTGAGGCCATTACTAGGCAGCATTTTTTTTGTAAATAGTAAATATTAGAAAAAAATGGTAGAAGAAAACTGCATATGCATTTTTGTTTTACTTACATTATTTTAATAGAAATGTATAGCATTCCATTTAAAAAATTGAAGGTCATCTTCATTTCTATCAAAATAATGTTATAATAATTCTATCAAAAACAGTACTACTTTTTCCTCTATCGTTGTTTTCTAATATTTACTATTTACAAAAATAATGCTGGCTAGTTGCATTTCATTGCATTAATAAATTTATTTATGCTCGCTAATCCACTATAATCGCACCCCAAGTCCATTGCAAGAAACAGGCGAACTTTTTCTTCGCATAATCGCAACCTTTTGCATTCGGAGATGATATTTTACTTCCAGAATTAAATATTTCTTCCTGAGTGAACGCAATAAAGCTTCTTAAGAATACCAAAAGAATACTATATAATTTAAATACCTCTAAGCAACCTTACAATATGATTAATCGCCATTCTAAACGATGAACCCCAATGAAAAAGTCAAAGCAAAACCGTGAACGAAAGAAGATTTCTAGCAACTTTTACCTCGATTTCCAGGTGCGTACGGCCGGCAGCGGAGTGAGGGGTTGGTTGGACGCATCGCACGAGACGAACAATTGGCTGAAATACGTTCGCAGCAGCAGCAGTCCTCACGCCGTGAACATGCGCCACGTGCTCATCGGCGGACAGGTAATTCGCCTAAACATGCTACTAAATTTTTCATCGATTCCGACGCGCTTCCGGTCACCGTTCAGTGACACGCGGGCTTATTTAATTGTTTCGGAACTCCGGTATCGTTTCGCTAACCATTTACCAGTTCGATCGGCGCAACTGACACACGCGCTCTCAATCGACAGTTGCAGTTAATAGGAAGGAATAATTACAGGGTGTCAGAGTCAGTCCCAGCCTTACATGCGGCGAAACTCATAAAAAAAGAAACACACCGGGCGACCGTTGTCGAGACTCGTTAACGAGCGATGGAACGGAAACCGCGAGCAAGTTCGCGGCGCACGTCCAACTGCCAAATTGCTGGTACCTTGTACCTTGCTGTGGTTCGATTAAACAGTGGCGAGAGTGCCCGGGATACATTCGATGTAAATTCGCGAATTCGAAGGATGTGTCTCCTAATTTCTACTAAGAAGCACCCTAAAAATATTCCAGTAATTCTTAGCAGTCTGCAAACTTGCAACCACTTATATTATTATTATTTATTATACACAGGCAAAAGCCCTTTTTACATAAGTATTTACAAAGAAAAGAGTACTTGCAAGACTACTTATCTAATAAAAAAGAAGGTACACGCGCACAAAAACAAAGAAAAAAATGAATACTGGTGTAATCGATAGGTTCTGAAAATTTTATGTCGTATAAAAATTTATACAGGATATTGTTGAGAAATATTTGACAGATTTGTACGAGATCGGAAACATGATTTTTGTTGTGCAAGGGTAGCCACGAATGGAGGTCGCAGGATATGGTAGATCCCGATGTGGGCGTCCTTTCGATGCTCTATCTGTGCGAACCACTGCACATGGTATTGTGGACTCCTCGCGCCCCAAGTAAAATCGTATACAGGGTGTTTCGTTATTAAGTCACCCCACGGAGTCGTTTCGACTTGGTGCACGCCCTGCGATCGTTGTGGGAACAGGGGACACGGTTCTCTCTCTTTCTCTCTGCAGCTATCGCCGTGGGTAATGACTTTTCGGGGACACCATAAAGATCCTTTGATCGCTTTCGAACGTTATGGACTCGGATGTAAAGTACGTGTCGCCCGGAACCGAGAGTTTAATGGCCGCTCGCGATGGCCCTGGAAAATTATTGCAACGCCGTTTCGATAGCGCGACGGGAACGATCGCGATTATCGGCGCGACACACAGTACGTTGAAAATCTCGTTTTCAGGACATGATTCCATTACACGAACATTATGGCTGATATGAAACGATGTGTCAGACAAAAGTTGTAGGACAGCAAATAATTGTATTCGTTTGTTATTGCTTATTATTATTATCATTTATTGTAGATAGGCAGAAGCATAGCTATTTACAAAGAAAAAAAAGAGAAAGATACAATACTACTTATCTAATAAGAAAGAAGGGACACGCGCACAAGAACAAAGAAAAAAAAACAAAATAATACTGGTACAATCGATAAGTATTACCATATAATCTTGCATAGTTGCATTTTAAAATTTTCCAAAAATTCAATGAAAAAATCAATACTGTTATAAATATTGTATGATTTTTGCAATAATGCGATTCATTGGATTAATTAATACATAAGTAGATTCCGCTTTAAGTGTTTGAAAAGCTATTCTTGTTCTCACTTCACGTTCCGGTACGTAAAAATTGATTTACTCAAGTAGAGAGGATCAATATGATCATTAATTATTAATTACACAAATATGAACATCAATATGATTATTAATTAAATTAAAAATAAAGCACTGGTTGGATATTATTCTTCGAGCAGATAATGGTTCTAGGTTCATTGTAGTTATTATTGCGAAGCAATCATGATTAAAGAATAACATTAGATTATTTAGCTTGTACGAACAAAACCTGAGAAATTATATTAGAAACACTTTTGTTTTCGGTTATACCATCATCGAGATACGAGCGTCCGAGCATTATGTATAATATTATGATTATCTCGGGATGATTCGCGACGAAGGGAGAAGATTCAAGGGTGCGATTTTGTCCGCAGATGGTGTACGAAACTGTGAGGGACGTTGTGGCCGGTGAAGAGCTTCTTCTCGGCGTTCGAGAACCTCTTCAGCTGCAGGACATGCTTGGAGAAAACACAACCGAGGACAGAAGCGATCGAGAGACCGGTGAGTATCGCTACGATCTTTTCGCGTGAAGGACTCCGGCTCTATTCTATCAATTATTCGAGCCTCTAACGAGCCTCTTCCCTTCACGGTCCTTCATCGATCCTCCACGTTGATCGAGAGCTGCTGACGCTTCTGTAGAGCTGGGTTTCAAGTAAATAATTAGAGAGTTTGTCTCTGAGAGATTGACAACGATTTAATTCATTAAATGATAAACTTCGAATGGATCGAAGGAAATAAATCACGCGTACAAATGAAATATTTTAGGTTTCGAAGTTAAAATAGCTATCTCAGATTTTTCAAATTTTATAGGAGCGCAAAATAAGTTTCTAATTGTGCTCCTATAAAAAAATTGCTACAGGCACTTCGTTTAGACACATTCAATTGGTTTATCGATTAATTTTCAAGCGGGCAATCGACTCTGGACAAAGAGACCGGAAACGGCGGACGATCGGAGCAGATAATCAAACCGGTCACGATAGGTCGAATTAACTTTAGATTTCGAAATTAAAATAGCTGTGACAGCTATCTCAGATTTTTCAAGTTTTATAGGAGCGCAAAATAAGTTTCTAATTGTGCTCCCATAAAAAAACTGCTAGAGGGACTTCGTTTAGACAGATTCAATTGGTTTATCGAATAATTTTCAAGCGGGCAATCGACTCTGGACAAAGAGACCGGAAACGGCGGACGATCGGGGCAGATAATCGAACCGGTCACGATAGGTCGAATTAACTTTAGATTTCGAAATTAAAATAGCTGTGACAGCTATCTCAAATTTTTCAAGTTTTATAGGAGCGCAAAGTAAGTTTCTAATTGTGCTCCCATAAAAAAACTGCTAGAGGGACTTCGTTTAGACAGATTCAATTGGTTTATCGAATAATTTTCAAGCGGGCAATCGACTCTGGACAAAGAGACCGGAAACGGTGGACAATCGGAGCAGATAATCGAACCGGTCACGATAGGTCGAATTAACTTTAGATTTCGAAATTAAAATAGCTGTGACAGCTATCTCAGATTTTTCAAGTTTTATAGGAGCGCAAAATAAGTTTCTAATTGTGCTCCCATAAAAAAAACTGCTAGAGGGACTTCGTTTAGACACATTCAATTGGTTTATCGAATAATTTTCAAGCGGGCAATCGACTCTGGACAAAGAGACCGGAAACGGCGGACGATCGGGGCAGATAATCGAACCGGTTACGATAGGTCGAATTAGCGAACAGAGCGCAAGCTGGCTTTACGACTTCTCGGGCCGATACGCATCGCGCTGACTCGTGCTTGTTTGCGGGATCGCGATCGTGTGCGAGTCGGGACTCGGGAACGCGTGGGGGTGGGCAGGTGTCTTCTGTACAGGGTAGTCTGCGAAGGCCGATGCGAGGGAGGACATAGAGGGTAAATCGTGAATCGTTGACTGCAGGCCACCGCTTCGTCATGCACCCGTGATTCCTGGCGTGATTCACCTGGCCGGCCGTTGCGTATTAACCCCTGTCCTGTTCGGTAATAAGCGCTGATTATCTCGAGATAGAGGCGTTCCCGGCCGGCCTCGTGTCGCTTTAAATTTCGTTATAAAACATCCTTCGCCGGGGGGCTGGCCCGAACTCGATTCCACCAATAAACGAGGCACGAGCCAGCCCTTCCATTAACTCCGCGAAGTTCCCGGACCAACTTCCGCAAGTCCGTTAATATAGAAATTTGAATTCGAAACCGTGATCATTACGAGCTGCGAAATATACAGTAGCGACCATGCTAAAAGAATTAAATTTTATTTGTCATATTATTTCACTTGTATTGGAGTTTGTATATTTTGAACTATTCTTTATAGAAAATAAAGATTTTCTACTTCGATTATAAACGAAGTGGAATAAATGTATTTCTTGCCCTGATAGAGTCAATATAATTTTAGTATTTTTAAATTATTCTAATGCTTTCGTTATTCTGTGTCCCTGTTTGTTCTCAGTAATTTTCTAGTAGGAGAAGAATGTTTATATCTACCTTACAATTGCATCACTGTTTCAATATTGATGCATGAAAAAGAACACGAAAGGGATGTTCAATATCTCTGATGGTTTTAAATTGAATTTACCCTTTCTTTCAAATCTTCTTCAAGCGAAATAAATGTTCCGTTTTGTCGATCTTATGAATTAATAGAAATTAATAGAAATAGAAATTAATAAAAAATGAATAGAAATGGAAATAGAAATTAATAAACTAATTTCTTCAAGCGGTTGAAGAAAAGCGCAATGAAAGTTGAACAGAAGTAATAAGCATGATAGTGTACGTATGATATATTGAAATTTTCGAGGAGGGTCTTAGGTGCCTGGCTGCGCGACAATTATCTGGTTGTAACTCCTGCGCGATGGTCAGAGTCCCGATGACTGCCGGCCGGAGATTATGGACGGGGTTTATAAGCGACACCCAGATGTCGCGGTAATTAAAACCGGGATTATTAGCGAAGTTCGGCGCGCGGTGTCTACGGTTAATTCGCCGAGGATTTTTCCCCGTAACTCTCGCGGCTCGTAAACGTCTCACGGAGGACAGAAGACAGCGACTCCGGGCTTCTTAATTAAATCGCTTCCACCCTTCGGGACAATTAAAATTTCAAAGATTTCGTTCTGTTGTAAATCGTCGGCCGAAGGGGGGCCTGCGCCGGAAACACCCGCTTCGACGCTTCCGGCCGAATGTTTGCTCCGGATTACGGAAGCTCATCGATTTTTTCCTGCTGGTTGCGTTTATAATTTATGCTCGTATGTAATGATCGTACTAAATAAATTCGTAACTGTTCCATCCTCACGACAATTTATATTTTGAAAATTATGTTGAACCACAGATGGTGTTCGCATATTGGAGTACAATGTTTAGAAATGATTCGTATAAAACCAAGAATATATTCCAGTCAGAAACGATCTACTTCGTTACATAAAATCCCATAAATGATCGAATCATGTTTGCTTGAAATCCTCTGGTCTTGATTATCGATTCTTAAAAGAACGTTAAGCGATCGTCTGGTAAATAAAGTGTAAATGTTTCTAATGCATTTCTCTTAACACAGCCTGGAATGAAGTGATCCATCACGAATGAGGGGTTGCATACGTCGCGTATCTCGAGGCTGGCTCATTTGTCAGTTTGACGTTTGTTTCTTGCTCTGAGAAAATGTTTCCAGTAGAAAAAGAATTCTAAATTCGTTTTCAGCTTAGATTCGTAATCGTTTTCACCGAATAACAAGATTTCCCGGTTCGAATTAAATCCGTGTCACCCCGGTGATCTTTCCCCGGGGGGTGTCTACTAAGCGAGAAAAAAAGTGTCGTCTATAAAGTGCTCGGAAATGGCAGAACGGCGCCGTCGTTAATCCAACGGGGCCATTTTCGACGCGAAATCTCCGGCAAGCTGGTGCGTGCAGCGAGAATAATGATGTCAAACAAACGGTACACCCTGTACCAGCCCTTCCGAGGGATATCTCTCTGCCCTGTCTCCCTTTGAGCGGATCATTTTTTTTCCAGACAGAGAGAGAGGGAGAAGGGAGGAAGAGAGACAGGACGCGCGACAGAGGCGGGAAGCGGATTGTTTTAACGTGCATACATGGGGTCGCGTATGCATACGACCGCATTAAAATGGCGACTACATCCCTCCTACGGCTTGAACCGTTCGGTTCAAACACTTTTTCTTACCCGTTTTACTACCGCATTTATCAGGCACACGCTGCTGCACGATCTGTCTCCGTGAGACCCTTCCTTTCGAATTTATTGCCTTGCTTGTCGATCTTTTTAAACATACCATACCATGGTACAGTATTTTATCCATAAATGTCTCGAAGCTATCCCCATTACCGCGGTCACCGAGAAGTGTAAACATAACTGATCCCATTACAAAACGTCTTTATTTTTCATTATTTCATTATTTTTTTGTGGAACTTTCACCGACATATTCGTGGCATTCGTGGCAAAGAACAGTACCCCTGGCGGATAATTGTCCCTGGGCAGTCCCGTGTTGTGGACAATTATCGATAAAATACTGTAATTCGTATTTTCTTTATTATTTTTATACGTACCCTTCACAGGTTAACCCTTTGCACTCCTTTGTCCAGCGTGACTCAACAAAAAGAAAGAAAAACGTAAAATTTGGAGTGCAAAGGGTTAATACTCACAGAATGATACTTTCCGACTTCAATTCCCAGATTCGCTTGGTTTAACCAAATTAATCATGTCACACCTGCTTCCGGACGATGTAAAACATCTAGAAATATAACGACTGTGATATTTGTCTTTCCACCCCAGTAATTTCTTCGTGACCATTTGAGACTACGGATAAAAATTGAAATAATCAAAAATCTGTGTGTTGACGCGAAGCCAATAATTTTCCAGCTATCAGAAGAATTCTGATCGTCACTGGACACACTGTATCAATCAGGGGAATCGACGATTCGGCTAAAAATCCGGTGCAGAGAGTGTTGTCACAGAGACGACTGCAAACGAGCGAAACTATTTCCGTTGGCGCGCTAGTTTTTCCCGAATGACAAGCCATACGTTTTATGATCCCAGGACAGACGCATTTTTCCCGACGATTCGGTAAACCACGTCGCGCTCTCGTGCATCGGGGGGCGTCGATGCAACTGGCGACGGCAGTTAGCGTGAGTTATGGTTTTGATTTTTCGCGGCGGCTGTTTTTCCAACCCCCTCGGCGTCCCGCTCCCTTCCCCGCGGCTTTGCGTACCGCTCGGGAGAGACGCTCATCTCTCGGCTCTCTGGATGGCTCTATTTAGGGTCGCGGATAATTTATGGCCTGGTATTGTCGATTAACACGCGCGTAACCTGGCCTACGGGCCGACCTAGGCCGAGAAAGAGACAGGGCACGAAAAAAAGGGGTATCCGCACATAAAAGGGCACGCGACACTATTTTCCGAGGGGGTGGCACGCGCGCGGGGGGCGAGTGAAAACGCGTGACACCCTGCAACCCTATCTGATTCATCGGACTAATGACACGTCTTGTTTGACATTCGCCTTCGTCGATTTCGGACGCGTTTTCCGGCCGCGTGGGACAGACCTTGCTCGTTGCCCGAAATGCGTGCAAACTTTTTTTCGTCTCCCTCCCTTAAATCGCGACACTTCCACACATATTTGAAATTAAAAGGGAATGTAATCTTTTTATTAGCAATAAACAAAACAACAATGTTGAATTAATCTGGGTTCCATCTCACTCTGGCTACTTCCTCGTCTTCCTTTGATTTTCCGAAGGATCCTTTCACAGATATATATGAAAAATACAAGAAACAGGCCAAGGCAAGGTTTATTTAAGGGAAAAAATTATTTCCCTTATTTCATCCCTTGTTTCATTACCACGATTAATAGAATTAATTAATTCCACGTTATCTGACAGCGCGAAAAGTATAACATTCAGAGGCATAAATTATTGTATTCCCTATATAAAATGGGTTTTCAACTTCCTCTAAATATTGCTATGTTTATAGCAAAATTTAATATTAAGGGTTGTATTATTGTAACATCACTTTGAAACTTTGTAAAACTAAATTGTAAAGCTAAATGGATCCAACAAAGGATCTAAAGAGCTTCAATAAAAAAAAATCCGGACACTAAAATCGTCGGTTTTCCCCACCCAAAAGTGGGGTACCTCAAAAGGCCTGGTTTCACAGAAACCCTTCAACACAACACTCAGCGATAACCGGCCGATAACAAGAATACGTACCAAATATTGTGCAAAAGAATTGTGCGATGTTGAATGCGTTGTCAAATGATTTGAAAGATGCTGGGGGTTTATTCTCCCTCGGGGAGAAAAACAATGGAGATCACGGGTGAAACAGTTTGGTGGGAATCTGGAGCGCGAAATTGCGAACTTAGAATGTGAGGCGTTTATTTATAACGAGCTGGAATGAGTCGGGGAAAATGCGTGCACGATTCTGACCTAATCTGATATTTAATATTATAATTTCCTGCCTTTTACTATCAATCAAACGGAGTATCGCGTAGGCTCATCTGGCGTTCTGTAACACGCAATTAGTTGGCCTGTATAGTGAATTATTTGCGTCGTGCCGTTCCTGGAAGTATCGAGGCTTTTTTGCGAGAGCCTAGCGACGACATTCCGTTTCGTTCGAGCCTAACTCGTTCGCCTAATTGCAGAGGAGTCATTCGGTTCCGCTTCAAGGTGTTCGTCGCTTCGCTCGAATTCTTCGGGATGCCTGGTTGGATCATGGTAGCTCACGATGCCACGGAAACATTGATTTCCGTTACTTTTTTCCCATGCAACCGCCAACTGACGCGTCCGCAGGGGGTGTAGCCGGTTGATCCCACCTGTTGACTTTCCACTATCTGACGGCGGCTTTTTTCGTTGCCGAAAACGGGGGTTTGCATAGCGTTGTACGATAGCGTCTAATTGCCCACTGGAAAGGGCCAAGACCGTGAGACATGCTAGACAACAACAAACAGCATCCAACTCTTTGATTGATACGGATTGTCAACTTTTGTTTTTCAAAAAATTCTAGTCGAATGATGAACACAGGAAAATGTTTCTTTTCATATTTTATCAATTTTCTCTCTTTCTAGAATATTTGGATTAGTCTTAAATTATACAAGGTGTCCCAAAATTCGTATACTTCCCGGAAATGAGAGGTTCCTTGGGTCATTTGAAGCGACATTTCCCTTTACAAAAATGACGCCAGCGGCTTTGTTTAGGAGTTATTAATAAAAAACACAGACCAATCAGAGTGCGGCTAGAGCAAACGGAGTCCGACTCAGCGACAGGTCTCGCTTAGCGTGGCGGCGCCATTGGCCGAGCCAGAATCAATCCGCTGTAACCGCGCTCTGATTGGTCCGTATTTTTTGTTAATAACTCCTAAACAAAGCCGCTAGCGTCATTTTTGTAACGGAAAATGTCGCTTCAAATGACCCAAGGAACCTCCCATTTCCGGGAAGTACACGAATTTTGGGACACCCTGTATACCTAACTCTCTGTGAACACGCTGGAGAAATTTCACTTCTGAATTTTACCAAAGGGATAGGTGGGGTATCCTTATTTTTCAAAATTTAATCCGTAAAATGTGTATCTTTTATTGATAACAGTATTCAAGTAGAGACTTGTGTAACTATCCTGGAATTAGTTTCAGATTTTTTGAAGACCGAAAATAAAGAAAAAAAAATAGAAAACATTTTTCAAAACAATTGTACGCTTTATATTACAAACATGCATGGTAAGATTAGTGAGTTTCAGAATTCTGCTTACATTTTTATATTCACAATTTTGTTTTTTCGAACCGGTGTCAGGATCGGTACGTAAACTGGTCGATGCTTCTTCTATGCCTCTCTGAACGGGCTTTCTTCTATTTATTTGTAGTACTCTTTCGAGGTCTGTTTAGCTGACCCCGTTTAGCGGATCACGAGGCCGACCGCATCCTTTATTGTTTAAATTCACGGTGTGCCGCTTCAAATTAGTCGTGGAAGGAGGAACGATTAACGTTCTGCAGGGGGTTGCTTCATGGCTTGGGGCGTAGTTGGTGGCGTAGGGGCTGTGCCCGGTTCCCATGAAGGTCCGTTGGGGGCCATCGTCTGACCATATGGTCGGGACAAGTGTAGCGGCAGATTTAAATAACCGTTGGAGGACGGGTGCTGCCGTTTCGATCATGCCAATCGCCGATCTAATACTCGATCTGCCTCGATCGGTCTCTCGTTTCGCGATACAATTACAAATTCATCAACACCTGTCCACTTTTAATCGCAACCAGCTGGGTAACCGTTTTACCAATTCAGATTATGTTTTCAATAAAAACGAGCAATTTGAAACTGCAAACAGAAGTGTTTTCAATTAATTAAATTAAATTTTAAAAAATTTATATTTTCATATATCAGGTCACTGCAAAAATGTTCGTACCTGATTCCGTATTGAAACGTTCTCTGTAATTGATCCAAAAAATTTTTAGTTTGCATAAAGATTCACTGCGTTATTTTTTGAGCGTTCTAATCCGCTTAACGAAGTTATATACATACAACAAGTGAAGGATTAATGTTGTCCGTTCTCGACGAAGGATATAAAACATTAGTGAAACAGTCGCACTTTGTTGGAGTAGGTTTTATGATTTTACCTGCCGTTCCAACGGCCTATGGACAAAAGTCGAAAATGCAACTATCCTCCATACCTTGTTTGGCTTTACTGTCTCTAGTATCCCACTGAAATTTTTTATATACACGCTTGCTTCCGATGACGATAGAAGTAGAAAATAAAATATATAAAAAACATTTTTAAAAAAACCAGGCTTATATTAAAATTCACTAAAAAAAGAGAAGATCATTTTTTCCTGGTTCTCCGTAAAATACCAAATCCAGTTAAATGATTAATAATATTTTTCCCCAAAATTTTAAGCTAATAATATTTTATATAATGTCCATAAAATATTATTTGAAATTCAATTTAATTTTTGTTCATGTTTCCCCATTTTTGTAGACGCATTGAAGAGCACTTTTTCTTAACTAACCCCTATTTCCATCACTTGGAATATACAGTGTGATCCCAAACGAAAGAAAGATACTTTGAGGTGTTATAAGATAATTTCACACTGAATGGAGTTTAACCGTTTTTTTCACGCAAAAAACTTCGAAAAACGGTATTTTGCGGAAAAACTGTTAACCTCTATTCAGAGAACCTTAATATATTTATTAGTAGTATATTTGTGATCAACGCGAAATTTCCAATAAGAATTCGTCGAGAACAGACTGTTGTCCCGTCCGTCTATAAGAACACCGCACTGTGACGTGACTTCGGTCCCGCCATCGAATAGAGATCGCAGGGGCCACCTGTAAGCTCACCTGATTGGCCGGCTCGTGTTCAGGTTGTACCAATAGAAAGCGATTCTTGACACTCCCGTTGGGATTTTCCCTCACGGACAATGTGCGTCGGCCGAACCAGTGCATCACTGTGTCTATTTGTCGTCGGTCGTGGTAGCATCGTGACCGACTAACGGATGGAGAAGCTAGTGCTCGTGTCGTTGTCTCAACTATTTCTGCATTCCATCGCCAAGTGCACGTCGATCAACTTCGAACTGATTGTGAGCATCAATTTCGTGAGTATTTCCACGGGGGTAGAATTGTAGGGCTGCTCGCAGATAGGGCTAGGCTCTTCGCGTCGCTGATGCAACGATAGTGCCGTTTTGATTTAATAATTCAGGAACAATCCCGGCGTCCACTTGTCACGCCACTCTCCGCTGGCCCCCGCCTTACAGTTCTCGATCACGTAATTCGCCCGCACCGCGACGGGTCACGTATCATCGTTCACGGGGGTGTAATTTATAGAGCCGCAGCCCGTCACAAACTGGAACGGAATTACGACTTCCACCCTGTCTTTCGGCGGTAGACGACGCGTTGTTTCAACAAGCTTTTCTTCTTTGTGCTTGCAGCCTCGCAACACAGTGGAACCATCGACGAGGACAAAGAGGACGACGAGGAGGGCGAGACCAGATGCACTGTCTGCGACAAGCCGTTCCAGGACATCGAACTGTGAGTACATTTTGCATAAAAAAAACCTTCCCTTTTCAACCACCAATCCGAAACTTGTCAGTGATGCTCAATTGTTCGTTCAAATCAACCCCGCTGTGATTTTTTATTCAGGTGTATACTTAGAGGAACTGTATACTCAACATATCGGTTTCATATTTTTCATTTTGAAATTATGGAGTCTCCTTTGCAGAAAATATTCGAATGAATATCCGAACGCTGTGTTTAAAGTCGAGCCGTCCATTTTTACGCCGTGAAAAATATTTATCAAAATCTTGTTATTTTTAAAAATGAAACAGATGCATTAACGATACTGATTTTATGCTCTTCAGCAAAATGAAGATTTGACTAGAAAAGACTGTAAAACACGAAGAACGCAGCAGGGTTAATTTGACGAGATGAAATTCATCCCGTCCACCGAAAGAATTAGACTCAACCTAACTGCACTGGTGCAATGACCGGTTTCATATTTTTCATTTTGAATTTTTTGGAATCATCGAGACTCTATTGCAAGCAATAATTGAATGAATTTCTGATCGCTGTATTTAAAGTCGAGCCGTCCATTTTCACAGTGAAAAATATTTATCAACTCAATCTTGTTATTTTTGAAAATGAAACAGATGCATTAGCGATACTGATTTTATGCTCTTCAGCAAAATGAAGACTTGACTAGAAAAGACTGTAAAACGCGAAGAACGCAGCAGGGTTAATTTGCTGAGGTGAACTTCATCCCTTCCGCCAAAAGAATTAGATAATTCATTCGTACGTTCGTATCGACGCGAAACAGTTTTGTCATTACGTCCGCTTCATTAGCCGAGGATTACTCGGCGTCGATTAGTAGATACACGAGCCGACTCATGAAGGATTCATAGGTTGTTCGCTCTTCGGATCAGATCGTCGGGAATTGCCACCTAAAACGACAAGCCACGAATCGACATTTTGCTTCGACATTTTTAACGTTCGTACTATGTACTCTTCAACCTTCGAAGACTCTCACGATACTCGCGTATATCTTGGTTCCCCGGTAAATTTATTCATCATTCGACAAAATACTGGAACGCTTGGTTATCCTTCCAAAATCTGAGCGTTGGTTGCGCTCTATACGAAAATACAGAGGGGTCCTAAGCACGCGAACTATTTCGAGGGGTAGCTACGATGGCTTTTTCAGGGGTCGGCGCTGTTTGCGCCGCGCCATTAAACAAAAAGTCAAATACTTGTCCGATCTGACTGCCATATGGAAGTCGCCCGGTACTACCGATTCCTTCCCACGATTCGAAAAATCGGAGCACGTGTTGCTCTGATTGGCTGAAAATAAACACTTCACCTTTGCCTGCCTCCGACAGAAAATTGAACCACGCTTTCACCAGGTAGAATCTTCCATCTTTTTTTTGTCATAGAAAATCTCATACGAGATTTATTTCAACACGATGAAGAATATAAATCGAAAATTACAATAGTAGGATATTGAAAGTACAAGAACATTATAATGAAAATATGATTTCTGTGCCACAAAAAATCAAATTCTCAGTTTTCATTTTTCCAAAAACTTATAGATTAGAAAACAGGTCCCTATATTTGGTCGGGCAACCAATTCTTCCATCTTTCTTCAGTAGTTTTAATAAAATCAAGAATTCCATTCGTTACAATTTAACACTTTGTGGCTACCCAGCAGCATCAGATAGTAATTTATTTAACGAAACAATAATTGACGAAGAATTCGGTTGTGGGAATCTGAACTCGGTGGACCAACGAAGTTGTTTCCGGGACGACTTTTATTCGTCGTTGGCCCGGGTGCTCGAAGTTCGGCCATCCATTTCGTTCGTTTCCGGCATCAGTTTCCCGGTTCCTTGACAAGCCGCAACACCAGCCGCTTCCGTGCAGCTCGGTTGGCGAACACAGAGAGCAGGGCAGGGCAGAGTCACCTGTTGTGGCGCATAAAGTACGCGCGAGATCCGCATTCGGTTGCATCGAGCCACCCCCTTATGCATCATCGAAGGCGTCGCGTGCCCGCAGCTCATCTGGCACGGCGCACCGTCACCGTGAGCCTACTATCTCACCACGAATAGGTTTCACGCGACACGTGTGTTCGAGGGTGTAAAATCAATGCCGGCACACACCATGGCACATCCTGTGACCATAACCCGTGTGCGACCGCCTCGCGACACCCTCCTCCTCCTCTCTCTCTCTGGGGTGAAACGGGGAACGAGGAAAACGGGCCAGGGAGCGTTCGTGTGCACCTAACGGCCCCCGATGACCACCCCCTTCCTCCTACGACCGTTATTACGCGAGAGGTTGTCCGCCGCCGAGCTACCGGAGTCACTTAGTCATCATCCTCGACTGCACCGAGCGCAGTCTTCGTCGGTGCGCTATCCCCGGTGCGGATCGATTACATCCGAAGACCCCTTGCTCGCCGGAGAGCTTCGCGATTGCATCGGAGAACAAACCAAAAGCTCTCCACAAGATCCAAGGAATAGTGTTGGACCACGAGAAATAACCGGTAAAACCACGCTCCTAGCTCGTAACATCCTCGAACGTCTTCTCACAGCGCGGTCCGGATCACTTAGGGTACGTTGCTCGAAGATATCGTTGACATCTGTATGCTCCAATCTCCAACCCTCTTGTCTGAAATCACATTTGCAATGCAGACTGCAAATTCCGGTATCGGTGAATTTTTATCGTTTGCTCAAACATATCTTTCAGTGGAGTTTTCATAGTGGAGCAATAACGTGACTGTTCCGTACGTTCCATTAATTTCTTTGTTTAAAGTGCTCACTGTTTCCGAATCTTTTTCGTCGCGGGTAGGAAGGCCCCGAGAGGGATTGTCCAAAGAATAGAGACATCGAAGATTCGTGAACCTAGACTCGTAGCCTAGAGACCTAGCTCGTAAGTTCCCGAAGCGGTTGTCTGATGAGTTCGATTTGCAGGTTGGACAGACACCTGGTGACCTGTCACAGATACCCCGCGGAACAGCACATCTGCGACAGCTGTCCCCGCGCGTACGCCTGGCGACCGCTGCTGGTCCGTCACCGTGCCATCGTCCACGGGGATCTGCGCAACTATCCTTGCGAGAACTGTCCGAAGGTAAGCCTCACATCTATGTCCGTCCGGAGAAAACCCTACACGTCCTCCCCTCAGAGTAACATCTTCAAAGTTTCGCTAACAGTCGGACAATCCGCAGGTCTTTACGGATCCGTCGAATCTCCAGCGCCACATTCGGACGCACCACGTGGGCGCGAGGAGTCACGCGTGCACCGAGTGCGGCAAAACCTTCGCAACCAGTTCCGGGTTGAAGCAACACACCCACATCCACAGCAGCGTGAAGCCGTTCCAGTGCGAAGTCTGCTTCAAGGCGTACACGCAGTTCTCGAACCTATGCCGGCACAAACGCATGCACGCCGACTGTCGCATGCAGATCAAGTGCGTTAAATGCGGACAGTCGTTCAGCACGGTCACCTCCTTGTCGAAGCACAAGCGGTTCTGCGACTCGACACCGCCATCAGGCCCACCGGGAACCATGCCGCAATTACCCACCTCGGCTGGAAGTCCATTCCTCGTGTACCCTCGTCCCCCGGTTAGCCTGCCAGGAGGACTACCCTTCTACCCACCTAGTCTGATGGGCCCCTACCCGGGCATCTTCCCGAACGCCCCAAATTTCCTCAACACTCCCCTTCTGTTCCCGCCGAAAGTCGAAGAAGCCGAGAAGAGAAGCGACAGTCCGAAGAAGGAGCGCTTCACACCGCCCCGAGTACTTCCTCAACACAGCAAAGTGTCTCCATCGACCGCCGAAGAGGCGACCTCATCGTTCAGGCCCTCTCCCGCCAGACCACCTGTTCAACCCACTCCTGACAGCGACGACGATCCTTCGAAGAAGCGAGAATCAAGCAGCAGAACAACCGAGAAGAAGATGGACTCTGATCTAGCTTCGTCCGTCGCGAACGAAGAGACAACGGACCAGCCTCTGGATCTCAGAGTTCAAACGAAGAAGCAGAACCCGAACTCGAACACGACTGAGAGGAAGAGTCACAGTCCTTCGCCGGTTCCACCGCCGATGGAGGAAGCTCCGCCTCCTCCGGATCCTGTGAAGCACGAGGAAGAGACCTCCGCGCCGATGGAAATCGATCCTAAAGATGTTCGCAGCAGTCCTCACATAAGAACGAGTTTACCAGCGGAGCAACCACCAACGAGCACTCCCCCTCACATGGCTTACCCCAGACCTATACACCCCATGTTCCTCGAGGCGATGTATCGCGGACCTGCTGGTGGATTCCCCGGGTTCCCGGGTGGTCCTCCGCCTCCTGGAGGCGGGGCTCCAGACTCCAGATTGCTGCCACCGCTGTCACCCTTCGGTCCTCCGCGGGGACTACCTTTTTTAGGAACGCTCATGAACGGGCTCAGCGGAGCTAGGCCTGGTGCGGGAGGATTCGACCTGTTGGGCAGGCCACCGCTAGGACCGTTTCCCGGCGTGAAGCCTTTCCAGGAAGCCGTGATCGCTCCCCATCATCATCACCATCATCATCACCATCCACACGGCAAGATGAAGGACCGATACTCCTGCAAGTTCTGCGGCAAAGTGTTCCCCAGGTCGGCGAACCTGACCAGACATCTACGTACTCATACTGGCGAGCAACCGTACAAGTGTAAGTACTGCGAGAGATCGTTCAGCATCTCCAGCAACCTGCAGAGACACGTGCGGAACATTCACGACAAACAGAGGCCGTTCAAATGTCCCCTCTGCGAGAGGTGTTTCGGTCAGCAGACTAACTTAGACAGACACTTGAAGAAACACGAGGCTGACGATGGTAGCGGTGTCGTATCCGTTGCGGACTCTCCCGGAAGTAGCAACGAGAACGAAAGGGAGGACACGTATTTCGATGAGATTCGCTCGTTCATGGGGAAAGTTACTTACGGAGGAGAAGCTGGTTATGGTTTACCACATCATCCTGCTTTTCTACCGAATCCCCTACACGAGATACACGAGTCTAAAATGGAGACCGAGTACGACGACGACGAAGACAGCGAGGAGGGTGTGTCTCCTCTGGATGAAACTGATGGATTGTCCCCTGTTGAGACCAAAGAGACCACTCCGCCTCCTCAGTACGATCTTAAACTGAGGGAGAAGCAGGAGCTGCTGAACAATAACACAGCCGAACCGGTGATCGAGATTTCCACATAGCCCCTAGGTCGTTCGCGTCGAACGAGAGACACCGTTTAAAGGACCACACCGGTGGCCCTTTTAGTTCAGACTCTCACGAGCATGCTCGTCTCGATGTAACGTTTTTTTTTAAAACCGTAGCTAGATTCCGTCGATCGTGTTTGAAGTTACTCGTAGTGAAGTGTCGGCACTCGCGAGAAGCGACCTGTCGCACACCGGTGGACGATCTCGCGGCAATTGTTTACGTGTCCATCGGATCGGATGCGTTCTTACGTCCCACGTCTCTGTTCTTTTGCACCTCGGCTGCCGGAACGCGGAAACAGATTGGCGAGATGCTTGTTCACTCGGACGAGCAGAACCGCGCGCTAATGGAGAGCTGGGTAATTCGCGCCAAGATGGATCCTCCTCGATTTAGGTGACCTTAACCCTTCAAAATGTAACAACTTTTTAAAAAATGCTTCTAAGGCTTGAATTTTATTGGCGTATTTAAAAGATCAATTTATTACCACGTGAACATTGAGTAAGACTTGAAACTTGATCCAGGTGGATGGAGGCTAACCTCCATTCTGGATTAGATAGACTATGATAATCATAACCTTAACCTTTCAAAATGAAGCAATTTTTTAAAAAATGCTTCTAAGGCTTGAATTTTATTGGCGTATTAAAAAAATTAATTTATTACTACGTGAACATTGAGCTAGACTTGAAACTTGATCCAGGTGGATGGAGGTTAGGTCTGGATTAAGTAGACTATGATAATCAGAACCTTAAACTTTTAAAATGAAGCAACTTTTAAAAAAATGGTTCTAAAGACTGGAATTTTATTGGCGTATTTAAAAGATCAATTTATTACCACGTAAACATTGAGTAAGACTTGAAATAATTCATTAGACTGCCAATTTTTTAGCAAGATAAAAATTCTCTCCTGTTCTTCTAAATTCGTCAAATGTTTGCACCATTTTGAATTCGATCATATTCTGTCATAAATGCATAAAATGCTTAGTCAAAATGTGTCAGGGTCACATAAATCGATGGAGAGTAGCTGATTGCGAACGATTGCCCAGAGCACAGCTCCATAGCGTAGTTCCTACAGGCTCGTTTTCGTTCTACACGCGCACATAATTGATAAATCGCGACTCTACACGATCCGACCGCACGGGATCGCATAAGCTGGAAACCCCGTAGTATTATTTATTCGCGACGAAGTCACGGTGAAATTGTCGTCGATGACAGTTCGAGTTTCGAAAACTCGTTGGTATTCGTGGAAGCCCAATGTGATCGCGAGAATAGGGAGATTCGTAACCGGGGAGCGATCTCTGGATCGCAGACGCGTTTTGCGAGTGGCTAGATCGATGCGTGAGGATGAAGTGCAGGACGAAAAAGGATCCTAGCTCGGTTGCAGAGTTAGCGTGTTCTGGATCGAAGCCAAAGCGACGAGGACGACGACGAACTCGCGGAACAAGCGTGTAATTAAGGGAGAGAAAGCGAGAGAGAGAGAGAAAGAGGAATGTTGTATGAAAAATAAAACTGTGTACAAATTTCCACTAGGTGATATAACGTTTGTAAAGAGAGAGAGAGAAATACGGAAGTTCTTCGTGATTTTTATTAATATATAAGTATACATACTATAGATATACAAATATACGAGGATGTGAATGCGGTTTGGCGGATCCAATCATCGTTCGGGACGCATAGTTGTTAAATTACTCCGATAGTTCGATGGGAATCACCTTGCGCGTGCATCCCCATCCCTGTTTCTCGACGTTCAATCTGCCCGCGAATGTTTTTCAGGGACGCAATAAACGAAGACGTTCGCGAGAGACCACTGTACAGGCGATACGTGTATAATGAGAGTTTTCCTTTTTCCGGTTTTTCTGTTTCGTTACTACACTTTCACGAGAACGATTTTTGCGCGGCGTTGACGGGAACGTAGGGCTTCACCTGTTTTTCCACCTAAGACTATTGCGGATACGTGTTCTCTACATATCTCTCCTCCTTCTCATCTCCTCCTTCTCTCTGACTAATAGATGATAATAAACTTACGGATTGATTAAGCGTAATCACGTCGATCGAGATAAGTAAGAACGGTTATACTATTGCTCTATCTATACATATTGTATAAAAACATCCTGTAACTTCATTATGATTACTATTAAAATATTACACTTCAATAACGACTATACCGCTCAATATTGTCTAACCATAAATCCTACTAGCATCAGCGGTTCCAGATTCTTTACATGATAATTATTGTAAAGACTTTTTCATAGGAAATCATTCAATGAATTTCTTAAAGATTATAAATTTCTTATGGATTTTAGAATTGAAAAACTAGAATAAGTCCAGGAATGACAATGGCGTATTCTTCTTATGAACGAAGCAATTCTTCAAAACGAAGAGAAAGTTCCAGTATAAATACTTAATTGTCGGGATAGCTATCGTTACTTTCGGAAAATATAATCCTCATTTTTATTAACATTACGTTCACCAGTACCTACTTTACAGGACACTGCTGTCTCGACGATAAATAAGTCGAACGTAGTTCAGGAGATTCTGTAATCGTCAGCAGATGGCGCTACATCAATGCTTTGCCGACCAACGCCGCAATTTTTCAAATTCGATAGAAACAGCAGCAACAGAAAGTTTATGAAACTAATTTTAAAGTCGTCGGAGCATAGCTAATAAATTGAATATCCCGTGAGGCTATAACACGTTAACAATTCCGAGATTGTAAACCGAGTGTAATAATGGCCAATCAATTGGCTGTTATAATGTCCCGGTTAATTAATGGATATCGAACATGATTTGTGATTCATTCAATTCATCTCCCACGCCCACGCACTCGGCGATACATACGAGCAATACTCAATTATTGAATCCACTTAGATACCGATTGTGCTGAAATATTAATAGTCTCTGAGAGTCTTCGAACTATTTGAAATTCTGGGCCAGCTTGTGTTATCTAACTGCACAATAGATGCACTCGAGAGTCAGCGTAATCGAATCTACAGATCGATCACGGTGAGGCAACGATTGTACGCGCGAACGAACATTACTGGCAACGTGACTTTGACAAAAACCGTCTATCTAATTACAAAAGTCCATGCTGTTCGAGATCAGCCGTTCGAGTTTAGAAAGTGGAAAAATCCGTCGTAGTCATAGTTATCGATCGACGGTTTTTGCCGAATCATTTTGTGCCGGCGGATTTCATTACCTCTTGATTACTGATACATCTTGCTACAAAGTGCGATCGAAATTCATCCAAGGTTTCGTTTCTTCCTGCCTATCGCTCGAGATTATAGCAATACCCAGGCTTTTTGTATTTGCCTGCGATCGTGCTCGAAACTTCTTGCGAATACACTGCGAATTAACCTTTTGCACCGCGATTTATTCGCATACAATGCCCCGAGCTGTAAATTAATTTTCCTTAGTTTCGCGGAGCGTTGAAAGCTCTAGCGGTCATTGTGCTGCACAGCTTCGACAATGCAACACCTGCAACTGCAATTTATTCACGTATGTGGCCCAGGAATTAACCTTGCCACGTATCGGTATCTAATTAATTACTACACATTTAAGTATTGTATGTGGTATTATATGAATTTCATATCGATAATAATTTTAAAAAATCATATTATTCTTGGTCGGAAGAGATGTGTAATTTTCGAGTTGAAATAGCTCCAAACTGTGAAGTGTAAATGTTTTTAGTTTTGCATAAAGGTGCAACAGAGTGAGGACACACTGGCATCATATCTCAAGACGAGCTTTTATTTCAACGACATTAAGAAATGTGCAGTCTATAATAATAATTATTATTATTTATTACAGACGGACTGAATCCCTTTTTCATAAGTGTTTACAAAAAAAGAGAAAGATACAAGACTACTCGTCTAATAAGAAAGAAGCGACATGGCACAAAAAGAAAAAGAGAAAAAAACACAAAATATAATAATATAATATTGGTACAATCGATAGGTATTATCCTATAATCCTGCGTAGTTGCATTTGAAAATTTTATAAAGATTCGTTAAACAATGGATTAATTGATCCAATTTTCCTGTACATAAAAATTGATTTACTCAAGTAGAGAGGAACAAAGAATATGATTATTAATTAAATTGAAAACAATGTTGTGTTCGGATATTATTCTTCGAGCAGATAATGGTTCTAGGTTTATTGTAATTATTATCGCGGAGTAATCAAAGAGCGAAATTGGAGTAATAGTATTATGCGATGAAAACTAAAGGTACGTGTTCATTTAACACTCTCAATCCCCTGTGCACTGAAGAATTTGACTCTAGAGAGTCACTCGTAATAGTTTTACTCTCGAATGGACAGGCACCTTTAACATTTGCGTATGAAACAAGCAAATACTTTCGGTTTTGAAGAAAACGCGTGGTAGAGGTGTCGTCGATGTATCGAAGAGCAGAGAAACGGTAGCAATCGTCCGCGCTAATGATTCTATCAGTCTCACGGTAGTTTCCGCGATGGCATGCGGCTGTCCTTTTAGGAGTCGAAGGAGAACCGAGAGCAGAGAGCCGAGAAACGCGGTTCGTTTTTCTCGTCTCTCATCTCGCCACGTCGCGCGCGTCTCCTTTCATTTTAACGCATGATCGCACACCCGATCCGATCCGACCCGCGCAACACACCCACCGATCTCTAATCCGCTGCTACACGCTGTACGCATCGGCGCTCTAGCCTCGTCTATCTTACGGGAATAGAAAACGTCGGGAACGAAGCCGGCCTGTGCAACTACTCGACCATGCAGACACACGTTCGACAACGCCGCGCGGTTTCGATCGGGCTCGTTCGCGAAGATCGTAATTGAGACAAGCTTTTCGTGAACACAATAGAGCATTCGGATACGCGACCTTCGACTTTCGCGCGAGCTACCGCTCGAAAATCTACTTTTCGATTTTACGCGAGAGAACAATGGCACTCGTGACCTCCAACTACGTTCCTGCTTGCCCGAGAATCCTTTTACTTTTCGATTTATTTAATCACTCCGCGAACAATGGAGGACGTACACGATCGCCAACTTCGTTGCTACTTGAGCGTCCTGTTTTCGTTCGCGCACGCCCCAGGATTTGTACAACAGAAACGAAATTGAAGGTTGCACCAAGATCCTGGTTCTTCTCGATTTATTTGTTTACGCGTGAACAATAGCCTTTCTACGCGATATACTACTTTGTTGCTACTCGAATCTCTTTCCCATCTTCCCATTTATTCGTTCGAGCAGGAACAATAGGAACTGACAGTAGTTCGGGATCATCCTTCTACTTTCTGGTTTTAGTTCTTGATTGGGGTACTCCATCTATAAGTTCTCTGTTGCAACTTCAAAATTCTGTGAATGTTTTTATTTGCACAACCTTCTACTTTGTTGTTATCATTAGACTATTTCGGGATCGTCCTTCTACTTTCTGATTGGAGTACTCGATGTATAAGTTCTCTGTTGCAACTTCAAACTTCTGTAAATGTTTTTATTTGCACAACCTTCTACTTTGTTGTTATCATTAGACTATTTCGGGATCATTCTTCTACATTCTGGTTTAGTTCTTGATTGGAGTACTCGATCTATAACTTGTCTGTTGCAACTTCAAAATCCTGTGAATGTTTATATTTGCGCGTCCTTCTACCTCGTTGTTACCATTAGACGCTTTTCCTCTTCGATTAATTGTTTCATTAGAAAACACAATAGGATTTATTGCGACAGAATCACCATTCTCCTGCTATCTGATTTTTTGCTCGGAACATTGTAGGCCTGGTGTACCTCGTGGAAATGCTTCTACTCGTCGATTTGTTGTTCTTGTTTCGTTCACGATCGACAGGAAGACCGTCCCGCGACTCGCTTTCCACGGATCGAATGACGTCGCGCGGGAAAGAAGGCCCGAGATCGATTTCTTCTTCCGAGGATCGAGCGGCGATCTACAAAAGTCCGCGCTGAAAACGAGCTGGATCGGGAGCGGTGAACTCGGCGTCTGCGTGAAATCTCCGTCGAGCTCGTTAAGCCAAAAGGATGAATTCAGATTACTTTCACTGCTTGACGAAGCTCGGCGATCGCGCCGATGATTATTCAAGGTTTTTCTGTTCGTGACCGTTCGCTCGAGCCGCGCCGATTTTCTCGGACGCGAGAAACGTCGATTTATCTCGACTAGCTCCCCCTTTCGACTGGTCGATTGAAATATCGCGGAACGAGGGACAAATTGCGCGTTGCGCGCGGGTTCGAATATGAAGAAGCCCGATTCCTCTCCCGGACGGTCCATTACCAGCGTTCTCCCGGTTGTAGCACGTCGAGATAAACAAGCCGATTAAACGGAAGATTAACTATCTCGCGCTAAAACGAGCTTATCTGCGCCTCGGTTTCGACACGAGACCGCCGTCATCCTCGTTCTACTCTTCGCCTCGCACCGATGCATCGGACCGCGAACGCGATGCACAGTTACTCGAAAACCCGGCTGCTTCCGTGATCGTCCGGCACAGAGATCTACTCCGGCGAGGATTTATCAGGGGGATGAGATACGAAGCCGTAAACTGAATGCCGGCTCGGCCGTGCAGGAAACGCCGGATTTTAAACACTTTATTTTCCCTAGATTCTACAGCTAACAAGGCGAGGTCACAGCGGTCGTCGATTTTAACGAAACTCCTGCTGAATCTAGAGCAAACACAAGGTGGCCCATGTTTCGAGCGTTTTTCACAATGCTTATTATTTATCAAGATGATTAACATTTAATTTTATGATATTATTATCATTATTTATTATAGACGGACAGATGCTCTTTTTACATAAGTAGTTATAAAGAAAAGAAAAAAAGAGAAGGATTCAAAACTACTTATTTTCTACAAAGAGAAGAAAGAAGAAAAAAGAATACATAAAAAAATTATCATATAATCCTTCGTAGTTGCATTTTAAAATTTTGCAGAGATTCAATGAAGAAATCAATGATGTTATAAATAGTGCATGATTGTTGCAATAATGCGATGCATTGGATTAATTAATCCATAAGTAGATTTCGCTTATACTTATTATTTATCGAGATAATTAACATTTAATTTTATGATATTATTATCATTATTTATTATAGACGGACAGATGCTCTTTTTACATAAGTAATTATAAAGAAAAGAAAAAAGAGAAGGATACAAAACTACTTATTTTCTACAAAGAGAAGAAAGAAGAAAAAAGAATACATAAAAAAATTATCATATAATCCTTCGTAGTTGCATTTTAAAATTTTGCAGAGATTCAATGAAGAAATCAATGATGTTAAAAATAGTGCATGATTGTCGCAATAATGCGATGCATTGGATTAATTAATCCATAAGTAGATTTCGCTTATACTTATTATTTATCGAGATGATTAACATTTAATTGTACGATATTCGGAGAGTACCTTGATATCCGACATACCGAAATGTGCTTTCTTTAAATATGTCTACAAAATTTGCATAAACAGCAGTCTACTTATGAATGAGCAAGCTCGCAACAGCATTCTCGGTACGTTTCAGCGGCTCGTATATCGACTGGAAGTCCTTCGAGCAAATCGATCCCGATCACCATTCTTCTTCTTCGACTAAAAACTCGCCGCGGCCGTCGTCGTCATCGCAACGATCGCCTCCGGTGAACCTGTCACGCTCGTTTCGTTAAGTGCGCAGGACAATTCTTCCTCCCACTAAAAATTCACAAGAAATCGTAACTCCGACAACATCTAATCGTATGCTAAACGGCAGAGGAGGCCGAGGAAGAACTGCTTTATGTAATCGATCCTTTATCTAGCGGGACGCGCCTTGAAGCGCGTGCATCAGTCGCTTGACGCAGTCCGGTGCATCGGAAAATTTCCATCGACGACTGCACCGCTTATCGCGTTGCAGGATCGTTACGGATTATCTCGTCGCGGATGGCAAGCCACGGTTTTCTCGAGAATTAGACGACCTATCACCTTACCAGCGATCGAGATGTCCTCGCGACGCAAGGTGACTGATATCGATCGATGACGATCGACGCGTGGGCGGTTCTGGGCAAAACTCTTCTTCTCTATCGAGAGAAAACGTTGTTCCGTTTTTCTAACCAACTGCGCCACCAGGAAAAACCTGCACTTTTTGCTAACAGCCACGATAACGTGTCAGATTCAATTCTTCTGACAAAGAATATAATCGTCAGTCGCTGATTTCAATAAAATTCTCGTCTCAATTATACAAGTTACCATTACAAATAGTCCTCGGTGTGCGTTCAAGTTAGCGATGTACTCAATGATATGAAAATTTAAATATTAAGATTCATGAGAGGCACAGCGCTCAAAGCGTTAAATAATTAAACCGGCTAATTTAATTAGACGTCGCACGATTGAGAAGCATTGAAAATTGCTGCAGATTATTGGGCATATAATGACTGTTTTCTTGATGAAGAACGGAGCTGGAAGATAACGAAGCGTGACCCTAGTGCAAACAAATCAGAGTGTGGGAGTTGCAGGCATTGGGCGTTAGAGGACAACAGAGGCGACACGTGTGTGAGGCCACGCACGGATCTTACGCGCAGGAACTGTCGAGCAAATGCCAAAGGATTAGAGGCGAGAGTCGCGCCCGTCGCGTTCAACCACCGCGCCGCGAAAACGCGAAATAAAGGAATCCGCGATGTTCGGCCGGAGAAAGTGCCTCGCTCGAAATTCTCTCTTCCGGAATGCGCGACGCAAGAGGAATGGGAGGAACGTAGGAAAGCAACAAACTGCTGGATAATTGGAATAATATACCGCGCGGACGGCGATCGATCGCCGAGCAAAACTGGTCCGTCTGCGGAAAAATCAACGGCTGCCAGGAGAGAAACTTTGTGCATCGGGAACCGATTTCTGTTATCATCGACGTTTCTGCTCGCCTCGCAGTGGTATTCGGAAACTAGGAACGCAGAATGTTTTCGATAACATTATTTTTAACACCACGTCGACCGGCCATTTTTCTTACCAAGTAGATTATTCGTTCTTTAATTACTTTACCCACGCGAAACGAATTATGACAATCTTAAATACCTTTAATTTTACTGCCATTTTAAATTTTACTAAAACTACACCATTCAAGTTTTTTCCATTTTTTTCCATTTTTCCAAATTTCCACTAAAATTCATTAAAAAATTATTTCTACCTACTGATTATTATTTGGATAAATATATATTTTCTCCAACCATTTTTTAATTAATTCTTTAAAATTTGTTGTCTGCAAATACAATTAACAATTTTTTTACTTCGAAAAGAGCACTAACTACACCATTCAAGTTAGTGCTCTTTTCTAAGTAAAAAAATTGTTAATTGTATTTGAAGACAACAAATTTTAAAGAATTAATTAAAAAATGGTTGGAGAAAATGTATATTTATCCAAATAATAATCAGTAGGTAGGAATAATTTTTTAATGAATTTTAGTGGAAATTTCATCCCGATATCTTTTGAGGTTCAAAAGTTATACTAAAATGCCAGATTGGGAGTAGTATCCCCCCTTGCCCTTTCGGGACGCTGCCCCCTCACCATCACGCCTCGGCCGAGGCAGGCGTGAGGCACGCGTCGGCCGAGGCAGGCGTGAGGCACGCGTCGGCTCTTCGCTCAGCGGTCAAAATGTTCCGACGCGAGTAAATTTTAACACAAAAATGCCTGAGTTAGCCGAGAAAATTTTCCAAGCGCGGGCGAGGCAAACAATACACGTGGCTTCGCTGGGCCGCGGCAAACAACGCGTTATCGCATTGCTTGCCTCGCCCAGCTGATTCAGATTTAGCCCCACTAAATCGTGGATTAAACAGCCATGGAAAATCCGAACTGTATCGTGTTTGGTATCATTTTAATCGGAGAAATGTCGCGAAGGTGCATCTAAAAATGGAATCGAAAGATTTTCAAGACTATAACAAAGAATTTATACGGAATATCCTGCAAAATAAATTACAATTAAAAAGAAATAAGTTCCGCAGAAGGAAACACATTTCTCCGAAACTTTTCTTTATTTTTCTTTTATTCGTGTCTAACTTAAAAAAGTAGTTCGGGGGGATGTGTGTTACGTCTTTCGTTTTGGGTTGGTGATTTCGTAGATGGCAACCCTAACTGATTGGAGAGTCAGGGCGCTCGCGTTGAGTGTGCCGATCTCGATCGGCACTGAAATGTCAGGCTAGGCTATGAATCGGATTCCATGGTAGGGGAAGCGGAGATCGTCCCATTCACATTCACACAGGGAGATCGTGTTGTCGCGGGTGACGATGACATCGGCGGCTGGGATATGGGCTCAGGGCTGGAGCCGACGGATCAGATAAGTCGGCCGAGGAGCTGCGAGGATATAAATCTTCCCGCGGGGAAGACGGTAGCCTTGTCGACGCGAGGCGTTTCAAGGAATCCGAGGCATTCGCCGGTCCGAAGCCCGAGCACAAGCAAACCGAGCAAATCAGCCGCGGCAGAGTCGATCGAATGGAAATTACTGGTGAAATCGACACTAATCTGTATCTCGAGTACGAACAGCTCTGAAAATAAACACGGGAGAATTAAACGCTGAGAAGGACCTTGTCGGCCGACAAGCCGAAGAGTCACGATCGCGGGATTTCTAATCGATACCCGAGCCGGTATCGAATTTGTCAACGCGATGCGAAGCACGCCGACTCGTGATTTCCTGTTTCCAGGTTCGGCAACGCTTTTCGCGGTCCCCGGGGACCGATCAAAGAGGCAACGATCGTGGGTAGAGCACGATACCCCGGTACCTGACACACGAGCGTCGACCTCTTCCACATTTATCAGTCGGTAAATGTCAGCGGGGAACCTATGAATCGAGCCGACCAACGAAGATCATCCCATTCACATGGGTTAGCGACACGGTGACATCCGCCAGGCCCAAAATGTCACGGTCCCCCTCTCGTCTGGGGCCGTTTCCCATACGTGATTTCCTATGCACACGTGTCGCGTGCGATTGGTTCATTCCCAACGAAATACAAAATTGCGTGTATACGTGAAAGTAGTAGGGAACTTACCAGGCACACCGCGTGACATAACTAACAAGTAACTAGAATCTTACTAGATTTTGTGTCGCAACATTGGTTTGCGAGCATGCGTTTTTTTACCTTATTCGAGCATATTTTGAGCTGCACAAGGGTTCATTTGATAGAGGAAGGCTCACTGCATCACGCTGTGCCCCATAATATAAGTAAAAAAGTCTTTTTGTGACAAAAAAATATGTCAAAATTTGCTGGTGTTTAAAAGAAAAGGTATGCCCGTGATTGCATTCAATTTCCCCATATTCCGTTCACGATGCCAGAGTCTAAAGCAAGTCTAGAGCCAATTTTAGTTCAGCTAATTAGACCAGATGGCGTAACAACAAAAATATATGGTTCTTGAGTCCACTCGGATCTATTAATAGCAATAATGATATTAATAAAAAATAGAAAAAACCGTGGAATCATAGGAAAATTGATAAATAACACTGATAAATACCAAGAATAGGTATGTCACATGGTGTGCCTAGGCCCTTAACTATTAAACAACGTGAGTTCATTACGTTACTGTTCATCAAAGGAAGAAAAAGAGTTCTGCGAAAAGAAAATACAACTAAACGAAGGATGAGAATATTCCTCGTATCCAGCAATCGTCTTGCACAGGATCGCAGCGAACCGCAGCTTCGCGGAGCGGAAATGGCGTCGGACGGTTTCGCAACGCGGATCGTTTGGACTAATCGCGGCATTCCTGTAGTCCGGGACAAAGCCCAATTGGCGGGAAACGCAGGCGGACGAAAGTGGAGCAACGGTGTTCCACCGCGTCGGTCGATCTTTCCCGAGAGCGGGATACAAAAAAAAAGGAAACGGCCGATTCTCTGGTTAACGAGGCTCGGCGAGTTTCGTAGCGTGGGGCGAGGGATCGAGGCGGATCGAGGGGGTTCGAAGCGCGGGAGTTGCGCGTCGAGATAAATCTGCGCGGGGACCGAAATGAAACGGCGGCGGCGGGTGACGAAAAAACGTGTACGCCTTACATAAACCGAGCCGACCACGCCCTGCCGTTCCGTTTCGTTTCGTTCCGTTCGTTCGGTACGTTGCACGGCGTGCACGTTTGCTAGTCGCTCCGCGCTGGAGCACGCGAGCGCAGGAAACGAGAAAGACGGAGAAGAAGGTGGAGAGAACGAGAGAGGGACGAAGGTGGTGGCCGAGGCGCGTGTACGTGTGCGGTTCTCCGTGCCTCTCCACTTACGTTTGCTCCTCTCGAAACGTGTCGATAGCTGGCTCGATCTGCTACGGTACCGGAGCGGCGCGCGGCGTGTCCTCTCCTATCGATACACCGAGCCGCGTTGCCTTACGTGGGTGTTCCTAGGGCACCGGAACGAAAGTCTCTCCCGGCAGCTTGCTAAATCCTCGAAACGCGCGCCGCACCGACAGATCCTATCTCGACCAATCTGGACGGCCGACCTGGTATTTCCATCGAGAGCGTTCCTGTCGGTTACACGAGCACGTCCGCGATACTCTGCACCTCCGTTTCCCGCGATTTTCCGCGACCCTTCCCCCGGATTCTTGCGCAATTCACCCCCAGGACCTCGGATTCCGTTCAACGAAATCCATCGCCAGATAACGCCTCGTTTCAAACCCGTGCAGTACCGGAATTTCTAGATCTACTATCACCTCGATAGCCTACAGAGTTCTCCCGCAGGAAATTGTCGAAAAAATTAGACTATGGATTTTATGTTATGATATATGCAATACTCTGCGCCTCCGTTTCCCGCGATTTTCCGCGACCCTTCCCCCGGAATTCTTGTGCAATTCACCCCCAGGACCTCGGATTCCGTTCAACGACATTCATCGCCAGAAAACGCCTCGTTTCAAACCCGTGCAGTACTTTCTCCCGCAGGAAATTGTCGAAAAAATTAGACTATGGATTTTATGTTATGACATATGCAATACTCTGCGCCTCCGTTTGCCGCGATTTTCCGCGACCCTTCCCCCGGATTCTTGTGCAATTCACCCCCAGGACCTCGGATTCCATTCAACAAAATCCAGTCTCGCACAGACAACATTGTTCTCGCGCAGGAAATTTTCGAAAAAATTATATTAATTTTAAGAGTGTAAGATTTTATGTGTGTAAGCTTTGTGTACAGGTCGGTGAGCCATATATGCTCGAGAGAGAGAGAGAGCGGGACAGTTTAGAAAAATAAACAGATAGATATACAGAGTGACAGTTAAACACACAATTATTTGATAATTAACATTAATAATTCGTGAGTAAACTAATATAATAAATTTCTATATTTTTAGACGAATCAACCTTGTGTGTTTGAAATTGAAGGAACATTAATGCAGACAATGTTTATGCAAAAGTTGTCTACGCCGAGCTGTAACGTCACTTTCTTTCAAGGATCCCGACAGGACGAGTGATAAAGAAATGGAAGTTACCTGGAACGATGCTATAAGTCTCGTGTTCAACCGCTTTCGACGGACCCTCGGTGATTCTAGCAGCACGGCTCTCGAACGGTTAATTTGCCAGCCAATTTGTAGCTCGTAATACGGTACAAATGACTCTGGTTTAACGATATTAAACGTTCCTGGCCGTTGCAATTAAATATCATTTAATAATCCCGCGGTTAGAATGCGCAGAAAAAGCTGTTCGGCAAAATGCGCTGAGAGAGCGGACCCAGGGAAAATAAGCGATCAACGTCGACAATGCTCGATCCTCGCCTGCCCTCGAACGCGGTGCAACAAGATGTCCTCGAGATTTGACCACGCGCCGCTGTAGCCGCCTTTAACCACCTTAGTCGCGTCCTGTCGCGACGTATCGTTGCGAAAGTGAAATTAAGCGAGCGCTTCGCTGCGAAGAAGGTCGTCCCCCAGCGGGTCGACCCTCCCTTCTCGATCGACCATGCGATTACAGAAGATCGCCGATCGATGGACCGTGAAAAGTAGATCGATACCATCCGCGAATCGTTCACCCCCTGATCGAGATCACCGTCTCGCCACGCTCGATAATTTCGAACGCAGAATTATGGTGGAAAAGATTGGGGAGATGTTTGAAAATACTAAAAATATATTTTTTATTGTTATTATTATTATTGATTTTATACGGACTGATGTCCTTTTATACAATTTTATTAAATCCTTTTATACAGTTTATACAGTACAACTGATAAGCAAATACTGTAATGTGCCATTAAAAAATCGATATTCTTATAAAATGTTAGAGCTAGCAATAATGTGATTTAATGGATTTTTTACTCCATATGAGGATTGGGATTTCATTGTTTGAAATCTTGCTCTCGTTCTCAAAATACGTTCAGGTATACAGGGTGTCCCAAAATTCGTGTACTTCCCGGAAATGGAAGGTTCCTTGGATCATTTGAAGCGACATTTTCCTTTACAAAAATGACGCCAGCAGCTTTTTTTAGGAGTTATTAACGAAAAACACGGACCAATCAGAGCGCGGCTACAGCGGATTGATTCTGGCTCGGCCAATGGCGCCGCCACGCTAAGCGGGACCTGTCACTGAGTCGGACTCCGTTCGCTATAGCCGCACTCTGATTGGTCCGTGTTTTTCGTTAATAACTCCTAAACAAAGCCGCCGATGTCACTTTTGTAAAGGAAAATGTCGCTTCAAATGACCCAAGGAACCTCCCATTTCCTGGAGGTACACGAATTTTGGGACACCCTGTATAGAAATCGATTTTCTTCCCGAAACGAGAATTTGCATCTCGATGTTATTCGATCTAGATAGATTTAGACAGATTACATAAGTGTTCAATGAAGAAACAATTTTCGAATTTGTTCCTGAATTGCAGGATCGGATTAACAATCGCGACAGTGTTCCATTATCCTTCTTGTTCTCGTCCTGTTGTTATTATCCCCGCCATCGTTCCCAATATCGAACTTGTTCTCGCGCCACGATTATCGTCGTTCGCCGGATCGATTAATGAATCATCGAACGTTACGTCCTCGTTACATCGCTGTTACGACTTAATACTCGGCAATTATGCTATCTTCTCTCAGCCGCCGTTGCCGCGATGCAACGTGCTCTAGCGGAAAAGAATCTGGATACTTCGTCGCAGTGTATTGTTGCGTTTTACTACTTCTACGATACAGAAATGCTCGATGTCTATGTTTAACAAGCAAAATCCTGGTCAATCAAATTCTCAATCTTCGTGACTATGAACATTGAAACATGGTTCTAATCTACTGATAATTTTTGTAATGCATATTTTTGCCCGAATTTCCAGTACGGACTTTTTCGTAATGCCATCGTATCTTAATTAAAACGTAGTTCGCGATTTTATAAATGGCAACCCTAACCGCGCACCTCGCATTCCTGGCAGTTTCATCCAACGGACGAGGAGAAACTCCCAGCTGCGATCTCTCGGAACGTTGCGGAACGCCTCATCCTCGATCGCTGCGCCCTCGACCTCTGCGCTGAACCTGAATCGCAGCCGAGGCATCCTCGCCAATGATGCCGAAATCGTGGTACAGTAGAGATCCGAATAGTTTCCAATTTGGGGGTCCCGATTCCTATCCAGGCCTACTCACGCCATTCCCTGTCAACGCTGTGCGAATCGAATGTTCAGAAATCTTAATTTTCATTATTTTTTCATGGGACTTTTGAAAACGTATTTCTAGAATTTTTCTTATTAAAACAAGAACAGAGGAAAGGCTCAAATTAATGAATAAACTCAGTAAAATAAATTTCCAGCTTCCAATGGACGTATCAATATTAATAGCTAAACCAAATATCAAAGCTTGTCACTACATGTTATCATTTTTTAAGAGCTGTGGTCTTAAAGTATAAGTTTTGTCTATACTGTTTCAACTAATCGTATGTCTGTATTAAAATATTTGTGTATCTCTAATAACCACATTCTATTTTGTAATTATTATATTCTGTTTTGTATATGGTGTATTTCGCTGTTTTTTGTAATTATGTTAAAATAAATCTCATGAGATTTACTAATAAAAAAAATGCCAAATACAATTCAGTGAAAGTCTCATAACAAAAATAATGAAAATTAAAGCATTTTGAATTGGCATTATATTGTGAGGACACGAAAGCCATAAAACTGTGTCACAAAGTGTAGCCAAATGCTGCGTGTGCCCGTCGCCGGGACCGTTGCCCTATAGTAGTCTCGCTGGGCGCGAGCAGAGTGGTAGGCCCAGCCATAAATCAAAAAATCAAGGAAGATAATATATAATTTAATATAATATATAATTATATATTATATATTATATATTATATATTATATATTATATTATATTATATTACATTTTCCCTTTTGTTTGAACATACCAATATAATAATAATATAATAATATATTAAATAATATATAAATATATATATATAATAATATTATTATATATATATTATTATATAATATATTATATAATAATTATATATTATAATAATTATATAATATATAATTATTTATTATAATATAATATAATATAATATAATATACTTTTCGTTGCCCCTATAATCCTTCTCCAACCTGCTCGGGAAGTGCGATACCTGACTCGAGTAATAAAACGTTTTGGTACCTCACAATTCAATGACCGCGGGTATATGGTTCGAAACCGTACTTGAAAAGCATGGGTCCGTATTTCTAATTGTCCAGGATAGTCGTAAAGAGTTTATGAGGGATAGTAAGATCATAAGTTAAATGTTTCAGGTGCATTTGGGATGGTCACCGAGTGAAAGGTTTTTAATTTTTGGAAAGGTCCTTTGTTGCGAGCTCGTCGAAAAGGCCTCCCTGTCAAGGACAAGTCGTAAACAAGGGTTTGAAAGAATGAATACTGTACAATATATAATATACAATACTCCTCGCCGCTGAAAATTACCGCTGGCGTAACTGTATTAAGTCAAACCCCGGCGCGATACCCTCTCGCGTTGCCCTCGCGCGGAAAGCTACCGTTACCGAGCAAATAATCCGTCCTCGACGATTCTACAGGCTGATTCACTTAATCTAATTTAAACCCAGATTAAAATGTTCTTAAAATGATTTAATTAAAAGAGTAAGTAAGATAGAACCTTTCTGAAAGGAAACTATAGAATTACCATTGCCTCCTGAACCTTCAAATAAAGTAAATTTATTGAATGTAAATACTGTTTTAATTTAGCAATACACCTGGTATGTTCAAACAAAAGGGAAAATGTAATTTTGTAACAAAACAACAGCAGTGGGCTTGTTTTCTGCTATAAAATAATTTTCGCTCACTGTGCCCTCTATTGCCAACTCCCTCCCAAGATTCACGATTAGTAGACTGTGGATTTTATGGAAAATAAAGATTTTCCACGTGAATAGCAACAAACTGGAGTGAAATAGAAATTAATTTTTTTCCCAATATGTTTAATAGATTTAAAATAATATAATATAATACTTCTTATGGTTTCACTGCTGTAAATTATATCCTTATCATTCCTGATCAAAGAAGAATTTTGAATCGTGTATGGTGGCACCGAAATAAAGTCATAAAATTCTAAATGCATTAATTTTCACTACGCTAAGTGCACCACCCGATGAATCACCCTGTATCTGGCTCAGCAGCGTACAGCTTGCGGTTCCATGCTCGGAGGATGCACCGAGTACCCGTTACATCGCGAACAACGCGGTTTTCGCCACGAACTGCACGCGAATCCACGCCTCGCCGGGATCCCGATCGCTTCGAGAAATTCGAGACGACCTTGCTCTCCGCGACCCTGCCTCCGCGATCCTTTGTTCTGCGATCGACACCGTTAACTCTTTCGTTAACTCCTTCCTCCCTCGTTCTTGACATTTGCTCGCGAACTCGGTCGCAATTCGGTCACCGTTCTTCTGCGTTAAAATGAACTTGAAAAATACATGTGTTGAATTAATATATTTAACAGGTTTCCAACGGTACGATTCATTGTTCACCTGCATTGTTCGCCTACATTCTGCTCGAGCAGATCTGAAGATTCCTGGATCTACCCTAGTAGCACAAAATATTGTATACGCATTCATATAATATTAAAAAGCGATTCAAACTTTTTTTAATCTTCAAATGTACATACAATAATCACTTTATATTAAGTAACAATTTTTTTTTAAATATGCAGAAAATATCTATTTCAAGTTAGGAGAAAAATATTTCTTTCTTACCTTTCTTCTTTTTAATTGAATGTTATTTAAATGTTTTATTTATATTTTTCAAATATTGATTTCACATTCTTTGTAATATTTACCTTATATTTTTTAAATATCTAGTTTATATTCTCTGATTATTTAGCTTAGATGTTCTAAACATTCAATTCACATTTCTTAAACATGCATGGAATAGTTAGATCCAATATTTATCTCGTATGAAAAAGTGTGGCTCAAAAAATATTTTTCCAATATTTGAAAAAGATATTTATCCAATATCCAACAACAAAAATGTTTCCATATAACAGTTGGGTAGATCTTATAGAGTCTTTATAGAGTATTCCACAAACATGACTTTGAATAAAAAACAAAAGTATTGTGATTTTATTATATAAGATATTGAATTGTTCTTTAGAGCAAAAGATTCTCTATACTTACCGGAATCCAGTGATGTGCAATAGTAATACGATGTGATCGTTTAAACATGTTTTTTATGAAAAAAGTTGAAATTTGTTGGACAGTGTAGTTAGCGATAGCTGTGTTCCGAGGCTAACACGTTTGCAACTCTGTCCGCATTTTAAACAGCGTATGTCATTAAGAACAAGCATCGGAGACAAAGTTAATTGTTGTTACGGCGTTGATCGCTATGAACAACCTGTTCGGATCGAGCGACGCTCCCATAACGGCGTTTCCGGCGGACATAAATCGGACGAGCTACCGGTCGATCTGTTCCACGACCGCCTAAAAAAAATCGCGATTTGCGAGAACCGGGCGATAATTAAGGCTCGGATTGGTGCGAGGGTACAGCGCAACGATCGTTTCTAACGGTTATACGCGCGGATCGTACAACGGCGTTGCTTTCTAATTATAACAGTGCACCGTAATTACACAACCAGTGCATAAAAGGAGCAATAATATGAGCTCGCTTATGTGTACGATATAAATTTCTGATAGTCGGGCGGATAGCGTCTTGGACTCGGTCCGGAGTGTCGATAATAGCCGCTTAAAATCTTGCATCGAGGGCCGAGTTTACTGGGAGAAAGAACGAGAGAGAGAGAGAGAGAGGGAAACAGAATAACTGTACTGGTCGCGGTCGTAAAACGCTGCGCGATAAATCACGGTAATTAATAAATCCTAACGTTCCCTCTCCGCGGCGCTCCGGCTGAATAATCGCTGGTCGGGTTCGTAAAATCACGATTCGATAAAAACCCGGTAATTGTGGCGGATGTCTGGATGACGCGTAGATCGACTGAGCTGCGTGCTATGCTGCCATAACAATCTCTTCTCAAAGGATTTTTAACCACTTCAATTTTCCAACCGGAAATTCATTTAATTTTACCTTTTATAAAATTGGGATTTCAGCCTGAAAAAGATTCTTAACCACTTCGATTTTCGAAGCAGAAATTCATTTAATTTCAGCTTTTATAGAATTTGGATTTCAGCCTGAAAAAGATTCTTAACCACTTCGATTTTCGAAGCAGAAATTCATTTAATTTCAGCTTTTATAAAATTTGGATTTCAGCCTGGAAAAGATTCTTATCCACTTCGATTTTCGAAGCATAAATTCATTTAATTTGAGCTTTTATAAAATTTGGATTTCAGCCTGAAAAAGATTCTTAACCACTTTAATTTTCCAACCGGAAATTCATTTAATTTCAGCTTTTATAGAATTTGGATTTCAGCCTGAAAAAGATTCTTAACCACTTCGATTTTCGAAGCGGAAATTCATTTAATTTCAGCTTTTATAGAATTTGGATTTCAGCCTGAAAAAGATTCTTAACCACTTCGATTTTCGAAGCAGAAATTCATTTAATTTGAGCTTTTATAAAATTTGGATTTCAGCCTGAAAAAGATTCTTAACCACTTCGATTTTCGAAGCGGAAATTCATTTACTTTTACCTTTTATAAAATTGGGATTTCAGCCTGAAAAAGATTCTTAACCACTTCGATTTTCGAAGCGGAAATTCATTTAATTTTACCTTTTATAAAATTGGGATTTCAGCCTGAAAAATATTCTTAACCACTTCGATTTTCGAAGCCGAAATTCATTTAATTTCAGCTTTTATAGAATTTGGATTTCAGCCTGAAAAAGAGTCTTAACAACTTCGATTTTCCAAGCAGAAATTCATTTAATTTGAGCTTTTATAAAATTTGGATTTCAGCCTGAAAAAGATTCTTAACCACTTCGATTTTCGAAGCAGAAATTCATTTAATTTCAGCTTTTATAGAATTTGGATTTCAGCCTGAAAAAGGTTCTTAACCACTTCGATTTTCGAAGCAGAAATTCATTTAATTTGAGCTTTTGTAAAATTTGGATTTCAGCCTGAAAAATATTCTTAACCACTTCGATTTTCGAAGCATAAATTCATTTAATTTCAGCTTTCATAGAATTGGAATTTCAGCCTGAGAAAGATAGTCTTTTCACGTCGGGATGCGAGTTGTCCTTAGACACATTGGATGATGGATATGCTTATGTTTCGATGTTGTGGTGATAACAACGAATGTGCATCACGATTCGCAATGTTCAAGATCGAGTTAGGATTTGGTACAAGCGGATCTGTTTGCGTTGCTCCAGTTAGCCAGGATCTAGGACTTGGTGCGTAGGATTCGGAGTCGAAGCTCAAAAGATGTACAAGACAGGTTGGCCGCGGCGTGTTGATCATAATTCAGGCGTAGCCAACGAATCGCCGAGGACTTTCTACTAATACGACGAGCTTCGATCGAGAGGCAGAAAAACGGGCGCGATAACGGCCCGGCACGGCCCGATTAATAAAAGGACCACGGAGAAACTCGGACGGGTGGGTCTGGTACACGTCGGGAATATCGTGGAGCCTCGTGGTGGTCCTCGGAGAGCCACCGAGGCCCACAGAAAAATCACGATATTTCCGTGTACACCCCGCAACAGAACATAAATACCGCCTCGGCCAGCAGATAGCGTTTAATCTCTCAATACGCTCGCCGAACGAGAGGAAGAAATATCGCGGCTGCTGGCCGGATGACACAAAAAGGACGGCTACAAGAGCGCGAGAGCGGACGGCCGAGAAACAAGCGAGGAGAGAAGATGGAAAGATGCCGGCAGATACGGAGAAATAGAGGGTGAACATCGAACGGACGAGGAAAATTAAGACTTCGGCGTGGAGCAGATAATACCAGGAGGATCGGAATGGAAAATTGCCTTCTTATCCTTCGGCCGGTGCAGATCCGTTCTCGGTGAATTATCGAGGTCTTCGATTTTTCATTGTTGGGGACGATCTCTCACCTTGGCGCGGTGTGGAATCGTTCGTTAGAATATGTTGAATATGTAATTATTACGGATTTATGCGGATTTTCATGCAAAATAAAAATCTCCTGCGTTCGTTTCAAGCCGTGGGAGCAGTCCAGAGCAATCCACTTCTTAACGCAATTTTTATCCCAAGAAAAACATCCTGTAAACAGGAGCCAAGTTCTTTATGCCCGTAAAAAGTTGTAAGATCAAACAAATTACGGCCAAGTTCGTTAGCTTAGAAATACCTCTTGCAGTACTGAAAAAGGGTTTGTAAAAATTAGTTTGAAAGAACGCTATTTAATTTTTAAGGATTGCATGGAGGGCTAAAAAAATTCAAACGACTACATACGTCATGTAGTTGGGTATACCGTTCCCGAGATACAACCATTTTTATTTTATTTTTCTTTTTTTTGATGGTTTGTTATGGTGGACTCATGTACCAAATTTCAAGCTTGTAGGTCAATGGAAAGTACCCAAAAGGTTTTGATGATTTGTCAGTCAGTTAGTCAGTATTAAATTTAGGGATATTTGAGGTCCTATATCTCGCAACCTACTAATGTTGGAAGATTAATGTATTGTCACACGATAGCATTTAACAAGTGTACGAAATTACATCTCTCCATCTGCCTCCAGTTCTAGATTTTGACAGAAAGAAACAGAAAGAAACCACGTAGTTAGCCTAGCAATATCTGATATCTCTGACTCCAAAAATTGAAAAGACATGACACAAAAGTCTGCAATCTGCTAATGACAAAGTGTACGAAGAAGTCTACGATGTATTTAATAAGGCATTAACTTGATAGAGAAGAAATAGAAAGAAACCACGTAGTTAGCCCAGCGATCGTCTGATATCTCTGACTCCAAAAATTGAAAAGACATGACACAAAAGTCTGCAATCTGCTAAAGCCAAAGTGTACGAAGAAGTCTATGATGTATTTAATACGGCATTAACTTGACAGAGAAGAAATAGAAAGAAACCACGTAGTTAGCCCAGCAATATCTGATATCTCTGATCCAACAATTGAAAAGACATGACACAAAAGTCTGCAATCTGCTAATGACAAAGTGTACGAAGAAGTCTATGATGTATTTAATAAGGCATTAACTTGATAGAGAAGAAATAGAAAGAAACCACGTAGTTAGCCTAGCGATCGTCTGATATCTCTAACTCCAAAAATTGAAAAGACACGAAGAAGCAAAGGAAGACTATGAAGACGAGTAGTCGATAGGAGGATGGAGTGTCCGTGGAGCCGAGCACGGCAGCAGCGGCAGTAAAAGAGTAAAATAATATATATCGGTGGGACGGTGAACTGGATGAGGTCCGCCGCCTAAACGCGTCTCGCCTAGGTGGTCTTGGCGCAAATAGGAAACCCGTCCTGGACCCCGATGGAGCGTGGAGCAACCGGCGAACCAGCACTATCGCGCCTAAGGAGAATTTCCTACCGACGATCACCGGCATGGCACGACGACGACGAGCAGAGGCACACGGACACGGTGCAGCGCGCTGCGCTGTGTTCTCCTCACTCGCGGATCGAAACGGATCGGCTCAGCTCCGCTCTGTTCAGCCTCTGTTCAGCTCTGCTCCGGTCGGCCACGTTCTCGCTGATCTCTTTCGCGAGAGAACGACCGACCGGGGCGAGAGTGTGTTGGTCGGGCGTGGTCGCGGTGGCCATGGAATGCGCTCACTTTCACCGTGAGCGCGGCCAGACGAGGAGAAGAGGAGAACACCGCCGGCCAGAGAAAGAGAGACGATCATCGCCGAAGGTACACGCACACGAAACACGCCTCGTCGCACCGATCCGCGCGCGCTGCACTGGACCGAGCGCCCTGCACAACCAGCGACGCCGCTGCACCGGAGACTGCACCGAGCGCTGCATACAGGCGGCTCGCTTTGTCTCGCTCTTTCACTTGCCAAATCTAGCCACTCGTAACACGCCATTCTTCCTGAATTCCCTTCATCTTTTATCTTAAAACTTGCTCGACGAACATTTGGGACTGTTGATGAAACAAGAACGGTCGGTGGACGGATTTATCAACGTTTATCAATCAATATATCTAATAAAATATGTTACGTATGTCACGGACAATGTTCAATTAACCACTGACAAATTTTCCATACAAAACGCACCCTCACGCATTGTTTCTTTATTTATGCACACCCATTTCACACAAGAACCACCTTCTAGTTTTCTTGTTCGTGCGAAATACATAATTGTATGCATGATACGTAATGGATGATAAACAATGATTTCTTTTTCTTGATTATTTCGATAGAATACAGCACGACAGACTATCGAAAAGAGTCGATTCTCGATTGAACAAGTCATGGATCGCCACAATAGAAATTTTAATCAAGGTCCGACACAGTCAGATGAAAATGGGTTGAACAACTTTCCGATGGGAAAGTCTAAACATCTCGGACCGAGATTTCCGAGTGCTTCTCGAGAATAACGGTTCGAACGTTGCATCGGACCAATTGTGCCTATTGTGCTTGACTGACAGGCCCAAAAAGCTACGTTGTACCGTCCAGGAATCGTTTCGATCGTTTCTCTTGGTCGGTTCAATTTATGCACCGATTTCTAGATCCATTAGAACCGATCGGAGAGCAGCTGCCGTTGGAAAGCGAGGCGGTGGCGGATAACATTTCGCCTAACGATGGCTGCGTTCATCGAAGGAAGGTCGTTTCTTCGTCTTGTCGAAAGGGAAGCGAACGCGCGCCGATTAATAGAGATGAATTAAGACCGATTCGAAGCAGCTAAATAGTTAACAGTCGTACTTCAGTTCGGCCAAGTATTTTAACGCTGGGAAATCTCGAAAGGCGCATCGTTCAAGCGTAACGCTTAATTAATTTCAATCAAATTTGCATACGTTGTTGCCGGACGAAAAGAATTTCATACGTATTTCCTTATTTGCGAGAAATCGGTCGGAAGACGAAGACTAGCCGTTTTGAAAGGCGCTGTTCAATCCTTTACAATCATTATGAAAGGACTAATTTGCCTGCTACTTTTTTCACTCTTCAAAAATTGACATTACATTACATTTATTATTGGATAAGTAGTCTTGTATTTTCTCTTTTCTTTTTTGTTTCTTTGTAAATACTTATGTAAAAAGGGCTTATGTCCGTCTATAATAAATAATAATAATTACTATCTACATTTTAGAATTGTACGAACGAACACATTAAATCGCAACGTACTCAAAGAGACGGGGAAGTCCCCAGTTCCCAGAGGCAAGGAATGAATGAATCACGGCTGCCACCTACGACATTCGAAAATTGAATATCTTCGGTACTTTCCTTGCAAACATTTATCTGAATCCCGAGAAAGTTCATCACCGCGAAACAGACCCGTACAACCGATCGGCGAGCATCGAGATCGCAATATCCTCCTTCCGATAAGATCGTGGTGGTTCCAAGGTAAAACAAGCCTGGTGAAATTTGCGAACGGTAAATCTGAGCGTGTGTCGACGTCCCTCTGTGTCGCGAACTGTTTGCAACGAATATCTCAATTTTTGGATTCCCATCGTGACGAAAATTGAATATCCTTGGTACTTTCCTTGCAAACATTTATCTGAATCCCGAGAAAGTTCATTACCGCGAAACAGGCCCGTACAACCGATCGGCGCGCATCGAGATCTCGATATTAATCATGATTAATAACTACAATGAACCTGGAATCATTATCTGCTCGTTATTTTTAATTTAATTAATAATCATATTGATTGTTCCTCTCTACTGACGCAAATCAATTTTTAATAATGAATAATTAATCCAATGAATCGCATTATTGCAACAATCATACAATATTTATAACAGTATTGATTTTTTCATTGATTCTGCAAAATTTTAAAATGCAACTACACAGGATTATATGATAATTTTTTTCTTCTTTTTTGACCCGTTTTTTTTCTTCTACCCGTCTATAATAATAAATAATAATAATAATATCCTCCTTCCAGTAAGATCAAGGTGGTTCCAAGGTAAAACAAGCCTGGTGAAATTTGCGAACGGTAAATCTGAGCGTGTATCGACGACGTCCTACTGCGTCATGTATTGTTTGCAACGAATATCTTAATTTTTGGATTTCCATCGTGACGAAAATTCGTGTCCGCGGGACGATTCGTTTTTAATTGGCGGGGCGATTAAAGCGACCGATGGAACCCCCGAGGAAAGAGTTTACGAGCCGGGAATGAGGCACGGTAATTGGCTGTCCGTTGCGTCGTCGTTGAACTCTCGGGGTATCTGGGTTTTCGTCGACAGTGGGTCCTCTCAGCCGGGCAGAGTTCTTAATTAGCGAACGGTCGAGTCCTCGAGAGATTCGCTTTTCGGAATTACGTAAAAGATCTGGAACGCAAGACACGTCCTCAGCGTCGGATCCCGTGAGGCATCGCGGTCGCTTTCGGCCGACGCAACGTCGAATCGCCGCAAAGGAGAGAAAACCGGGAAGAACCGGGCCATTATTATCGGCAACGCGCGTCCCAGTTTTATTGCGGGGCCCGGTGCGCGTTTCGCGTACGTCTTCTAAAAGCCTCGGACGATCGGGGCCGGTTCTAGCGAATTTTATTACGATTACATAATTCTCGCTTTCTAACAATGGAAGAGAGTTACGCGGTCCCGCGTGTCCTTCCTTCCGCGGCACGAACTTGGGCGAAAGCGATCTTGCTCGATCGGAGTCAGATGCTCGCGACGGTTTCATTCATCTCCTTCAATTACACAACCTAATTATCTCAATTATAGTAATTAAGCGAGGCGTTTATCGCGGCATTCCCTCCTGCTTGGTCGCCGCGGGTAACGCAACCGCATTGTTATCCAGGCCGTGATTCATCATCGCGAACGTGCAATTACCCATCCAGGAGTCGCGGGGATCAACCGAACGATTCCAGGATCGATCGATCGATCTGACGTCGAGCTGACGGGATTTCCTGTATGTGATTCTTACCTGCGCGACCAGGCGTCGGGATCTATGCGTTGGTGCGCGGCTGATTGCTTCATTAGCCATGGCAGAAGCTCAAAGATTTTCCTCGTCTCGAATCAGGGACATTCTATCACGTTTTTATCAGCTCGCTTTTTTGTTTGTCTGTCTGTTCGGGGAGAAATTTTGCAATTGGTTTTAAACAAACTTCCTGATGAGCTAGAGAATTGGATACATTTTTATCATTAAAAAAAACATTTTTTAAAGTCTATTTGTTTCGGAGAAATAACAATTAAATATTTACCATTCGCAATACTGTCTGAAATTTAGTACATGTCTCTGTTATAATTTCATAACCTGGTAAAAATGTTAGAAATCCATTGAAATATACACAAGACTAAAAAGCAGAAATAATTATGTAAATAAAAATTAATTTTTAAAGAATACCACGCCTTTAAGAACGGACTAAAAAGTATAAACTCCTAACCTCGTACAGACAGAAAATATTTTAAATGTTTTACATTTCACAAGTATTTTCATAGATATTAAAAATTCACAATCACAAATTTTCAGGACTATCTGCACGAGGTTAGGAATCGGTATGCGACTAGGAAAAATTATTTTATACATTTTAGTCCGTTTTTAAAACCGTGGGATTTTTTTAAAATTAGTAATAAAAGTGCAAAGTGTGAGCGGCGGTCTTTCATTTTCGTCGACGAATGCTTGTTCAGCGCAAGCAAATGGGAAATCCTCTTATCGGCGTAGCGCGCGAATTTTTCGCGACGGCTCGTCACTGGGGATTGGACATATCGGATGCACGATTAACCAATTGGCATTTTGCTGGAATAATTATATATTATGCCGGCGTACTTTTCACCCGCAGCCGTTCAACCGTGAACGCAAGATAGCGGCGAAGAGAGCCGCTAAAGTGCACCGGGAGAGGCGATCGAACGAACGGGCGGCTAGCGGGCTGGGAATGAGGAGGGAAGAAAAAAAAGGGGACACGTTGCAACGGCGAAACGTTGCACCACGCCGACCAGCAATTAGATCGGCGCTGCGACCGACGTTGGACCCTCGCCACGCTACATAGATCGCGGATTTTTCGGCTCCGGCAACGGGCGCGATTTTGCCTTATTACCAACCCGGGTACTCGCCGTTTTACGAGCCCCCCCGGCTCGTTTCCTGTTGCAAGGGATACCTGCCGCGAACTCCGATACCGCTCCGGTACTTTCGGTGTTTTACAAGTGTAAACGAGACGCAATTTGCTGGAAATCGAACCAGTTCGACGCTCGGGAAACTCGACGAGTAGTCTCGCTGTTCGCTTCGGTCCTTTTCTCATCCACGTGGATGGCTGGAGGAGAATAATTCGAAAATAATCCTTTAGAACCCTCTTTTGTAATGGCTATGTTAACAGAATGAATATCATCTTGTATATTAGCTACTACACTTAACCTTTTAGCTACTGTGCACCGCTTGATCCTTCATACAAAATGCTAAACGAGAGAACATTCTCTGTATGTGTTCGATTCAACCCTTAACCTTTCACCTACCTTTCAGTACAGGTGCTTGTATTTTCCTTTATACTGGCTGTCTCAAAAGTATTGTACTTCTTCAAAATGGGTGATTCCTGAGTTCATTAGGTCACTTTTCATTAAAAAATTATTTCAAATGACCTCGAGATTCGCCCCTTTCAAACAAGTAAAACATTCTTGGAAAATGTTATTTCGGTTATCGATCGTAAAATTGTTAAAAATAAATGATCAAGAATATATTTTTGGAAAACCTTGTATAATATAAACGTTTAACGTATTTCGATCGACAATTATTTAAACTACGAAGAATGTTATCGGCGCTCTGGTTCGATCAATTTTATTGATTGATTGATCGAACCAGAGCGCCGATAACATTCTTCGTAGCTTGTATAATATGTTCGATTCAGCCAATCAGGTTGAATAACTGAAAGAGTAGCGAATGAGCCGGATTATCGTAACAGTGGATTAACGATCGGTTATCTCGCCCACTGAGTTTTCGATATTGACTATCGAGAGGTATCGACTGGGGAACGTTCCCGGAAAGGTGTTACACCGGTCGCAGTCCGGCGCAGAGCGGTGGATCGATCTCAGGGAAGAAGAGGGCCGAGTGGACAGCGGGTAGGAGATAAAGAAAACCGTCGTCGGCCGAAGGTGTAAGAATAGGAACTGGCCGACGAAGTGTATCTTGTGCGAGAGCTCGACCGCGAAGGGAAGAGCGAGTCAAGCAACAATGGGCGGCTGATTTGTGAACTGCCAGCAAGGATATCGTCGTTCCGGACGCGGCCCACGTCCCACGGCTTCATCGAACCTCCATAAATTTCTATGGTTCAACATGGGAGGCTCTCTTTCCGGGTCCGTGGCCTGGCGACGACGACGACGCCGACTCTCTGCAGCTGGGCTGGCCGTGTCCTTCCTCAACATTCCTCGACCAGCCGCATTTCTCTGCCTTGCTCCTTCCAGAGGCAATTTTGTCACACCGTTTCATCTCGCAGAGAACAGATCACCTCATTTCAGGAATGATCTGGCTAATTTTGAGGGTCTCCTCACCCATTTTGATGGCCTTGAAATATGTTGTCAAGGTCATCATTCTATAGGGTTAAAGTACGAATAATGTGTATATATTTATTATGTGTATGTACATGTGTGTATTAACAAATAACCCTATATATATAGTTAAATTTATAAAGTAGAGAATCGGAACAAAAGAATTCTAAAATTGTAATTACAATTGAATGGTAAAAAGAAGATCAGATCAAAACGAGCATTCGCGGAAAACACCCGTCTGTTAACGTTGGTTATCCATGTGTTATATTTTACAAATAAATACGGCTTAATCCTTACAATTCTGAACAACTTTTTCCCATACTTGTTACTTGTTTTAAAAAAACTATTGCTAATACTATATTAAATTTTCTCTGTTGAATTTTCGTATATCAAACACAAAATTAATAACACAGGTATACATTCAGCACCTGGATTCATTCATTTCCCTTTCGAGTTTTCTTTCCCCCTCACATTATAAAAACTAATAACAAAAATTATGAGAAATTGGAAACATTTAAGGAATCTACGAATCGTGCAGCTCGTTAAAATTGTTGCAGAACGAACAAAATGTAGTGCCTGCGTCTTGCAATGAATGTAGACAATTTTAATTTTACAGAAAAAATTCGCAGTCTACTAGCGACGACATTCCTGGAGAACAAACTACCCTTCACTTCGGCGACATCACGAACAATCTCCTGTACCTTGCGAATTCATGATTCTGCTTGAATGGTTCGCGATTCGAAACATAATTGTAGACGCAATTAAAGATCCTCTAGATTTTTCAATTCTGTCCAGGTCTTATATCACAAGCTGCCGTTTGCTTAATTAGAATCATGAATAAACGCACGCTTTCTCCTCATTCGCTTTACGAAATTAATAATTCTGTTTGAACCACTTAAAATACAGTTGCTAATCAAATTACCAGTGCCACCGTAGGAATACCATATTCGTTATCCACGTAACGAATACTATTACCTGCAGCGTTGCCAAATGTGTATTTACAATTCATAAGGATCGCATTAATTCATATGAATTAATTATATATGACCCGTACAATGCTAAACGTACATTTAGCAAAACACGCTGCATCTCGATTAATAACGCGAATTTTGATCTTCTCTGATTTAACGAGAAGAACAGGTTATCTTCTAAAGAAACGAGATACACGAAAAAGAAGCAATTCGTTTTAGAAATTATTTCTGGTCGCCGTTTCTCCGGAAAGTTAGTTATTAAAGTTTAATCATCTTCCAAAACCTGTTGGAGTCAATGTTAGACGTTTATCGACCCTATTTGGACATTTTCATTAGAATCGTACGATTCGTAAGAAATGACAAGGATCGCACGGGACTGGTTATATTCAAAGGTAACAGGATGAGCGTATTTCCCGAAAAAAGGAGTCCGTGCAGCGGCGCAAACACTGAAAAGCACCGTGGCTCCGTTAATGCGCTCGTTCCGAAGCAACCTGTCCCTCATAAAAGAAACCTTAAACGCCGGTACTGGCACACGCGTTAATTGGAAATAACCGCATGAAAGTATAATGCGATCCCATAAATAATGCACGAAGGTAACGTCTTGCTCGAAAAACGCGCAAGCTCCTTCCTGGCTCTTGGCCTTCCTCAACCGCGCGGCTCGCAATTTTCTGCGCGAATAAACGAACAACCGGCGAACATACAGATTGTTTATGCCAGATGGAGCAGTTCGAAACCAATTACCTCTGTGGCCCACCTTTGGCCTGGGATCATCTTCTGTAATGTGTTTTAACAAAAGATTCAAAGCAATGAACGATTTGTTGTGGCTTCTGAATAGGGTTGCCATCCGTCCGGTTTTGCCCGACTTGGCCTACTTAGAAAATTATTTGGAGTAAACCGTAAGAGATATTTATAATCTATATTTATTATTCTATTGTTTATCTATTAATTAAAAAATGACCTCTTTTGTTAGCAAATATATCTGTCAACGGTAGCCACACATATTTACTTATATGTATATAGGGAAAAATTGTTCAAAATGTTTATTTTTACATATAACATATCCAAAAATCATCGAAATCGGAGAGGAAGCAGTTATTCTACGGTTTAGCTAATTTTTCAGTGTTTTCTTTCCTTTTTCTTGGAGAGGGACTTGGCCCCCTGGCACCTCTCTGGGTGCGCCACTGATAATTCATTAAAAAATGATTTCTATCTACTGATAGAATTAATTAATTATTTTCAGACGAAAAAGTTGACGGTTTTTATACCGTTCGTCCTGGGTTCACGATTTTATTGATGGCGACTCTACTTCTGAATGGAACATTAGGGAAATCCGATCCGACGCGCTACCGATTCTAATCTAGCGCTCGCCGCGGGATGGACGTTTATCGATGGAAAAGCGATCCGAGTGGTAATTACGGGATGAAACGAATAAATAAATGCAGCGAGCGCAGCAGGCCATCGAACAGGCTATTAACCGAGAGTATGATACCCGGTGCGACGCGGCCGAGTGAAAAGTTTCGAATGGGGTTACGGAGTCGAGGAACAGTGCCGAGTTGAAGACCAGGATTAAATCGGGACGGGCGTCGACGGATGACCTCCCGTGACATTTCGCAAACCGCAATAACTCTTCCCACAATTTCGACGGTCCTCCGTCGCGTCATCACGCCGAGGAAGATGGAGGACCAATCACGCCCGTGAAACGTCGTAATTGTGCCCCGCCGACTCGACTTTTGCATTCACGCTCGCTCGCGAAAGTGTTCCACCAAATGTCCCGCTTGTTCCTGCGACAGAAAGTCTCCTGACATTCGTGTCATCCGAAGTGATCATTTCTTACATTTAGTTAACTTTTTAGTTTAACTTTAGTTAACTTTCGTTCCGATTTTATATGATTTTTTACAGAATTCTTTTATCAATTCCAATTTTTTCGTTTACCTACCATTCGGATTGTAAGTCGTTGAATCATCTGTGTCATCTCAAGTTTCATACATTTAGTTAGGGTTTATTCTGATTTTATATTATTTTTTACAGAATTTTTTTATCAATACTAATTTTTTCGTTAACCTACCATTCGGATTGTAAGTCGTTGAATCATCTATCTCGTAAATAAATATACCAAGGTAATCGCAGAATTATGAGACCCCCACCGATGCTTATGAGACTCATTCCCACATAAACTAGAGGGGAGTTGTTGCTCGTTCGCTTTGCGAGCTCGCGAGAGGGTTAGTGGTACGCATGGCTAGTAGGGCCTGCATCTATTAATGTTTTTTATTTTGTGTGTGACTCTCCACGAGCCACACAAAAAACTTCCCGATTCGTTCGTTGCTGTATATTATTATGATTATTTATTTAGTGTACGTTTTGTAGGAAATGCTAAAAATTAAGGGTAATCCAACAGTATTTGATATTAGCTTTAGATTTAGTAATTTTTAATTACTAAAATACCCCCGCCCTTATCGGATCATGAGAATGAAAATTGCTCGCAAGGAACACGTGTACCGATACCGATTTCGCCTGGCAGAACTTATTATTGAAACAAGTAATGTCTGTTTAAGGTCCCAGGCAAAAATTCGCCACTCGACACGTAACAACCTAATAATTGCCAGGTGTGTCGGGTCCGAGCATGATTATCGCCGGCGAAGAAGACAGAGGAGGGGAGAAGAAGCGAGTCGATCAGAACGCGTTGACGTTGATTCATATTCAATCAACCGCGCGTCGACCTCAGGCCGATCGTGCGGCGGTGCTGTTTCGCAAGAGGTAAGCTTTCAAATTTTACGAGGCGTGTCTCTCTCTCTTTCAGCAAAAGACTTCTCCGTTAATCTGCCGAGCTTTAAAATAACAAAATTATTACATATATTATAATATCTGCGTTATTAAATAGAACCGGTGATTTGACCGGTGGTGGTAGATTCAGTGTTAAATTGATGTGCTGGCTTGGTAGTTTGCAATGTTGCAAAAAATCCACACCGTTACTATTTCGATAGTTTTCACCGACTTCAGACTTGACCGACAACTACTTAGTCCGACAACGCCTTTAACCAACAACGATTTTGACCGACAACTACTTTGGCCGACAACGCCTTTAACCAACAACGATTTTGACCGACATCTACTTTGGCCAATAATGCCTTTAATCAACAACGATTTTGACCGACACGAATTTCACCGACAACGATTTTAAATTAGTTGTCGGTCAAAATCGTTGTTGGCCAGAGTAGTCGTCGGTGAAATGTTGTCAGGGAAATTTACGTCTGTGATTTCCGTGGTACCATTTCGATGCACAGTATACCGACTCGGAACAGTCGAATCCCGATTTGGGACGATCGATCGTGCAGTCGATCGCGCTCGGTCGATTTCAATCGCAGAATTTTTCTTCGCGCTCGATCCTTGCGGTTTTCACGCGGGCGTTTGCGCAATCGATGCGCTCGGAAACGATCGCGAATCCCGCTCTCCAATACGCGGCCGCGATCGGCCGATCGCCGAGGAGTGGATGAGGTACCGTTACCATTTACACGAGACGCTGCCACTCTGCGTACACCGTTCGCGCCGACACCGGCGTCCATTGGCAGAATAATCGCGGTAGGAAGAGGTAACAGTGTGAACAGGAATGCGAGCGTGCACGCTAGAACTGCTCTCTCCACCTTTGTTTCCACGACGGCTCCGTTTCCCGCCAGTTTTCCTAGTTTTTTGGCCGGCCCTCGGCGTTTCCTCTTCTTCGACTTCTTCGTTCTATCGTCTTTGCGAATTTTCTCTGATTTCTGAACACCCTTCCCTCTGAAACGCCACTAACAAATATTATTACTAGACTGCGGATTTGATGTGTTTTTTAAAGCAGTGGAGCTCTTTCTTAAAACATATGATATATATTCGCGAAAACAAAAAAGAAATAAAAGGCACTTTCGATGCCGCAAATATCCTCGATCGACGCGCACTCTCGTCCCTGATCAAACGAGACCGAAATTAAGAATCGCCGACCAAAGAGATAAGCAAAACCCTGCGAAATTATGCGAGGCAAAAGAGTCTGTCCCGCGTTCTCTCCATTCTCCGTGTTGTTTGTTCCCGATTTTATTGACCTCCGGGCTCCGCCCATTGACTCGATGCCACGGTTTCGTAATTTTTTGCAGGTTCCCGAGCCTCGTTTTAACCGGGGGACAGAATAAGAAGAAGGGCAGGGGTGCCCGAAGTCGTCGATGCATTTCGTTCGTTGTAATTACAGCGAGGTACCGCGGTATCGGCCGGTGATCGTTCGCTCCCCAATTATCGCGCCGGAGAAAGTGACTCGAGCCTCACCGTCACGAAAATAAACGGGATTGCGTAATTAACAATAATTCATTCATGAAATCATAACGCATCTCGGAGCCGAATCTCATCGGTCCCTCGGTAATAACAGGGTGCCGTGACAGCAACGTTTACCTGGCAAATCGTGGCAAGTTCTTCGCACAGCCTCTCGACGTGTTTATCTTTTCGTTTGTTTAACGCGGTTGCCTCCTAGAATTATTCGTTTCGCTGTTAAAATCTTTTAACTCTTTCCACTCGGACGATGTCTCGAAAGAGATACAAAAATTTCTCGTATTATTACTTTCAGTGTTTCACGCAAGCTTTCTTCATTCAATTCGTATAAACAGACACTGTTATTTACTATAAACGAAGTGTGATGATATCAGCGCGCGGGTTCGATCAAAATTAAACAAATAATTAAACAAAAAAATTTATTAATGTGTTTAACACATATTACGTTAATATTAATTTTTCAAACGCATATAAAATTTCTCTGGAAAATGATCCATATCAGGATCAAAACAGTCAGTTGTTTAATTTTGATCGAACCTGTGCGCTGATATCATCGCACATCGTTTGTTGAACATTTACGATCGATAAAAGATTATTTACAACTGTTATTTACATTTTCTATTAGAAGATTTGCGGATTATTATACTGATAAAACATTAATACTATTTCACACGAAGAATTCAGACAGCAAAGTGTACCGTATTCATTTCGCTACCTTTAAGGAAGTTGCGAGATTGCGAACGTGTTAAGCCAGCGCTCGTTTCCGAGGTTTCACGGACCGGTTCGGCAAACGCATCAAAACGGTTTGCGACCTACGATTACTAATTATCTTAGAGCAGCGTTAAGCGCGAAACAGCGGAATAGATCAGCTTCCATCTTCCGTGCGGCAGAAACGCGCTCTCTCGCTGCCTTCTCTTCGTACGTAAGAATGTCGCTTTAAAGTGTGTACGCCTAGACCGGTCGCGCGACTAATATGGGAGTGCTCGCCGGGCTGAAGCCTCAACTGGATCACCGATCCAGCTTGCCGATCGAATCGCTTCCCTTGCTGTTAAGCGGCGTTCACAGTAGCGCCAGAAGTCGACGTGGACCCGCAAAACTTAGCACTTTCATTCCAACTTTAAGAAACATAACAGGCAACTGAGATGCTCGCTGTGTCATTGACCTAACAATCTTTGAAATATTATTTCACCACAAAATTTTTGCACTAAATCAAACAATTTGAAAGATCCCAATTCACAGAGAGTTTTACTTCGACATTTTTACTACGGCTTAGGCGATTAACCAGAACATTGCTTTGGAAATCTCGTGGATCAGTTAGATCGTAGCGATGGCGGAAGTGGCTGCAGCTTGCGACACCTCGGTTACCCGAGATTCTTCGCTGCCGGAGTTGGATCGTCCTGGAAAAGACCGGCGCTCTTAAATTATATCATTAGCGAGTTATCGTTGGCAAGTCGGCGCGTCAAGTGGCGACAAAAGCTGCTGTCGCAACGTTCGCACCTTCTGCGGCCGTACGGCCTCCTTCCGTCGTTTATTTATGGGACGATGCCGGCCGTGGAGAATACACGCGTGAAATATTTTCAATAGCGCGGCGTCCGGGCGGTACGATTTACGGGCGAAGACGCCTCGCGGAGAGATAAAGTTCGGGTCGTTACGAGTCCATTTTCATCGGCGATTTATCGCACGGTCACGAACAGGACGGACCACCTAGCGGACCCTCCTTGATCATGATCGGTCGCGCGCACGCCGCAAAAGCGCTCGCGAAATTGCCTTAATCGTCGCCGTTACCGTCCGTTTTTATTACACGCCGGGCCCGGGGACCACCCGATCGATATTTTTCTACTAATTTTTCCAGGACGAACCGCATCGGCCCCGAATTGCTCCGCGTAATAAAGAAAAGGTCAGAACGATCGTAAAGTTAGCGGGATAATAAAACGACCGGTAACGATCACTGTAACGCGTGCAGCAATTTCTGTCCGGCTATCGACGAACGCAATGGAGAATGAATTTATACGTGCAACGCGCAGTGATGAGCGCTCGGCCAAACCCGGCGAAAAAAACTATTTATACTGTTAAATCAAGTGTTACGAAGTCGAACGACGACAACGTGTTTATGCATTTGATATTTCCCCGAAGTAGGAAGACCAACAGGAGCGGTTGTTTACATTTTTTCTTGTTGCAGGTGGCTTCGATGAGGTCTGTGTACGTGTGAGCGCGTAGCGGTCGAAGCGTCCGAGACGCGGATCAGTTGATTGCTAGCCGTTGGCCCACTAGGCAGCACGAAAGTAAAGTGTGAACATCCTCTTCAATATAGTCAATTTCGTAATCCTTGATAATCCCGTTATTCGCGGTTCTATTTGAACATATACTGTTTTCTGTGTGTAGACTACTTCGAGTGGGCGTGGCTTACTGGCTCCCGCTTCTGAAGGAGCTAAGTTATTGCTCCACTGAGCAATTTCTACAAATGACAAATTAACATTCATCATACCACCGATGATTTTCTTATTACATTGCAACTTTTTGGAATTTGGAGACTGGGGATAAATGCACCGATGGATTTTAAGATCACGATCTTCACGGTCGTCTTCGCAGGCGGAACATAAGTAAATTCCGATTAAACGCTGCTAATTGATCTAGTTATCTAGTTACGAGCCGCCGCGGGCGCGTCGTTTCCACCTTGTTGTCGAAGATTGTGCTCGGCACTACCACTTTATTCCCCGTTCCCGTTGCGAATTCCCCGGGACAACATAGTTGCTCGCGTGTTTCTCCTTGACGAACGAACCGATCCCGCTTTTATGGTTCCAACAGCAGTGCAAGAGGAAGAGGAACGACGACAACAACCCAGCGGCGGCGGCTGCGACTCTGAGGCTGCAGGCTGCTTTTTCTCAGCGAAATTGCGGGGCAACAGGGGAGCGAGTCGGATACCGGAGAGAAGGAACGCAGTTGTAATTATCTAATGTCGCGGAATGCTGGACCTCCAGCAGTCTTGTTTCTCGGAATGGATCTTCTCCGGTCGGTGCGGCGATTCGCTCGTTATACGTTCCTCGTCGGGGAACGGCCGAAAGGTTTCGTAGAAAGTGACCCATATATCGCGGACGCTCGCCGATTAACCTTTTCGATTATCAACTTTGTCGATTTCGATCAGTATTTCGACAATGGCAAACTTTCCAGGCAGGCGGCTAAGCCTATCTGAGAAGAATTGATGTTGTACGAAATATATCAACCCTTTAAACTCTGAGCTATTTTAGAATAGTTCCATTGTACATGATATTTTTCAATTTGGGGATTTGTAATTGATATAATATCGTATTCGTTCAATGACGACTTCAATGGAAAATAGAATGCTAAGGGTAGACACATATGGAATTGACATTTTTTAAATATATGTAACACTGTTACGCACAAGAAGGTTTTACCGACAAACACTGTTCGACAGCTCGTATCGATATTCACGGATTTCCTAAAAATGGAGATTGTCTACACAGTAAAATCGCGGTGGCAGTTGAAAATCTTACGCAACGCTTCCGTGTGTGCGGCGAAACCGGAACCGACTCGATCCTCGGGCCCTCATAAAAATCCAGATATCGATCATCGGTCTGGCAAACCATCGAAAGTCTAGACGTACGCAAAACCGCAGAGCGGCGGCGTTAGCTTCCGGTAATGGGTGCGTATCTTCGAGAGCGCAGCCCGGAAGTGCACTGTACGGCTGTATACCAACGGCGCACGCGTCTTCCTGTCTACGCTGAGCGCAGCTCGCGATTCGCACCTGTCGAAAAATAGAATAGACCGACAACCGACAAAAAGTCGACTTGCCTGCCGGAGGAAACTGCCTAGGAAGCGGAGGAGGAGCGGCGAACGGAGGCGATCTTACTTCGAGGACAAAAAAAAAGGGAGAAAGTAATGGAACGGACGCGTTTGTCGGGGCTCTCCAGATGGTCCGTGGGATGGTGAGGAGACCACTGGAGCAAGTGGGAGCAGACTGCGAGCAACAATTAAGCCGAATCCCTGTTAGTCCGGTTTCGGACGCAGTGGATTCGGAGGAAATTCGCTTGGCTTGTCGGACTAATTAGCGGGTCGCACCACTTCGCACTCGAAAAATCGGATACCTACGGGAATTCTGGCGGACAGGCCAGAAAGTTTGTAGGAAATTTCGAGGAGGTTTTACGTTGTGCTTGTCTTGAGGTACGCGAACGTATTTTTCAATTTTGTACTTTTGATCAAATCTACAGCGAGCGCGTCTAACATGAGAAACGCTCAGAACGATTTAATGTGTCAACATTGTATAATAATCGATCGGTAGACTGCGAATTTGATTTACAATCTATCAGACATTTTAAGAAAGAAATAAAATAATTGAATCGAGAAAATGCTGACCATCTAAGGATTTCTTTTTTTAATTTATTTCAATAGGTCGAAAGCAATACATATTTCTCAGTCAACATTGTATAATAATTGACCGGTAGACTGCGAATTTGATTTACAATCGATCAGACATTTTAAGAACGAAATAAAATAATTGAATCGAAAAAGTGCTAAATAGAAATTTTTCGTTGCAAGAAACCATCTAAGGATTTCTTCTTTAATTTATTTTAACGAAAGTAATACATATTTCTGCTTGAAATCCGCTGGCTAGCGATGAGTATCAAACGGAGAAAACCGTAGAGAGACTTTCGCGAAATGGACGAGAGGAGAATCTTAAAGCATTCGAGGCTCACAGTAAGTGGCAGGCACGCGATACAGAGCAGTTTCGGAGCGTATCGATTACTCGCTTCCGGTTAATTACGAAGGCGAGCGTCCAGATTGAAAATTCACTGGGCCTCGTTGATGGCCAATAAAAGGGGGACCGTGAAATTCCGCTAGATAAATCACCGTCGTCGGCTGTCGAATCGGGACAAGTTCCACTAGGAACTACCGGAAGCTGTCGAGCCACGCTCCTCGAGCGACGGAACGGGACGAGACGAGAGGAGGCTCGACGCGTTCCATCGCAAAAGGGAAACGGATTCAGCTGTGGCTCGCGGGGACACTCGATGAAACCGCGGTGGACGGAGGTGGTTTACGGTGGTGAAAGAGAACTAAAAGCATGGAGGAGGTGGTGGAGGAGGAAGAGGTGGAGGAAGGGTGAGAGGATCGCAGGGGAACGGGAGGAGACGGAAGAGGAGGTGAACGTTGAGAAACCGAGGCGTAATCCGAGGCGTAGATGCATCGATAGCGGCCAACAGCCAGCGAACTCGACTACCACCGACTTCCAGGAGCGTTCTCCGACGAGAGCACGCACACTGCTCGACCAACAGTCTGCCTATGCGCCGACGATACTCGAAAAACATTATTCTTCGCCCTTTTTCGGTTGTCACCTTTATTGCAGTAGCTCATCTTTCGCTGGATCGTTCAATTTCACTGTTCAACAATAAAAATGTTTCTATGCAACTGTTGGGTGGATCTTATTAAGTTCCTCCCTTGAATTTGAAGAAAAGATACATTTTTTGAATTTGAACAAATATTGTGATGTTATAATAAAAGATATTGTATATCTCTTTAAACGAATAATACATTGATACATGATAAATGAATAATACAATAATACATGAAAGTAATACATTACGATTGTTTAAACAAGTTTAAACAAGTTCACCCAACAGTTCTATGGAAACATGAGAAAAGTTGAAATTTGTTGGACAGTGTTTTCGACGAACATATGCTGCATCATTTATTATACAAATTGACAAAAATTGATAATGCTTCTGTATCCGAGAATAATCATTCTCATCGTAGCCTAAATGTCCTACCGATGCACCTACACGTGCACCCTATATGCACTTTGGATGCATACAACTAGGATGCATAACGTGGGTGTTTTGTACGAGCCACTTTAAACCACTTGCGGTTTGAATTCACGTATATATTCATGTATTTTTTTCATGTGCCTCGTTGACTTACGAAGAAAATAACATTTCTTATACAGTAGTAGTCAGCGTATCTAGGGTCGAAGAATCATTGCGTATTTTTCGTAGTGGAATAGCTTGATCGAAGACAGCAAAAGTAGAGGAATCCAGCGCAGAAAGCGTTCTCCGGTGCGGATTCCAGCAGCGTCTCCGCCTCCGCGTTCCCGAGGCTCGCTCTCTCGGTCCAGGCGAGTAGGAGAGCGTGCGAGTCGTTGATCGAAAAATCCGGACAAGTCTCGGACGCGTCCGGGGCGATTAGTTTCTACTTTCACGCGCCGCTGGGCGAGGCTCGTCTCTGTTGGTCAAGGTTGCGTGGCGAAAATTCGATCGTTCCGTCGCGACACGCCTTTCGGCTAATTAAAAGGCGAGCCCGGGTATAGATTACTGGGCGCAGATACACGAGCACTGCGAGAACCGAGTATCTTCTTGCCTCCGTGTTCGCCGTTAGCCGACTTCTCCGCTACGATCATAAATAATAGCGGTGTAATGGCCGGATTGCGTTTCGGCCGCGACCTGGCTCGCGCGCGGACCAGCAACGATTCTCGCCGATTCGTGGAAGACTATCATGGCATATACCATTCACCGAGATCGGTCCGTGATAACGCGGAATGATAACGGAGATGTGGATAGGCGGGGTCGCGATGAGAACCACTGCTCTCTCGGGGAGCGGACTCTCGGAGCACTTTATCTCCGGGGCTCAGGATGTGGGTCGCGACTGCCGCCCGCCACGCGAGCACACCGCAAACACCAACACCAGCTTAGGGCTCGTCCACACCTGGCTGCACGTGCGGTCTGCACGGCAAATGGATCGGAGAGCTACGGTTCTTGAATGTCGCGAGCGAGCGAGATAGACAACGAAAGAACGAGCTAGCTAGCTAGTGAGTAAGTAAGGGGCCGAGACTCTCGTTCTCCTCCTCTTCTTCTTCTTCTTCTTCTTCTTCCTCCCTCTCTGCCCCCTTTCTCTCTGATGACCGACTATACGATCCTCCTTTTTGCTCCCGGTGCTCTCCAGCTTCTTCCTGTTCCTCCTCCTTCTTCTCTTCTTTTTCTTCTCGTTTTATTTGTTATTCTGATTATATTCATCACGGGTATGGGTCTGTTAGCCGTCCGTTCCGGATGATCACGATTAACGCGAACAGATGTTTCTTCTTTGCTCCTTCTTCAAATTTAATTTAATTTCACCTGATTTCTACTAATGGAGGATTAATTGTATGTAACTGCATCAGTAACTAAACATTTAAGAAGTTGTTCAAGATGATATTTTATTTTTAAAAAAATATGTGAATTAATGGAATCTCATATATGACTAATGACTCTATTTTTCTTTATTAAACGTTAAATAATAAATATAAAAAATACCAGTCAATGAACACTACATTGTAGTAATTATTGATAATAATAATTATTCATAATAATTGTTAATAATAATTATTGCCCAAGAAATATACAAAAGCATTCATTTATTGGTGCTAGTTTATTCACTGGTGCAGTTACCCTAGCTTTTTTTTTTGCTGCAGGTAGTCTTCAGGTTAAATTCGTTCTCAGCAGGTTGAGGGAATTGAACGAAAATGGATCATTTTCACGTCGGATTTTTGTGCATCCAGCGTCGGCCGCGCAGCTCGGCAACTTTTCACTTTCCATCCTCTGAACGAGGCTACCGGTTGATCCAGAGACTACGGGCACGTTCGCGGAAAATACTACTCCACTTCCTTCGTTGGATTGTTCGCGGAACGATTCGCAGCTACTTCCGATTGCGTTTCGATCGCTATGCCCGCGAGTCGCAATCGCATTTCATACGGATTCCTTTAGCTGCCGTGGCACTCCATTTAGCTGGCACCTAGCAATTGAAATATTTCAACGATCTCGGTCGTAATTTCGTGTCTGCGGTAGTGTCCGACACTACTGTCCTAGAATGAAGTGGCACAATAATTAAGGATAATATCGGCGGAGACCTAAAACGCTTCTGAGGACGTAGGAAATTGCTGATTGTGACAGAGCTTGCCAAAAAGATTTCTTCACTTGATGATGATTAAAATGTCTTTAACAATGAAATTGAATAACTAGCTGCGTATTAATTGTATTTTATAAATAAATGCCGTAGTTGTAGCATTACGAGCAAAATCGGAAGATTATTTTTCTATATTAATTTTCCATATCATTAAGTATTTTTGTATATTAATTAAAAATATAAAACATAGCCTACGTTAGAAGAAGCATTTCATTATCGAGTGAAAATAGCTCCGAGTGCAAAGGTTTAAATTGGAAATCTTAAATAATCTCGGTGATCTCTCTAATGAGAATCAGGGGAAATTCGCAGATGGGATTTCCCGGGATCATCGTTAATCGTCGGAGATATGCGCGTCGGTCTTGTAAAAGTGGAGATCGTCCGGTCGATCTAGTTTCTTCTTCGGCTACGTCGGTCCAGCACGATGAAAGCGAAGAGACTCTCTCGTCTGACCGTGGAAGGATCGAGTGATACTGGATACGTCGCCGGCCTCGAAAGTAATATTGAAAGTGAAGCTGCCGACAAGCAGCAAAAAGTCCCTCGATACTCTCCGGTTTCGATCATTTATTTTCAATCGGCGCGAGACGGGCGCGAGGCGGCGCGACGACCGCCTCGCGGATTAGAGAGAGGACTCTCAACAGCGACGACGCCTCGCGAAACCGATCGCGATTCCACCGACGAAACCGAGAGTTTCCGATCTGAAAGTTCGATCGGATCGATGGCCACGAGGTCGACCAGTTTTCCGCAAGAGATTTGTCTTTCTCTTCTGCGCGCGCTCCGCTGAGCGACATTCGGAAATCCTAGACGGATGATAGTCTTTCGCGGGGATGCGATACTGTATTTTACGAGCAACTTCGAATCTGACTACTGAACCTGCCAATAACGTTCGATAACACTGTCCAACGAATTTCAATTTTTTTCATGTTTCCATAAAACTGTTGGCTGAACTTGTTTAAACATGTTTAAACAATCATAATGTATTAGTTTCGTGTATTACTGTATTATTCATCTATTATGTATCAATGTATTATTCATTATTCATGTATCAATGTAGTATTCATTTATAATGTGTTACTATTGCACATCACTGGATTCGGGAAAGTCTAGAGAATCTTCTGATGTAAAGAATAATACAATATCTTTTACTGTTGGGTGAACTTGTTTAAACTTGTTTAAACAATTATAATGTATTACTATTGACAATCTACACCATCCGATTGTCTCTCCAAACCACGACCTTTGTCGTTTTCATATCATAACGTTCGTCACATTTCACCTCACTCTATATTATGCCGTCATGTAGTCAGCACGTGGTTATAATAATAACTCTTAAATAATTTCTTAAAATCTTAAATAATTTTTCACTTAGCAAGTAAGTTTGCTCCATAAAATTGTTTTTTAACACGGAAGTAAACTTGAACTATATAATTTACATTGTTTAATTTTTACAGACACAATTATATGTTTCTGGATAATGGTCTTAAAGTAGACCGAAACGTTGAAGAAAGTTATAATAATTTGCAAAACTGCTTAGTTAGTAACATAGTATCAAATGTATTGTTAATACCTAATAATAACTCCTTCCCTACAACAATATTTTTAATAATAGCATAGCAATGTTCGGTGGCTCCTCGGAGACGTTATCGAAGGACGTCTAGGTCCTTCGCGAAAGGGAGCCGCGATGTAGACAATCCTCTCTAAAATCAGGAAACATCGGGCATTGTCCCGTGAAAACAATTTTTTCAATCACCGTGTCCGATCGGTAAAGGAATCGGCGTGTCAGGCGATTCCGTGACCAAGCGACGCGACAGGAGACTATCGTGCGTTATCACGGCTACTATAATAGGTAGCTTCGTATCGGCTCCGTTGCTAACTAGCTTACGTAAACGGTCCGGGTGGCCGATAACGTCGTTCTAGTCGACGTCTTCGAGATCGATCCGGCCCCCTCGATCCGGGACCCCCCGTCGGAAACGGTCCCCTCAGGAGAAAGAGAGCGCTCGTTGGCAGGAGGCGACAGGATAGAGTCGAACGGGGCTACGAGGGGTGGGAGGGGGAGGGAAGGAGCGCGTAATGACATTTAAGTGGGCACTATTGCGACGTTATCTACGCCGAGGCGGTAAGAGTAAGCTTCTCTCTTTCGCCGGGCTATGAAACGGCGGAGAGCCAAGCGAACGGGGAGTCTATTCCGCAGCGAACGGGTAAAAAACGGCACACGCCTCGCGGTGGCACGAACGCCGTGTATATTTTCCGTGCTGAACAGTGCGGAGCCGTGCGGAGCCGTGCAGAGTGGTGCGGAGCGGTGCAAGAGCGGAGACCGCGTGCGAGCGAGCCTTGTCGAGGCTTTCTCTGGACCACCCCGCCCACAATCTGTATAACGTATAACGTATACCGTACACCGTGTCCCGTATCCACCCGGCCGTGTACACGCGTCGATAGAGATGGGGTCGAGCCGATCTCCAACTACGAACCAAATCTCTAGACTCCTATACGACGTATTCCTCGAATCACGATCTTCTAAGTTGAACAGATTCTTTGAAATTGTACGTTGCGGCGAAGGGTTGATAACTGGAACAAGGGCGGTTTTGGTGATTGTAGCTGAATAATTAGGCCCAAAAATACTGGGTCGAAAAGCAGATTGATTTCCTCTTTTTAGTTTACCCCACTATTATCGTAGAAATTAACGATAAAAATATGGAACACTAAAACCGATTAAAATATTTATGCTCAGGAAAATAACAAGACAATGTATTTCGATTTTGTGCAATTTTAATCACATGTAGGATTTTTGTTATTTGGATCGTAGATATTAAATGATATATAATATATTATTGAATAAATAAATATATATATACATATATATATTTATTATATATTGTATATATATCGTAGATATTATTAAGATAGTAAATGAGAATGATTGTGTGTAGAATATGATCGAACCTTGCGCCGATAAAATCATTCTTAATTATTATTTTAATCACATGTGCTTGGATAATTATCGAATGAATTTCCATGTAAGCAACTTTATAATTTCAATAATTGTAAAATGAGAAATATAAAGCAGGTTAGTTGGACTGGTAGTCGAAGAAAATCCTTTCGGTGCCCGTTCACTCCCATCTCTAACGATCATCGATCTCGGGCACTCGATCCTCGATCGCGAGCTCTCGATACTCAATCCTCGTGTCCACTCGCCGTTAGAGTACCGGATAGTGCCTGCCGATGGACAATTAAATGGACCGGCTCTCCGCGTTGTCCTGCCGCTGACATTTCGGCCCTCGTCAAACTATATCTTCAGACTATAGTATGATACCGGAAATTCTAGAAATCCGGATTTTTCGTCTCGATGGACCGGTCGAACGCACCCTGGACAACCTATCGCGAGCGATAAGGTTTTGCGAAACGTTCGCGAACCACTTCGCAAGAATTTGCTCTGGTCTTCGCGAAGAGGTTTCGTAAATTTTTCGTTTGATGGACGCGGTGCCAATTTTGTAGCCTCCGAGGAATGTCTAGGCTCGCGGTAGGGACACCGAAGATGGAAACCATGCTCCCGTTTCCTGTATATAGAAATTCGAAGCGCGTCTGGATCGTGTGTCATGTCGAAAGCCGGTAGTTTCTTAAAGGATCTCGAAGATTTTCTAATGTCAAAAACATTTTTCTCTATCCTGAAAATTCTCTGCACAAATTATTTCGATCCTCGTTCCTTTAATTGATCAATTGCTGAAAATGTGCTTCTGTGTACGACCAATAATTCTGACTTATATATTATTTTGCTTGTTTACAATTTTTTTGAATGAGAAAAATTATTGTTCTGTACGGTGGGATCGGGAAGCCTCGTGCAGGCCTCTCCAGAGCTAATGATTTCCTCGTTATCTCGATGGCCGGTCGTTTAAGAAGAATTACGCTTTTCTGCAGGGGACAGCCGAGCAGCATAATGAAAAGATGGCTACCCACCGGCCATCGGGACTTTCGATCTTCACGAGCGTTGCGAAGTCGAACTAGGAGACCAAAACTAGATCACTTCGGGATGTGGTCGCCTAGGTATCGGCTAGGTCGGAACGGTGGTGATACGCTAGAAAGAGAGAAAGGAATCAGACTTATTGGCGGCGTTCACACCGGTGACACGGAATTCCTCTCGTCTCTTCGTTGGAACTTACATGTAATTCTAGTACATCCTTAAATCCTTCGTAAAATTAATATAGCATTTTTAAAAACGGACTAAAAGGTATCAAATAATTTTTCCTAGTTGCATACCGATTCCTAACCTCGTACAGGCAGTGGTGAACATTTGTGATTGTGAATTTTGAATTGCAATGAAAATAAAAACGTGCGGAGAAAGATGCATCGATTATCTATTTTATACGCCCCATGTTTTTCGTTTGAAATCTTGCAAATATTTTCATAGCCATTCGAAATTCACAATCACAAATTTTCACCACTGTCTGTACGAAGTTAGTTATACCTTTTAGTCCATTTTTAAAAACGTGGTATTTTTAAAAAGTTTCTTTTCATGTAAATAATTATTTTCTACTTTGTAGTCTCGTGTATGTGAAATTTTTCAATCGATTTTCAACACTTTTACCAGGTTATGAAATTGTAACAGAGACATGTAGCGAATCATAATTTTAAAAATTGTAAAATTTGTCATCGAACAGAGAGACAAACAAACAAAACGTTGTAAAAATAGAAGGAAACTTGAAAACGATGAAAATCATCTGGAAGAGGAGCTTTTAAAGAAAGAAGATGCTTGAACACAGATGAGGTGGACTAGAAAAAATATCCACGGGCGATTAAGTGGCCCAGCTGGCGTCGATCGAGGATTTCGACATTCTATAAATCTCCACGGGTTAGCTGGAGAAATTGCCTTAACGGGATCCTCGAGAGTCCCATCTTCCGCAGGAGCCCCGACGGTTATTAAACCCGTTTGCGAGAGAGACAATCGGTGGAAAGGGTTGGAGGTTGACGGACACCACCGTTAACCAGAGCCGAAGTAGCTGCGGGCAAAACGAGGAAGACAGGGCTGGGCTGGGCCGGGCCGGGCAGGGAGCGAGCATGATCGAGTGAAAGTAACGCTCGGCCACGCGCCCTGCCCGCGCATAACGCGGCTTTCCTATCTCGCGAACGGTCCCGTGCACACGTGCACGCACGTGGACGCGAAACTGTTCTCCAGCTTCCAGGGAAAATCGATTCTTCGCCTGCGAACTCGGCCGACGCCTGATGAACCTCCACCTGGTGGTCTCTCGTTGGAGATTGTTCACTATTACGACCATTATGGATACAAATGTAGCTAGCAGAGAACGGTTATTGTGTCGAAAAATATGTACACCTTTTCTTAGTCCCTCAATTGATCTTTACCGTCGGTGTTTCATGAATTATAGTCCCTACTATAATTCTGCACCAGTGAATGAACATTTAAAATTGTTCAGGAAGATATTTTATTTAAAAAAAATATGTGTGTCTCCTTCATTTGTCAAAAATAAACGAGCACAAATAAAATGAAATTATTTTTATTTTTCTTCATTAAACGTTAAATAAAAAATATAATAAATACTAGTTAATGAAAATCTCTTTAATCACAAAAAATTCCCTAGAATTAATTTTTAAATTTGATGAAATATACAAAAGCGTTTATTTACTGGTGTCCGTTTATTCACTGGAGCAGTTACCCTATATAAAAATTGATTTCTCCTCTTGTATATTAAAAATTCATCAAATCCACAGTCTGCTCATCGATTCTTTCCTTCCTTTTTTAGATCAACGTTGATCTCGTTAAGATCTAGTAGACATAGCTGATAACTTTGCGGTGGTTGTTGGAAAATTCGGAGACTTTTTCTGGAAGCTTTGTTTTAGAGAATAGCGGATCGAGAGGCGTAATCCGGTGGCGGGGTTCGATTCGACCCGATCCCATTAATTATCGGTCCACGAACTAATGGCTTCTTCGCCTCGAATCGATCGGGGCCATTAGGTGACCGACTCATCGGGTTAATGGCCACGATCGCGGAGATATACGAACCATTAGGATCGCTGCTGCAACGTGTAATTAATAAGAAACAGTCGCTGGTCGGATTCCTATCGTGAAACGACAGCGCTAATAAATAGAAACATCGGTAATTACGGTCACGGGCCTTTATACGGTTTTCACGAGTTGGTCGCGATACATTTACTTTCTGTAATACATCACGGATTTTTGTTGATTTTATACGGTAAAATATACGTTACAGCGTGAAAGAACAGCCGGAGAGAATTGCTATCGTTCTGGAGCGATAACTTCCACGTTTCTGGAGCGACCGACAAGCAACGCGTGAAACATTATGTTTCTTTAGTAATTAGAACGTAACAAGAAACGATTTTTACCACATACAAATTGATGAGCGAACGCAGGGGCGGACTATGATAAAACGAAATCGGCCCAGCACCGTAATTTGATCGTTTCCTTCTGTCCGTGGACGAGCACTGCCTCTCGCAACCGTTTAATTACGGATTATGTTCGTACAATTATGAAACACCTGTTAGAATTCTGCTTTTGCCTCGTGCACACGATACCGAACGTGTGTCCAAACTAGAACTGTCCCGGTTGCGCAAAACTCGCGGAGATAACTACCGGAAAGCAACACATAATGGCCCGGTGCCGATGAAGCAATTACTATGGCTAATTTCGATCGAGCTTCCGGTGACTTCGATACTCGTCGAGGATAATCGGCATCGCACGCCGATCGTCTGGTCGTGCAACGAGCACGCGCATTGCGTAAACCGAGATATTGAAATTGAATAATGACGGCAAAAAATGAGTAATCTTCAATAGCTAGCTGGCTAATATCCTCGTCAAATGGTTTGCAGGATACCGCGCCTCTTTCGAGCGCTACTTTCGAACGATCCTTGCGCAATTCGACCCGGGAGGATCGCATATTCGTTGAATCGATCTCGAATTTTGCTTGTCCGATGTCAAACATTTTTCAAACGAATGTAGAGTTTATTGAGTTAAGAATGTAGTGTTGATTGACTGGTATTTTTTATATTCTTTATTTAACGTTTAATGAAGAAAAATAATAATAATTTAATTTTATTTGTGTTCATTCAAACATTTTTCAAATGAATGTAGAGTTC
>CM052338.1:19212047-19238555 GCA_028455595.1 Lasioglossum vierecki | reverse complement strand
ATTAGCTGACACGAGCCAGGGCAAAGTATAGTCATCATGTAGCATAAGTTAGGGGTAGTATAACCCGAGATCGGTCCAGGTCCAGCGTAATCTAAGCACAGCTGGGATCGGTACGCCTTCTGGCATGACCTAGGACTAGCATAACCAGGAAGTAGGAAGGCGTACGACGTTATCTGCGTATAACTTAGTCCTAGAGTCGCTTACGATTAACATATCCCGAGACTGGTATATTCTAGCCTCGACTCAGGATACTGGAAAACCTGGTGTGACCCAGGATCGATACGAGGATCGGTACTCGGTAATTCCAGGGTACCATTCGATCAACTGATCTGACTGTATCAGCTAACTTGTAATAATCAATATCTTACCCTCAGAGTACATTTTATTCGTACATTTATGCTGGAACTGCAACAGAAGCTGTAAGAACAGAAATAAGAAATACTCCACAGTACCTTCCATTGACATGTTTATACCGCAATTGTGGAGTAATATATGTGCATTGTCGATAAGATTGCCAATTAATTATGAGAACGACGATAGTTTCAAAGAGCAAGTAACATTTGGTTCTTGATGCTCGATATCGTTAGACATTTGATAAGCATTTCTCTGCTAATTGCTTTCATACTGACACTTCCATTACGGGACAGTAGAATGTGTCTTTCTACACTTTCTTATCTGATCGTTTATCACAGTTTCAATGTAAAAGTAGCCTAACAAAAACGACGTGATAGATAGACTGTGTAAAATTTAAAACAATGAAATCGTATATTATCGTTGCCTAAATTTTTCAAGAAAGGAAGATATCTTAATAAATTCATGATGACGATCTTTTCATAAGTATTACGATCAAATTTGAGAGGCAATAATCACTTTTCAGTGATTCGATGGGAGATGGCAGACAAAAGTAACGGTTTCAGGAGAAGAGAGAAAAGGCGACTTGGAATGGCGGCACGTGCGCGAGATCGGATGCAGAGTTTCGTCGGGTTCGAAGTGATAGTGACGCGGAGCACGAGTCGCAGAACAGGATGCCGGGACTCTTAGCCAGCTCGAAATGAAAACGATTCGAAAAGGCGAGCGGCTGCAGTGGCGGAGCACCGCGCCGTCCGATTTCGCCCCCGAGGCGACTGGCCCCGCTCTACACGCCCCTGCGTTGCGAAACCCTCATTGTCTATTTTCGAGTAGACAGACCGCCGGTAAACAGTTGCCTCATCGGTATTTATATCGGAGTGACCAATTGTGTTTCGCTTTCGACACGATCCTCGACATCCTTGAGGAAAATTGGGATCGCGATCGACAGAAGGCTCGTCCATTATCCCGCTCGCTTTGTTCGAACGACTACGATAAATGAAAGACACGATATCATGCACGAAATTCAGGGGGGGTTTAAATCAAGTCGGGCTTGTTGATACACAAGTAAATGGCTTTTAATCTTTGAGAATGATTGAGACACAGCTTTTTTTTTAGATAAAACCTCAAAGAATACGATGGTATTATTTACAAGTTTTTGACGGAATATTTCAAGTCGAAACTTGCAAAAAATGGAGACCCATGGCTAGGATAGATTGAAAGTTTTAGTGTGTTTTGCAAATGAATACGAATTCCAATAATCACAATTAACTGGCTTTTAATATTTGAGAACGCTTGAGACACAGCTCATTTTTTTTAGATAAAACCTCAAAGAATACGATGGTATTATTTACAAGTTTCTGACGGAATATGTCAAGCCTTTGCAAAAAATGAAGACCCATGGATAGAATTGATTAAAAGTTTTAGTGTGTTTTGCAATGGGAATTGAACGATGCGATGACAGAAGGGCCCCTTGATTTCGCGGTTGGTACAGCTACACTAGGCCCGCATTCCTCCGCATACCGCGGAAGGGTTCGTAAAGTAGTCACGTCCGACGTCGATCAGCCCGCTTCGGCAAGTTTCTCCGGTTCGAAACAACCGATCTAGGATTTCAAGTAATGCCAACGTAGCAAAGTGGAAAAATTCGAGGGGCGTCGAACACATGGCGTCGAACGGGACGGAAGCCGTAAGTCGATCTTCTCGGCGATCCTATCGTCTTCCCACCCACGTGACGATTTGGAAGGTGGAACGGGAGAGGATTCCGTTCTTCCTCCACCACGTTCCTCCTCCTCCTCCTCTCCCGCTTCTCTATTACCAGCGGCAGACATTACGATCGGTGTCCGTAGCATCCGATACCGAACCGATCCAGACACTGGCCGCCTGCCTACACGATCTCGGTGCACTGCTGCACCTAGTGCAGAACGGTGGGCTGACCATTTTTTTCCTCGACCACTCGAGATTATCGTCCGCTCGGCCACGCTCGGCTACGGTCCGGTCCCGGACAACTCGGTTCCTTCGTTTCTGAGTCACTGCTCCGCCCTCGGACAGGACACCGCTCGCGACAGAACCAGAATCCGTGAGGCAAAGAAGCGTTCCGGACCGTTACGCGCCCATATGGACGCCACGAACTCGGATAGAACGTGCGCCAAGTGTACACCAGTTTATTTGACCGATTAACCTGGCCACCGATCGATTCGAACGATTTTGTACAACTTCGCTGAAACGGAAGGACACGGTTCTCCATTGTCGTCCAAAAGAGCATTTTAGAAAACGCTGTAAGACGAAACCGTTGATTACTCCACAATCAGACAGAAAAAATACTTCGATTGTCTAGGCTTAATTAATTCATTGAACGTGTACGGAGGATGTTTCGATTATTGCCTTAATCGTCACCCCACTGCCCACGACAAAAAACTAATCTCGTGAGGGCTGGTTTAATGGTTTCTTGGTGTCGATGGTGGTGTGAATGATAACACTTGAGATTAAAGTTTACTTAATCTAATAAATACTTTAACATATTACACAAAACTATTTATATTATGTACAATGTTGTATGTTTGGTAGGCTGGAGGGTATTTTCTGGTAGAAGAAACTGATTGGTCGAAAATAGAATTTAGAAAAAGGGAAAATTGCAAGAGAGAGGGTTAAAGACGATGAGCAGGAATGGAAATGCAAGGACACGTTGACCTGAAGGTTGGTGGCTTGTGGAAAAACCAGATGCGAAGGACTAGGGATATAAGTTGAGGTAATTTATATTTGTATAAAGTCCCTTAAAATTATGGTGGCGCGTGATAAATTGTCAATTTTAAGTTTAGGCACGATGTAGGTGTTAAAACTGCACGTGGAAAAAATGAATGTTGTTCGGGTGTGCTACACCCGGACAGAATAGTGGTAGCTAACAGGGGTAGCAAGGATAAGATACGTCGATTCGACGATTCTAAAAAATTTATTACCAACTGGGTAATAAATTATTCATTACTAACACAAAATAAACACAGCATGTCTTTTATAGAACTTTCATGGTTTTCCTGAATATCCAATAATTAACTGCAAAGATTTGCACCAGTTTTGCTTGCAATGACTCAATTGCAGGCAGCATCTGCCTCAGCCAAGACCTTGTGACTCAGCGGTACGATGCGCAGGCGAGGATAGCGTCTTCGCGACGCGTCGCGGCGATTTAATTAAGTCGTCGATTTGCTCGAGTCATCGTCGCGATCGCACGTGGGCCGAACAAAGCGACGTCGCTCAGGAACGCGGAAGGATGTCGAAAGATCGGCTCGTGGGAGGGCTGCAAAACGAATCCGGGTTCGCGATCGTAGTGACCAATTTGCATGGCCGTGGATCCGCGGGTACGCGGGAATCGGAGCTGAAGAGAAGACGAAGAGGAATGAGACAGAAGGACAGATAAAGTCGTTCCATCGGTGCGTCCATGAATATTCTTGCATATTTATACCGGCAGGCAATTTTCTGATACGGCGATGGCTTGCGAAACAATCAGAGGCGTGTCGCTGATAGTCCAGAATTTCGACACATTTCGTATTTGCGTCAAACCCGGGACGAGGGAGAACCGGTTCCACGGTTCGCATTATAATATGCACGCGAGATCCAGTCGATCCATTGCTGCCACGATCGATCCCGCCGATAGTAATTGCGTTCACGGTATCGTCAACGTTTGCGTACAGCCTGCTAGTTTTCTTGAACTTCTATGCAACGCGCTCTCTGTTTTCTTGTTCCTCGAATTTCAACGCAGCAATCTTCTAAATCGAGTTAGTCGAACGACTGGTCCGTTTCCGGCCGGCTACAAATTGCTCCGCGGAGATCGAGATCTAGATCTCGCGCTTCCGATCGCTCGAAAGCGGTCCCGGTTCGCGAACCCAGCTTAGACTGACGTCACGACGCAGTTGAACGCCGACTGAAAAACTGTTACAGCTGGACTGATGCAACTTTGTTACTTTCGCTTCTCCTGAACACCGGATTTTTGGCGGGATCGTTGGCGCATCGATCGTAACGGGATGATCAACGGATTACAGTTGATGAAGTTGAATTATCTTATCTTTTTAATGTTTTAAATCGCACCTTGGAAGAGAAGCATTCATGAAAACAAAAATTCTGTAGTTTAATATGTAAAGGAAGTATACTTTCTTTAGTTGAATCGATGAAGAAAAGCACGCGTGCAAAATTTAGAATAGTGTGAATAAAAAAAGAATAAATTAATTAACTTTAATTGTCGTAAATAATAATTCAATGTGAATAAATAAATAACGGAAAAGCTTTGATTTACAGAGAAACAAATTCTAGTTGATTATTTATTGAACCCCTCAATAAATTGTCTTATAAATATACTTTTCTGTATTCCGTTCGAGATTCGGGAAAAAATCAAAATTCTCCGTGAAGTTTCGAAATTGTCAGCCTCAAAATTAGATGTTTCGACAGCGGACGCGAATAATCGGCGTGTCCCCTGTCCCCAGGTTTCCTACAGACTTTCTCGACGAGGGGACGACCGTTTCGTCTAAGATTTTCCGTACTCGCAGGAAGGTCCCAGCGCGGCGGACTCTCGGGCTCCTTTCGAAAGCAGGCGAGCCACGGGGCGACATTCTTTTCCATCGCTTCTGGAGCAAAGCGGGCCGCTTCTCTCGCTGGAAACGGCGTCTCCCATCGCGCTGGAATTTGCATTTAAACGCCTGGCTTACGTAACGACCGTGGCAAATGCGTTCGTTCAGGAAACGCCGATCCGCGAGAGAGCTGATCCGCGCTCGAACGCTTATAAAACTCGCGTGCCAAGCCGCTCTGTCGGCTCCGTTGCGTTTTGTCGAAATGAACGATACCGAACGCTGCTTCGCTCGTCTTTAACCCTCTCGGCGTACGTAGCACGCTTTGGACAAGTCATTTTACAAAGGTGGAACGTTAATGTTATTTTTTCATCGAGATACATCTTGTTTTGAGTTCAGAAAAATCAGGTTGTCCCCGTAGTTCTTTTCACAACGTCAGAAGAGGAATTCAACCCTCCATCTACACCTTATTTTCATTTAATATTTTATCTTAGAAAGTTACTCCATGCCGCATCCCGATGCGACAAATAATATTTAATACTTTAGACTTCATTTGTTTAAAGAAAACAGTATTTTAAATAAGATATACAATATCGAAAATAAAATATTTCTATTTTAATAATCTCAAACAAAAAATAGAATATAGTAGTTCTTGTTCCTACCGAGGTTTGTTGATAAGCCTACAGTGTATCTCATCACCAGGAAAATATTTCTACTCAAGTTCATGTTGCAATATATAAATATCGAAAAGAAAGTAATTCAAGAGTGAAACTTCGTTTCCGACATAAACGATGCTGGTTGTCCACGCAGAATTGAAAATATTGCTGTATTAAAATCATTAAGAAAATAAATGTCTTAATTACTTTCACCACGGACTGTTCGAGTCCCATTAGAATCATCGCAACTGAACGAGTCATTACGGAAAACGCTATCTGGCGCTCGCAGCATTCGATCTCCAGAATTAAAGTGGTGGGCTGCTGTCGAAAATTACTGGGGCAATTAGCCGTTGAATTTCGGTCCGGCGACAGGCACCGGCCACTGAAATTATGGGACATAACTCAGAAGGAACGTCCGTGGCGGCGGCTGGTCGAAAATTAATTAAAACATTACACGTCGTCCGCCGAGGCTATTAAGCGAACAAATTGGTGGAATTACGATTGGACGAGCGAGCGAACGCCACGTTTTTACCCAAGGACAAGCGAAACCTTCGAGTCGAAGCGTTGTTCTCCGTGCATTATATCGGCGGGCCGTTTCTGTTCCACCTGGAGAGGAGGTGGATCACCTGGAAATTTTCGCCCAGCTCGATTTCCCGCCGGTGACGTGTACGCAAGGCCGCGGATTAGCATATAGACGGACCACCCATGCTACGACCCTGCGCGCAACCAACGGACCCGCTCTTCAGCCTCATAATAAGCGGCCGCTCATGTCGGATCCTCCGCGTACAAGTACCGCCCGTGTACCCATCCGTATATCTCGATTTATATCGTTATCGATCCTTTATTGGCGTCGATATATATTCCCCGGGCTCGATCCTTACATCGATCCTGTGCCGTCTCCTTTTTCCCCTCTTCCTCCTTCTCTTCTTCTTCTTCCGAGAAGGTACCTTCAGGCGCGTAGGAGTCCCATGTCTTTGGACCTTCGTTGACTCTCAGGCTCGTGCACGGTGCCGTTATCGACCAGCTTGATAACAGGTCGTCGTGATTGCTGCTATTGCCCCGGTGGTGGCTGACTTTATTTTATCAATCCTTTTAATTTATCGTCGCCTACCTTTCGCTCGAGGCCTCCAGTGATTTTTGATCGTGTTTGTTCGGTAGCAGTGCATTTATATACGCACATAAATTAAGAGCCAGGATTTTCTTCGAGAATATATTATTTATTGCAGTTGATGGACAACTAAAGTTATTAATATACAATTTTTAATGAAATAAATGTGCATGTGTAAAGAAAGTATACTTTCTTTAGTTTTGAATCTGACGATTGGCAGAAGAATTGAAGAGAGACAGGTATAATGATTACGCGATAGAGCACACGTACAAAATACAAAGATAAAAGTATAAACAAAACTAAGTCGTTTCTCTCTCTCTCTCCCTCTCTCTCTCTCTGTTTACAGGTACAGTTGTAAATGTCCACAGTATGCAGAGTATGCGGGGCGTGGCTACGATTGAGGACCCGAGGACTCGCGGATTTTCAGGTTAGTATAGAATAGAGTAAATAATTGTGGAATAAAATAAATAAAGACAAAATTTTCTTTGTATACAGAGAAACATATTTTCGTTTACTCTATCATTCTGATTAATGTATATATATACTGTATTATACATATAGGTATTAAGGTACTGGAAATCGCAAGAATGCATGTCTTTTAATTACTAAAAGCTTTGCATTCTATTGAATAAACTATAAGACTGAAGAGACATAACTATGTTTATTTTTCAGTGTTAAAAGAATTTTTGTAATTCTATTGTCAAGTAATTCAAGGATTTCCTACATTTTCGGAAAATACTCTTGTTTCTTTAAGCTGGAGGAACAATCCCGAAGAACGTCGAATTTCCCAGAGAACTGCAGTCGATTCGCAAACTGCAAGCCCCCCAACGGAAGAGGTTCCCGCAAGACAAGTCAGTCCGCCGAGGAGGGTAGGATTATTTATCGTCGTCGGCCTATCGACCCAGGTACAAGCCGATGTAGCTCGCTTATTAATTAACCCCGGCGATCAATTATTCGGAGTAATTATTCGCGGAAAGCACCGACGAGATGTTTCTTGCGAGGCGACAAGTGGTCGTACCGATTCTCGTACACGCGGTGGCGGGTCGTTAAAGCGTATCGACGTATCGATACGCGAGGGCTTAATAAACGACTGGAGAAACGGCGCTGGCTCGTGTTACGGAGCCGTGCCACACCGCTCGGAAACGAACACCGACAAAAAGAACGCAGAACTTTTCAAGCTCGAAGATCGCTCGAACACCAACGACCGTGATACGAAGGACGTTTGTTCTCCTCCTTCGTTTCTCTCGCTGCACCGACGCTCGCAAGAACCGCTCGAAAATCGTTCCCCTAACCGGCCGAACGGCCCAAAGAAGTAGCCTTCGCTCCCCAGTTCGTTGATCACCGCGACTCCCGGCCATTCTTATCGTTTCATTTGCGTAACCGCATTTTTCTGCAACACCGAGCTAGTTGCTCGCACACGTCAACCAACGTAGACTCGAACGGTCCTGAAAACTATTCAACACGGAACAATCATCCCCGAAAAATTTCACATTCAGTCTAAAGGTGGTTAATTAACACAGAAATCCACATCACCGTAATGAAAAGTAGGTTCCGCTAAAAATTTGCGATAGTAACTCACTATTAGTGAGATTTAAAACCCTCAACCTATTTTCAATGAAATTTCACAGTGCATATATAATTGACATAAAAATCCACATCATTGTAAGCCTTAAGATAGTTTGGAACCCATTGTAATAAAAAGTAGGTTCCGCTGAAATTTTGCGATAGTAAATCACTATTAGTGAGAGTGGAAGAAAGGGAGAAGTGGAAAATGGATTTAAAACCCTCAACCTATTTTCAATGAAATTTCACAGTGCATATATAATTGACATAAAAATCCACATCATTGTAAGCCTTAAGATAGTTTGGAACCCACTGTAATAAAAAGTAGGTTCCGCTGAAATTTTGCGATAGTAAATCACTATTAGTGAGAGTGGAAGAAAGGGAGAAGTGGAAAATGGATTTAAAACCCTCAGGGAACACATCCAACCTATTTTCCACAAAATTTCACAGTGCATACATAATTGACACAAAAATCCACATAACAGTAACTTAACCAACAGTGTGATGATAATAATAATTATTGTTATTTATTGAAGACTGGTCGAAGCCCTTTTTACATAAGTATTTCCAAAGAAAAAAAAAGAGAAAAATACAAGACTACTTATCCAATAAAAAAGGGGACATGCGCACAAGGACAAAGAAAAAAAATAATACTGGTACAAAACCCATTTTGCCTCTGAGCGGACGATCTTCCGCGGCTTTAAATAATTGATTTATCGACTGGGCCGTTGGTGGATCGTGATTTACGCTGTCGTTAACAACACGTTAAGGAGCTGCGACACCTCGGAGCACTTTTTGACAGGGCTCGATCGGCCACGGCGATATCGTGAGAGGCTTAATTAAAAACCGCCTCACTTATCGATCACACGAGCATGATTTAGAGTACCTGCTGCAGAGTATCAATTTTCCAGGCGGACATTAATGTCGCCAGCGAATCTGCCCTCCGAAGATCGACGTCGATGCCGTTGATTATTTACGTCGCATTTTAATTCGACTTTTATACAATCTATAACATTTATATTTTGCATAAAAGAATCTTCATAAAATCCTCCACAATATTTGCATCCCTTCTTCTTCAAGTGCATCTTTTCTAGTGTATCTTATGTCTGAATCTCAATAAAAAAATCTGAAACCATTCGTTCGATAGGATGTTAAACATTATTTAACTATGTATCCTCCTTTCTTTTGCACGTATTAAAACATTTTAATAGCTAACATGGTTATCGAACCAGAAAAATGTTGTTGTAAATGATCGAACCTTTGTGCCGCGAATAAAAAACTTGTAATATCCTGAAGATAAATTACGATCGATAACGAATTAATTAATTATTATTTAACTATGGTTTTCACTGAAGATTTGCTCCAACTCCTGATCATCCCCTTAGACTAGAGCAACGAACGGTTTCCTGAAATCTCGCAGCAGTCAGCGACGACTAATAAAATGGTATTCATTCATGGACTAACCGTTGCCCGAGCAAAAAGGGAGGTCAGGAGAATCTCGAACAGAACGATCATCGGAGCTGCAGAGGAAATCCTTCCGCTCGAGCGACCGTCCTTAGACCCGGCGATTTCTAAAACCGCAAGAAGCGGTGGCGTCACTCAGGGCTGCCGGCTGGTGCAACTCGAGTCCTTGCAACGAGTGAAAATCTCGATTCGCTGGAACCAGGAACGATCTCTTGTTTCTCTTCCGCGATCGCCGAGGCTCGTAAAACCCGATAATCACCACGAAATCGCGCGCCGCTCTTCGGACTCCTGTCCCGAACTTCTAGAAAAAGATCGGTCTGTTTTACGGGCATCGCTGGGACGTTACACCAGGCATCGAGCTAGCAAGAGAGAGACAGTTTATCAAATAGAAGGCAATCGAAGGCACGAGAAACGGGCCGTTAATCCTTCAATCGTATCGCATCCGGTGGATTCCGCGAATGCCCTGCTACTTTTATTCACTTTCACCGCGCGCGACTTCTTCGCGGCCTCCCTTTCCTCGTTAATGAACGCGTCCTAATGAACCCCGTTAATTGGTCCTGTGCGTCTCGAATGGCCGATCTCCTTCTCTCTTTCTCCACGGAAAAAAATAGAAAGAAACTGGAACAGAATTTTATAGTTCCTTCCCCGAACGACAGTTAACGGCGAGCGTAACGGTCGCGGTAACGATTCCATTTGGAGGAGTCCGCGTGTTCCTCGGAAATGATTATGGTTCCCGAACGAAACGTGGCTGTGATCGTCGGTTTTCTGATCGTTAGCTGTTGACGACGGACGCTGTTATGTCACGCGCAGCTCGCTGACGTTTATTAGAACACGTGAGGACGTGTATTCCGTCTTACTTGTGTCCACGAGGAACGAGTCTGCGGATCTGGTTCCAAGAGAAAAAGGAAGACGCTTTTTAGGTCAGGAACGCGACACAGCCCTCTCGTACCTTCTTCTGTCGAGAACCATTCGGTGTGCGTGTCCTTCTGGCCGGCTCCTCTCCCTGGTAATCGAGCAGACAACCTCCAGAAACCTCGTGGGACTTTTGCTAATGGGGGATTGCGTGTATTCGTGAAATCAGATGAGAATATTTTGTATTGTATTTCTGCTGTTAATTCAAGAAATTCATTTTTACTATTTTTTTTAGCATTGATTCCGCAATAATATCTACAATGAACCTAGAACCATTATCTGCTCGAAGAATAATATCCGACCAGAGCTTTATTTTTTATTTAATTAATAATCGTATTGATTGTTCTTCTTTACTTGCGCATATCAATTTTTATGTACCGGAACGTGAACTGAGAACAAGAGCCAATTAAATTTAATTAATACAATGAATCGCATTATTGCAACAATCGTATTGATTTTTTCATTGAATCTCTGTAAAATTTTAAAAGAATTATATGATAGTACCTATTGATTGTACCAGTATTATTTTGTTTTTTTTTCTTCGTCTTTGCGCGCATGTCCCTTTTTCTTTATTGGATAAGTTGTCTTGTATCTTTCTCTGTTTTTCTTTTTTTTTGTAAATACTTACGTAAAAAGGGCTATAATAAATAATAATAATAATAAATAATCGAAATCAATAGTTGAGTGAAGGGAAATTAATATAGAAGGATCAGGTGGGTTTTTTTGCAAGGTGCCTCGTGGAGAGGCGTGTGCGAATCCTGGCCGATCGAGGAAACGATCGATCGTTCCCAGGAGATGCTGCATAGGTTCCGAGTCTATCGTTGATCGATTGGTTCGGAAGGTAGCGAGAAATCGTATCGAATGGCCATCGCAACTCGGGCGTTTATACCGGCAACTGGTTTTTGCCGATGCAACCGAGTCGAGCCGAGACGAGAAAGCCAGATGCACGCGGCTGTGTCCTCGCGGATGTCGGTTAGCAGTTTCCTGGGAGAGTTGCCGCGTATGCACGCTCGTCCTTGAAGCCGTTACACTCCCTGGCCCGTATCGCGGGCTCCAGTCAATCGGACCTCGGCTATTCCGAGCTGTTCCACCCACAGACACGCCTCTGTTGTCTGCATCCTGATCTATCGTCCTGCTGGGACGATCTACAATCGATAGCAAACAAATCCGAAGCATCGACAACGTCCACCACCAATTTTCAGCCTCGATAATCCGTACACTTCGATTTGGTCAACACCCTTACGGATTCTTGTAGATTTTGCTATGCTCTCACTTCATTTCAGTTCTAATAATTTTTTAAAATTTCTAAAAAAGTTTCTCATTGAAAAAATCACAAGACTTTATTTACTCGAATAGTGTAAAATTTTTATTATAGTATGTGCTGGAATAAAGAAATCACAAGATTGTATTTACTTGAATTGTGTTCAATTTTTATTATAGCACGTGCTGAAGTAAACAAATATTATTGAAACATTTTCTATGGAAGTTGATGTGTAATTTAAATCAAAAGTATATTATAAAATCGCTCATTCGAGTACTTTTCAATTATGTTTAACTGTCGATAGTATAACACAAAATGTAATATCCTATTTGGAAAACGCATTCGTGCAGCTTCCACTGTGAAGACAGAAAAAATTCTGAAAGTTAAGAATGTTCGACAGACGCATTGTCCACGAGCATCAGCAATCCGATCATTATTTTCCCGACTGGACGTCCTGTACTGCCAAACGTAGTCACAGGCATCCAAGCATAGTACGTTCCTCGGCTTCCGTCCAGCTGGGAGACACCTCGTTCGATCCGGAATCGATAATAACGATCGACGGAGGGTGCCGAGCAGCGGACACCGGTAGTACAGATACTTTAACGAGCGTCTCCGTTCTGCGTTCGACGGTGAAAGTAATAGAAAGCGAAATAATAGACCGGCCGATCCGGGCGGGGCGAAAGAATCGGCTAGACATCTCGGGATGTCCGCGCCTTGCTCATCGGAAAAATCATTGGACCGCGGCGAAATGATTAGTATCGGATCATTAGTGCGGCCGTGTACACGGATAATTGGGCAATAATACAGAAACGAGGATCACGAGCGCGACTCGCGGCTCCGCATATGGATGTATCACGATCGTAACGGGGATCGTAGCCTGCTCGGATAAATCGGTGACGAGAGGGGGAAAGATACGGCGAAACATCGAATTCCGTATCCCCTCGATTCAAGGGAAGGAATCCGTCGAACTCGATCAATTAACCAGCAATTTGTCCGTTGCTCGTTACCGATCTCGCAGGGAACCAATTCACGTGTCCGTGCAACGAAATTATGCAACCAACGCGATCCACCAGTGTGCGCTGCCAAGGTGAACGCATTTTATGGAAGCCGCAAAAATAATGCCCTTGCCAGCGAATTGTTTTTTGTTGGATTTCTAAAATCCTTGCTTGGTATCCTCCTTCCTCAGTCCCCTCTTACGTCCTAAGATGAACGTAATGAAATGGAAATAGTAAATTAAAGATTTCATTGAGAGGATTTCTTAAGATCTAATTGGCTTTGTTCGTGGAAATCGTCTTGGAAATCGAAGTCAGGAATTTAAAATGATTGGAAATGTTGAATTTAGATAAAAAATTTAACAATATATGTATTTTAAGATTCAGATTGAATATTGACGACTGACTCTTCTAGAACGTATTCTGATGGTCCTGATGATGAGCCATCCTTTTATAGATTCGCCAATCCATTGTTCCAGGCTTAATCTTCTTAGGGTAAGTGCATCCTCATCAATTCTTTGTAATCATTTTTCTTCTTAATCGCTTCACTTCGTCAGCATTTTGATCAGATGTTTAATTTTCAATTTGTTTTTATCTTAGCTAGTTAGTCACCAATCTATTGTTCATTGATTATTTTGTTTATTCGAATTTCTTCTTCAGTGACGAATATACTTTAACGGATGTTTAGTTCAATTTTATGTTCGCATGATATATTTAATAAAATAGATTTTCGTTAATTCTATTGCAAGCAATGTGGTATAATATCTGGTGATTCAATATTATTTATTTATTATAATATTTGATGTTACAGTTCTCGTGCAACATTAATAGAACAAATACGAAAAAAAATTCCGAGATTATATAATATATATATATGATTGATTTTATTAATTATTGCTCATGGAAGAACCACCGGACGTGACACTTATTCTGCAACAACTGGCGAACTTTCTATTTATTTATCTATCTCCCAGACCGAATGCGTTTAACTAAACGCGTTAGCGTAGTTAAGCTTCGGGCCCAGTATCTTTTAGAATCTTATCCCCGTAGTGTGGCGCGACAATACCGTTTCCATTGTGGAGGTATCGGGTCCCGTTTGATTTACGGCCGGCAAGCGGAATCGATGACACCGTAAATCGGCGCGGGTTTCCCCAGGGAGTAACGAGTTCGCGGTTTAACGCGCGGACCGCGCGAGTCACCTATGTGCTCGCCAATTTACATAAACCATAACGAATGTGCGCCGTGGTAGGTAGGTACGGCACTGTGTAACACGATCCGCACTATACATTGTAAGGAAATCAGATCTTACACACGAGGAAGGAAAGGATAACAGGGCCGATGTGCAACGTCGTCACACCCATATATCGATCGGCCGCGATCCAAGAATTCGCGGGATCTCTCTCCTGCGGAACGGTTCTAAATCTATGCGCGTATCGGCTTATCTACGCGCGGCAACGATTCGAATCTGATCCCGCGGAAATGAAATTTATATTCCCATTCTTTCCTCGATCATCCTCCTCTCCTATCTTTCTCTTTCTCCTGTCAACGACCACTGTTGATGGCGCAGAGAATCATGGATCGGCGAGAATTTCTGAATTATCCGAACATTCGGTTGCTTGTACGACTAGTGCGAACTAGGGGAGAAGTTCGGGGAAGGGGTTAGGGGTTGGAGAGGAAGTAGAAATTATGGAAAAGAACGTACTAGGGGAGGAATTATGGAAGGGAGGATATTTTCAGAGGGAATCTTCAACGGATGTTTCGTTTAATTTTACGCTCGCATGATTTAATATATTATTACATGATTTAATTTCATATTATTTAATAATATTTAATTTATTGTTAATGTAATATTATTTAATTTAATTTAATATATTTAATAAAATAGATTTTCCTTAATTCTATCGCTTGCAATGTGGTATAACATCTGGTGATTCAATATTATTTATTAATTATAATATTTGATGTTATAGCTCTCGTGCAACATTAATAGAACAAATACGAAAAGAAGTTCTGAGATTATATAATGCACTGCAAGGCATAAACGAGGACTCAACTAGTTCCTTCAATTAAATAATTAACCTTCCTTCGCTGTTTGTCTGACTAATTTAACAGTCGATCTACTCACTTAAAAGTCCTTCGAAATTGAAAGATAAATAGCTAACTACTCGAATCCCTTGTGAAATTGATACGATGATGAAACAAGTGTCTGCATGTTGATCCTGAATCGTTCTATTTAAATTCTAGTTTCCCTGCTGTCAATTTAAATTATTGTTTAACTAGTATTTGTTCCATGAAGAGTATCTGTACTAGTGTTAATATGTATGCGTAATATTGCATAACTACTACTTCTCAGGATAAACTTCCGTTTGACGTTACTGCTCGTGAATTGCAGATTCGATCTTCCATAAAATCATTGCACTTACACCGTCTGTTTATAAGCAATAAAACGTTCAGCCTCGTTAACACCTCTTTCCAACCAGCGATCTATTAACTATAGAACGATCGAGACTCGAGCCAGTAGAGTAGATCGAGATTAAGACACAGAAAAAACATAGAAAATATGTCTGATATACAAGTTTTACATAACGAACGACATTATACAAAATCCAGCTTCTTCGAAGAGGAATCCGAAGCGGATTTCAACACGAGCCGGTTCTTGAAGCGCTCGCGTTCAGGAAAAGAAAGTGTCGTAAAACGAGCGTCAGTCGGTTCGTCGACGGTGGATCGCGGAAAAATGAACGAGTCATTCGCATGTAATTAACTGCAGCCGAGTGCAACAATCGCTGGCGAGCGGATCAAAACAGGTCCGGTCGACTGTTTTTTGGAAAATTACGAGCAGTAGAGGTGTTTTTACGAGCGGGGAAGATCGCTTTCATTTTGCCAGACGGTTTCACTTCGGACAGCCACGAGGAAATAGCTTAATACGCGCTCTCGCGAAAATTATGAGCGACGGCGTCTCGCCGTGTCTTTTGTTTTGGCATTCATTCCTGCATCGGTGGACTGAAAAGAGAAATGGTTAATTATATATATATATCCGGTGGTCCAACCATTAACGAAATTGATAATCAATAAAAGAATCTATGAATTCAATATTTACGAATAATAATTAATATTAATCCCTCATAGTGTTGCGCAGCACTTTAATTATTAATTAATAACAATTAAATAACAATTAAAATTAATAACATGTATATTTATTAGACTCTGTTCAGAATTTTCATCACGTGTCTGATATTGTAAGGGTTAATCAATCTGTGCTATTATTAAAAAATAATTTTATTGCAAGGGATTAATAACGTCGATCGTCAACGCGACGGAAACATGACGGACCACGTCGGAATCGTATTTCCTAACAGATGGAAACAAGCGATCACCGTGGGGCACGGTGTCGCGAGCCGGTTACGATAATTAGAAGTACCTAATTGAACGGGGACAAGATTTGTGGTCTACGCAACGCCGTAATAACACGTCCTACCAACTTGATTGAAGGGAATTGATAGAGTAATTGCTCGCGATCGGGGTTTCGCAATCAATTTTGTCAGTCCGGAGTGCTCGAGCTCCAAACCGTTTCGCACAACATCCACACGGTTACAGGGAAGCCGATCCGAAAAAGCGGAAAAATTCCGTGCTCCAGAAAACACACGAACGTGGAATCTGGTCCATTGGACAGATTAGAAAACTTTGAGAGATCTGGGAGAAATGATAATGTTAATTGGTGTCAAGACACGGGCATATCTTCGGGACGATTATCATCGTTACGAGGTCAGAAAAGATTTCAGGGTCAGCCGTGAAACGCGGGAATGGAACGTGGTCGCTTTTGATCTTCCATTTAGGTCTGGTTTTAAAACGACGCTGCGTTTCATGGACGAATTTAATCTTCGCGTGCGCTTTCTCGTTGTCGGCGAATTCTCGAATTTGCATAAGTCTCGAATTCAGAAGCTTCACGTTTTTAGTACATATTCACCGTGTTTCGTGCTTTGTTATCTGCGATAATTATCTTGATTATTTACAAATTTAATCTAAGTAACAATGTACCAAATGTACAAATTGTATAAAAAATTGCACAAAAAATTGGAGAAGAAGGAACAAACTTGCAATTGGAAATGTTTGAACGGTATTAAATAAAATAGGAATAAAATTTTGTTAAAAAGGAAATATTTCTGGTGTCGTATAAATTCAGTATTTCTAATTTAAAACAAATTAATCCTCAATAATAGGGTCGAGACGTACCTTTCGTTCATAAAAAGGTCCTGGATAAGAGTGAACAGAAAAGTCGAATAATTTTTGTGTTCATGGCGGGTCGAGTTGCAGTTTCTAATTTAAAAAAATTAATCCTCCATAATAAGATCGAGACAGTACCTTTCGTTCATAAAAAGGACCTGGATAAGAGTGAATAGAAAAGTTGAATAATTTTTGTGTTCATGGCGGGTCGAGTTGCAGTTTCTAATTAAAAAAAATTAATCCTCCATAATAAGATCGAGACTGTATCTTTCGTTCATAAAAAGGTCCTGGATAACAGTGAATAGAAAAGTTGAATAATTTTTGTGTTCATGGCGGGTCGAGTTGCAGTTTCTAATTAAAAAAATTAATCCTTTCGTTCATAAAAAGGACCTGGATAAGAGTGTACAAAAAAGTTGAATGATTTTTGTGTGCGTGGGCGGGTCGAGTTGCAGTTTCCTTCATGCATCCGAAAGTTCGAAGTGCAGTTTCGTGGCCAGAAATAAATCCGCGGTTGCATAAATCCTGGCACCTTCGTGCAGCGGGTTGCAACGGGCTGCAGCACACGTCGCTGAACTTCTCTGTTCGGCGGAGAGCGAAGCCGCGTTAAAAATCGTCGTTCTCGATCTCCTTCCTCGCTCTCGATCCTCGATCCTCTCTGTCGGCTGATCCCGAGAAGGACGGACAGAGAGATCGAGGAGAGTCGGTGTTCACCTACTCGCGAGGGTGTGTACCAAGGCGTGTGCAGCGCCCGTATAACGAAGAATTCGCTCTGCACGAGACAGCGATACCGGTGCAAGGAGGTATCTATCGCTTGTGCAATAGTGAACGTATAGCGGATGTCAAACCGCTGCGGAGCGGCGCGGTGCGGAGCGGATCGGCGTGGCACACCGAGCTGTACCAAGCTGCACCGCGAGCTGCACCGGCACACGTATCGCACACCCCTGCACCGATACCGATGCATTCGTGCACGTGCAGTGGGGTGGTCCTCAACCTCTTCAGCGATCAATTTCTTTCAAAAAGAATGCCACGATTTCCAGCCCACTGATTCGGTCTGTGAGATGCGCGAATAGAACTTTTACTAATAGTAATGAACCCAAGAAAAACATCCTGTAAACAGGAGCCAAGTTCTCCATGGCCGTAAAAAGTCGTGAGAAAAAGCCGTTTATAAAAATTAGTTTAAAAGAACGCTATTTAATTTTTAAAGAGTTACATGGAGGTTTAAATAATTCTAATTAAACTAAATAATTAGTTTGAATAATTTAACCCTAACTGTATAGTTTTGCACTAGAGGGTTATGAATAAGGTTGGATATAAAGGTAATGTTTGATAATTGGATGACAAAAATAAAATGAACGGTGTGCATTAGGAATTTTATTAGATAGAGCAAAGACGATGTTACCTTTATATGCTGTCTAAGGGAGCACTGCATTCTGCGTCGCTGACAACTCGAGAGCATACGCGCCGCTTTCATGAACTGGTGCTAATTTGCAAACAGGAAGTGGAAAGACCTACGCGACGTCCCGCTCGTCTCCTTGCGTGGCTCATTCCCATAGTAATTAGCTAGAACGACGGAAATCACGTCGAGTGCGTTTCACTCTAGGATCTCGTAAATTTTCTGTGTAGAATGGAGATCGGATCGATTAGCTTGGTGACATGATAACCGGCTTTTTTAACATATTATATTTAACATATTTTTATTCATACATATATATCAATTGATAGTATTCAATTGCAGACCTTTGCTTTTAATTGAAATTTCTCAAGGAGTTTATAAATCTTAGTGGAGAATCTTTTACAGAATATTCACTGTGAGTAGTAGAATTAGGATATTACCTACCGCCGATTATTTCCTAATTCTTAAGAGTCTACAAATCATAAGTGAAGATTTTACAACCCTCTTACACTCTTTAAGAAAACTATGAAACTTAAAAATAAGTTTATAGTTTGTTTCTAACCTCGTCATTTAAATAAATCCATCTTAGCTAGGGTTTCTTTAAAATCCATCGCTAGAATCTTCAGATGTTAGAGGTTCAGATAATCCCATGATGAGTCCCAATTCAATTGAAACGAATCTCCTTAAAAAAACCATGGACCTAAAAATGAGTTTATAATTTGTTTCTAACCTCGTCATTTAAATAAATCCATCTTAGCTAGGGTTTCTGTAAAATCCATCGCTAGAATCTTCAGATGTCAGAGGTTCAGATAATCCCATGATGAGTCCCAATTCAATTGAAACGAATCTCCTTAAAAAAACCATGGACCTAAAAATGAGTTTATAATTTGTTTCTAACCTCGTCATTTAAATAAATCCATCTTAGCTAGGGTTTCTGTAAAATCCATCGCTAGAATCTTCAGATGTCAGAGGTTCAGATAATCCCATGATGAGTCCCAATTCAATTGAAACGAATCGGCAGAAGCTGAATACCGGGACGACTTCTTTGAACCATGAATCAAAATGGCCATGAGCCTAGCCATCCAGGGGTTAATGGTAATCGACAAGGTCCGATCGCAATCGGGACACGAACTGCGAAGGTGTAGCTTATGATAGGGATTATGACAGGCTTCGGGTACTGTCAAGTCGATCGCAGAGTAGCTGAACCGGGAGACGCGCAAGCGAACACCGAGAGTACCGTAGTACGCCTTTACTTACGAGAGTTCAGGTTACACGTGGCCGTGCGGAAACAACTCGAAGCAGTTATCCAGCCAGCAGACAACACGGCGAAATCTGTAGTATTGCAAAATTGATCAGTGTTCGAGGCACTTGTTGTTCGCAGCTTACACCTCGTTTCATTATCCGCGGATCGCTAATTAACCGGCGACTTCGTGAGAACGATTCCGGAGAAAGAGGCTGTGTTTCGTAATACACTCATTTCTTCGGCTAGCCTCGCCGCACCGTAGACAGGCCGCCTGCACGTGTCAATGGCGCCAAAGAAATTAATTCGCGTAATTAATTCGCACCGACAAAAATTACTCGAACCAAATGTACATCGTTATTAGACTGCGAGAGTTTATACGAAATAAAAATTCTTTCTATCAACTGCGTAAGAATCGATATGTTTGTTTTTTCATAACTGTTCTTCTCTACTTTCGCAAATCAATTTTTATGTACCGGAATAATTAATCCAATGATTCGTATTATTGCAACAATCATGCACTATTTATAACAGTATTGAATTTTTTCATTGTACTAGTATTATTTTGTTTTTTTTTCTTATTGGATAAGTAGCCTTGTAACTTTCTCTTTTTTTCTTCTTCCTTTGTAAATACTTATGTAAAAAGGGCTTCTGCCTGTCTATAATAATAAATAATAATAACAATGTACAGAACGAGGTTTCTACAAAACTAAAATCCAAACGAAGTATACAAAGTTATTGTATATCGAGTACAATGAGAAACGATCAGATTTATAGAACGACGATACTTCGCCGATCAAGATCACCAATCGATCAACATCGGTAGATCGATCTCACGAATGGCTTTAAGTATGTTTACAATATCGGGCGCGTCCGTGAATATTGTGCTTCGAGCATGTTTACAAATATTACCTTCGATCACTCCCAGCCCGCGAGTCTCATTGTTCGCAGGGTCTGACTTGCAGTTTGGCATTGTCGATAGTCGCGCACGCACTCGACCCGGATTTAGGTGACTCTCATAGTGGAGGACGCATAATGAATCTCCGGCTTCGACTCTTTTTCGTCGCAGTTGACTCAACTTCTAGCACATGGATCAACATAGTCCAACAATTGATGGAGGTTAGAGGATTGATTCACTTATTCGTTATCGTTCATTTCATCTCCGAAGTATACGACAAAAACTCACATTCCACGTGAAACAAGCAAATAATTGAAGCAAAGTGCAGTTACCGATCCAAGGAGCTCCCGGACGGTTGCGAAATCGCGAGAGCCGCAGGTTTCTTGCATTAAAGGATCAATTATCTCCGTGCCGGATTATCTCAGCCGACGCAAAAGAAGGCTTAATCTTCATAGGGTGGGTGCATCCTCATCAATTCTTCGTAATCGCTTCACTTCGTCTGCATTTTGATCGGATGTTTTATGTTCGATTTGTTTTTATCTTGGCTAGATCAAGTGACTCTACGCATCTTCTTGGCTAGTTAGTCTCCAATCTATTGTTCATTGATTATTTTGTGCGTTTCTTCTGCGCAGTGTTCATTCGAATTTCTTCTTCAGTGACAAATATACTTTAACGTATGTTTAGTTCAATTTTTCGCTCACTTGATATATTTAATAAAATAGACTTTCCTTAGTTCTACCGCTCGCAATATAATATAATATCTGATGATTCAATATTGTTTATTAATTATAATATTTGATGTTACAGCTCTCGTGCAACATTAATAGAACAAATACGAAATGAATTATAATAGAAAGGTATATATGATTGATTTTATTAATTACTGCTCATGGTAGAACCACCGGACGTGACACTATATTCTGCAAAGTACAGTTACCGATCCAAGAAGATCCCGGACGGTTGCGAAATCGCGAGGGCCGTAGGTTTCTTGCGTTAAAGGATCAATTAATTCACCGGTTGAAAAACGGTGTGCCGGATTATCTCGGCAGTCGCAAAAGAAAGCCGTGGATCGCGGTGGAAGCGTGGAATTTCAGCGACGTGAATTCCAGCGTCGCGTCCAGCGCAAACAGGGAGAAAGAGAGATAGCGAGAGCGTCGGTAATTTCGCCGTACGAAAAAACAATCGGCGATTTGCGTGTGTTGCGCCGATTGTAAATCGGTCTGGCGGAGGTGTTGCGAGTGCGTTGCGACACCCGAAAAAACGGGTGGCGTTCGTTAGGGCGAAATTCGGGCGTAAATCCTGGGAATGCAGCGAGCGTCGCGTTTTTCTGGCTAACGAGTGGCGGTTCTGGGCCCCCGAGGCCCCGAGGCCCGCGAAAACAGATCCCATCGACGGGTTGTATATCTTCCTACCGACAATACCGGGCCCCGTGTGCCCCCCGTTCGGCCACCTTTTTTGCTGCCAGCCACGAATTATTGCGCGACCGCCTACCGTTCGATAATTTTCTTCTTTTTTCAACCTCGTAAACGACTTATTAATACAATGTTGGTGTATTACACAAAATTATAGTGAGAAACAGCGAAACGACAGAGAACAGTATGTATTTAGACGGTAAAGTATGTAACAGGATGATACTTCGGTACAATTATTCAGCATAAGTGCTGAAATTGCTGCTATTAATGCCGGAGGCACTGGCCGGATCAAAATAGCTTGTTTCTAATTTTTCCTTCAGGATCATGAAGATCGTGGATATATTACAAGTGCACAAATTACGGGTATGTAACCCTAGAATCGTCGAGTGGGTCGGAATCATTTGTATTATTCTTCTTTGACAATTGTGGAAATGGAAACTTTAATATTATAGAAATTGCTTCGTGTACGTGTGTGTGCCATAAGATGATAAATGTTAGATAAATGAATAACTTGATTACAGATCAATTATAGCAATACCGTTCTGCTGTCTGCAGTTACGATAAATTGCATCATAAATTTCTGACTGCATGGCCCGTGATTATCGTTGCAAGCTACACCTTTGGCCTTAAAGTTTATTTGATTTCTTATTATTTCGCCTGGATACAAGACGGTGCTTTTCTCGAATAGCTCTGCGAAGGTTTAAGGCAGAAAGCTAATTCGAGACGGGCCCCGAAATCGCCCCCTGAAAAACGCGAACGGTGCAACGGGCCCAGGGTCCCGCTATCGACGCGCAATTACCGGCAATCGTAAAGCGAAATTAAGGAAAAAGACGACGCGACCGGCTCGCGCAGCTGCGCGGGTTCCTCAATTACCTTAGGTCAGTATCGACCGTAATGATAAGGTTCGACCGGCTTTTTGGCTTTCGAGAATACGAAGAAAAGGAACCCGGCTGCGGGTAAACAGATGCAAATGAAGCAATCGTGTATACCGAAGCTGAAATTACTACGCCCGTGGAAAGCACGACGAAAGGTTGATCGATTTGGATCCTCGAGCATTTCCACGAGCCCAAGGTCCGATCATGCCCGTGGCAAGGCGATCGAAAAACTAGCGCATGGCTGCCTTCTGAGCACAGTATCTTGCTCCAAGTTGCCCCTCAGTTGGTCCAGTTCGCACCACCTCGTTCCAACTAGCTAAATTTTAATAATTGTTCATTTAAAGCACCGAGTAGAGCTTCGATTCTTTTTAATTTGGGGAAATCCATTATGGGTAGCCATCTCTATCGCCGAAGATAAGGATGGCCAATGTCCCTAGACATTACTATGGACACCCAGGATTACCGTTGTGTTCAACTGGGCTCTCGCTGTCTTTATATCTAGACATCCCAATTAAATCGCAACCCCACCTTAATTACTGGACAAGCAGCCAAGTTAGCCTAACTGCTCCAACTTGGTCCAGATCGCACCACCTCTTTCCAACTAGCTAAATTGTAATATTTTTTCATTTAAAGCATCAAGTAGAGCTTCCATTTTTTTTTAATTTGGGGAAATCCCTTATGGATAACCATCTCTATCGCCGAAGATAAGGATGGCCAATGTCCCTAGACATTACTATGGGCATCCAGGATTACCGTTGTATTCAATTGAGCTCTCGCTGTCTTTATATCTAGACCTCCCAATTAAATCCCAACCCCACCTTAATTACTGGACAAGCAGCCGCCCCCCATTTAAATTGCAACCCCACCTTGATTACTGGACAGGCAGCCAGATTGGCCTAACTGCTCCAACTTGGTCCAGATCGCACCACCTCGTTCCAACTAGCTAAATTGTAATATTTGTTAATTTAAAGCATCGAGTAGAGCTTCGATTTTTGTTATCACAAGTATCGAGAAGAATAATAATAAAAAGATTGCGACATATGACAAGATGGAGAGAGAGGATCTCTCTTCATCTCGATCACAGGACAGGTCCGTTCACAGGCCCTGAACGTGCATCCTCGTTTTTCCCCCCAGAGATCGTCGCCGAATTTTTTTCTGCCTGTAAATATGCGATCCCAAGGTTACTCGGCCGATTAATTCTGGATCGAGGACAGCGTCGCGATCTCCGTAAGGAACGTGGATCGCAATAAAAAGCGTTGGCGACGCGAGGGGCCGATTAATTATTTCGAAGCGATCGTGCTTCGTTCGCAAGAAAGCGGCACGCAATTGCTACCGATAACGAGTAACTCTTTCAATTTATTCCAGAATCTGTTCTCGTCGCGTTAAAAGATGACTTTATACGCGTCGCCTTTGTATCAACAACGAAAGCAGAAAGACCTGTCCGTTGAATCTACCTCTCGCGAGGAGAGACGAAGATTGAGAATTCGCGTGGGCGTTCCCTCTTCTCGACGCAAAACTATTTTTCACCCACGGCTGTTATTAATATTCATAACGTCCGCGGACACCGCCGGTGAATTGTTCCGTTTCCTGGTTGGTCAACCTGTTCTCCAGAGGCAAGTGTTCGCTGTTGAGAAACTGGGAAGATCGATCAAGCGTTCGCAACTTTGATCGGCAGCCAGGAATTTGTTTATTTCTTTCAGCTGGAATGCTCGATTGTGTGCCATCGGATTAATTCGCGGATTTCAGAGATTGGATAGGAAAAGAAGCTCGAGAACGATAATATACAATTATATTAACAATCAAACAAAGTTGATGATGTGTTCTTGGCGCACTGGTTTGATCAATTAAATTAAAAGTAATTTTGCAATATATTAACTTCGACGTTTCGGACTTCATGCAGACCCATTTCAATAAAATAGTGATTACGTCTATGATTATAAAACAAAGGGTGATAGTCTATCGATGAGAATACATTTAAAACAATTTCTGAAATATGTCAACTTACTTGCTCTATAGGAATTCGCTAATCACGTTATTTATTAGACGTCAACACATTTAAATATTTAAATAAATACCTACATTGCTGAATGAAATAACTTTAAGAATTATAAAGTAAGCTACTGAGATAAATCGTGAAATTAATTTAATTGAAAGTTAACAATTGCGAATTTCCTAATAAACAGTCGAACAATCGTTCAACTGTCGACGTCGTTCTATTAACACACATATTTTAAGCAATACCAGTGAAACTTCTTTTGTATGATCATCCGGGACGATTAATGAGAAAGCATTGTCCACGCCCATCTTCTCCTTTCATCTTTTGCATAGCCGTATAAAAAGACACGGAGCTACGATACACACGTTTTTGCGACCGCTGAGAGCAACATCTCCCGCGCAGATTTAGCGAGTAGATAAACGAGGAATTAGCGTTCTCATTAATCAAATTGTCAGCGACGAAACGGGCGAGGTTGCGAAAGAAACCGCCTCGGCGAGGGGTCAAGAAAAGATTTCCAGGATCTCGAGACTCTCGCCGACTTTCTACGCTGTATAGCCCAGACACACCGCGCCTAACCGGAGTATTTAGTATAGCACTGTCGATCTTGACGGACCTCCGACTACTTTATCAGAGATAAGTTGTCTCCGGTTCGGGCCAGAGCGGCGCGGCCGTGCAGTGTCTAATGATTACCATAGGCGTGGTATCGAGTTCCCGGTTCGAACGCTGAAAGTAGAAAGTCCGCGAAGGTTGCGGGAGATCCTGGGGGTCCTGTTAATCCTTGCCCACGAATTGTCGCTCCAGTAAGAGGAAGCAATTCATCGACTTGTGTTCTCCGACTCCGTTCTCCTCCCACTTGGCGTAGGATTACTCGTTCGATTGCGCAACGAGACGCTGCGGCATCGATCGGACCGATCGATCGGATCGATCTCCTGTTGGGCCGGTCTCTCGATGGTTTAATTCATTCCCTGACCGCCGGAAACATGAATAATTTCATTAACGCGCGCGGCGACGATTAACGTTTCGACACGCGGCAACGACTCGCGGAATCGATCCGCGTTACGAAAACCGGACGGTTTCGCATTGGTTCTGAGATAAGCGAGGAAAACGGGGCGGAACGCCAGCGAATTCCGCCATCGCGTTGCGAAACCGCGACCTTTGCACGCAACTTCGTTCTGTCGCCACCAAGAATTTCCGGTCCGCGAATTCTGCCGCCAGAAAATCCGCCGATTTACGATCATTACGGCAAGTACAAGACTTAATTTTGTCCTTAAAATTTCTGGTCGCCGATGAACAGTTAAATTGATAGTTCAATAAACGTTGGTTACTTAACGCTGCGGTTTCGCGATAATATTTACATAATATTGCTCATTGCCTTTTGAATGTCTGCATATTTAATTGAAACAGACTTTCTAATCATCTCCGCGATCGAATATGTATGATCGGACTGCGGATTTTATGCGTTTATGGTAAAAACGAGTTGGCGCAATGTGAAACGACGATGCAATTAAAACAGTTTATGACGTCTATAATATTCTTTTCAATTTACTAAGCTGATTCACGAAAAAACGAAATCTTCATCTGTCTGTGTTTACAAACAACAGTTCTGTTTACATTGCAATGTA
>CM052338.1:19175925-19211947 GCA_028455595.1 Lasioglossum vierecki | reverse complement strand
TCCAAAAATATTCTCAAAGTTCCAAATATTTTAAGCAGTAAGTAAGTTCGTTAAGAAAAATCGACTTCCAAAAATATTCTCAAAGTTCCAAATATCCAAAGCAGTATCACCCAATGTTGCAACGAAGGCCCAAGAAAATGCGAACCATAAATACTACTAGAGATTTGAAATTGCATATCAGACGCGCGAGTCCATTAGAATACTAAGCGAGGGATCGCAGGTGGTCTCCGGCGGCGAGTCGAAACGCGCGTATCTCGGTTAACGAATCCGCGGGAGGACGTACTTTCTATCGGGAGGAACGTTAGGCGCCGCTTTCCTTGGCAGTGAAACTGAGAAGAAGCAAAAAGGAGCCGGGATGAACGGAATTAATCAGAGGCTCGCGAGCGCACGCGGCGAGCGGCCGATTAACGGGCAGGTGTGCTTCTCGAGGCAGGTAATCGAACGTCCGGATGATATTTATATTGCCTCCTTGTCCAGGGAAGGAAAAGGTTGCGATCGTGATGGTTGGTGCTCCTCTAAATTCGTTGCGAAATCGATCGCAACGGTGTGCAATTTGCAGAACGGGATGAAAGTGACCGGCACGGCAAGACCAACAAAAAATCCCTCGCTGCGTTAACACGTTCACTGCCACGAGAATCTTGTGCATTTCATGGAAGCTTCAACTATTTCATTTATTGAAGCAATCAGCGTTATCAATGGCAATTGATAGTTACGATAATGAAGCCTTCACATCTTCCACTACAATCTTCTTAATATTAAATTAATATTCAGTAGTCTGTCAACATCTTTGTACATAAACGGTTTTCTTTCTCTCTCTATCTTTAGTTATAATTAGAGTAAATTAGATGTGATTTTAGGTTAAGTAGAACTGTAAGTTAATTTAAATTAGTTGTAAGTAAGGTTAGGATAAGCAAAAATGGAAAGAAAGGGAAATAGTCTGTCAACATTTTTTTCATTGTCCAACTTCCTCATTAACGACTAGAACACCTAGAAATTATACAAGGCAATGATTCTTTTGTAGTTTAGGAAATAGAGAGGGAGATAGAGAGAGAGAGAGAGAGAGCGGCGAGACGGCGAATTTGTCTTCGCGTGCGGATAATAATTTATACATTGCAGCCACTGCACCGCGCTGCAACGCATTACACCGCACCGGTTGATCTCGTTACGATTGCACAAACAAGTCAGAAAAACATACTGTCGGGAAGGAACTCGAAAAGAAGAGAGTTAACGAGGTCAACGACGTCACTCGGCCGATGCGCCGTCTCTGGCTGCGTGACTTGACGCCTTGAAGCGCCTCGCCTCAGGACCAGCACGAAGCGCGGTGACAACACTCGTTAAAAAAATCATGGCGACGATCGGTCGAGCCAACGATGACTAAGTGGGAACGTTACGCAAAACATTTTTCTTCTCAGACCCACACACTTCCGACAGAAATCGCTGTTGGTCCAGTTACGAAATCGCCGATGCACCGGGTCTTTCGAATATCGAAACGATTCTGTGCCAAAGGCTTTGCTCCATAGTATTTCTATTTCTAATTATCCAATTCCTTCCTTCGCTCAATCAATTTTTAAGACACCGCTGCGTGCTTCCAAATAAGGTTCTCGTTTTGAGAAAAACCTCCATCTGTCTTCCTACAAAAAATTCGTAAAGACGTTCTCTCGAGACTCGTCCGAGTGCGAACGCTGTTAGCCAAGCCACGCCGGTAATATTAATTCGATCGCGAATTAACTAGAGCCGCGAGAGCAGCTTATCCCGCGTCGACGCGGGATAATTGACACGTAGCCTGAGTAAAAAGAGAAAAAGAAAGGGAGCGAGAGGTCTTCAAGGATGTCCACTCTTCCAGGTGAAGGCGGCGGCAAGAACGCAGGAACGCCCCACAAATCAGTCGCGGTCCGAACGTTCCGGATTCGGTTCACCGAATTTCACCGGAATCCCTCGCGCTCTCTTACGTTCCGGTAACAGCTTGCGACAATCTGAAAAATTCACCTTAATCGACGCTCCTCTTTTCCTCTTTCGTAACTGTCCACTTGCATCATGAAACAATGTTGAAGCAAAAGAACACGTGAAAGAAGAATGAACGCATAGGCGTCCCGTCTGAATATTTACAATCAATTGTAATTTCCAAAATATGTGAATCACCCTAATTCCTTCGTTTCGACCGATTCAAAAGAACCGCCTGGCTGGAACGAAGGGCACGCGATAAAATGAGGTAACAAACGAAATTTTCATTTGAGAAATAAGCGACGGACCCCGCAGGGGACCACGGTCCGACAATTTAGCTGCGCTAAATGACTCGTCGAGGCCAATTCACCGGGTCCCGTAGCTGAAACATGACCGCGTTTAGCTTCTATTAAACGCGCGAGTTTCCGCATTATGAAAATTGCCGGGTTGAAGCCACGGAGGCTCGATTCGATTACACATCCACCGAGATTAAGGCCTGAGGATGCACTTTCGATCCCGGGCAACGAGCACCCACTACCGCGCCGACGATATTGTTGCACAAACACGCCGTGGTTCGTTGCCTCCTCCACCATCGAACTCGATCGATCCGTGGTTTCGCACTTCATTTTCCAATACACGTCGATTCCTTCGATCCGGTAAACGGCGAACGGCTACCCTGTAATCTGCCGACGGGTAAACGCGCTTAAATCCGCCGGGAATTCGGCGGTATTCTCTTAAACTGCCTCCGCAGAACGGAATACATTTACAGAATTACCTGACGTATTCATTAACCGAACGTGAAGGCTGTACCGCTGGAACATGGACAATGAACGTACAATCACGTGCATTCGTAATCGTTTCACTAATGCAACCGTAATGGAAACCTTCTGGCGTATACTTTTTCATTTACGATCTAGTGCTTCATTTACGTATTTGTAGATTTATCGACGAATTAAATAATTCAAATAATTTTTTAGCAGCTCGTGAACGTCTAATTAATAACATTGGGGTTTTCGTTAATGGTTTAATTGAGAGCCCGATTAGAATTAGACAAATTTCATTTGTCTTTGTTTAACAACGAATCGAAAAAGTCCGGTATAAATTCAGAGAATCCAGCTATCAAATAATTATCTCGTCGACGTGGAACGTGTCGGTTGAAAGGGTACGAAACATTGTCAAGAGATTGACGTTTTCAGATTGCAAAGGGGTTAGTCTGCGAGCCGATTGTCGGTCTATGCGAGACGAAGGCTGTTGCATCGAGTTGCGAATTAGCAACGGCTCGCTGCCGGATAGAGGCTGTACAGATCGCTTCACACTTTCCGCGATTAATCCGTCGGGATCGTTCGTGCCGCCTACTTAACCGGCGGTACGCTCGTTCAAGTAGCGATCTCGACGTTCCTCGGTGACCTCTTCATGTATCGTGAAACGCCACGGGTCAACGGTGTCAAGTCGTGGCTCGGCAGCCTTCTCGGCTCGCTTTGCCCAACCAACGGACTCTCCTGTTGTTGCTCCTCTCGGCCTCTCGTTCGCGCGGACTACTCCTCGCACACCCTCTTGCCGATCATCTGGTAGCCTCTTCGTTGCTTGATTTTCCTTGAACCGCTATCCGGCTCGCGATCAGGATCGTCGCGGCCTGTTTCGTATTACGTCTTCTTCTTCGGGACCGTTAATGAGCGGATCGAACCTCTTAAGCCTTGTCCGAACTGACGCGTTCGTTGATCCATCACACGATCGTTCACAGATTGTCCATAGAAAAATCAACGAAACCAGTAATTGGCTCAATAATCACGGCTCGCCTTTACACGTTGACATTTTTCATTAATGGAATTGGAACGTCTACACTGTGTCTAATATACATGTTTTCATAATAATGTTTATGTATTTTGTTTATATTTATATATTTAATTCTTCATTATATTGAAATAAATCTCTTACGAGATTTTCTACAATAATAAAATGATTCGACCTAAGAAAAACCCATCCATATACTCTTTGGTTTATATTATGTTGAAATAAATCTCTTACGAGATTTTCTACAATAACAAAATGGTTCGACCTAAGAAAAATCCTTCCACATACTCTTTGGTTAATATTATGTTGAAATAAATCTCTTACGAGATTTTCTACAATAACAAAATGGTTCGACCTAAGAAAAATCCTTCCATATACTCTTTGATTAATATTATGTTGAAATAAATCTCTTACGAGATTTTCTACAATAACAAAATGGTTCGACCTAAGAAAAATCCTTCCATATACTCTTTGGTTAATATTATGTTGAAATAAATCTCTTACGAGATTTTCTACTATAACAAAATGGTTCGACCTAAGAAAAATCCTTCCATACACTCTCTCGAAAGATCTTTATTTTATTTTCATGTGTACAAAAGTGAACAGAAAGCTCAGTTTAACACCTCAACGTGTCGTACTGACTCTAAAGAGTATTTTCAAATTGATTACACAATTTCTGCTTCCTTCTTCCATTTTGTTATCGCTGCTCCGATCGTGTATCGCGAGCGTATCCTCGCAAACCGCGAAGACGCGTAAATAGTCAACGTCATAAATACACGCGCAAACCGTTGCTAAACGCAGGCCAGCGAATACTGGTTTAAGGTTAGCGTTTCCTCCGTTTCGGCGTGCCCTTAAAAATCCACCGGATATATTAATATCGGCCGCGAGATTGCATTCCCACGAGGCGAGTACCAGCCGAGAAACGAAGAGAGAACGCTGCTGGTCAAGCAAATGGCGGACGTCGGATTTCACCCTTTTCTTCCTCTCGTTTTTATTATTCGTATTTCCTCGGATCGGCGTCGGGCAGAGTAGGAGTGGCGCTGGCCCGATCTAGAAGAGAGGCACGTCAGCAGAAATCGAATCCGTATTACGCAAGTGTCGGCCGCCGACCGGATGCATTGTGAGCGCGAAACGGCCGACAGTTACGAGAGACAGGCAACGATTACGGGTGCGCTGCTCTGCCATAGTGTATCGAACCTATTTGTCAACGTTTTCGAGCAATCGGTTACTCCGACAATTTGTCCGAAAATCGTGCATGCAATTCGTGGCTTCGTTAGTCGTTGCAAACAGATCATTACTTTATAAAAATAACAAGAATATTGATATTGACACAACAAGAAAATTTTAATCTATATAAATAAAATTGAAATGCTGGTCGTTGGTAACCGCATCACTTAAGAACGGCTGGACCGATTTGATTTTATAAAAATAACAAGAATATTGACGTTGACATAACAAGAAAATTTTAATCTATACAAATAAAAATGAAATGCTTTGACTAATCTTTTAAAAAGAATGTTCGTAATAGTCCGAATAAGGTTCCAGGGAAAGAAAAATTATATATTATATATATTTCAATACAACAATTACATCACATAGGAATTTGTATTATAGACGTCAAACCAATCGAAATAAAGCATTTCTTTTTTTATACACATTTCCAATAGCTTTCCACAATTCACAAAACGATCACAATCATATTTATAAAAATTTGGACAGGACAACGTCTGTCGGGTCGACTAGAATTGTAATAAAGATCTCTACGAAAAATGTAGCCGTCTGAAGTTTACAATTAATTCCAAGCAACCTGAATAAAAATCCAATAATTTTTCCATCACTATGAAGTAACAGACGTTCCGCTCGAATGCTGAATTTGAAGTGGCAACAATTATAGCAACTCATAATCACCGCGTATGAAACATCGGTAACATCGTAAATTGCATTGGCTGTGCCGAAACTGCGACCGATCTGCTGGATCTTTGCCCGCTAGATTTTCGATCGCTCCGATTCGGCCTTTGTTGAGAGCAATTTATCAACCGCGGTAACAATTTAAAAGTTTCGTCAGATTTGTCGCAACCAGGTCCGCAGTATCTGTAGATAATTAATTACCGTGGAATCAGACACGATCCGTACGGCGAGGTTTACGACGACTAAAGACGAATCGGGATGGAAGAAACGGTTTCCTGTCGGCGTTGGAAGAAGTCTCTAGATACAGTTTTCAGATAGAAACGCCGCGGTGCCGAGTCGCGGCAACACGAGACACAGAGATACGCGGACGCGTGAGAACTGGGCCGGCGAAGAGAAGACACACGCGACAACCTTTATCGACCCGTTAGGCTAAATAGAAGAGCGGCGTGCCGCGTGAATCAAGCCTGTGTGCGTGCGGCTGTCGTGTAATCGCGCGACAAAAAGCGGAAGGATAGTATTATCGGGGGTGAACGTGCCTTGCGAACGCATTATTGCGATACCCGGCTAATCGTAACGCGATTACCGTCGCGAACGCCTTTCGAAACCAAGCAAAAACCAGCCACCTATTCTTTGCGGGTGGCGCAAGCCGATCGGCGAAACAGATTTTTAAAAAATTTAAACAATCTGTAGTGATACGCTGTGGCTGTCAGTTTAATTTGAAACGTTACATAACTATTGTCAATACACTTTTCAATATAACTTTCAGTGCTCTTTTCACCCCCATGAATGTCGGTAACTACGTATAATTGGCGTGTTACAATTGGAACATTCCCTTTCAAAGAAAAAAATAGGACACTTTATATGCAGACTAATAAATATCAAAATAAAAATTTCTTACCTGAATCGCAACACACTGGAGTAAATTAAAAAATTAATTTTCTTTCCTATTATATTTAATACGAAATTTCTTAGCTAAATAGCAACAAACTAGAGTGAATTAAAAAATTCGTTTTCTTTCCTATTATATTTAATAGGAAATTTCTTACCTGAATCACGACAAACTAGAATGAATTAAAAAATTCATTTTCTTTGCTATTATATTTAATAGGTTGAAACTAATGTAATAGTATGTTTGAATTTTTAATTAATAAAGATAAACGCATAAAAAATCCGCAGTTTACTAATATGTACTAAGTCAATCGCATACTCAATTACATTGTCCACGAACATAGAAGATTCTAAAGGTTGCTGCTAGCTGCAGATTGAAAACAAATTGTGTTCGAACCGTGTTCTGTTGAACGAAGCCCCAACCAATCAACCCTTTCAATTCCGACATCCTCCTAGCGTATTGATATCATCGTGTTCACGCCTCTCTAAACGACCGTAATATTTAACCGGAGCATTAACGATCGGCGTCGCGCGGCTCTCCCGATCACACCGGGACCCGTAGCGTCGAGCTTTCTATTTTCCCGTGCTATCAAAACACCGCCGAACGAGTTATCAGAGAGTATCGCAACGTTGGGAGCAACGGGCGCGTCATGGGAACCGAACAAAGCGATCCCGGCGCTCACGTGTGCATGATTTTAGACGAACCAGGAAGACGAGGCGGCGTTTCTGGGTTCGAAGGTCTCGACGTGAGAATCGGAACGGTGGATCGAGCTATGGTTCGGCTCTATTTTACTCTTGGCTTCTCTATCGCTCAGCTGGCTATACATCAAAGGACGCGGAAAGCGGCCTCTCATCAGCCTTATTCTACCCCGTGCCGCGCGGTGGTCAATCTACTTAAAAATCTCGATGAAATTCTAGGATGAAATTCTGTGCTGTTCGTTAGCGTTGTCAGAACTTTAGAGTTTCGCAGGGGTCGATCGAAGAGAGACATTAATAAAAGAAATTTATATAAAGTAAAATACTTGTTATTAATACCTGATGTTGCAGCAAGATATGAACTAAATTCCTGCCTCCGCACACCAGGTGCAAGACTATCTTCCATTATGCATAATTATTGTTAAATGGCAAAAAAAGAAAATCCTGAAACACGTATCCCCTATTTTGGATCAAAGATCACACACCTAAATTTACATTAAAATTAACGAACGATTGCTTAAACAAAAAAAGGTTGTTAAAATTTTCTTGCACGACTACATTGACCATTAAAAAACACACAATTAAAAAAGAATTTTTTCGACCACTGGTTTTCAATAAAAAAACACGTCTCAACTATTTTTCAAAGAACTATATCTCACACAAGTTTCATCAAAATCGGTTTATACCGACTGAATATGTTCCCTTGTAAGTCAGAAATATGCGAATACGTAGATTGAATTTCATAAATTAACACTAAACATACCGAGCACTGAAAGCGATTAAAATATTTTAGCTGATAAAATTGACAAGGCTCTATTCATTTAGATTTCGTGCAATTTTTGTTACAATATGTGCTTGAATAAAGAAATTTATCGAATCATTTTCCATGTAAGCAACGTTATAGTTTCAATAATTATAAAATTAAAAATCTAAGACCGGTCATTTGACCGGCCGTGGTACGTTTAGAGTTAAATATATCGATTACAAATGGACCGGTGATGACCGGCGACGTCCGTGATGTCTCCGGCCGTTCTCGGGGGGGAATATATCGGGGGACTTGCGTGGCGGGTCACCGATAGCGTGCACGGCTTATTTTGCAACTACAGTTAGAGATAGCGAAGACGAACGAACCGGTAGGCGAGAGAGGACAGCGGCCGGGAACGCGTTATCGCGTCGTCCTTGATTTGTCCGCGTTCTCCAGCTCCGCTCCGCTCCGCTCTGTTGTGCTCCGCTCCGCACAGCTCTGGAGAGGGTGCGAGCGGGTTTTGAACGTCGCGAACGGTTCGTGTTTCCGCGGAATTTTTGTGGCCGACTATCGGCCCAGGAGTTATGGTGTCCCGCCTTCCTCGACTGGATGCTCGGGCTGGACACGATCCGCCGAGATAAGTGGATTTACGGAAAGAAAGTCGCGTGCTCCTCTCGCCGGTCTGTCATTGTTAATTCAGAGTACGTCGCCGAGGAAACGGAGACCGTTCGCTGTATCGTTCTTTTCACTTTCTCCTTTTCCGTTTCTTTGCCTCCCTCTCCAGCTTTCTCCTCCGAGAGCTTTAACCCTTTCAGGCAACAACAACACGATTATTCGCAAGCATTGCCCCAAAAATTTTCACGAGACTCGTATTCTCTTTCATTTCATTCTTCGATTCAACTTCTACCGCCTGCGAAGGGTATTATTCGCGAATGTTCCTCTATTTATTTAATTCTTGTATTAAACTCTATAAAATATCCTCCTTTGACTCATGCCGCTTTTCTTAGGAGTGAACCAATTTCTCTCTTCCGTTTACTTGAAAATGGAACCTTTTTTAAGGACGGTGTGGGAATCCTCTTATAGACACCCTCCCCTACGGTAACGATTGAGGAGGGTAGTGTTGGACTCCCCTCTTGGATGGAATTGGGAGGATTATCATTGGCTATAACGCACTCTATCACCTGTACCAACTAAACCCCCATCGTCCAGGTCCCTAAGAACCTTCTCCACCTTCAAATTGACATACTACCCCCACTACCCCGCTATTCGCATTACTTGGTAGTGGGGATTTTACATGCTTATCAACCATGCCTATTTTTGGCTTTATAGAAAATGGAACCTAGTACTGAAAAATTGTATTCCACAATACAATAAGAACCTTCTCCACCTCCAAATTGACATGCTATCCCCACTACCCCGCTATTCGCATTACTTGGTAGTGGGGATTTTACATGCTTATCAACCACGCCTATTCTTGGCTTTATAGAAAATGGAACCTAGTATTACTAGCGCAAAGAAAGAAGGCACAGAATTTCGTCAGTGGGGTGCAGAGGGAACGACGAATCCCCACTCTTGGCGCAAAGCTCCATGCCTTTTGTATAGCGCATAGTGGGAGACCACGTGGTACCTACGAGTTTCTCGTGCCTTCTTTCTTTGCGCTAGTATTACTGAAAAAATGTATTCCACAATACAATAAGAACCTTTTCCACCTCCAAATTCACATGCTACCCCCACTACCCCGCTATTCGCATTACTTGGTAGTGGGGATTTTACATGCTTATCAACCACGCCTGTTCTTGGCTTTTAAAAAAATGAAACCTAATACTAAAATATTGTACTCCACAATATAATAATATTATGTAGAGAGAGAGAGAGAGAGAGAGAGAGAGAGAGAATCGCAGCCCAGCGATAATGGAGCGCGAAGAATGTGTTTGGCGCGTCCGATGTTTATCACCGGCGTCGAAAGGACACCGAAGGACACCCGCTGGCAGGATAACAACGCGGCACTGAGAATCAGCGACCTGTGGCAATGCTCCATATCACCGTGAAGCTATCGGTCGAAGCTTCGCCGGTGCCAACTGCCACGCCTTGCGACGTCCACGCGACACAGAACACAATGACAACGGTAATACGCGCCCGCTCTCCTAACGACGCTCGTTATTGGCCGAACGATTGACCCGGCTACCGACTAGAGCAGATACCGATCTCCATAAACTTTTGAGCCTGATACGGCTCGGTCACGAGTCCCCGTCATGCCAATTTGCAATGAACAACGATACGACCTCGCCCCGACTGTCCAGATGCCGCCGACGGTGTAACGAAGCTCGGCAGATGCATGGATAACACGGTCCGGGCTCTATCCGTGCATTGAAACGATGCACCGTGCTCTGGAAAGTGACTCATTGTGTTCGGATCATTTTTATGGAAGTATTTTTCCTTCTACAGGAGCTTCGATGCCTCCAGGAGAATGTATCACGTGTATACATTGTGCAAGACCAAGTTCGTTATAACAATTTCTGTAACATTCTTCCGCCTTGTAGATCTTCATGAAATTTTGATGTTTATGAAAGATAAACTTATTATGAAAGAAATTTATTTAATTCCTCAATTACGTTGTTACATTCAAAACATTTTCTTGTTCTAATGTATTGCTGTTTTATATTTTACCCAACCAATTTCTTCATAAGCGCATAAACATCCTACGGTCACAGTTCCTTGACTGTGATTTCGTGATTTTCCCTATATCGAATGTAGATCGTAACGTGAAAAATGAACGCAAACACTTTTTGTTTTTTTCCATTAACACTTTAACGACCGCAATCAAACGTCGCCAGGGACCGGCAGTATTTTTGAAGAATTAATTTTAAAGAACTTTATTAAATTCACGAAAAAGTTAACATAAAACAAAAGCAACAAAAATTAAATATTTTTCCTTTGTATGATAATTATTAAAGCAATCATGTTGTTCCGGCTATCACACGCATGTTGTGTGAGCGGTCGTTAAAGTGTTAACGTTTAATTTGTCTTCGACAGTGAAAATTTGGTCTCGTATCTTCAACACAATTTCTTAAATTGTTCTAATCTGTTGCTGTTTTCTATTTTACCCAACGAATTTCTTCATAAAGCTCCTACGGTCACAGTTCCTTGACTGCGATTTCGTGATTTTCCTATATAGAATATAGATAGTAACGTGAAAAATGAACGCAGACAATTTTTGTTTTTTTCCATTAACATTCGATTTGGCTTCGACAGTCGAATTTTTGGTCGGGTATCTTCAAAACAATTTCTTAAATTGTTCTAATCTGTTGCTGTTTTCTATTTTACCCAACCAATTTCTTTATAAGCGCATAAAGATCCTACGGTCACAGTTCCTTGACTGTGATTTCGTGATTTCCCTATATAGAATATAGATAGTAACGTGAAAAATGAACGCAGACAATTTTTGTTTTTTTTTCCATTAACATTCGATTTGGCTTCGACAGTGGAATTTTTGGTCGGGTATATTCAAAACAATTTCTTAAATTGTTCTAATCTTTTGCTGTTTTCCATTTTACCCAACGAATTTCTTCATAAAGATCCCACGGTCACAGTTCCTTGACTGCGATTTCGTAATTTTCCCTATATCGAACGTAGATAGTAACATGAAAAACGAACGCAGACAATTTTTGTTTTTTCCAGTACCGTTCGATTTGGCTTCGACAGTGAAATTTCTGGTGTCGTATCTTCGAGTAAGGTCCCATCGTGTTTCACGTTCCCGTCGAGAGCGGTGCACGCGCGTTTTGCATAATGCAGGTCAAACGCCCTCTCGCTGTCGTCCTCGGCTTGTAGGAGCGTGTCTCTCACCCCTGTCAAACTAATCTTGCCGACTCGATCTTCTTGGTTCACGAAGGAGGAGTCACCGGTGCCCCATTCACCGGTGCAGCGCGGAGTGCAGCGCCGCTAAATTGTTTTCGAAGCGTGATAGTTGCACGCGCACGCTCTGCTTCGTTGCGCTTATACAGAGGCGGCGATATCCTGCCGGCATCTATCTATCGGCTGCACAGACACGGGGCGCTCTCCCGTACGTTCTGCACCGGCAAGTTGCAAGCTGTGCACGTTGCATCGGTTGCGTTTCACGTTGCCCGGCAAGCGGTGCGCCGAGGCAAGCCTGTGCATTGTGCGCGTCGTCGTGTCGCTGCTCGATAGGCGTGGCTCTCTCTCTTTCTTTCTCTCTTATTCCTATTTTATTCTGTTCTCTTGACTTGCAATTGAAGATGCGATCAAGTTCAATATGCACTTACCAATCCGAATTGATTCTGACCCGCTGCGCTCGGAGCAATACCAACTCCAGAATTCCAACATTGCATCTGATCTAGGAATGTTTGTGTTACAACAACCTGAACGAATATCTAATAGATAAAAAACACAAGATTATATCACGCACATTTTATATTAGATTAATATTAAATTTTGTGTGTTTCAGCGCGTGGTTCACATTTAACTCACCGTTTCGATCCCTGTGCGGATCATCTTCAAGAGAGACACGTTTGCGTCTGAAAAATAATAAGTTTTTAGTGAATTTTCAAAAAATAGATTGCGGCACAGCTGTGTAAAAATACCGCAGAAAAAGAAATTATAGCACACGTATAATTTGCTGTGGCAAAAAAAAAAAATTTTTTTAACTGAATGATCAGGAGTTACAGGAAACTAAATGTTCACTGCAGTACACTGTGTTTTATAGAATTGTAAAAGAGTGAATTGAAATTACGAAATTTCGCACCGGCCTAAACTGTTGAAACACTTTTCATTTCCATGCTCCCTTTCCTTCGGGGAAGCAATTCGAAGCGTTATCTGGGACTCGACCATTCAGCAAGGTCGGACCAGCTCTGTTGCTCCTTTTACCGTAGTGGCAATGTCGTCCAGGACCCGCGCGAGTGTCCTTTTATCGGCCGACCACCAGGTCGCCTTGAACACGTCCCTTCGACATTAATAAAGGTGTCCGGGACGCGATCATTCTGTTTTAACGTCCGACAGCTAGCTATTAGCACGTTGCCCGCCACGTGGGTCGCATGTGGGTGACACGAGCCGTCGTTCATCGTGAAATATCAATTGCTGTCTTAATCCTTTTGATACCCTGGAGAGCCAACATTCCGGATCATCATTTCTCGTCCAGTTTACAGCCATTATCCGTGGCAATCGATGTCTTCATGCACTTGGTAAAATGAGAAAATTGAGCAGATAAATCACTAAGTAGGAAGGACATTAGATCAATTTATTATTACTGGCACGTCATTCGTAGTCTATTAAAATTATGAAAAGCAGACATTTTTATGCAACTCCTTTCTCTCGCGATTGATGTAGACAATTTTCCATAAATTTGAATAGAAGTTTTTAATAAATTAAAATATATTACTTTCTGATGAAATGACTAGACTAGAATCTGGCAAATGAGATTGTTCTCTGCGAGACCACAGCAGAGTAGAATGGAAAGGGTCCTATGGAATCACCGACAACGCCATTAACCGTCGCCGATTTTGACCGACAACGAATCTAAAATCGTTGTCGGCCAAAGTAGTTGTCGGTGAAATCTGTAGTCGGTGAAAACCGTGGAAATTTGTATCGGTGTTTTCCATGGAAGCCGAATGGGAAGATGTTGGTGCCGAAGAAGATGAAAGGACAAACGTCTAGCGTAACAGGGATCAGCTCGGTGGCGTCGGAAACGAGGACCAGATCGCGAAAGGTTACCGGTGTCACGTGGCGCCTGGATAGTCCCCGTATCCGCCGCGGCGATCGATAGATCGAAGCCGAGCTGGGGGCCGCGGCCGGCGTGGCTCGATGCAACAACGCGCGCGCGGTGCAACGAAGTGCAGCGCGGCGATGCATAAAGATCCGCCGGTGAAAAATTTCCTCGAGAGAATTCCACGCGGCGACTACACCCTCCCGCGCCGTCGGAACACCGGCGACGGTGTGTGCAAACGTCGAGAAAGGATTCTTTCCTGGTGCACGGAGCGGTGTGGCGTGGCATGGCGTGGCGTGGCGCGGCGTGTCGTGCACGGTCCCGCATTATCGGCGGCTTAACGATGCAGATAAATCCAGACACGATGTGGCAACCGATAAAAGATCGTCTGGAAAATCATTCGGTGCGCGTTCGACCGATTCGAGAACGTGCAGCGCCATGGCGACGACGGCGACGTACGCTCTTAATGATTGCATTCGCAATACCCTTCGATTCTCTCCGCGGAAACCGATCTAGCACTCTCCTCTAGATCAAAGAAATTCTCGCGAACTCTTCCCCCGCCCCCATCCCTCCGAAGAAAACGACGGATGAAACTGTGGACTTGATCGATGTACAGGGTGAACCACGAATCGTAACTAGTGAAGATCCCTAGTAGCACGGAAATATTGGATAAATATCTTTTGTGAATATTGGAAAAATATTTTCTAAACCACACTTTTTCATGTGAGATAAATATTCAGAGAATATAAACTAGATATTTAAAAAGATACAAAGTAAATATTACAAAGAATGTGAAATCAATATTTGAACAATATAAATATAATATTTAAATAACATTCAATTAAAAAGAAGAAAAAGTATGAAAAAAATATTTTTCTCCTAACATGAAATAGATATTTTCTACCTATTTAAAGAAAAAATTGTTACTTAATACAAAATAAATATTGTATGTACATTTGAATATTAAAAAAAGTTTGAATCGCTTTCTAATATTATATGAATGTGTAACTCCGTAATTATTCATCCCCTAAACGCCGGGAGAAACAAAAAGAAACTATGTGTGGTTTAAAAAGAAAACAATGATTTACAACAAGTATACATACAAGATAAATCTTAATGTTCACCTAGCTCATGAGTATTCATCATATACCACGTCACTGGATCAATGAGAGTCACCAAAGGGTTAGGGACTGTTTAGAATAAAAACATTCTAACGATGCATTCCAAACCGGGAAGAGAAACGCGTCGAATTAAAGCGTCCATCGATCGACGGCCAGTTATTCGTGATCCAGCGTTCGGTTGATAGTAAAACTGAACAGAGCGGCGGTTGAGTATCGATCATTAAATGATCGGCAGAAAGCGTTTGCTTAGGCTCGCGAGGCCCGATAAGATCGCCAAGCCTTCTTGCAGCGTTTTTCAAGTAAAAGCGCGGAAAACGAATCGTGGAATGCGAATGGGCTCCTCGGAGAGTCGCGGCCCCAGAGATCTATTGCGTTTCGCTCGCGTTCCGTGTCGGTGAACCGCGACGAGGGGTCACGATGTTTCTGAAATTAATTTATGCGAAATGCATCCGCCGGCAACCTTGCACGCCCGTAGCCTCGATTACATTAGCGCGGCGTTACTATCGCTCGGCCGAGTACAGTTTCCAGTCAGGAATCTCGGCAAAACTCGTGCTTCACTTTGGTAAACGGTCTGCACGCGTTATCTCTGCGCTGAATTTACCAACAACCACAATCTTGACTGACGTGGTGCCTGGTAATGTTCATTATTGAATGAATATATGAGGAATTAAAACGCTCCTTAAAAGTAAGGTCCCCGAACTTTTTTGTTTAAAATCCATCGACCAAATCCACAGTTTTAACTACTTTTCAATACTTTACTCACCGGAGGCCTATTATCAGAATTTTCAATAATTCTGCTGCACCAAAAGAAAGCATAGAAATATTGTTTCGAGGGGAACTTGTTAGTTGACAATGAAAATTTCTATTGCTATTGAAGGTTCCATGAAAAAATGCAATAAAATTATGCAATAATCACCGATCGGTAATGTGTCAAGTTTTTGTAAAATTGTAATTGTAAAATTGGTTTATAGTGTTTATTTGATCGAACCGTTACGCCGAAATCATTAATACTTTTTCTGTTTTAACAATCATACGATCGATAAAAATAACAACATTTACAATGGATGACGAAAAGAACACCCATCACAAGTTTTTACAAGGATCGAAACGTTGAAAGTTTAAATTAATTTGTAAAATTGCTTTATATCATTAATACTTTTTCTGTGGCGACGCGTTAAGTTGAACATTTATATGAAATTTGTAGATTTGAAATTTCGGCCGATGTCCGAGGAAATAGTTTCCGTTCAGGCAGAGGCGTCAGATAACTCGCGGCACTAGTTTATTACGAGGACCAGGAGCCTTCGAGAGCCTTCTGCAACCTCTTTATCACCGGCTGCACCCGGCCATGCCACTTTATTGCTCCTTTTAACGGTGGCATTGTCCAGGAGGGACGAGAACAACGAGCGTCCCTCCACAGATCCGCTCGAGCTCGCTGCTCCCGTTCGAGAAAGCGAGACGTTCCTTGAATAATTTTATCTGATACCGGTTGATTTGCAAGCGTCTAAGCCCGAACGGGCCCGTCGCGAATAATCGAGCCCCTGTGGGATCCTGCTCCTTTTCTTTCGACCGATACGTTGCACATTTCCTTCCTCCTCCTCCAACACGAACTGTGGAATCCTCACTATTTTCCCGTACACAGAGTCGCCAAACAAAATAGATGACGCATAACCCCATGAATCATATGCAACACAACTTACATAAGTCAACACTTAGAACGAAATTACTTAAAAACTATTCTCATAAATCGGTACAACTGAATATTATTTTATTAATACTGAAAATAATTAAATTATAATATAAGGTGGAAACTCTTCATCATCAAGTAACTAAAAATTACTATTATCATAAAACCGGTACAACTGAATATTAATTTATTAATATTGAAAATAATTAAATTATAATATAAGGTGGAAACTCTTCATCATCAAGTAACTAAAAATTACTATTATCATAAAACCGGTACAACTGAATATTAATTTATGAATATTGAAATTAATTAGATTATAATATAAAGTGGAAACTCTTCATCATCAAGTAACTAAAAATTACTATTATCATAAAACCGGTACAACTGAATATTAATTTATTAATACTGAAAATAATTAAATTATAATATAAGGTGGAAACTCTTCATCATCAAGTAACTAAAAATTACTATTATCATAAAATCGGTGCCACTGAATATTAATTTATGAATACTGAAATTAATTAGATTATAATATAAGGTGGAAACTCTTCATCATCAGGTAACTAAAAATTGCTATTATAAACGAATTTTAGCTGCGCTGAATTCTCGTCATCTTTGTATGAAGTATCGATGTACAGAAGAATATCTGAATCATTGAGATAATAATAAATGCACATAACGTAAACAACATGGTTTTGTCATTGATTTCTCGTAACCGCAGTTGTCGGCAAGAATGTCGCGCGAAATCGTGAATCGCAGAAAAATGAGTGTTCTTCTCCCTCCGGACCCAAAGATCAGCTCGTCAAAGTGTCGCTCGATCAAAGGGATCAGAAACGCGTTTCGTTAATTGGCGAGTTCCTTTCGGGAAAGAAAAGCGAGCGAGCGCATGAATTATTCGCTTGATTATCTTTAATTGCCGGCTCATTAATATTAGTCCGGTATACGATCGGACCTCGGCGATCTCCATAAAACATCGGTCACCGTGTGGCCTCACTCTCTTCCTCCTCGTCCTCTTTCTTCCGTACTGACTCGAAGTAAGAGGCAGTAAAGTAATAAACTAAGTAATAAAGACATTACCTTAATGGTATTCCTATAAAGATGATAATAATGGTAGAGTAATGGCGCGATCGAGCCTGCCGTCACGGCAATTTATCACGATTACCGTTCGCGCCCGCGATAATATTGTTGCATTGTTGCCGCGCGACGATGAAATATGGACTTCTGTTTTTACGTTTGCCGACGTTGTTGCGCTTCGTTTTCCGCGGGAAAAACGCTACTCGAGAAGATCCGACGCGACGTTGACTCCGTTGAAAGGTGGCGGGTTAAGGAATTCATTTTCATTGCACACGTTGGTCTTCGGAACTAAGAAAAATTAAGGTTACGTAACTTTAAGCAAATGAACAATTGAGTTCGCACGATTGCTTGCAAAGAGAATAAATAAAAATAAATTTTTAAAAATATCACGTTTTTAAAAACGGACTAAAAAGTATAAAATAATTTTTCCTAGTCGCATACTGATTCTACAAAATTCGTCGATGCATCTTGCACCCCACGTTTTTCGTTTGAAATCTTACAAATATTTTCATAACAATTCAAAATTCACAATCAAAAAATTTCACCACTATCTGTATGATGTTAGGAACGGTATGCGACTAGGAAAAATTATTTTATACTTTTTAGTCCCTTTTTAAAAACGTGGTACTTTTTAAAAATTTATGTTTATATAATTATTTTCTGCTTTTCAGTCTTGTGAAATATTTCAATGGATTTTTAACATTTTTTCCAGGTTATGAAATTATAACAGAGACATGTACTAAACGTAATTGTTATTTCTCCGAAACGGATAGACTTTTTAAAAAATTTTAACCAGGAAGGTAGTTTAAAATCAATTGCAAAATTTGTCGCCGAACAGACAGACAAACAAACAAACAAGAAAGCGAGCTAATAAAAACGTGGTAAAATTGTGGAATGCTTGTTCAATGATCGTCATTGATTTCCTAGAGATCAGCAAACAGTTACTGAAGGAAAAAGCATCGCATTCGGCAGAAGTTCTGTTGGAAATGAAATTTGCACGGTTTTGCGGTCAATTTGGTGTAATCGCCGCGATCATCGCCTCCAGCGTGGAGTGCAGTTCGCGCGATTAATCCTGGAAAGCGCCACGGATCCATTAATCACCGGTATCGCGAAGATCGCGGCAACTCCCTCGAAATTAGTCGCTGACTGATCAAAGAGTCCCCGCGGGACTGTAGGTGCCTGGTCGCGAAGACTAATGGCGGATTCCCTGGAGTGGAAGCCACGAAGGGTTGCGAATATTCGTATCCATTACCGTAGGACTCCAGCATCGACGCCCACGCGCTCGCGGCGCGGCGCGTTGTCTGACTCGCGCATCGCGCATCGCCCCTGAAATTTATAGGGAAAAAGCGGCGAGATAGATCTCGCATTCATCACGGAGATGATTTACGTCGGTGCAGGAAGATATACGTTTGCCCCGGGGCACGTGGGTGTCTCTCTTCCCGGGAACATCGCGTTTTTGCATACAAATCTTCCACATTTGCGAGAGATAAACGTCAGGAAACACGAGGCGCGTCTTGGGTTACGCGACTCTCTTAGCCTCCCTTTCTTCTATTTCTCTTTCTTTTCTCCTTGGACGATTGTCCCGAGAGATCCTGCGATTTTTGGCTTTACGATCGACCTCCCATTTTTGGACAGTTGGGGATTCACGTTACTTCTGCGAGAACGCATTCGTCTTCCAGAAAAGTCTTCCTGAAAGTTGAATTTTGCTGTAATTAACCAGGGATTATTATTATTGAGTCGTTGCATTCCATTGGCGCCCGTGTGGAGGCAGTCTCAATTAATCTTCTATGCATATAAAAACGATGTCCTGACTGACTCACTCATCAACGCCCAGGGGTTCCCTTTGTGATCTATACAAGGGATAAGAAAGGATATTTCGAAATTCAACTCCTAAGGGGTTGCAACGTTTGTGTGAGGAATATTTTATTTGTGATCAGATTTGCTTAAAACTTGGTTTTAATGCTCTTTGATATAATTAATCAAACACCTATTTCGGAATTTTGATAAATTCATCCCCTAAGGAGTTCGAAAGGGGTTGCTACGTTTGTATGAGGGGATATATTGTTCGTGGTCTGATTTACATCATACTTAATGCTCATTGATACAATCTGAATGGGGTGAATGGCGGGTTAAAAGGTTTTAAAGCGACGGGGAAAAGCTTGTTCTTCATAAATACAATACATTACATCGATGAAAGGTACAGAAGTAAAGAGAGTTGGGTCGCCAAGTTTCTCTTGTCAGAATGTAATTGTTGAAAACGTAAGAAAAACGAATCTCTCTTCCATTGCGGGCATCGAAGCACTTCATTGGTAGCCAAGATACACTTCTGAAAAATATCATGCGCTGGTAAGTGGATGGTTCAGTCAATTAGCGAATCGCAAAGTCGAAGTTGTACTTGAGTAAGACGAATAACTCCTGATTACTTATGCGATTCGGCGAAGCGGCGGACATTTATTGCCACTCGAAGCTCGTGCTTTCGTTTCGTTTTTTTTCCGACACTTTCAGGACCACCTTTCCTTCAAAAAGAAGAAAACGTGGAAGAAGAAACGTGTCTCACGATCCCGGGTCGAGGACGTGCGTGCACGTACACGCCAATTAATGACTTTCGACTTTTGATTGACGTGCACCGGCCACGCTCATCTGTTACACGATGTTTTACAGTGTCCGTGTAATATAATCAGCGGCCGAGCATCTTTGCGAACTCGATGCTCGTTCCGCGGAGGTCCGTTTCCTCGCGTTCAGTGTCCCGATAGAATTTTCTTTCTTACAACACGCGGAACGTGCATCCTATCGTTCCGCGGATAGGAATCGACGGAACGCGATTATTTCGCGCCACCTGTGAGCTCTCTCGAGGTCCTCGGACTTTTGCTATGGTCAGCCGAATCGTGGGAAGGACAAGCACTCCGAGACGAACGGACTCGTCAAGGTGCACTTCCTAAACGGACGCGATGACGTACCGGAGCAAAACGCTGGTCATTATCGACGACGATCCTCTCCGGTTTCACTTGATGTCCTTTCAGAGTTCGCCGGCTGATTTTTTGCCGAGCACCCCGAAAAAGAAAGCCCCGAAGTTCGCCGACCGAGACCGAGCTACGCGAAGATCAAGCTAATTTTTAGAGGTACCATACATGTGTTAAATTTGTTATGAATTCGACAAAATCTTGTAAAATAAGAATCTTGAGAAGCCTTGTCTTATGAAATTAGTTAGTCCGTCCCTTCTAAGGGGACGTGAATGAGAAAATTGTCAATGGAACCAGAAAATTCAAGCAATTATTGTATTCAAATAGAGCAATTATTTCAACAAGTAATTTATAAATATAAAAACTAAAATTTTACACAGAGGTTTCCTTTATGATCTATACAAGGGATAAGAAAGGATATTTCGAAATTCAACTCCTAAGGGATTGCAACGTTTGTGTGAGGAATATTTTGTTCGTGGTTGGATTTGCTTGAAACTTGGTCTTAATGCTTTTTGATATAATTAATCAAACACCTATTTCAGAATTTTACAAATTTCTACCCCTAAGGAGGTGAAAAGAGGTTGAACCTTTTGTATGAGAAATATTCTATTTGTGGTCAGGTTTGCTTGAAACTTGGTCTTCGTGCTCTTCGATATAATTAATCAAACACCTGTTTCGAAATTTTTAAAAATTCATCCCCTAAGGGGTTGAAAAGGGGTTGCAATGTTTGTATGAGTTATTGTTCGTGGTCTGATTTACATACTTGGTCTTAATGCTCATTGATATAATCTGAATGGGATGGATAGGAGGTTAAAAGGTTTTATGGAGAAACAATCTCAATTTTCGAGGGCATTAAACTTCGTCAACAGCAGAAATATGTTTACTTCCGAACCTTTTCGTAGCCCTGAAGACTACTTACCAAGTTTCGTGGTTATCTGTGACGCGGGATCGACTGTCTTCTTGTTGGACTCGCGAAGGTTCGGCTCGCTGTAAACACGCTTGCCGAATGAATTGATTAACTTTTTCCGGAGCCTAATGCCAAGGGACGATCGCCTTGAGGAGATCCGCGTGGCCTCTGTCGTCTCTTCCCGCGGCCTTCCGATCGCTGGAAAAATCAATGCTCCAAACCGGTGAGCGAAAAAAAAGAGGATCGCAGCGGCCGCCGTCATGGTCCTTGAGACGATCGAGCCACGTCGATCCCTTATTAACTCGTCAGCCTCTTCCGAAATTCGAGACGACTGGCTTGAGACGTTCCTCTCGCGAGATGACCTAAATATGAAATCCTGTCTGGCCCACTTCAAGTTGGGCCTTTCGCAATGCGAAGGTCGAAAGAACCGATGCTTTCCTGTTATCAGAGTTATGATAAGTTTCCTTCATAAACGACCATATAAACTTACGTTTTCTTCGATGGTCTCTTATTCAAGGTGGACCAGAGTTCTCGTCGCGAGTGTAACAATAAAATCATCCTGATAGAAAGTAATCCGATCATCAATTCGTTGACTCGTTATTTCCTAAGCTTCCTCCTAATTATCATTTATAAAAATTAAAAACCAAAATGGTATCTGTGCATTTCACTGATTCCAATGTTTTTGGTGAGGAAAATTGAAACGAATTTTATGATAAGTTTCGTTCATAAACAACCATATGTGTATCAATAAAATCATCCTGATAGAAAATAATCATATCATCGGTTCGATGACTCGTTATTTCCTAAGCTTCCTTCTAATTATCATTTATAAAAATTAAACACCAAAATGGTACCTGTGCATTTCACTGATTCCAATGTTTTTGGTGAGGAAAATTGAAACGAATTTTATGATAAGTTTCGTTCATAAACAACCATATGTGTATCAATAAAATCATCCTGATAGAAAATAATCATATCATCGGTTCGATGACTCGTTATTTCCTAAGCTTCCTCCTAATTATCATTTATAAAAATTAAAAACCAAAATGGTACCTGTACATTTCACTGATTCCAATGTTTTTGGTGAGGAAAATTGAAACGAATTTTATGATAAGTTTCGTTCATAAACAACCATATGTGTATCAATAAAATCATCCTGATTGAAAATAATCATATCATCAATTCGTTGACTCGTTATTTCCTAAGCTTCCTTCTAATTATCATTTATAAAAATTAAACACCAAAATGGTACCTGTGCATTTCACTGATTCCAATGTTTTTGGTGAGGAAAATTGAAACGAATTTTATGATAAGTTTCGTTCATAAACAACCATATGTGTATGAATAAAATCATCCTGATAGAAAATAATCATATCATCGGTTCGATGACTCGTTATTTCCTAAGTCTCCTACTAATTATCATTTATAAAAATTAAAAACCAAAATGGTACCTGTACATTTCACTGATTCCAATGTTTTTGGTGATGAAAATTGAAACGAATTTTATGATAAGTTTCGTTCATAAACAACCATATGTGTATCAATAAAATCATCCTGATAGAAAATAATCATATCATCGGTTCGATGACTCGTTATTTCCTAAGCTTCCTTCTAATTATCATTTATAAAAATTAAAAACCACAAATTGGTACCTGTGCATTTCACTGATTCCAATCTTTTGGGCGAGGAAAATTGAAACGAATTTTATATGTATCGTTATTTAGAACTGTAACGAATATTTGGCGAATTTATAACTGTGAGGTTGTAGCTGAAATGATTGCTGGCAAGGAACGCGTTAAATAGTAATCGTGAAATAAAATCTATGAGAAAACTTTCTAACTTCTGATCCTCAGTTAAAATGCAGAATGAGTGCACTTGAACAGACGAGATTCAAGAACAGTTGCAGGGTTAAAGAATGAATAGTAAAAAATGGAGGCAGCTGTCAAGACGTCGCGGATTCCGTTCAGTCAGATGAGAGGCCGAAGCAGAAAGTCGGTTGGCTTCCGCGGAGAGATGAAGCCGGAGAGTCGCGTCTCCTTTCAATTAAATCGAAGTCGCATCGTTGGTAGCTCGGTTAACGGTGCAGGATCGTTGGGATCGGTTGGGTGTAGGTAGCCGGCCGGGGTCCGTTTCAGCGAGCGATCGTCCACGTCGATCGTCCACGGCCGGACATTCCACGGCATTGTCTTAAAAACGAGGCTGTGCTGCTCGACAATGGGTCGACCTAAGGAACGCATTTAACTGTACAGCCGCAGCCGCGCCGGTACGATCGGTTTTAGCCGATTATCCGCGGACAGCACGATGGCGAAACGACCAGGGAACATAACTGGACATGCCAATTATCCGCGTTTTGTTTCTGATTTTCTGGACAAAAATCTCTATCTCTTCTGTGTTTGCGTTCCGTATAGTTAACAGCGAGCGATTAACTCCGTTTTGTTTCCGATTTCGTGGTCCGACAGCTTGCGCGTCGATAGTTCCAAATCTCTCTTATAATTGTTGCTATGATTCCAGTTTTAAAATCTGCAATTTAACTTAATTTGATTATTTGAACTAGATTTACAACATGTAGAATAGGACACCATGTTCGGAGAGCCACTTCTTAAGAAATTGAAAAAATGGAATATAATTCTGAGTGTCCTCTATTCGGACCTCTTTAAAAAAATAGACATTTGAAAATTGACGAGAGTAAAATTATTTAAAGTGAACGCTGCAACATTTTATTATAACTCAAATTCGTTAAAAAATTATTCCTACCTTCTATCGTAGTAAATATATTTATCATTTTTTAAATTAATTCTTTGAATGTTGTTGTCTTAAAATAAAATTAAAAATTCTTCATTTAATCCTAAGTGTCCCCTATACGGACCTCTTTAAAAAAAAAATGAAAATTAGAAAATTGACAAGATTAAAATTATTTAAAGTGAACGCTGAAAAATTATTCCTACCTACGATCGTATTAAATATATTTTTAAATTAATCCTTTGAATGTTGTCGTCTTAAAATAAGTTCTTCAGATGATTTAAATCACCAATTGTCTTCGGACAAAAATGTCCTGCGCGAATAACAAAGAAATACATTAAACGCATTAATCTCAGCAGCTGCTAAGTGATCGAAGAACGTGTAGAGTGAAAATTTCGGCCCAGGTCGGAGCAAATAGGCGTTTTATTCCTCGGTGAACCGGTCCTACACGATCGTCAAGTCTTAGGGAGCGAGCCACGACCGTTAGACCTCGGACACACGAGAGCCGCCTTGCTCGACGGTCCCACATGAGCGTGCATGCTGCGCGGCGATCTCTCTATCTCTCCTCTCTCTCTCTTCTCTCTGTTCCACCAGCAAACAAAGTTAATAAGCAATATCTGACGGCGTAGCCGCGTGCACTGCCGTTACCGATAGCACACACGGTGCACCGTGCCGCAACATAATGGTGCATGTAACGATCGGTGCGCCGGCGTTCCCTCGAACGATTGGCTCTCCGTGTGTATCAGTGGCACGCAAACTGGGGCTTCGTTACGCGTAAATCGCGCGATAGCGTATACGCGGCGGTACATTGGTGGGAGCGAGCTCGCGGGCGCATTCGATGATGAATAACGTTGCCGGAGAGTGTACAAGACGCCGCGCGGCGACATAAGTAACGAGATATTCGATTATGCAGGTTATTAAGCTGGCCGAGAGATAAAGAGCAGCTCTCCGAAAAACTCCCGGAGAGTCGTTGCGCCGATAAATTACGCGTCTCTCGCATCTGGCTGCCTTTCTGCGAGATCCACCATCTTGGAACGGGCTTTCCACGGATTTCCGCGGTAGCTGATAAGCTGCTAACTTGCACTAGTGATTAGCACCATCGATTAAAACTATCAATTAAATCGGTAGTAGCCAACTACTATTTTCAGTCGACTGATTTTTTAAACTATCCTCTAAATTGGTTGAATAGATTTTATAAGTTTTACTATTAAATGCGTTCACTCATTAGCTATATCGAATAATTCGTTCAATAAGCATGTGTACGTAGCATAAATAACAATTATTATACTAGAAATATTATACAATTATTAAATAATAATACTTATATATTTTAATCATAACCTAAAGAGAAAGTAGTATTTTATAATTATATCTGTCTATAACAGATAGTTTTCTAAAAGATTCATTAACACTTTGCCTTTATATTATATTATTATTAAAGGATAAATAATAATTTGTGAGATATGAGACGTATAGACGTAGGTGCAGACTATGGTGTAACCACTAAAACAAAATTTCAATCGACTAAATATTCGATAGGATGTAGCAACTAAATAGTAATTAGTCGATAGTTGAATTTAATCGATGGTGCCCATCACTAACTTGCACAAACAATTTTTCTTGCGAACGCGCTAGGAAACCAGTCTGTGTAAATCTGTGGACATGAACACCGTAGTAATCTTTCAAACTCCAGTTATTGAAAATGACTGTATTTATTCATTTAATCATTTGAATCATTTAAAGACATCAATGTATTAGTTACTGCTTATTAAAATCAGCGAAAGAAGAAAGAAACGTTGATAACACTTGTTTCCTGCAATTGATGCAGACCAATTTTATATTCCATTATGCATAATGCATTAATTACTGCTTATTCAAATCAGCAAAAGAATAAAGAAACGTTGATCATGCCTCTGTTTCTTGCAATTGCTGCAGACCATTTTTATCGCGCATAAATTTTCGCGCAGTCTGGTGATCCGTAATGAAAATTAACAGAGAATTTCGGCTAAGCTTTTTGCAGTTCCGGCCGACAGCGGCGGCACACGATGTTTAGCAGTCGCAAGAAACCTTAGGCCGGATTCCAAGCACTTGTTGCGCAGGCCGCGTCGTCCCCGCGATTCGGTTAATTACGATTTATGAACGTCCGCTTTCAGCGGAGATGTTATCGGCGACGGGACCCGCGGCTGCGAATGCGCGACGGGAGCTATTAATGTCGCAATGATCGTCGCCTGTCAGGGCGTCGGGACAGAGGCGTCTTCGACCTGCCCTGCTGCTTAATGAGAACCGATCCTCTCAATGAAGACGGCGGAGGATGATAGTGAAGGTGTTCTGTTACCCCGTTACTCCTCGGCCGAAGATTTAAAGATTATTAAACGAGCGTCGTTGAACGAGGCCCGGGTACGCTAACTTGTCAGAAGTAATGCGGGGTAATTGCTATTTATGATGGGATCAACGCCGTTGCGTAAGCCTGTTCTCAAACAGTGCCAGGGGAGCGCATAATTACTTCTCACGATTCCATTGTAACGATGACAGTTACACTTCTCTCACACCTGACCGACGATTAGTAGAACGCCGGATAGGCCGTCTACCCAGCTAGCACGGTCTTCGATCTTTTGTTTCGGATCGGCTGTGATGAGATCAGAGGATTCTCTGGGGTCTCTAGGAACATTGACTTGGGTCTTAGACAGCCATTGTATTCCCTGGAATTCTATTAGTTTATTTACTTTCTCCTCTATCCACTATTCTCCAAAAATTGCAGTTTTAATCAAAGCACACGAAATCGAAGATGAATAAGCCCGGACGAATTACAAGATATTTCTCAAGTGTTCAAACAAGATTCAAGAAACACTGCAGACACTGGTGTCTCAACTCTCAGCTTCAAATAAAACATAAATAAGCCTAGATGAATAAAGGATATTTTTTAACCAACCAAACAACATTCAAAAACACTGTCCTCTTTCTAAGAGCAGATAGTGAAGCAGCATCCCCTAATTCTGTTAAAATTGAAGTCTTCGGTATCAACTCAAGAACGAATCACCCAACAAAAGCATACCAAATAAAACATGAATAAGCCTAGATCAATTGAAGAGTCCAACGAAACACATTAAAAAAACACTGTCCTCTTTCTAAGATCAGAGAACAAAGCAGCATCCCCTAATTCCGCTGAGCGTAGAATCTCGAGTGGCAGTTCCACTTGACGCAAACGTGATCGAGTCACCTGACGAAGCCGCAGGTAAACTGGCATGCTCGGATAAGATTCCGAAAGTGGTTGTCGCTGGAAATTCGAGTGGCAAAGCGATAGAGGGTCGCAGGGAGGCCGCGTAGCAGCATGGCACGGCACTCATGGCGGCCGGCTGGCGAAGTGAGCGAGGTCCGCGAGAGTGATTGTACTTATCCGCGCGCATAGCGAGGCGTGCACATGAACGTACACCGTAGCTGCACACGTATGTACACAGTTACACGGACGTGCGCGAGCACAAGCTTACGGGCCACCGTAGGCTCAATAGTTAAGGAACGATGCGGATGGCAGGAGTGAAAGGCCCACGCCCGTGCCTCGGGCTTCTCGGCAAGGGCGACTGGCCCCTCAGCACGCGCGCGTACCCGCACAGAGACGCTCACCTACTCATATACACGTGCCGGCACACGTGCAACAGGCCATCCACGAACTCGGCCGCGAGCTCTCTCTCTCTCTCTTTCTTTCTCTCTCTTAGGTAAACCTCTCTCTGTCCAGCATCGAGCCGTTCTCCGATCGCAGAATCCGGCGCTCTCTCGTTACGAGCTGTGCGACTGTGTGCACCCATACGAGGGCGAGTTGCAGTTTCGTTGCATCGCACACTATGGTCCCATAACAGAATTTTGCGATTCAAAATTACTAAAAGACACTTTTCCAAACTTTTGAAGAAACTGGCTTTAACTCGTGCAAACATATAGCTGTTTCACTGTGTCGCACAGCTCACTGTGGTCCCATAACAGCATTTTTCAATTCAAAATTAGTAAAAGACACTTTTACAATGTTTTGAAGGAACTGGCTTTAACTCGTGCAAACGTATCACTTTTCCGCTGTATCGCACAGCTCACAGTGGTCCCATAACAGAATTTTGCGATTCAAAATTAGTAAAAGACACTTTTACAATGTTTTGAAGAAACTGGCTTTAACTCGTGCAAACGTATCACTGTTCCGCTGTATCGCACAGCTCACAGTGGTCCCATAACAGAATTTTGCGATTCAAAATTAGTAAAAGACACTTTTCCAATGTTTTGAAGGAACTGGCTTTAACTCATGCAAACGTATCACTGTTCCGCTGTATCGCACAGCTCACAGTGGTCCCATAACAGAATTTTGCTATTCAAAATTAGTAAAAGACATTTTTACAATGTTTTGAAGAAACTGGCTTTAACTCATGCAAACATATAGCTGTTCCGCTGTGTCACACGAAACAGAATTTGGAACATTAATACTCTCGTAGTATCAACCAATCCTAGGTAACCGCTGCGCTATCCGAGCTACTATTCTACTGTACGTTCGAGGCACATCACAAAGGTTAAATGCAAGGCTTAATTGAGACCTAATTCAAGGGTTAATTTAAGTCTAAAATGATCGATGTGCAATACGATTCACTGCTCGGTAAAGATTGAACCTACGATTGTACCTCGAAATCTGCACAGTGGTTAACTGTTCTATTATCCGACCTACTGTTCCAGTTTCGCGAAGTAACGCAAGGGTTAATAGAAGTGTAATTATTGTTTCCACACGGTTTTAATGCAGAAGCGATATCGAAGCTGTCTCAGCGATCGCGTCTCGATTTTTGCCGGTGGTAACGGGTCGGGACGAACGACTGTATTATAGGATCGGTACGGAATACGCCTTGGGAACGTGTCCTCTTCGCCTTTCAGTAGGATCGGGCTACGTGAACATCGGGCGTCTTCAGCTCCCGCATTGCGAAACCGCGGCGAGGCGCATCTGCTGGGAGCCTGGGGTTCCCGTTCCGTTCCACATGCACGTACATACATTCAGGTAAGAACACACAGGTGTATATAGAGAAGAAGGTAGGTACACGTAGACGAGATGCAGCTCTCGGGTTCTTTATCGGTTCCCGGTCGCCGTGGAGACGCCTCGCGAGAATGAAACTCACGGGTAGCTAAAGGGTACAATTACGTCACCGAGCGTCGAGAGATACGCGCGTCACGAGCACCGTTACGTAACGTGTAATCATAACGAAAGCTCCGCAGCGATCGGGAACGGCGAAATTCTGCGCTCCGTGCATCCATTGTTCCTGCATCCCAAGCTGAATCCCTCTCCCAAGGCACACCACCGGAGCGTCCGATTAAACGCCTCGGATCCTCTAATGGGTTGCGTCAATCGATCTCGAGCCTTGTCTGCGACTCGTCTCTCTTGCTCTCTCTGTTCAAGTTCTCACGAGTTAATCGATCCCGCGATCCAGAACGACCGAATCGTCGCCGGTCGTGTGTCGGCTGCACACTAGACGCCTGCCATCTGTAAGATCGATGACTACGTTCGACTCAATATAATGTAGGGTAACTACACCAGTGAATGTGAGCATGTAAGAAATTGTTCAAGAAGATATTTTATTTGAAAACATTTTCGAAAAAAAACGTATGTTTCGATTTTGAACAAATATTGTGATGTTATTATATAAGATATTGTATTGTTCTTTACAGCAAAAGATTCTCTATCCTTTCCCAAATCCAGTGATGTGCAATAGTAATACATCAAACGATCAAATAAAAGTAATGCATTATACATTTAAACAATCATAATGTGCACCAGTGAATGAAGATTTAAGAAATTGTTCAGGAAGATATTTTAGTTAGAATCTTATATATGCCAAATGGCTCCCTATACTTGATTTGTCAAAAATAAATGAACACAAATAAAATGAAATTATTATTATTTTTTTTTATTAAATGTTAAATAAAATATATAAAATACTAGGGGGTTCTCTTTCACATGGTATGATGGAACTATGAGTTCTGGAATGAAATTATGAAAAGAAAAATAAAAAAGAATAAGAGTAATGAAATAATTATTTGGATATGTCGATCATACTATGTTACTAACTAAACAGTTTTACAAATTAATATAACTTTTTCAACATTTCAGTCTAGTTTAAGACCATTTTCAAGGAATATATAATTGGGTCTGTAAAAATTAATCAATGTAAATTATATAGTTCAAGTTTAATTCCGTGTTAAAAAGCAAAGAGAACATAGGAAGCAGTTATTCGTTTGGACGTTGCTGACATCATGAGATGCTCCGCATAGGATCGTCAGTGAGTCGTAGAAGGTGAAATTGAAAAGGGATTTTCGTGTGCGACGAATTTGGTAGGTTGTTCTCACCAGGGAGATCGATCGCTTCCGATCGTAGCCCGACAAGACGAAACGAGACGGAACGATCGATCGCCGGATCGATCGGGGTCTCCTTGATCGCCGGAGGCGTCTAGACCGGAGGTAGGATGAGAGTGGGTGGAGCCGGAGGTTCGTTGCTCAACAGGGAACGAGAGAGGAAAAGAGAGAAAGACGATGTCCTCGAGTGTTATCGCGATAAGAAAGGCCATCCTAAGGACACGCCTGACTCCGAGAGGAGAAGGGGGATCGATAACGATCGACATCGTCCCTCCCGGTTTCGTATCGGCAGCGATGCTTGATTTCCAAACACTGCCACCGAAACCAGGCTTCGCGTTGCCCGATGACATTTCTTATCCGCGGGGCTTCATCTTCGAACCGGCCGCGAATCGTCATTTTTTTCTCGTGGAACACTCGTGGGACTTTCGAACGGTATGATTAATGAAATCCTGTTAATTATGCGTGTTTTCGTCGACATCAACTTCGCTATCTAGAATCAAAGCCATAACAATTCACAATTAAATTATCAAATGTTTCTGGTAGAAAGACATAACATTGCTTTGGAATCTCCATCAAAGTATTCCGAACTTGATTAAAATTTTTACACGTCATTTAGGGGTACTCTGGGGTGTCGAATCTGAGTTCTCGACTTCGAGCACCCTGTGCCAACTTGAGGAGGGGGAAAAAACCATGATTTTTATTACTTTGATTTGATTATTATTTTTTTATTACCTCATTTTGATTACCCACAGTTTTTGAGTAATAGACGGAAAACCAAAACGAGGTAATAAAAATCTTTGGGTCAATTGCATTCTGAAAATGTCCTTGAACCATAAGAAGAAATGTACAGCTTGATTATTTAGGAAATTTAATACTCTTTCGAAAAATGAAAAAAATAACAGTTCCCCTAAATGACGTGTAAAAATTTTAATTAAGTTCGGAATACTATCCAAATAGACGCCTCTTTTTCGACCTGCCAACTAGACTAGATTAAAATGATTAACGAGAGAAATTTCTAAGCGCAACAATTTCTATTTTCCATCAGACCATCCACAAGAATAGAAGAAATCTTCGTGCAACATTGTTGAACGCACATATCATTGCACGATCAACATGAATGCACCGGATGCACCTAAAAAAAAGCACAAGCACCCCGCTAACTTCAAGCTCCTCGCGTTGCGTAAGCTGTCTGATATGTTTAGCATTATTAATTTTCTTCCACCGACTCCATACGCCATTTGAATCTCAAGTGTGGAAAGCGTGACAGAGCAGATTATCGGCGCCGTGTTTTTTTCCCGATCAACGTCGATCCAGTTTTAATGGACAGTCTAAAAACAACCGAAGAAAGGCTAAAAATACGCGAATAGACGATATTTTTTTTCCTCGATCGACTTTCGACTATGACACAATCGTTACAAGGCGCGAACGAGAAACGAAACCCGCGAACAAGACACAAGAGAATCCTCGACAATGACACGAACATCTCGAAGACTTTCTACTCCGTCAAGAGTGCGGGTCGACCCATACGCCGTGTTTTCTGTTCAGTCATTCAAGCGAGCAAAAATCACCGACGGTCGATACTCTCATTATTCGTAATTCCGTTTTTCTTCGTTCGCTTCTTCTACGATCTTTTACAATGTTTCTGCCCGATGGATCTGTCTTCCGTAAGAAATTAATCATAATAATTGAACGTCCATGTCCATTATCTTGCAAAACACAAATTGTCGGTATTCATTCTTTCAGCGGTGTTCACAGTCTCGTGAAACATTGACGCAACGTTCGCACGATTTTTGAGCGAAGAAGCTGTGCGTCTTTCGAATAAAGTCATCGATGAAGAATTGATGGAACTGTTCAGTAATGCAATAGCGACGTGCAATTTCTTAATATTCGATCGTCAAACTGTTTGATGGATCAAACTGCAAATGATTTGATATCCGATGCTTCTAATGAACATCCATTTATTATTATTATTATTATTATTTATTATAGACGGGCAGAAGCCCTTTTTACGTAAGTATTTACAAAGAAAAGAAAAAAGAGAAATCTACAAAACTAACTTATCTAATAAGAAAGAAGAGACATGTTCACAAAGACAAAGAAAAAAAAACAAACAAAATGGTATTAAAATTTTACAGAGATTCAATGAAAAAATCAATACTGTTATAAATAGTGCATGAGTTTGCAATAATGCAATTCATTGGATTAATTAATCAATAAGTAGATTTCTTGGTACCTAAAACTTTGTACATTTTTTAGTATTCTTGCAAAATCTTGCATTCAATCGTATCATCATTAAACTGCGGACATTTATGCAAAATAAAAATTGTTTTCAATACATAGAGAGACGAGCATGTGGGAGATAATTATTATTTACAAAACGGATTAAAAAACAATGAATTTCTTTTTGGATTTGGATCTGTTGAGAAAAGGGATCGTGCGTTCGTCGACCGGAAGACACCTGCGTTGAAGCAAGTCGTTTGTCGCCGTATCCGAATGCGATCAGCATAATCGCATTCTAATGGGTCCGGAGGTGATGCTCGTCCGGGATGATCTACATTCTAGGGATCAACGATCGACGGGGGAATCACTTGAGATTCCGTGGACGGAGTTCCGTTACTCGCTTGTAAAGACGAGGAGGAGCCGATCGGGCAGATGGGTCCGTATCGGCGGTCGGATCGGAATTCGTCTGGTTCGCGTCTGTCCGTTGCTCGATCTTCTGTTTCGAGCGACGATCCCGTTCGAATTGATCCGCGATGGATCAAACGTTCGCCTTCAAACTTGTCACCGTGAAACGCGTTAGATGAAAAATTACGTATTCGAGTTCACGTAGCTGTAACTTCGAAAATTTATCCTTCTGCAGTCTACTGTAATATAAAATTGAAAATTTGTTATTATTTGTCATAAACTGGTAATTTATTAATAAATTGTATTAAATAAACCTTTTAGTAGATGTACATATCTGGTACAGAAATGGATTTGGAAAAATATAGCTGCCACGTCCTTGCAGTTTAAGAAAACATCAAATACTAAGACGTAAATATTGAATTCTTAAATAATCATCATTTTATAAATTAAAATTAATTTTATTATTATTTATCATAGACGGGCAATTTATTAATAAATTGTATTAAATAAGCCTCTTAGGAGATGTACGTGTCTGGTACAGAAATGGATTTGGAAAAATGTAGCTGCCACGTCCTTGCAGTTTAAGAGAACATCACATGATAAGACGTAAATATTGATTTCTTAAATAAACATCATTTTATAAATTAATCTTGAAGTGGTTTGAACAAAACTTTTTAAGTCAGACAAACCGGAAATGGGTCTTAACGCTTCTCTGATCGTTTTAGTCGGCGAAAATTATTGGCACTTTCCTCGAGGCTTTACGTAACGAAACTTCGGCAAACTTCATCAACGAGAAAGAGAGGTGGAAAGAACCGAAAGCGCTCTCTCGAGGAACAGGTTTCTTTGCCGAAAGTGTTTACATAAAAAGCGCAGCATCCTCGGACGAGATCTGGTGTGCGTCTGACGAGCGAATCATCGGGATTCGCCGGATGACTGCAGCTCGTCGATGACCCCGTTGACGGTCACAGACCAATGAATTCGCGATGTACCGAGGATGGATGGCGGGCATTAGCTGCTCCTTAAGCGGAAGCGTAACGGAACCGGGTTCGACAACGTCGTAAGTCTTCGTCCGATGGACAAGGAGGACGAGCGAGTGCTGTTGCGTGTACTTTCGTTCGAAATCATGAAAAAAAGAGCAACGAGCCGCGTGATCGATCAGCCGGTCGATCGAAATTAATCGGAGCTAACGGGTAGTGGCGCGATCCACGAAAAATCTTCTATTACGTGGATCGCTGGCGATTAGGAAGGATTAGGCAATCGCGGAAGCTCGTGGGTGGATGCAAATGATGCACAATGTGGTTCAACCTTATTTGAACGAGTTGAATTATCTCAGCTGAACCATCAAATAAACTTTCTGTTTCTTCGTTTAAGAGTAGAACTACTGGACTATTCAGAATCACGAATTTCAAATTCTATGTTTTATTAATTCAGGGTTTTCAAACACTTAAAGCGAAATCTACTTATGGATTAATTAATCCAATGAATCGCATTATTATATTACATAATCGCATATATTTTCATTGAATCTTTTCAAAATTTTCAAATGCAACTACGCAAGATTATATTATAATACCTATCAATTGTACCAGTATTATTTTGTTCTATTTTTCTTTGTCTTTATATAAGTAGTCTTCTATCTTTCTCTTTTTTTCTTTTCTTTGTAAATACTTACATAAAAAGGGCTTCTGCTTGTCTATAACAAATAATAATAATAATATATATATATATACGTTTATTTATTCAGATGTAGTGTACTGTCAAAAATTGTTGTGAGAATGAAACAGTGCCACTGTACAAAATTGGCAGAAGTGTTTCCAGTCGAAACTGTCCGAGCAGATCAGCTACAGCAATTTTCATCCTTTCTGCGGTTTTTGCGAGTCTCATCGAGTCTTTCATCTTCCGACGATGAGTCACCGGGGCCCTGTCCGGATCGTTTCGCGACAGTTGGCCTAATGACAGTCGAAAAGAGGAGTTCGGATGTTTCTGTCAGTGGGAACCGAGAATCCTCGCGACAAAACGTAAGAAACGAGACAAGAAAGCGAAGGGAACCGGTTGTTCAATCGAGGATGCGCTCGATGAGGAGGTTTCTTTGCTTTCTGTAAATAACTGAGTAACTATAGTGTCCGACTTATCAGACAGTTTTCGACAGAATTCGATCTCCTACTCCCTTCTTTAGTTTTACACCCTACTAGCTGTACCCGTGACTTCGCCCACGTGCAATAACAAATCCTGCTCGATTATTAACGTAATTAAATTTCCAATCTCCAAGGGGTGGTCTCAGATTTTCCCTAAAACCTACCGTTCAAAAAAAAAGTTTAAGGAAAACGCACACTTTTTGTATTATAACTCATAAACTGTGGAATTTACAGAATCGGCATATACCATTTGGAAGAACTCGGCGGGTTGAATCCAATGAGCACTTCAAATTGAATATAGGTGCTACCAGTCAAAAGTTATAAACAATAACGTGCCCAAAGGAAGACGAAAAAGTCGTATTTGGTCTGTTCGTGACTGCATCAATTGAGAAGGGCTCAACGTAGAAAGTTGCGGTTCGAACCGTTAGATACGGTGTTTCTTCGGGAATGTTTTAGAGCAAACCGCATTCTCAAAAGTTGTGACGTTATCAGTGAACACAGACAACATTTTTGTCCTGTTTTGGACACGTTTCTGCTTATAACTTTTGAACGATTGGACTTTTTTGAATGCGATTTACTCTAAAACCTTCTCAAGCTGTTCTCAATTAATGCCGTAACAAACATACATACAGACAGACACGATTTTATTATAGAGATTTCACACTGCACCATTCAACAAAAATTTTCCCTACTTCTTTGTACTCTAACGGCGACTTTGATGTCCCA
>CM052338.1:19135526-19161672 GCA_028455595.1 Lasioglossum vierecki | reverse complement strand
CTCAGATCGTTGCACAAGCTGGGACCCTCTTCGTCGCGAGATACACAGTCACCGAAATTCGTTTAAACGCGCTTCAAAAAAGTATAACTGCACCAGTAGATGAACGCTTTTGTATGTTTCAACAAATTTTAAGCCGCACATATGATTATTAATAAATATCAATAATAATAATTATTACCAATAATTACTAGAATGTAGTGTACATTGACTGGTATTTTTATATTTTTTATTTAACGTTTAATAAAGAAAAATAATAATTTCATTTTATTTGTGTTCATTTATTTTTGACAAACGAAGTATATGTAGTTAATTCACATATTCTTTTTAAAATAAAATATCTTTCCTGAACAATTTCTTTAATCTTCATTCACTGGTGCACGTTATGATTGTTTAAATGTATAATGTATTACTTTTATTTGATTGTTGGATGTATTACTATTGCACATCACTGATGAGATTCAAAAATTCATATTTGTTGGACAGTTATATCAAAGAAACAGGAGCACTGAGTTTAAACAAATTTCGGTAACTGTACAATGTAACCAAGTCTCGCAGAGCGTTTCACGATAAGCAGTAAATGGTTAGAATGTTTGTTTACCAGCTCTTCTACCAAGGAACCTCTCCTCAAGGACCCAACCCCTTCCACGTTCCTTCAGGTACTCCGGTTTCGTGCTATTAACTCACCGGCGCAACTGTATCGTCCCCCTCCCCCACTACTCAAGGACCTTGGTTCTCTTCGGCGCGACAACGATCCTATTGTCCTAGGACCGGGCCAAACTTGCTACTGTTTCGTTTACGGCTCCCCAATTTCGAGTCAATTACGTTTTGAAACCCGCCGGGAAATTTTAACCCTTTGCACTCGGAGCTATAAATGAAACATGTCTTCCTTTCTAGAATAATTCTATTCAACGAGGTTTGTTTTTATTTTTTGTGGATATGAAATTAATAGAATACCTCATACAATATTGAAATGTTTAATAATTGGTTAGATCCCAACATATTTAATAATGTAAACGATATTTTGAATTATAGTACAGCAATTTTCACCTTAGCACCACTCGAGTGCTAAGGGTTAATGTTCCTTTCCAGTTCGAATGGAAAACCCACGGACGATTAATATCCTGTTAAACTCCATAAGCTTCTCAGGTTGTATGAATTGTTCTTTAAATACAGCTTTATATTATATTTATTTTTACTATTTTGTGGGAATCGATTGGACAAATTTCTTGGATCGAGCATATAGATAAAAATTTCAAAATGTCTAGAAAATCTTATTCTCATAACACGATTGTAAGTTTAGTATTAACCCTTAGCACTATTGTTTAAATTATTAAATGCGTTGGTATCGCATCAATCACTAAACGTTTCAGTATTGAATTTTTTTCAGTATTGTATTCAGTATTGTACGAGAAGTAACAGAATAATATGCTTCATTTAAAATGCTTCATTTTCGAATTCTAATTACTCCGAGTACAAACGGTGAAAATTCCCATTAATTTCAATGGAAAGAGCATCGAATTTCCCGCAGACATTTAAATTTCTTTCAGCTCCGAATTTTATTTTCTCCATCGAAGAGGGACTCGGTCAGGTTGAAAGTGTCATAAACCCCCAAGTCCCAAGAATCTACGGTACCGGGATAGGTCATCGTTTACGGGATTTTCGGGCTAGTTAAACCGTAAGAGGTTTCCAGAGTCAGGGCTGACAGTTCCAATTAAAACCGGCTCGGCGAGCGGCGAGGAACAAACACGACATCTTGTCAGCCGGGTAGGTAATTGAAACGCGAATCGCGGCTCGAAAGGCCCGATGATCGTCGGCGAATTACTCATCCTTGCGCCGCCATATTCGGTGGAAACTTTATCCAAGTCGTAGCTTTCTGGGTCAATCTCTGGTTAGCTTCTTAGCTTTAGGTTGCTCGAGACGCCCGAGAAACTAAGCACGAGCACCGGGTAAATCGAGGAGGCAGCCCAGCTCTCTTGGTGTTGTACGTATATGTTTATGTATACACAACACACGAGCGGAGACCTTAGATCATCGGATCCTCGTGGATCTGCTCGGTCTCCGGCTTGTTGCGCAACGATCGTCGGTGATCTCGTGCGCAAACAGCAGTCCTGACACAGTTACCTGGTCAGACCGTTGTCGGCCAGATTAAAAGAAAACGAAAAAACCCTGTCAGCCGAGAAACGTGAGCCACTCTTCGACACACCCGGCCCAACGTGCTTCCACCCGTTTCACGTATTTTTTGCAACCTTTCCGATCGTCCGATCAAAAGACTGTCCCCTACCGGTCAATTCTTCGACGCGTTTCTTCATCAAGTTTCTAATAGTTACGTGGGCATCAGAGAGGTTCGCTTCCTGGACGCAGAAAAATGAACGACGTTGCGAATTCCTGGACAAACGTGTCGCTATTCACCCTTCGTGGATTTGAGTATGTAATTCCTGAAATTACAAACAATTTACTTAGACATTTAATTTCTTCCCAGAATGCCAGACTCTGATATAAATATGCTGTCTAAAGTATTTTACGGAAAATATTTTGCCTAGTCTCGGGTTTGTACGTTTCTTAGATCGTAGCTCCCATTTTTTTGTGAGAAAGGACGTAAAGGTCATAATAATTAGACTGCGAATTTTGTGCGTTTATAAATCGACTAGGTGGAACGGAAAATAGAAGAAACATCCGACACAGTTTTCACCGACAACATTTAACCGACTCCAGATTTGACCGAGACGAATTTGATCAACAAGGATTTTAGATTCGTTGGCGGTCATATTTGTTGTCGATCAAATCCGCTGTCGGTGAAAATTGTGTCGGTGAAAACTGTGTCGGTGATTTCCACTATAAAATTAGTATAAATTGAAATTTTAATATTATTTGAGGTAAATAAAAATTTATTTTTATTTTACGTCTACAAGTTATTATTATAAAAATTTTATTTAAAATAGATAAGTAAAATATTATATAATTTTTTTTAATTTTGTTTACAATCTATTGAAATTATTCAAAGAAAAATCAATTGCAAAATTTGCCACGGAACAGACAGACAGACAAGAAAGCGAGCTAATAAAAACGTGGTGATAAACGCTGGATTTACCAGATGGTTGAACTGTAATCCAGCGGATATCGTTCCAGAAGTTGACGGGGTTGGTTAACAATGATCAGAGCCTCGGAAATTGAAGGTAGATGGGCGACAGCGGATACGCGATCGGCGTGTTGGTGTCAATCAAAGTAGTGATATTTGAGGCAGGCAAAGAGAGAGAGAGGTGGGTCGGAATTTGCGACCACGTCTCGTCGTCGTCGCGACGGATTCTTCCCTCTCGCATTCTATACTGTACGATGACACTTCCCCGCGGGGTTTGACGCGTGCACAAGCGCCGAGAACCCATCATTAGACGCCTACGCGGGCGAATGTCGTCGAGGACGGGACGAGGCTGTCGCACGGCCACCATTCGCGACACATCCCGTTGTTTGTCGCGACACAGGCCCACGACGAGAACAGACGAGAGCGTGATCGAGGCGGAGCACGGTGAGAAAAGTCACTGACAATCTGTCGAACACAGGAAGTCGACTCTCCGATCGATTATCGATCTCATTCGGCTCGTGCGAAAATAACCGCTCCCCTGTTTCGCAAAGGACGAATGAAATTATAGAAATTAGTTTACGATATCGGCGCACAGGTTCAATCAAAAAAACAACAAAGCAATCTTGCAATTTATAAAATTTTTCTCAACGTTTCGATCCGATTCTGGATCCTTTTCAAGAGAATTTTGCGCCTGAAAAATACTGAGTGTTGCACTGAATGTTTCAAAGATCAGAAATAACTATAAATTAAATTATCAACGTTTTTCGTGTCATAATCAGTATTTTTCAAATTCAAAATTCTCTTAAAAAGAATCCAAAATCGGATCATAAACTAATTTCTATTAATTCGTACGATCGACAAAACAGAATATTTAGAAATCTATAATTATATCGTTGCATCTACCTAATAGATTATTTTGCATGTTTTTGAGCACACTCTCTTTGAGACTGAGATTCTCCGGAATATTCAATTAACAGAAACAAATTTCAACTTCCTCGAAAGTCTTCGTCGCGCACGCTCCGAGTAGAATAAAACGAGCCTAGACGAACAACATCTCGTACAAATAGAACATGCGAAACCGAGCATCTCGCATGTTTTCCCAACAAACTAACGCGCATAAATGCGAATGCATAAAACCAAGATAAATTTTTCAGACACTAAAAAATACATTTGAACGGTTTTAAGTGCCGGAAACGTGTTAGCAGGCTTGTTAATGACGATGCTGCTAATAAAAGTAGCTTAATAACTTTCTTTCGGATAATCTCGAGAGAAATTATTAGATCGCTCTGCTAGAGATAAGCTGTGGTGTTACGAACGAAATGCTTGGCTGCTGCGAATTAAACTATTAAAATATCTTCAATTGTTGCTTCTTTATTTTTCGACGAGTGTGGAGAAATTGTCGATTGATTTCGCAAAGAACTATGTACATGTGTTGGTTTCCTCATACTAGAATATAAAGTTTTACCATTTGTTCGTTAAATTACAATATTATAATTAACATTTTTTAAAAAATTACAAATTTTTGATACCCTGAGTGAAAGTTTATCTCCAATTGTTGGTTTTTTTAGTTTTATCATTTGTTCATCGAATTATTACATTTAAAATAATATATATTATTACATTTAAAATAATATATTTTATTTTGAATGTAACAAAATATTAACCAAATCAGTAATTTCTACGTTGACTTCCATTTTCCCAGTTTCGATTTCGTCAACAGAATTCGTTTGATCTCGTGTACTAGGAATCCTCTTCGAAGATTCAGTCAATTAGTCTTCCGGTGACCATTCTAGACATTGCCAGATGTCTATTTTTTTATATAATATAATAATAATGTAATAATATATAATGTTACTTAATCCATTGAACTGGCTACTCAATATTAATTTGGCGGGTAGTGACAACAGTCGTACGAGGGCATTCTTGAATCGACGTGTCCGCGGTTTAAAACCGGGCTCAAGCCTTACAACCTTGAGTAGGAATACGTCCGCGCGTCACCTGAGAGTGTCCTCGGGAAAACACGACTAAACAAGTATTAAATCGGCAACCAGGCTATCAAACTTGCTTATCGTGAGACGTTCCGTGAAATCGTGAAGGATCATCGCCGGAACGGTTGCAGAGGAGCTGAGCAAGTGTCTAGCTCGTGACAGCCAAACAATTGTGTCAGTGAGCCGGCTCGATGGAGTTAATATTCCGGGACAAAATGGGGTTAAGGCGACGACGATGGAATCGGCGGGCCTTCTTCGAGATCATGGGTGAGCCAATCGAGCGGTATGGTATCGTAACACCTTCTCGGGTTCCGTCAGCGATGCACGGGTGTCCCGATCCTCTTTATAGTCGATCCTCGAATCCCGCCCGCGGTGTTATTGCGGTTCTCGCGGCACCTTGCGGGATCGGCTGCTCTAAATCTTCCTTTAACGGCGTCGTTAGTTAACCGTTTCGATGCGGATCGTCCAGTTCTGGGACCCGGGGTCCGGTTGCCTGCGCACGACTTCGACTTTCGTGGATAGATCCCGTGGCTCGTTACACGAGAAACGCCGCCGTCGTAAAGGAAATGAAGGGAAAACGAAAAAAGAACGAGGCCGCGTGAACGACCGAGATAACAGATTCGGCAATGATTTAACGCTGGTTAGATCATGATCGAGAACCATTCATACAATGCGTACCCAATTCTGTTAGACGATGAGTCTTGATCTAAGATTTTCTTCTGCTATTTTACAATGTCCGACAGGTCTTTATTATACGGGCAATGAGGTGTGAAAACAATTTTGATTAATAATAATTTTGGCCCATAATGACGGCGCGATAGCCTTGCACCGGTAACCTGCTCGTAGAAATGAAATCTAAATAAAGTCAATCCGGTTAATATCATAAATTTATTGCAAGTAAAAAATTTTTATCTAGCAACATTTTTTTCCGACACAATGTAGATGCATTAAGGGCGCGCCGGAAATTTTTTCTCTGTATACTACCCAGCAATAATGCAGAGAATATTTCAACACAGATAGCATTTGGAAAAGTGTGTAGGAAAAAATTTCTTCTATAAAAACGTACACTATTGTTGTTTATAAAGTTACGAGGGACAATATGCAAAAAAGGAATATGTCAACGCAAAGAGCATCAAAATGTTTGTCAATTACGAAGGTAAGTAACGAAAAATTATTTTTACTCAAATGTATATTAATTTGTAAAATTGCTTTATGGTGTTTATTTGATCGAACCGTTGCGCCGAAACATTTTTTCTATTTTAACCATGTAGATGCATTAAAGGTCGTGCTGCAGTCGATCTCGGGGATCGTTCTACGCTGATATTAAAATCGCCATAGCGAATCTTCAGCGATGCGCGAACGGTGTTGCGTCTCTTCGGGATCGTCGGGACGCATGAACGCGATTAGCGACGTTTCAACGTGGTGTGCCGACGGAAGGGGCAGCCGTCGGCTACCGTCGGGTTCTCGATTGGCCAGCGGCTTGTTACAATTTCAGTGGGAGGAGCAGCCGGCTGGCACTTGTGCTCGTTCGGATGCACGAGCCATGCGGACTTATGCGCATAATGCATGCCTACGTAGCTGTCAGCGAGATGAACGTCTACGAGCGGGTAACGTCGCGCCTCACCTCGCAATCCCTGCCGAGGTGGTTCTCTCGCATACCTGCGCACGCGTGCAATGCACGCGCTGCACCGTCGAGTGCATGGGACGCGAGTGATGCATCGGGCTCGAGCCTTCAACCCGATAGCGATCTGCCGCGCTCGCGTCGACAAAAAATGAATCGCACCGACGCTGCCGGTCTCCCTGTACCAACGGTGATTCGTTTTTTAAACCGCTCCCGAGCTTGCTCTTTTCGAGCAAGTATATCTGCTTGTTGTTCCCGCCAAGGTACAAGATCATCCGCCGTTGATAAGCTCAACGTATCGGGAGGGACACGTGTTTTTTATTCAAATGATGTGTTCCTGTCATTTGCCGGCGAGAATGATAAATTATCGGCGGCCACGTGTCGGTTCCAGTCTCGCGACGATGCACCAGAACGATTGCAACGTTATTGGGGTATGACAAAAGTGTTTATTGGACTTATTCGAAGAAGAACGACTCGTACATCCTGCTCAGGTATCCTGGAATCGATTGAATCTGATTGGTTTCAATTCATAGATAAATTAGAATTGTTTCAGGCACAAAGTTGCAAGCCCCACATAGCACCGTACATCCGTCGGATGTCCGTTTTATGCCCAGTTTATGTCCATACGTCCGACGTCCATTGCGTACGTCCCTAGGATGTCCGATGGACTTAAATTTCGGAAATTTGTTTTGTGGGACGAATCTTGGCCATATTTCGGATATCCTTGGGATATAAGAAGGTCCGATACGGACGTTCCCCACCGGTGCAGTTCCGCGACGATGCACCAGAACGATTGCAACATTGTTTGGGGATGACAAAAGTGTTTATCGAAGTTATTCAAAGAAGAACGACTCGGACATCCTGCTCATGTATCCTGGAAGCAGGCACAAAGTTGCAAGCTGTTGGAAAATTATGAGTGGGATTTCCCACCGGTGCAGTCATACAAGGATGCACCAGAACGATTGCAACATTATTGGGGTATGACAAAAGTGTTTATTGGACTTATTCGAAGAAGAACGACTCGTACATCCTGCTCAGGTATCCTGGAATCGATTGATTCTTATTGGTTTCAATCATAGATAAATTAGAGTTGTTTCAGGCACAAAGTTGCAAGCTGTTGGAAAATTATAAGTGGGATTCCTCACCGGTAGCAGAAGTATTTGCGTTATAGCAAAGCTGCATTATACCGTAACGTTATTCATGGGATGTCTCACCTACAGCAGAAACGATTGCTTCCTTCTCGTTAGACATCCTTTCGCGCCGCAAGGTTGCTCTATATTGCGACATTATTCATGATATTCCCCACCAAAAGCTCCTCCATCATCCGCGCTGGATATATACCCGCGTCATAAAGCTGTATTATACTGAAACGTTATTTATAGAAGTTTACATATATAGCAGAAACGATTGGTTCATCTTTGTTAGACACCTTGAAGTTGGCAAAAGCTTTTTTCTTTCTAGATGATTTCCTGCGCCACGAAGTTGTACTATATTGCAAAATTATTCATGGAATTTTTCACCGATAGCAACACCTCTTACTTCTTCCTCACTACACATCCTTTTGCATCACAAGGTTGCAGCGCGTTGCAATATTATTCATTCGATTACTCACTGTGGTGGCAAACGTTTTTGCATCTTCCTTGCTATACATATCTCCTTTTACGCCATAAAATTGCACCGCGTTGCAAAATTGTTCAATTAATTCCGTACCCATATCAAAAGCTTCAGTACTCTTCATGCTAGGTATCCATCCTGGCCAATTGCATTTACTAGAATAAAATCCATTGTACTAACCAGGATAAAATCGTCATACATATACATCATTGTCTAAACAGCCTGAACCTAGGACCAAGTATCGCTCACCCGTCGATACATGCAAAGGTGCACGTGCGTCGAGCAGCTCGAATTCCCAAACAATGCTTTTATACCTCAAGAAACAGACCTCGGATAAAAGACTCCCGGTGACGCCGACGAGCATGCTTCCATACCGGGAAGCGGTATCATTCTCCGATTAGTGTTCTCCAATCCTCACAGAACGAAGACAAGAGCGAGCGAGAGAAGAAGAAAAAGCTCCTCGGTGAGGTGTCAGTACAGTTGCCAGTCGAATTAGCTGTCGGCGGGCTGAACGTTGCGTTAGAGTCCACCTAGAACGAATTCCTGGGCTCTCTGTCTCTCCTGTGACCTAGGTGGGAGGATTCCGGTGTGTATCCATCGGGAAGGAGTGGTGCGTGTCGCGGTAGAACGCGGTACCGTGTGTAGAGAGCTGTGTGTCCAGAGAGTTCTCGGGTCCAGATATCTCTCGTGTAGCTCCCTTCGCCTGGCGAATAAGTTGGCAAGGGAAGGAGAAACGTCGAGGAGGAACCTGGGCAGAGGAAACGGTCCTTGTTAGAAGGAGACGCGAGTTATCGTAGTGCTGGTGAAGTTAGAGGGAAAGGTGGAGCAAAAGAGGAAGAGGAGGAAGAAGAGGACGCGAGGCCTTGCCGGACGGAGAAGGTGCGATAGATCGCGAGAGACGGGGTGGGAGAGGGCAGGTCGCGTGCCGGCGTGGTGCTGCTCCAAACCAGAAAGGAGAGGAGAGCACTTACCTTCCCGACGTCTCTCACGGTTAACACGCAGGGGAGCTGCTCTCCACTCTCTTTCTCCCTCTCGCCTTCCTGTACCCGTCGACTACCAGCGCTCTCCTCGTGGTTCACCTACCTACCTACCTACCTACTTACCAACCTACCCGCCAACCTACGGGTCCGTTCGTTCGATCTTCTCCCCGCCCAAGCCGTAAACCCTTCTCTGTGTGCGTTCTCCTCGACCGTCTCCCCCTCCCCTTCCCCTTTGTGTCACACCAACGCTGTTTCTCTCTCTTCGTTTCCTCCTCTCCGCTGATCTACTTTCATCTCTTTCACTCTGCCCTCCAATCAGCTTTTCCTTCGTTGCTTCGCGCACTCGCCACCATCCCCTCTTCCCCCGTTTTCTTCGCTCGCCGAGTATATACGGTTTCTTCGTCGCCTCGCCTCGATTCCTCCCCTCTCTCTCTCCCTTCCCCCTCTCTCTCTCCGTCACCCCCTCTCTCTCTCTCTCTTCATCATCCTTCTTCGTACACAGAAGGTTTCTCGCTCAGAAGTAAAGCCCCGAGCTGCGGCGAGTCGCACGAATCTCCGCGAGAGCGTTCGCTGATATTCCGCTTCGTCCACGAGGCGGACAGACACGCGCTAAGTGGGGGGATATCACACGCCTCGAGAGAGGACCTGGACAACGAGCACCAAACGATCGCCGGACGGTGCCTCAGCAACGTGCTTGGAGACCCCTTCCGATCCTCTCCGCCAGGCAGTCAGGACTCGGCTGTTGTCCTGTCGACACGACACACCGGCGATCGATCGGGAGACACGTCGTCTCATCCTGGATCATCCAGTCCGCCTACTACTCCTCCGTCTGGGAAATCGAGGATGGATCGACGTTGAAGAACGTCTTGATTGGACGAGGTTCCCTCGTGTTCGCGAAGAGGGTTCGGCACGATCTGCGGCACACAGACAATCTAGTCAAAAGGGATCGAGGATCTAGGTGTTGGTTCAGTGATCTTTGAAGAAGTTTCTTCAGCAGGACTTTCCCGCGTCGCGAATCATTCGCTCTCGAACACGTGGTCGCCACGAGGCGCGCACCACCTGTGAATCTGCGAGCGCGTTTAACTCGACGGTGTTCGTAGTTGTTTGTCGAATTCAGGATGTTCCATCGGACGTTTTAATTCTGGATAGTTGTAGAGTATACTCGTTTACACTGTCCGGAAGAAGAATACGAAGAAGAAGAGTGAATTGAAGTGCGAGGATCTCAGTGTTCGTTGTTGTTGAAACGAGAGTGACCCTTCTATTTTCTTCTGCTCTTCCATAATATCTCTCTTTTCGCTTAAACGATTCTTCTCTTCTTCTATTACCACTCTTACACGTGGAGGACTCTATGTGCTTGCTCTTGTTTCTCTGTCTCTATGCTATTTGTTTAGCCTACGTGGATTGGTAGTGAACTGACCAGTATAACAGTTGGGTGATTGAGAAGACAGAAGTAAGATATACAATTGGAAGATCGAGGATCGACAACGGAACAACCGGTGGGAAAAAAAAGTGAGCCGGAAGTGAACGCAGGCAGCTACCCCCGGCTTCAAGGTCGTGGAATGACGCATAAGGTAAGACTTTTTTTTTCTTTCTTTTGACGTTTCTTGCTAGGTCTCGGACCGACTGTTCTTCCGTGATAACGCTCGCTTCGATCGAGCCGACTCGATTGAATATTTATGAAGACGGGATCGCGCTCCCGGTCGGGGACACCGTCGCGCGGATCGTCCGAAGAAAGCGCGGGAACCTGAAATTGATTGAGACGTCCCGGCCGAACGCCGAAGAAATCCCTGGTCGTACTCCTGCGGAGAAGCACACGCTCCTTTTCCAACACTACACTTTATGTCCAGGGTATTCTTCGATTCTCCGGTAACTTGATTCGATCATTCGTTTGGAAATTAATCGTCCTGTTCGAATAATTAATTCGTTCTCTTACGAGCCTAAAATCCATTTCATACTAGAACGACTCGTTGTGTAATCAATTTTCGAAATAGAACGAAAACATTGAAACGAGGAACAAAATCTAATTTCTAGATTTAGCGATATGAAACAAATCTCTTATTAATTCATTTCTTACTTAATCAATTTTTTTCAATTAATCGTCGTGTTCAAGTAAAAAAAATCAAAATCAAGAGGGTCGCTGTTATTCGTTCTCTTGGAACAACTTGTTGTGTAATCGATCTTCGAACTAAATAAAAACATCATTAACAAAGAACAAAGTTACATATCTAGATTGAGCGTCATCAAACAAATCTCTTATAAATTCCACACTCGTGTGCGCCTCCTTAATTCATTTTTTACTCGATCAGTTTTTTTCAATTAATCGTGTCCAAAGAAGAACATCGGAATCTGAATGGTCGTTGTTATTCGTTCTCTCCGAGCAACTCGTTGCGCAATAAACTGTTAAACTGGAGCAATGAAATTAAAAAGAAGAACAGACTTCAGTTTCTAAAACGAACGTTCGCCGAAAAAATCGTCCTCGTTTTACGCTCCTCTTCGTCTCTTGCATCGACGTCCACTTATGTAGAGCAAGCCTCGCAGCGCCACAGACATCGAAAAAAGGCGTTCGATTTCTAAATCGAGCAACGCCGAAGAAATCGGCCGATTTCGAGGAACTCGTCGCACAAAAAGCGGGATGACGAATGGATCTACGGGATCGTTTCCCGTAACGCACGAGCGGCGAGCGACAAGTTTCACTCGCTCGCGGCCACTCGCGTCTAATTCTCTCGGAACCAGTTCCGAAGTCGCGGGCTGCTCCGTTGATTCCGTGCTGAATCCCTGGCTGAAAAGTTCAGCCGTTGCTCGCAACACGCCCACGCCCCTCGTCCTTATATCACCGAACAGTTCGTTCTGCCGGTCAGGCAATGAGACACCGCGAAAGCTATGTTGTATGTTCGTTGTGTGCCTTCGCTCGCTCGCGCACGGTTCCACGCCGCGCGTTTCCTCGTTCATAAATTTACGCGCCTCCAGGCCGAGGGACTGCGCCCATTCGAGGGTCCCAGAGATAACCCCATCCACTATACGGTGATCGATTATGCCTGACGCGCGAAAACCTTTACCGCTACAATCATTTTTCGCATATTCGCCGAAGCTATTTTCGCTGGACTTTCTATCAGGTCCCGAACCGGGCCTGTCGATCGATCTTAATCCTCGTAGTTACTCTATGAGGTTCTCTTTGTCTTTGTAATTTCGTAACAACGACAAACATTGTAGGATCTATAGGTAATTTTAGTTTCATTTTTATCGGCGCATGGTTCGATCAATTTCTACACACTAGCAATTTTGTAAGCATACCCAAACGTGTCGATTCGGATGTGAATCATTGTAAAAATTCATTTCAATTGTAGGATTTTCTCGTCTACTATTCCGTGGTCTTTGTTGCCAGAAATTTGGACGAAGGCATGGAGAAAAAGACTGTCTAGTTTCCCAGTTTGCACTCATCTTTCGAATTTTGTAACAACGGCAAACACATCATATGTAGACATCTGGCATGATTTTGAAATCTTCGTTTCATGAATTTTTGAGAAGATCTCCTTCCCTTAAAATCTGATCCACTATGTAAAATGATTCAAATTCCGACTGCATGCATTCATAATAAAAAAATTAGTAAACACTGTGAAAACAGGAGAAATTGAGAATTATCACAGTCTCTGGGATTAATTAAAATTACAATACGTGTCCAACAAGATAAATGAAATTCTTCTGGATCAATCAATCTGGATCGTTCTGGATCTTCTCCAAGAGACATTTTTGTGTCTGAAAATTAATACGTTTATATATTGAAACAAAAAATAAATAAAATATTGTGACACAGCTGTGTAAACATATCTTAGAAGAAAAAATTATATAATTAAAAAAATGATAAAAAAATAAATTGTAAATAAAATGTAAATTATAAATAAAAAAACTATAAAACACTGCTGCGGCAAAATAATAATTTAAATAGAAAATAATGAGTTACAATAAAACTGGGCTATCGTCCACGATAAAAACAAGATAAAAACGATGTTGGATTAATTAGAAATTGAATCAACCTCGAGTGTAATTGACACGAGCGTCGTGCGACAATATGTATGGTGCCTATCCTCGAGCAAGAGGATCGCGGAGAACTTTCCTTCGCGGAGGAAGAGAACGCGGGGCGGAAGATTCTCATGGCCTCGCATGGATATTCGTGGGTGCCGCATAAATCCTGGCAAGTCGGTCGTTCGTCCGCTCTTAACGATCCAATGATTAAATGCCACGAATTCCCCGAACCGCGATACATTATTCATAGTGAAACAGGCCGGTGTTCGATAGCGCACGCAGCCAGGCGGTTACGGGTTTCCGAGGGTGCAGCCACGTTAACAGTTAATTGATAACAGGTAAGCGAAGCGGCGCCTCGATTTTTGTTGTTCAGGCCACGCCGATCGAAATAGACCGACAACACCGTTAACGGTCTCCGCGAGAAAACCAATACGCCAACCTCTCGTGTATATTCCCTCGTTTCCCCCCCTCGAGGCATTATTTTCTTTTACTCGACGTCCAACTAGAGATCGATCTTTCACCAGTTTCGTTTCCCGAACGATTCCTCCGCGACCCGTCCCCCTATCTCTTCGCAATAACTCACTTCGACCTCTTCTTTTCACGGAAATACGCGTACACAATTAACGCACAACACCGATAACGAGCTTCGATCGAGGCCGTACGGAGAAAAAGAATCGGCCGGTTTACCAATACACGAGAAAGCTCTCCGACGTTCTCCATCGATCGCTAGATCGTGATACCGATTCGGCTAGCTGGTGTCCTTGGCTTATCGCGACCCAACGCTTCAACAAATATACGGAGATCTAATAAATCTTGAGAAATTCAATCTTGTTAGTCTTATTAAACGGTATATAAGAGTTACATTTTGTGCTCTTTAATTTATCAACTCGATAGTTTAAGGACCGTTATTGTAATAGTTGACCTGTTGACGCCACAGTTGCGTCAACGGCCGTATACGCCCAAGCTGCAAGCTTGAGAAGCTTCCGGCCTCATGGTTTTTCTTCCACAAAACAGCTTGAAAAAATCGTACACCATATTTTGAGGGCTTATTGTGAAGAGGAAGCCTAAATCTACAACCACGCGGTGGTTTTAGTTCTGAAAAAAATTTTCCAATGTTCTCAGAGATGTTCGAATCTGTTCAAACGGCAAACGAAGCTGCAAGCTTGAGAGACTTACGGCCTCATGGTTTTTCTTCCACGAAACAACTAAAAAAAATCGTACATCAAATTTTGAGGGCTTGTTGTGAAGAGAAAGCTTAAATCTACAACCACGCGGTGGTTTCAGTTCCGGAAAAATTTTTTTAATTTTATCAGAAATGTTCGAATTTGTTCAATTTTTGAAATTTTTTAATTTTCTGGTACGGAGTATTCTAAGGCTCGCAGGGATTGAAAGACAGGTCTCGGTTGGATATCTGTAGAAAACGGTCCCGGAACTCCGGTCCGGTTCGTCCTCAGAAGCGAGTCGAATTTTTTCGGTGGCGTGTCTGCGTCGTGTGGGCGTTCGTCGGTTGTCTACGATAGAGGTGGGGTTCCGGCGACGGGAATGAGCTCAACAATGGCATCGCGATACTGCTCGAATTTAATTTGAAAGCAGCGCAGACCCATTGTACAACGTATACACGCGGGGACGTATAAATAGACGTGGTCGGTGCGCGCTTGTGTGCCCACGCAAACCAGCCTTTATGCCACCGAGAGGATCCGCGTCGACGCGAATTTGCATTTACAACCGCGAGCGCGTCTTCTGCGAAAAAAAACGACGTATAAATTCTCGTTAAACGCGAATCCACGCTCGCTTCCTCGCCCGAGAATCTCGCCGCCCGATGCACGAGATCGCCTCCATACTCCCTCGATGCGAGAAATCAAATCGACAAGCGATCGCGGTGTCTTGGATCGGGATGATGTCGATCGCAGCTCAATGTATACCGGAAGAAAACGGACTTTGACTGCGAGAATATACATTCGGACTTTGCCAGTTCTTTAACACTAGATTTACCTACTATTTATTTCTAAATTATTTCTACCAAAACCAGTCAGAATGAATGGTGTATAAGAAAAAATGCTTATCGAGGCTTCCGGTTTTTATTCACTCTTAAAAAATGACTAACAAGACTGTTCGTGTCTCGTGCACTTACGAAGTAAAGTTATATGTATTATTCTCCCGAAATCATATTTCTATGCCGATAAAACATTGCAGTTATAACTGCACCAATGTCGTTTCATCACAGAAATTTTTTCATAGAAATATGCACCAGTCATTTTGACTGGTACTGGTATAAGTATCAATGACAAAAAATACATTTCTTACAAATATATATGAAGTAACGTTAAGCTCATGAAAATTAATTAAGTTCATCAAAATGACTGGTCTGGTAAATCTAGTATTAAAAGTTGGCAATATTGAACACATTGCGGACGGAGTGCAAAATTCGCGATTGTTCGTGAAATAATTGAATCCGGCCATCTTGGAACGATGTTAAACGATCTGATCGCGTGGAACAATTTTTATAGAACTCGTTCTCCAGTCTATTTAAAAAAGAAAACGTGCAAAGAAATAGTTTTTCAATGCGTCCTTTTTAAACAATCACCAACCTAGTCGTATGAAACCATTTTCAAAAGATTCGTTCAGCGATATGTCAAAGAAAATAGAAACGTAATTTTTTGTCAGTTCAATGTGCGTCGAGCCGACGAATTTGATTGACTAGTTCCAATTTTATGGCCCCGCATGTTATATGCATGTCATGTCGCAGCTCATTCAATGGCGGATGTGTTTGCGCAAATGCTTATCTTCATTAATATATCAGAAGACCTCTCGTGGTAAACAGGGTATAATAACGCATTTAATGTTCGCCGAGTTACACGTTCTCTTACATTTTATAAACTCGTATATCCCATGAACACGTAAGGATCCACAGTCTAACCATTAAGAGGTTGCGAATGTTTATGCAGATTCCAATCTTTATAGGTAGTTGCAAGAAACTGGAGTAAAATATCGCTTTACTTCTCTGTGCAAGAAATTACGGAAAATACGTTGATTAGTTTTACCATAATTTTGAATTGAAGCGAAAAAATTATACATTACATACTATGTATTCTATCAGGCGTTACCGGTAACCATAAATCATTAAGCATGAACGATTGAAAAGGGAAATTAAGAATTCTGCAAATCCTATACATATCTCGAAGAAAATGAAGCGGTTCTGAGTGCCGAGCAAACATAGGCACACGATACCTCAGAAAACATAAATCGTATTCTACCTGCAAGAAATCAGTAGCCAGAAAAAGTTTCTAATCTGCGAAATAAATCTTTTGTGCGAGGGGTAGAGTAAATATGGTTGCACCGAGTCGCATGCAGTCTCTGCAACTTGCCGGGTTCGAAGGTCAGCTATAAATACTGGCATTAGTCTATAAAAGGCAAGTGTGGTTAGGACCGTAGAACTGGGACACTATTCTCGAAAAGCTCTAAATTTGTAGGAAATAGAGCCGTTACCTAGAATCGCGTTGCTCCGAATGTTTTGTTGAATGTAGGTGTCGCGACGGCTCTCCGATCTGCCGGCTAATAGCGAGGGACTTCAAAGAGACCGTTTCGTGGACGTCGCTGTCGTTCAGGAACCGTTTTATTGCTGTTTGCGCCAGTCCAGAGAGGAGAGGACATTGTTCGAACCTCTGGGAGTCTCTCATGATTGTCGTTGGCTTTCCATTCTCGTGACGACCGTATTCAAATGACGCCGGCACACGTTTACGCATCGGCACGATCATTTTGCAATCGGTAAAAAAAGGGGGAAGCGATTGCCGTTCACGCAACTCTGCTCCACTTCGAACTTTGCCGCGTGAAACTCGCTAATTCACCAAAAAGAAATTCTTCTAATGTCACGAACAATAACGACAACGATACAAATTTATTCAATTTACTGAGCACGCCTAAGGACCTGTTCAGACATGGCGGAAACCGCGCGATTTTTGTTTTTGATTATTTATTTTTATTTTACAAAAATTTTATAAAAATTATAAAAATACAAAAAATTTATAAAAATAAATATATTTATACATATCAATATATATAAATTTATTTATTTATTTGTCTAAATATATACAAATATATTATATATTATAAACTTATTTATTTATTTATCTAAATATATATATATACAAATGTTAGTCTATACTATAGATATACACTGCGGATTTGTATGCAAAATAAAAAGCTAGCTTCATTAATCACCAGGAGCAACATGAATATTTATTTCTTAATAATGTTATCTGGTTGGCAACATTAGAACAGTACTTTTAAATTAATTCAACGTTTTTACTGTTTCTTATTGCTCGCACAATTTTCCTCTGCTCGAAGAAGCTTGTAGAACGATTTCGCGTGACATTTTTATAATTCCAGAAGTTCTGAAACAATCGGAAACGAGTCAATTCGATCTACTCAGTATTTCTACTGCCGATAAATATCGAATACGATCTAATTAACATTCAGACTCACTAATTGCGATAATCGTATCGGACCGTCGCTAATAATATCGATGAGCATACATCGGCATACAGAATCAAAATAAGGATAAACGAGGATTAGCACGAGGTTGAGTAATAATCCTCGATGACGTAAACCGAATTTTTCTAAAACTTAACGTACATGTCTGAACTGTTTTATTTTACGATTATTATTATTATTATAGACGAGCAGAAGCTGTTTTTACATAAGTATTTACAAAGAGAAGAAAAAAAGAGAAAGATAAAAGACTACTTATCTAATAAGAAAGAAGGAAAAAGAAATAATGTAAAGAAAAAATCAATACTGTTATAAATAGTGCATGATTGTTGCAATAATGCGATTCTCATTGTATTAACTAATCCATAAGTAGATCTCGCTTTAAGCGAATATAAAAGCGAATAGAGAATATAAAAAAATTTATTTACGCAAATAGAGAAGAACAATCAATACGATTATTAATTAAATTAAAAATAAAGCTCTGGTCGGATATTATTCTTCGAGCAGATAATTATTGAAACTATAAAATAAATTCTGTTCATAAAATAGATTGATGCGTTTTACGGCTTATAAAAATTTTCAAAAAACCCTCGGATCGAGTCGATTCGCAAAGTCTCTTCGACAAAGATGATCCAGGTGACTCGGAGCGGCTTCCTCGAGCGGACGGAGCGTCCGTCCTCTCCGGGATTACGTTTTAATCTTCGACGTCGACGGGGCCAGAAAAAGAGAGCGAAAAGGGCGGTCAGTTTATAAGCTGGTTTTTTCGAGCGGCTCGCGATTCGTCGGGAGATCGTTTCTGCCGGCTGTCGTGCCAGCTGAGAGAGCTGACATTTTTACGAGCGCGGCGCAATCGCGCAACGTTAGCACGGCAGTGTAATTTTTGTCGCGTCGGTTGATTTACGGCTGCAGCAGGCGAGAGAAAGAAAGAGAGAGAGAGAAGGAGAAAAAACGTCGAAACCCCTGTAACCCTCACAACAAAATTGCGCACACGATTTCGTCGTCAGCCGTGTTACTCGCGTCACGAGATCCCGCGAAATCGGTGTAATCCGCTCGCGATCTGCCCGAGCAAAACCGGGGCGAGAAACAGTATCGTTCGATCGAGACACGCCACAACACGTCCTTGGTCGATCGGAGAACAATTCCAACGTCGAGCGACCGCTTTGGCGGCTTAAATTTGAGGCCACGGTTTACATTCGTGACGCAAGCACGTTAATCGAGCAGACTCGCGGACACGACATGACCCGGTGCTTCGCGTTGACATGATTCGCGTTGATCGCGAAGCACCGAAAAATAAATCACGCTACAGCATCTTCAAGACTTCAATTAAATTGTAAAATCAGAAATCCAAAACCAAATTAAACATTTTACAAAGCTGTACTGCCGAACAGCAGGCACCGAGAAGCATCGAAAAATAAATCACGCTACAGCATCTTGAAGACTTCAATTAAATTGTAAAATCAGGAATCCAAAACCAAATTAAACATTTTACGAAACAGTACTGCTGAACAGCAGGCACCGCGAAGCATCGAAAAATAAATCACGCTACAGCATCTTGAAAACTTCAATAAAATTGTAAAATCAGAAATCCAAAACCAAATTAAACATTTTACAATGCTGTACTGCTGAATAGCTGACACCGAGAAGCACCGAAAAATAAATCACGCTACAGCATCTTCAAGACTTCAATTAAATTGTAAAATCAGGAATCCAAAACCAAATTAAACATTTTACAAAGCTGTACTGCTGAACAGCAGGCACCGCGAAGCATCGAAAAATAAATCACGCTACAGCATCTTGAAAACTTCAATAAAATTGTAAAATCAGAAATCCAAAACCAAATTAAACATTTTACGAAACAGTACTGCTGAACAGCAGGCACCGCGAAGCATCGAAAAATAAATCACGCTACAGCATCTTGAAAACTTCAATAAAATTGTAAAATCATAAATCCAAAACCAAATTAAATATTTTACGAAGCTGTACTGCTGCGAAGCACCGAAAAATAAATCACGATACAGCATCTTCAAGACTTCAATAAAATTGTAAAATCAGAAATCTAAAACCAAGTTAAACATTTTACGAAACAGTACTGCTGAACAGCGACAAATGAATTGAACAATATTACCTAGTTCCAGAGGTGTTACAAGATCTCACCAATGAGAATTACATAAAGATAAGAGGAAGTGATCTAGATGAAAAACGATAAATAGAGATCAGTTATCGCAATATTTCCGAGAAGCCGCTCGTCCATAATCGATACCGTTCACGTAGGAAAATAGATCGCGATGATGGTCGATCGCCGGAGACCGGAAGCCGTGAATCAGGCGATCGTTTGACGGTTGAGCGAAAAAGAAGAAGAACTTGTGTATCTTCCAGGAAGCTGTAGGACGCCCTAATGGCTGTCCGATCCAGTCCCAAATTGCTGAGCGAGTATCCTGAACGAGGGCGTATAGTTCTCGGCGTCCTTCCAAGGCCATCGGTAGCCGATCATTTGCGGAACAAGCATAAATGAAAGGATCCCGACGACAATTCACGGAATCGCAGGAAACTTCGGCCCCGTTTTTGTCGAGCATCGGTCTAATCATATTGCTCGTGTTCCCCACCATTAGAGAATGATTTGATCCAATCCCCGGAGGCGAAGTCGATCCCTCGATCTTTGTATTTACGCAACGGCGTCGTCTCTCTCTCGACAAAATTTTACTGTCAAATCACGCGACTATCGGCAACCTAATTCGTTCCTCGGCGTTCCTCGAGGACTCGGAATCGTTCGATCGAGATCGGTGTCGCGATCCCTTCATGGAAACAGCTGGATCGATCGAGTACAACCTTCTACGATCCAACAGCGATGTCTCGATCGGGCAAATCGCGCGAATCATCGCACAGCTGCATACGATGACAGTCGGAAACGATTTCGAGCGTTTAAAGGGAAATCGAACGCCTCATCGCACGCCGCCGAGCAATTACAATGTTCGATCGTTTGCTGCCCCTTCTGGAAAAAGCTCTCCCCGAGTCATCTCTGACGAACTCGGCCGCGAATGATTAAGAGAATCGCGCCGAGTTTGGAGAGAACAGCTGACGAACCGAACGGAACAATGACGAGGACAAAGATCGAGGTTACGACGAACCGATCAATCGATCTTACCGAAATTTCCAAATGCAGTTCTGTTTGCATTCTCAAGTATTTGTCTACACTATGCGCTACAATTCTTAATTAGTCGATTCAGCTATTCCTCGCCAATTCTAGTGAACATACACTGCTGTTCGTAGGTTGCATTAAAAAATGCTATTACATAATGTTGTACCTGTTCAACATATTAATGTTTGTTGCAAATCAGGTAGAAAATTATTGTCTGATTGCATCTTCGTGAATTGACGTTGATCAACAATGATGTAACTGGGCTCACTTTATAGCATGGAACTTCTACTTTCAGACTATCTACTTAGTTTTTTTTTCAAAAACAGTAAGTTTTTTCGAAAAACATTGTACAACATAAATACTTTAAGTGAAATCTACTTATGGATTAATTAATCCAATGAATCGCATTATTGCAACAATCATGCACTATTTATAATAGTATTGATTTTTTCATTGAATCTTTGCATAATTTTTTCTTTTTTCTTTTTATAGAAAATAAGTAGTCTTGTATCTTTCTCTTTTTTTCTTTTCTTTGTAAATACTTACGTAATGGGCTTCTGCCCGTCTACAATAAATAATAATAATAATATAGATTTCATAGGTACACATATGAAAATCATTGTATTCGGTAAAAATTGAGTCAGGAAACTCGAATGGCGATGAATCGCGGTTACATCACGAACGAAATCGACCGAAAGGAAGAACGTAACGTAGTGTCGAACCAGTTTCGAGGAAAGTCGTCGCCAGTAAGCAAGGCCCGGTTGTATCTATGCAACGATCGGCCCCGAAATCAAGAATAGATTTTCATGAATTTTCCTCTGAACCGTCGGCCATCGGTTGGCCTCATTCTCCGCTCTATTCTTTCCGCGATTCGCCTTTTCCACTTCCGCGGACTCGTCAGTTTGACGTTATCTCTTACGACGTCCATCCCTCGATCTCCTTTGGACCTGTTTACGACGCAGCTTCGGTACCACGACCGTTTTCTCATGAAATATTCACGCGCTGCTCGAAATCATCGTTCGATCATTCTTTTCCCGACTGTGATCAAGACGGGTGGTCAACCGTAACAGTGGGTGATCAAATTATTAGTTACAGTCCGCAAAAACACATTCTTCAACCATATACGACGAATAATTTCGTCCACAGTTGGCGAACAGCAATTTGCAAAATGCTAAATGAAACTTGTCTGCTTTAATCCCGAGCTACAAAAAGTTTGTAGACATTTATTTCGTTTCGGAATTATTAGATTGCCAGTTTTATGAATTTCTTACAAAACTGAATTGGTAGAATTTGAACCACTAGGAACATTTAAAAAATTCAAGAACGTTAATGCAAAATTTTTAAATGAAACTACGCAGGATTATATCTGTCCGTCTATAATAAATAACGAATAATACATAATACATTGTCCCCAAATGATTAATAAATAATACGCCAGTTCAACTATTAAATCGTTTGTACCGATTTCCATCGAATCCATTAACTCTTTATAAACGTGTATAAAATCGGCAGTCTGACTTGTGCAATTGATCGTGCTATTTGAATCCAGCAAGATCTGGACAATCACTAACAATATCATAAAAATCGGATCGTTTCGGTTTCATATTAAATCCCGTTCAATTCGTCTCTGGATACGATTGAGGCTCTCAATCAGCCGAAGTTCGCCTAACCCGGACCACAGTGCTACGCATGGATCACGATTAATCACATCGTCTCGGTGCTCGATCGAGCCGGATCCATCACTCGGTGCTGCCACTAATATCGAGCGGACGCATTAATTAAGGGACGCTTTCTAATACGTCGAATCGAATCACGGCGGGTCATCGATCTCACCTGGCGTCGCTCGCGGGCGTTCCCCTGGTTTCTAGATCGGCGCTCGTTTTCTCATCTGCCTTTCGTGGTTTCACTTCTTTTAACCATTTCCGGCCCAAATATTCTCTATGCAAATCTTTGCATATCTGTATGCAAAAATAAAAATATTTCGCATTGATTGTGAGAAGCAAGTAAAACATAAAAATTCATTTCATCCCTTAACGACTTTGTCGCATTAAAAACAACGATACAACATTTTTGAACTCTTAAAATTTATTCCCATTTTAAATTCCATCCACAGTCAAAAGTTTCTAAAATGTTACTAAATAAATACAAACAATCCGATAATCTTTATGTCAACGTTATTATTAACTTAACAAGTTATCTGTAGTTACTTTTTGAATTGAAAACTTCTTTAGGCGCACCTTGTTCGAAATATTCTCTTGGGTTGTATCACATTGTTTTCAATTTGTGAGAATTAAAACGTCGATTAGACTAAATATCGAGTAAATAGCGTAGCCGTAAACATGGTCGAGGAAGTCAGCGTGGCTCGTGTAGAACCGGTAGAGGATCGGAAAATGGAAGCACGAAGTTTCCAGGAGGCCCAGCAGCGATCCAGAGTGAAAGGCTCGCCGGGAAGATCGAAGGGAGGGTCGGGACAAAGACATCAAACGGAACAATCCGCCGTTGGACACGGCGATCGAGCATGCCGCGATCATTTTCTCCAGTTTCTCGCGGAGGCTGGAAAATGCCCGCTGGCGGACGTCCGAGTTTGCGAAACCAGAGTTCGCAGACAGACCGCGGAGAGCGATGCATGCCGGTCGGACCGGTTGGGCTCGTTGCACATGGCCTCCGTGGAACGATTTCCTCGGCAAGCCGACGCTCTAATGACATTGTTTCGCGCATTATCGCGGTGCGGCCCTCGCGTTCCACCCTGTCGAAAGAGACTGACGAGGGTCTCTCCAAAGGAAACTCTCTCTCGCGCGCGGCGAGAAAAGCGAAGAGCGGTTGCACGGCTACGGACGCGCGTTGGAACGCTGCATCCTACGCTGTCGTCGTTTTTGCGATTCGCTTGAAAGTGCGCTCTGGATACCAGAGCCTCGCTGCCTCGATATGCGCCGCCTTTTTTTGCCAACTAATAAACCGGCGAGCGGAGAGGAAAGTTATCGGACCAGACTCGTTTCGATTTCAAAATGAGTCGATAATGGAGCGGTTTCGCTTTCAGCGAGGATAACCGGGGACGTTCCTCTCGGACCGTTTCTTTCCGCGACGCCACTGCTCTCTTTCTTTTGTGACCGATGCAAATGTCATGGCGTTGAAACGCGCGTAACGAGCCCGGCGAATAAGGGAACACGGATTCCGGGTCTGTCCAATCGATTACGTAATTGGACGATCGCCGATTCGATGCGACATGAAAATTACGCGCGGGAGACTTCGGCACGAACGCGGCTCGATGAGAAGCGATCACCCTAGTCACCAACATTTTCTTTGATTTTCTATTCTCCTTCGTCTTTCATCGTTTTTTATTAACAACTTTTATTGACAATTAAATTTATACATTTACTAATTAGATAATAGGGAATCTAACTGTTGCTCTAAGTCGAAAGAGATTAGTAATTTTCAAGGTTTCGGTCTCGAGACAATCCTGGAATACTCGGCGAACACTTGATTTGAATCGTGTAATAATCGAACATACGGAATTATTTATTAACAATTGTAAGCAGGGGTGCACCCAGGATTTAATCTTGGGGAGAACAGTTGAACAAAATGACTCTTTTTTAGCAAAAATATCTGTCAACGTTAGCCACACATATTTAGTTTCATATGTAGAGAGAAAAATTGTTCAAAATGTTTAGTTTTACATGTAATATATCTAAAAATTATCGAAATCGATTAGCTAATTTTTCAGTGTTTTGTTTCCTTTTTCTTGGAGGGGGACTTGGCCCCCTGGCTCCTCCCATGGGTGCGCCACTGATTCTGGAATCAAATGACAATTAGTTTCCTGCTTCAATAATCCTAATAATGTGATGATATACTGATACCCTTAAATCCTTTTTATAATTTTACTGTTTCACGATTCACCTACTCATTTTTGTCAGAAATGCATAAGATCCGCTGTCTAATTATAATTCTGTTACCAACACGCAGTCTTAAATACTTTTTATGATTTTACTGTTTCACGATGCACCTACTCATTTTTGTCATAAATGCATAAGATCATCAGTCTAATTACACTTCTGTTACAAACACGCAGTCTTAAATACTTTTTATGTTTTCACTGTTTTACGATTCACCTACTCATTTTTTTTTGTCATAAATACATAAAATCTGCAGTCTAATAATTATACTTCTGTTACCAACAAACACACGTTGCAAAACAAATCTCGAGTCGCTAAACGCTTTCATAGCCGAAAGACTCGCAGCATCGTGCAACTTATCATCATCCAGCGAGCAATCCCGAGACAATGGCTCGCCGCCATCGGTATTCTTACCATGAAACATTGTCATTATTCAAACCGTGCCAGAAAAGGCAAAAATCTCTTACCGGTCGCGTCACTGTTGTCCATCACGTTCGGTTCATTAAATTGTACAGTGGTAATTGCTATAATTGCTTCGACGGCATCGGAGGAAGTCCTCCGGAGGACTCGTTTGCGAACAGCCTCACTTTCTTTTCCCGTTTCCTACCACGCGTGCCTCTTCTTCTTCAGGTTTGTTTCTATCCCCTCTGTCCTCCTCGTGCACGGTGTTATATCGCGTAATTTGCAGACAAATGGCCGTTACTGTTGCCAGATGGGGCCTAAACGCGTTGCGCGAGAATCCGTGAGAAAAATTCTCAGCCGAGCATTGTGTCAGGCCCTCGATCTACCGTCTATAAATGGCATAATCTTCTTCCGGCGCTCGGCTCGGCTTGGAAATATTTGGCGAATTTCAGCCGATTAACGTGTACCAGCTTGGAAACTAGGCGACTCCAACCGGGAAAGCGTTTAGGATACCGACGCCGCTCGATTGTCTTCCTAATCGGCCCATTATGTTCCACGCTCGTGGATCGACACACTTCTCGGAATCATCCGAGGCATCTTGCTCGGCCCGTTCCCATCTTCCTTCTACCGACTGCTTCAAAACAGACTTTGATGTTATCCCAACAAACTATTTGAAAAACATAGACATTTTTCTTCTCTTGTAACCAACTTTCGCGCACAGATAATTGTCAAAAATTACACTGTCCAACAACAAAAGTGTTTCCATATATAACTGTTGGGTGGATCTCAAAAATCTCTGATTTCTCAAAAACTGTGGGTGTAGGTGAAAAATTAAGGCCAGGTTATATGGAAATATTTTTGTTGTTGGACAGTGTTATTGATAGACAGAGGATCTAAGCATTTCAGACAGAAATTAGTAGGTGGAATTTAA
>CM052338.1:19107454-19135426 GCA_028455595.1 Lasioglossum vierecki | reverse complement strand
AAGATAAATTATCTATTTCAGTAGAAGTGGGAACGATGAACATTCTGATTAATAAACTGTAGATATTCATGCAAAAATTGTCTTCCTTAAATTTTAATATAACTTCTCCACTGCTTTAAATTTCTCTCAATTTTTCTCCGCAACAATAAACGAGTGATTAGAACTGTATAAAGGTACAAGCACAAAGAAAAATATTACCATCGCTTTGACAAAATTCATTTTACACAAGACCCTTAAGTAATAGACCCGTCACTCCGCCTTGACAACCACTGGCGTTACACGGCTGGCCACGTGTCCGGTCTCTGGACACGTTTGTTTTTAGTATCGGCCGATCTGACGTCGTAACAGAAAAATGCGAGCAGTGTCTGAGAGGCGATCGATTTCCATGCGTTCGAAATCGTGGAACGTCGCCTTCGAAAATCGTATCGTCGCCTGCGGCCAAGTGAACGATCTATCAGTGTGGTTGACGCCTTCGTCCATCGAGCTCTCGGATTTAGACTAATAGGCTGACCGACCAAGCCGAATAGAGATCCTTTCACTAATGTTTCCAAATCGACGCCGTCTGCCAAACGATCCTCGCGGCGATCGTTATCTGGACAAAGACAGGATTAACGCGTCGCGCGATTCTGATTCACGACATCGTGCCGCCGCCGGGCTTCGTTCGAACAAAAAAAAGAAACCGATCGGGTATATAATTATCCTCGCACTGCTTCGCTCCTCCTCGGTACAGATTCTCTAATCGATTCCCGATCTCGAATTTAGATAGACCATGAAAAATGGTTCTGTTCTTTTTGCAAAAATATTCGTCTATCAGTCAACCAAGATGCGAATCAATTGATACGTACATTCAATCAATATCTAAATTTTGAAAATCAATTTTCACGCTTTCATAGCGACGTAACTAAAGAATACTTCTAACTGGCTTCTAGCTAGAAATATTATTGGAAATATTGGATAAATAAACTGAATCTAGTTTTATAGAAATAAACGACGTCGTGACACGATGAAGGCACACAATAAAGTGCACGTCAAACAAAAGTAATTTGTGAAGTAGTATTCAAATGTATTAAACAAATTCATTTTTGTTTTATCGATTCTACTATTTCAAATAAACCAACAAATATGACGTTTTTCTAGCACGTTATTTTTGGTGTCATTGTTTGTTGACCTAGAGCCTCACGTATCCGTTTTCTTATATTTTTAAAACGTCTCCAACGGTAAACGTACAAGGTGACTACCAATCAAAACAATTCTCAGCTGGTTACACAGTGTGTTTAACAGCAAGCGTACAAGGTGACTACCAAAAAACATTTCACCGCTCGCTATAAAGGTTCCGCATCAAAACCATTATGATTGTGTCTAACATTGTTCTTTCCTTGGTTAGTGGCGGCCTAAGTTAAGTGAAGGCCCTAAGCGGTAAAACTTTTTGTAAAAAAATTTTCGTTTTGAAAATTTTTCATTCCGTTACACATTCCATAAATTTCTTTAATTTATTCACATGTATTCTGATCGAATACGAAGAGGAATTAAAGAAGAAAAATAACGTATCCGGCGATTTGTTTCGCAGGTCACCGCGAGCCGCCAGCAGGAGCCAGGACAAGGGTGACAGAGGCGGTGTGATGAGCGGATATCTCGGTAGCATCACCCTGCCCCCGACGCTGCACGACCCGAAGTATCCTCCAGCCATGCGGGAAAAGGATTCGAGTCCTAGAAAGATGCCGGGCCACATAAGCCCGAAGCAAGCTAGCATCTACCCGCTGAGCGTCCGCGTGCCGGACGTCGAAGAGCTGCCGTACGATTTGAGCCATGGACATGGTCGTGGGCTATCGAGTCCGACGAACCAGCAGCAACAGCCGCACATGAGTCCTGCGGCGAGACCACCGCAGCCACACCATCAGGACGAGTTGGATTGCGAGCCTTTGGATCTTCGCGTGGATCACAAGAAGGAGCGGTTGCGGGACGAGAACCAGAACGAGATCGAGGTGCTGAACCAGAACAGCTTGGGCACCGGTCTGCCTTATCACACGGTGCTGTTTCCTCAACACCACGCCGTCCATCCGTTAGTTCTGGAAGCTATGTACCGGTCTCACCATCACGGTTCACCGGTCCCGGACCTGCCCAAGATCCAGGTCAGAGCCCTGCCCACTATGGTGCCGTTGCCACCGAACAGATTCTCCTCAACGACATCATCCACATCGTCCTCGTCCTCGCAAGCCGTCGCGAGGATACCCAGCCCCACTGCACCACCTCAGCAACAACCTCAACAACCACAAAGTCACCCTAACCAACAGCAACAGCAGCAACAGCCAACCGCACCGAACCTACCACCGTACTCCATCAGCGTGCAAGCTGGCCTGAAGCCGAAGGACAGATACTCGTGCAAGTTCTGCGGCAAAGTGTTCCCCAGATCGGCGAACCTGACGCGGCACCTGAGGACGCACACCGGCGAGCAACCCTACAAGTGTAAATACTGCGAGAGATCGTTCAGCATCTCCAGCAACCTCCAACGCCACGTCCGAAACATCCACAACAAAGAGAAGCCGTTCAAGTGTCCGCTCTGCGAACGATGTTTCGGCCAGCAGACCAATCTCGACAGACACTTGAAGAAACACGACGCCGATGGGCCGACGATACTCGACGAAGTCCGCTCGAGGTACCACGGTCAGTTGCCTCGGGCGGACGAGTCCTATTTCGAGGAGATCCGCAGCTTCATGGGGAAGATCACTTCCCAGAGACAAGGGATACCCTATTTTCCAGGCCTGCTGGGACACGGAGCTGATGATTTCAGGAACGACAAGCAACAGCTTCAGCTCGAAGAGAAGAGAGGGGATTCTTCGTACTTCAGCGACAGAGATAACCTCAGCTCGAGGTCGAGCAGCACCGCTAGCAGACCGGAGAGCGTGCAAGAGGAACAGAGGGAAGTCAGTTCACCGCCGTTGTCACCGGGGAATAATACGTGAGCCGAACTCGATGGTTTGCAAGCCGATTAGTCGAAGATCGAGACGTCCTTGTGGTGACCTGTTTGACGGGAAGTCCGGGTCTGGTCTGCACCAGGCCAGTTCCTGTTGAACTTAGAATTAGTGTTAGGAAAAGTCTTTCAGAAAACTGGCTGCAACAGACTCTTTTGCTACCGTTCGCTGCGAGTGGCGACGGGAGGAAGCGTGCCGGAAGAACGTCCTCCGGGACGAGAAGTGTAGGTTAAGTAGACGATAATGTCGACCTAAGCACCGATCTTTCATCGCCTTGCCTCGATAGCTGTCGAGTTCGTATATGTATATATTCCGAAGGTTTCGCGTGTGCGAATTCATTTGTTTGGCAAGATCTTTGAAGAAACGACAGAGTTGAGAAGCAACGCGACAGTTATCGAAGCATGGCTGTCCGGTCGTTCGTTCGCGGAGTAGAAACAGTTCCGATTTTCGAGGGATCGGCTCTCGATCGTGTCTAATGGATTCTCGAGCGGCTTCGAACTGGTTCGCGGCAAGAAAACGACACTTGTCCAGGTTTACGAGCTAGAAAGTGAATTTCATCAGGGGCCGAAATAAAACAGAAATCGACCAGCGGAATCGACGCCGTTCCCTCTCGAAGCCCTCGAAGAAGTTCGACGGCCTCCGGTTCAGCCGTTAAGCTCGTTAGAGAAAATCGAAAGACTCGAGGATCGAAAAGGGAGACGACGGTGTTTCCGCGTGAAAGCCGATGGAATTCGACGGGTCGAAGCGCGATATCGCGTTGCAGATTTCGTGGGGAACGTGGGAAACAGTCCCGTTTGATCCGCGGTGGACATGGAAAAGCCAGCTCGCTTCCTGCCGACGATGATTAGCGAAAAGAAGGAACGATCCTATTCCTCGCTCCTATGAAAACTATACCTGGGGCGAAACGATCTAATCGCCTTCCTTGACTCTCCGCCGGCACTTTCTAACCGGGAGGTGCTTCGACCTTGCCAGCAAAGTGGTTTACTTTGATTAACGCTATTTCTACCGCGATTTCATGTACCAACTCTTTCGAGTTATTCTTTTACGTAGAATCATCCCCACCGAGCATACTGATTCATCCTGATTATAAGATTGCGGATTTTTATGGAAAATTAACAAGTGTTGACGCGTTCACTGGCGATTCAAGTAGGAATTAATACTGGAGGAAATGCTGCAATGAAAATTTTAATGTACAATGTAAATATCAATTTACTCGTGTCAACTAATTAAGGGGCATGCAAGTGGCTCAGTGGGTAGAGTGTGAAACTGCGGATGCCGTGGTCGCGGGTTCGATCCCACCGCCGGCACCTCTGAGAATATTCCATGTGCTTTCTTTAAATAGTGTGGTGCCCAAACTGGTTCGGAACCCACTATAAAAAAGAGGCTGTAATTAGGCGATAGATGGTGAGAGTCGAAAAAAGAGAGGGAGATAGTGTTATGAACTTGAAACCCTGCGGGGCCAAATATCTATCATACATGTCAGCCAATTTAATATACGTATTACTACGTACAATTGAAATCAGTGAACAGATTAAAAGAATTTAAGAATATCAATGTGCTCGTTTCAGCTAATTAATATCATTCTTTTTTTTATTTATTTTACGTCGCTCTCAAACTCTTTGCTAAGGTTACTTCGCGACGGGACCTACAAGTTTGTTAAGGTGGGTTCCGAACCACCTTAGGCCCCACAGTATTTAGATAGCACATGGAATATATTTCCAGAGGTGCCGGCGGTGGGATCGAACCCGCGACCACGGCATCCGCAGTCGCGCGCCCTAATTAATATCATTAGAAACTAAATTGCATTTCTATTTGACTCCTATGCTGTACAATTTATGAAGACAAATTTTTCTCTGTCCTTTCTTTTCTTAATAATTTTATATAACCGTTGTACATCAGTTTTGCTACAATGAAAACCTGGGAATCCTGTCACTAGACCGCGGATTTTATGCATTTATGCCAAAAATGAGTACGCGCAATTCAAATCAGTGGACAGATTAAAAGGATTTAAGAACATCAATGTGCTCGTTTCAATTAATTAATTTCAATGTATGAATACAATTTTTCTCTGTCCTTTCTTTTCTTAATAATTTTACGTTGTACATCACATTTGCTACAAATGCATAAATATCTGCAATCTAGTGACCAGAAACGACTAAAGAGAATCGCGTCGTGACCCCCAAGAGAAGACACACGAAACACGAATGAGACAGCAGTGAACGTGTTAATTACTCGATTGAGATCCGAATCGATTCATCGAAACGATCAGGTGTTTCGAGCCTAGAGTCAAGGAAGACGATGGGAGCTAGTTCGATGATGGCTCGCGACTGCAACGGATCGGCTCCTGGCTCCCGGCGCAGATATTAGGTGGCAATTTATCGGTACTTTCTACCTTGCTCTCCGACGTTCACCGCAAGTAGCGCAGGTGTGTGGAGGCTGTGCTCGCTCTGTCGAGCGGATCCTCTTGACCTTGGTAAACGCGAGCGGAGCTGGTAACCGCGGGCCGGAAACGCGGTCGAAGAAAGGTGTGCACACACGACCGTGTCTTCGCGTTCTACGAAGGGTGTGCACGCTCGGCCAGCGCAGGGAAAATCAGATGGCCGATAGAACCCGGGGAGTTCAGTGACGCGTGAGAAACGATTCGCGCTTTCTAGCTTGGAATGCCGGCGTTCCTCGAAATTACGTTGAGACGTGGAACGCGACCCTGATCGAATGCACAGGGACCGAAGGATTCGAATGATCGAGCTGCAACGGAGACGAACAACTATGTTTTCCTTTGCGCGCTGTTGCTCAGAGGACACTGATCGAATACGTAGGAGCCTCGCGAAGGATTTCGAGTATTTAACACTTTGACGTTGGCGCGTTTCATGGAAGCGTTCTCCGTTATCATACTGCGCTTTTTTGGAAGTCCTGATCCATCGTGCTCAAAGAGTTAGACCCGCTGCACACATCCGTTTTTCACATCCGAAGTGTGATAAATATTGTGCAGTGCATATTTTATTTTTTAAAAAATATGTGAATTAAAGGAATCTCGTATACGCCAAATGGCTGCCTATACTTGATTTGTCAAAAATAAATGAACACAAATAAGATGAAATTATTATTATTAAAAAAATTAAAAAATACCAGTCAATGGACACTACATTCTAGTAATTATTGGTAATAATTATTATTATTGATATTTATTAATAATAATTATTGGCCCAAGAGTGAAGAGTTAGAAAAACGGATGTGTGTAACGGGGCTTAAGCTGCAACAGAGGGACGAAGGATCTTCGAGTGCGTTGATCAGTGGATCCGTGAATCGCGACCCTGATCGAGTACGCAGGAGCATAAGAATTGGAACGATCCAGCTGGAAGAGAGGAACGTCTCCACCCGTCGTCGGATGAATCGCGGTGAATGGTGCTCTTCAAAATCCATTTTAAGACCGGCCGATTTCGAAAGGGAGATCGATGCAAGATCGATCGTAAACGCCAGGTGTGACTAAGCTTCTGCGCGAGATCTCTGTCTTTCTCTCTCTGTTGTTTTTCTCGTTCTTTTTCTTGCTCGGTCTCGATCTCCTCTCGGGTGAGGTCGAGAGAGGATGGCCAGGCCCTGTTTTTCTTGCTTCACGCATACGATCCCGGCCGACGAGATGGCCTCGGACCTCTCTTGCGTTACACTTCTGCCACGCCCCGATCGGACGGGCAAGCTCATCGCGAAAGTGAAACGCAATAAAGGAGCCACGCCGAGGCGAGAGAGCGATCTCGACAACCATGAAACGCTTTAACCGAGAGATACCACGGGAGAAGGAAAGATCTCGGACGTGGCCGCGACCGAGAGAGAACTACGGAGCACGCGCGCGTCGATCCGAGACCTCGAAGCTTGGAAATCGATTTCCTATCGTGGCCTCCTAAGATCCGCAATTAAATTTTGTTCCTGCATTCCTCGCAAACGATCTGCCAACTCGATCGTCGCTTTGACCAACTAATCGCGGCGATTTCTGTCGGATCGAATCGAAGCATCGCGTTTCCATGTTTATTTCTGAATTCTTTTTCATAGCGTATCGCTTCTGGCATCCTTATCTTAACGATTCCGTGTAGTTCGCGCGAACCTTTTGCTATTTAGAAATCGATGTCGATCGCTTCTCTCGAGCCAGCAATTTGATCTTCATTTTGTCAATTAGACTATCTAATACGAACCGTTTACCACCATCGATATTAATTCAGTATCGATTACCGCGTAGTTTACATCGCACTGAAGATTATTAGAAATCGATTTCCTCGTTCGACCTCCTACCACGACTAATCTACGATTATATGTTGCTCGTGGATTTTTCTCAAGTGGACTAGCAATTTGATGTTCACTTTATCAATTAGACTGCTTAATACGAACCTTTCGCTACTGTCAGTAGTAATTATATTGATTCGCCTTGAAGTCGTATTATTAAATTCAGTTTCCTTTCAACGGGAAGGAAAAACTGCTGTCGAACTTCGCTCCCTGATTTATTAGAAACGTGCATTGATATTTTCTTGATTACAGAACGATCTCGAAAAGCTTATAAAAATCCTCTTTAAATCTACTCGGTGATTCTGAAACTCCACATGTTTCTCTCTGTCTTCGGCTCGAAGATCTCCGTGCTCTGAAATTGCGAAAATGATTCGCAGGAATGCTCAGGAACGTTTACGGAATCGCCAAGCGTGTCGATACGATAACAATCGGCGTAGACGCACAATCGCCGACGGTTTCCACGCCCCGCGATCCTCGCCGACGGGAAAAAGGCGAGAAAAAGAAATACACAGAAGAGTCGCGAAATTTCACGGGGTGGGACGAGGCCGAGAGAAGCTTATCCCGCGAAATCGCGCGTTCTCACGTCCGCGCGCCGCGTTTTTCGTCCTCATCTCGTTCCAGTTTACACGCGTGATTTCACTGGTCGCCGACTCGTGGACAGGTCGGACCGATTCGAGTTGCGACAGCCTGGCTAGAAGGAGAAAAGAAAGCGAACGCGAGAGGAGGACCTGACGAGAACGGAAAATCAAAACGTCTCCGTCGCGACCACCGGAAACGCTGTTCCCTCGTCGCACAGTAGGGCATTTTCACCATAATAATTTTGGCCAAGAACATGAGTGGCTGCAATCGAAAATATGGCGTTGGTGAGTGAATAAAGAAATAGTTCTCACCAACGCCCCTGTATAATGTTCCTGTTCTTTTTCTTAAAAAAAAATAAAGAAATAAAAAAATGGGTGTTATAGTAGAAAATTCATGTTATACTTGTAAATTTGTATTATAGTAGAAAACAAGTCCACTGGTATTGTTTTGTTACAAAATTACATTTTTCCTTTTAATTCAAAAAAGCAACTTTAAATAATTGAAAAAATATGTCAGGTGTATTGCTAGATTAAAACAATATGTATATACGATAAATTTACTTCAAGTAAACCACTTTAAATAAACTATACCTTTCGACTCACGCTGCAAGGTGACACGAAGGTCATTGGCAAAAATACGCTCGTATTTATTATAAATTGTACAGCATTGAATTTTGGCCAGCTTTTTGGTTAAAATGCCCCACTGAATCTAGAACTGTGACTCGGCAGCACTTTGCAGGAGATTTTAATTAACGAAATCCCTACAGAAATGTATAAGCGCTGGAAGTTCGGATCTCAAAGCTCAATTTCCACGAAGCTCGATACACTTCGAAATCCAAACTTCCCCTGAAATTATCCCCGACGCCTCGGGCTTCGCCGTTCCACGGATCGTCTTCAGTTTCCGAGCAGGAATCGTTTCCACGCGTTCCCCGTAACGTCCCGCTCGTTGAAACGCGAACTAGAAGTGTAAATGTATCGTAACAAGTGTACCCGAGCGAGAAACGCGTACCTATAGCTGCTAGAATTCGAATCGAGGCTCAATTTAGTTAGTCGACGTCGCGCGAACACGTTCATTTCAGGCGCGTGGACGAGTTCCTGCATCACTGTCTCGCTAAGAGAAGTAGCGAATAACGTGAAGAATCTTCTTGCAAATTTTGGAACTCGTCGACGCGCTTACATGTGCTGATTCCGCGAGCGAGCGTGCGATCTTGGAAAAAAGTCCTTCTTGCGAAGCAGTCCTGCGTTGTTAAACACGATGCGGAATGGGCGTTGTATAGCAATTAACCCCCGGGTGGGCGTGGTCTCAGCCCGCTCGATTCCGACGAATCCAGGAGAACATTCCACAGGGCATATCTTTCGCATCTTGGAAAATCTAGCTCCGAGGACCTGCCCTCGGAGGAAAACAAGCCATGTTCCTTTCCCCGAGTGGGCTCACAGAGGAAAACCTGCTGTACACTGTCCATTCCGACATATCGTCGCGCGTTCGACGCTCCGCCCCCTACGAATTGATAGTCAGTCGCGTGCGAGATGAACCAAGCGCAAATTGCGTAGAATACGTTTAATTTTGATATACTGTATATACGGATATATGTATACAAATGGATCTATATAGATATAATATATATATACATATATATATATATATACAAAGGAGTATGTAAATTGTAACACGATTGTGATTTGACCAAGGTTACCGAGTTATACGTATTTACTGTTTAGCCACGAACGCGACGCGCCGCGCCGTGGGCCAACAAAGCTGTCCGAGCACTCGTTACCTTTCTGACCGCTAGATCGTAAGCTAGATCGCGCGACCGGGATCCACGAGACCATAAGCTGACCTTAGTCAAAGTTATTCGAGGCGTGTCCGTCTCGTTAAAACATCCCTACACCGGATCTCGCGTTTTTTCCCTCGTCTTTCAAGCTTGAATTCGTCCTTCAACTTCTAGATCAACATTTTCGGGACAGGATCGCTGAAATTTCAACTCCTAACGGCAAAGATTGGATTCAAGAAATTCTTATAAAATGTCCAACGAGAAGCTTAGAAGAACGGCTGTTATTATCAACGATGCCAATATTCTGTCCCGAACGTGTCAAGCTGTGTCCACGTTTGTTACCACGCGTTGCTACCGTTACTCGCGACCTCATCAATGCGCTAACGAGGCTCGGCTCCGGACCCATTTTTAGTTTAATTTCATCTGTTTATGCTACTAGTTTTTGCAACTTCCCACCGTTACCTTCCGAGCTTCGAAAGCCGTGCACGAAGTAACGGTACGCCGGAACCTGTCGCCGTATAGTTTTCTTATTACCAGACTACGGATCTTTATGCGTTTATGAAGAAATAGCTTGAGCGATATATAAACAGTGAAACAAAGGCTAATAATTAGAATTATTAAAAAAGTAACGGTACGCGGGAATACGTCACCGTACAAATTTCTTATTACCAGACTACGGATCTTTATGCGTTTATGAAGAAATAGCTTGAGCGATATATAAAACAGTAAAACAAAGGCTGATAATTAGAATTATTAAAAAAATAAATAATGTATAAATTGAAAGGACTACAACAGATTTAAGAACGTCATGATGTTGTCTTTAATTGAACAAAGTTGTTAAGGGATGAAATCAATTTTTACTTCATTCCTGCTTCACACGATCAACATTTTTATTCCGCATAAAGATCGGCGGACTACTTGTTACCATGAAGATCTAGCGGTAATGATAATAAATTTGCGGTGAGAAATGTGGAGAGAGCTTCAGGAAATTTTCTTTCTACTCAAAATCGATGAAAACGCGGAATTGTGGATGGTCCATCGACGCTCGGGGACGTTCTGAAAATTCCTGCACCGTTCTTTTGTGAGAAAATTCGCGAACTTTCAGGACGAACCGATGCGATATCTATCGAACGATCAACCGTTCGTAGCTCCTACTTCTCGCGCGCAACAAACACTGTTTAGCCCCGTAGTCGCGCGTCCCGTAGCATAGTGGTGAGTGTATATATGTTCATATGTAATATTCGAATAAAGAAAATACACGTATATGTACGTGTACGTATATATGTATATGTATAAATATATGTGCACAACGTACACGTAGAAGATACGTTTCAAAGGAACTTTCGTCTCGTGCTTGCGTTTACTTTCTCCGACCCCTACCACGGTCGTTCCAGCCTTTCATTAAACTCCCCCATTTCTTCCTCGCCCCGTTTCAACATCCTTCGCGTTTCCTGCGCTCGATTTGTTTTTTTTTCTGAATGCTCCATTCGACATGCACATTTTTATGCAATCTTTTTATACACACACCATTAAAAAAAATTTTATACACACTCCGCTAACAATAATTTATTTATCCGTGCATTTATCGGCGTGCAACCGCTTAATGCATTTACGGCGAGTAATAAAATACAAAGCAATGTTTATGTTTCCTTCCGACGAGTCTTCCAGCAAACTGAGCACAAAAAGAGATTTTTTAAATAACTATTAGCGAACACTTTAACATTTCGAGATTCGTTAGAGATTTTGTAGTACAATTTATTTCTTAATTCCATATAGTTTATTCTATTGGCTACGTCCTTTGTTGTAACATACTTGGTAGCTTTTCGTTGTTGCGGTTCTTTTTAGTGGCTTTAAGTATGCTGTTCCGGGATATTGTTTCTTCAAGGGTGGTGTATAACAACCTGTGACATTTTCGTAAAACAATTTTTTCATATTTGTCCAAAATAGATCCTAGTAGCAAAGGTCATTGATCGATTCTATCAAGAATCGTTTGAAAATGCTGGAAAATCAGTTTCACTTCAAATCAATGGTAAAACTCGACTAAAAATCAATTTACCAAGAAGCCGGAAGTTTTTCCAACGCATGCACTGTTGCAGAACATCCTGTTTCTATTCTTCTAAATCCTAGAAAAAAAAGGTTATTGATCAATTCTATCAAGAATCGTCTGAAAATGCTGGGAAATCAGTTTCACTTCAAATCAATGGTAAAACTCGACTAAAAATCAATTTACCAAGAAGACGGAAGTTTTTCCAACGCATGCACTGTTGCAGAACATACTGTTTCTATTCTTCTAGATCCTAGTAGCAAAGGTTATTGATCAATTCTATCAAGAATCGTCTGAAAATGCTGGAAAATCGGTTTCACTTCAAATCAATGGTAAAACTCGACTAAAAATCAATTCACCAAAAAGCCGGAAGTTTTACCAACAGATCCACTGTTGCAGAACATCCTGTTTCCCCAAGAATGTCTGCATAAATCGCGGTGATCTCGCAAAACCGGCCAATCCACGTTACCCGGAGAATGACCCCGGTTTCCAGAAAATGATCCGAGCCGTCTAGAAACCGTAGTAGCAATTAACACGAGAAACTAGTCGGTCGAGGGTCATCGGTGTGTGAGAACCGGAACAGCTGGTCGTTGGATGACCGCGACGACAGAAATTGATGCGAATGACGCCGGGACCGTCCGGACGAAATGCCCGCGGAGCGTGCCCGATGATCTCGATTAAAATCGTATTCCGTCGCAATAAAATCGTCGCAACAACACGTTTTTTCGTTCCTCCGCCTGGCTCTGCTATAAATCATCGACGGATGACAGTTTTTGTCATCGGTTCACAATCCACGTTCCGCGTTCTCTCTCCCTAAGAACGATGTCCTTTGCCGCGGTGACGGACGACTGTTATTCTCAAGCCGCTTTTACGATCTTCTCCGCCGGTTTTTCATAGCGGTAATTCGCGAACGATATTCAGACGCGTCAACATACACTCCTGCTCAAAAGTATGTGGACACTTTGTTGCAAATATAATTTAATCTAATAGTTCCAAATTGTACAATTTTTATTATTCTCAAAAGAATAATAATTATTATCGGTGAGAATTCTAACGAATTATTATTAACTGTGTAAAATATACAGTCATGGTCATCGAGATAAGGGTTGAACAAAAAGATTTCGAAATACGAAACTCAGGTAATTACTATTAAAATATATAGAAACTGGAGTGATAGAATAAACATTAATTATCTTCCTTAATACCTTCAATAGTCTGAATAGAATATAACAGTATTTTAAAATTTTTCTAATTGTTTTCACTGTTTCAAATTACACCTACTCATTTTTCCCATAAATGCATCAAATCCGCTGTCTACTCTTGGAAGATTTAGAAAAATTGGACTTTTCGTCCACATACTTTTGAGCGAGATTGTATAAATATTCACGCGTGATTTTCTTGCAAGCGATGATCTTTGACGCACCCCTGCGCGCATTATACTTTCAACTCGGACGTATCGGGAATTCATAGCTCGTCTTTTTCCCGTTTTTCTAGCCCGTTTTTCGAACGAGCGACTTCGATCCGAAGGCGACTCGGAACGATCCACGCCTGTCCTCGGAGGATGCGGTTCCCTCGCTCACTCGTTCGCTCGACACGCGGGAAACGTTACCGATCCATAAATAAAGGCTCACTCATCTCAGCCAAACTTGGCCTGCAGGTGATCGTGCAAACCGAACGAGAGACTAGGCCGCTCCGAGCTAAGTGGCTTCTTGGCCTCGCCGAGGACGCGACTTTGACCCAGATATCGGCAAAACCACGACAGACTGCCTGACGGATCGCTGCGTGCTCGAAATGTCTCCGTATCGAATTTTTCCCTGATTTACCAAAACTACCATCTTCCTCTTACCGATTCACAAACGTCCCATGAACCTGCTGCTACCACCTCCGTTAATTGAAACGATTTTAAAACCCAGTCGTTATTAATTTTATCCTGATACACCCAAAACCTCCATCTTTAATTTACCGATCACCAAACTTCTCGTGAACCTGCTGCTACAACTTCCGTTAATTGAAACGATTTTAAAACCCAGTCGTTATTAATTTTATCCTGATACACCGAAACCGCAATCTTTAATTTACCGATCATCAAACTTCCGTCAACTCACCACGCAATGCGGAAAGTCGAATTTTTCCCCGATCTACCAACACTACCACCTTCCACTTACCGATTCACAAACGTCCCATGAACCTGCTGCTACCACCTCCGTTAATTGAAACGATTTTAAAACCCAGTCGCTATTAATTTTATCCTGATACTCCGAAACCTCAATCTTTAATTTACCGATCACCAAACTTCCTGTGAACCTGCTGTTATTTACTCCATTAATTCAAACGATTTTAAACCCAGTCGCTATTAAACTTGAAACCTCAATCTTCGATTTACCGATCACCAAACTTCCCCAAAGTCAATAAGTTTTGCATCCATTACATAAACAGTTTATACTGATAAATAAATAAAAAGCTGAAAAATGCATCGTGTTGCCCCGGTCTCTCCTACATTTGTAGAACGTATAGCTTCTCCCTGAGCACTTCTCAGCTGAATATTAATACAGAATTCGGTCATGCAGACGTAAGCCGAACATAACCGCAACCTCGACGACGGTGACAATAAAGATGATTCGTCACATACAGCCTCAGCTGCATGAATCACTTGCGAGCATCATCTTCTCCGGAATCGACGAAGAACGAATTATCCGTGTAAGGAGATTCTAAATTAGTCCGCGCGCACAGACATGTCCGCGACACACGTGCACTCGTCTCGGGCATCGCCAAACTGGTCGATCAACCGATCAGTAGTTTTTCTCCCATTATACACAAAGATCCTATCGGCAGGATTTCGTTTCTACGACCATCAATTACGCACAGAACGATCGGTTCTATAAATATGAATGTAATTGCGACTTCCAACGAGGGCGCACGATTAAAAATAGCGGAGAGGAGAATGCCTTGAGACTTAATTCACAGTTTTCTACAGGTGTTACGGACGGTTTATTTACAATGAGTTATGCACCCGCGTGTAGAAAAGTAAAAAGTGATGTGTACAATCGTCTAAAGGTGTCTTAACGCTAAACCTATCACGGTTAATAGTGGTTGGTTCTTTATTTTACAGTTGTCGGAATGATCGAAACGTTTCGATGGAAGATGGTTGTATAAATCTCATGATTCCAGCACGAATAATAAATCATCTATCTTTCACAAGGCGACTATCTGCCTCTATTTCGGTTTTGATAGCATGCTCACCGATCGTCAATAGTATGAGGTTACTTAAGAAGAATACTGGTGGTCATTTCCATGGTACTGGTTCCAGCAGCCACTGCTGCTCCTCGGTTTTTGCACAGTCGGCTATCACAGGACCTCCGTCATCGCTCGCTTGTAAACACATGCCCGAAGGAACGTGTAAAAATGTTTTTGCCTGGACAAACGTTTATTGGTCATTAGTAGACAGCGGATTAGAGTAGATGTAATTTGAAACATAAAGTCCGTATCTCGCAGCATTTAATTAAAACAAATTAAATATAGATGTCTTTATTGTATTCTAAGAAACCAGTTCTATTCCAGCTCCTGTTCCGGCGACTCACTTGCTTGTCGTATTTCCACTTCTGCCGATTGCTGCCGCTGCACGCCATTATTTTAACCTTGGGTGTCTTGTGCTGCGTGTCGTGCTCCGGAGCGTCCAAGCAAACGCTCTCGTCGGTCATCACAACACCGTTTTCGGTCATCACAAACATTTGACCGAGTATCGGCCTAGGAACGCAGTCCTCTAAGATCGCGTAACCGGAGGGCTGCGAGTAAGTGCCCTTCGCAGTCGGTCGCATAACGCATTTCTTTGTTGGGAGATGAACGATCTAGAAAAAGGTTCCGTTGATTCCGATTAGAGGTGTACGAGAATTCCGAAATTTTCAAGAACCCGACCCGACATTTTCAACAAGAGTCCTACCCGTCCAAAGAAGCGATCGTCCTTCGGGAAGAAGTGTTCCGGCCACACGTTGTCCAGGTACCACTCGAAGCTCTTGCACTGCAACCTCTTGCGTAGAGCCAACCTGGATCTAACTGGCTGCTTGTCCCTCAACCTGGCTGCCTCTGAAACAGATCTGTTTAACGCAATCGTCTTTCAAAGAATAAATCACGATTAAGATTCACCGTGGTCCAGTCACCTGGATTGAATTTGAAATAAAATTCTGCCCAATCGTCCATCCAGACCAAAGCCACTCGGGCAAGGTTCCCATACAGAATTTCTCCTACTCCTCCAGGAAAGGTGTACGGGGATGATTTTCGAAACAGGTGTCCAACGTGGGAGCAGGGTGCGATTTCAACGCTGCCTCCGCACTGCCACACCCTGAACGATAACTCCAAATTCTCTCCACCCCAAATTCTCATCTGTTCGTCGTAGCTGCCCAGCTCGAAAAAATAGTCCCTGTTCATGGAGAACAACCCTCCAGCCATCGCTGGAGTTCGAAATGGCTCGACGATGTTCTCTCGTCTCTCTTTCAGCAGTCTACCGTTTAATGTCAGCCAGCGGAAGTGCAAGTCCCAATTGAACGCACCCCAGTGCAGCTCGAAGGACCTAAAACGGTAGGACGAATATCAATAATATCAAGGAAATACAACAGTTTTCATATAAAGATCCGCAGTTTAATAATGAATCGGATAGATCTATAAGTCTGTTTTACCGAGTGTAACTAAAGGTGTCGTCGTTAATGATGTCGATAACTGGAGACACGACTCTTGTTCTGTTCTTAGCTACAGTTTCAAGCAACGGTTCTAACCATCCTGGAATAGATTAAAATAAATTATTCATCTCTTAAGATCGCTTCTCTGTGACGAAGAATGGTTAACCAATTCTGGTAAAGAAAAGAGCTCACCTACCAACCGTGCATTCGCAATGCGCGTCGAGGAACGTGAGAACTTCACCTACGGCTTCGTTGGCGCCCATAAGTCTCGCATTCACTAAACCTATGCGTTTCCGAGAACGAAGAACCTTAGTGGGCACTTGTAAATTCTTTACGTGTTCATCTAGAGGAGCCTTCAAAAAATCTAATAGGGACAAAGGAAAATAAAAATTTAGTCCTGGCTAATATTATGAAAGAAATCGATCAAATCTAAGACCACCACTAGCAGATTTTACCTCTGTCGCTGTTGTCGTCGACGAGAATGATTTCCTCTAACAGATGCCTCGGCGATCTATCGATCACGCTGTACACTGTCCTCAAAAGCGTGCTCCATGCCTCGTTATGCAAAACTATGATTACCGAGGTTCTCGGTAAGCCATCCAATTTCGAATACCGAGCGTTGCATCTGCAATTTGTTCGATTAATATGTTATCGACTGCGGCTACGTTACCGACGATTAAATCAAAAATGTTACCCCTTTCGTCTGACATCCGGTAGAGTGCGATTCAACGGTATTCTATCACTGGCCATCAGATTGAATCGATTGATTTGATAGAGCTGTTGCATTTTATAAAAATCCTTTCCTGGAATTAAAACCGGGCTGCCATTCTTTCCCTCGGAAGGCCGTGGATCGAACATGTTCTTGTTGATGAGATCTAGAAAGTCAAAGGCGTCGTAACGATGCGTAAACGAGATCTAAAATTTTCGTAAGTATACCTTTCGTAATGTTCGGAGTTTTCAAAGGATCAACGGAGTCGCCGATATAATGACCCACGACCACATGTATCCCTCTGCGATCTACGTAATCCTTCTGATTCTCCAAGAGCCTGAAATTCAGGGAAATAAAAATTACGAAAATTTCTATCTAGGTTCCCTGAACTGGCGGCCATCGACCCCGAGAAGGGTTATCGTCAATTATCTTGAAGTTAAATACTTTCTGTCGTGTTGGATGCCCTTACAATACACGGATCTACATTTTCAACTGTCCTGATTATTTTACATGCTGCGACCTAGTTGAGAACCTCTGGTCGAATGCAACAGGTAATTACATGAAATTCTGAAGACGAAGACCTCAGCTCCGAAAACGAAGAAGAATATTTTGAAAGAATCTAAGACTCGTTCTCTTTCCGTAGATCGCTTACCACATATTCCTTAGAATACACAGATCTACGTTTTCAACTGTCATGACGGTTTTCGAGAATTTTTCACGCTGCCACTATTGAATTGAGAACCTCTGGTCAAATGCAACAGGTGATTACATGAAATTCTGAAGACCTTCTTCGAAGCCGAAGAAGAATGTTTCGGAAGAATCTAAGGCTCGTTCTCTTTTTTGTAGATCGCTTACCGCATTGTCATGTAGTCGCTGGGATTTTCGGGCTGCCGTGTTTTGCTGAGCCAAACCAGAAATATTCCCGCGAGCAAAGCAGCCGAAAGTACGATCGGCCACGTGCGAAACGGTCTCCTCAATCTTGGCCACATCGTTGATCCCGTCGGAAGAAAACTGTCTTCGGCTTACACTAATTTATTGGAATAGACCGGTTTATCTCATCGTGGAATTATTAGCTGTTATCGTCAACCCCGAACATCCGTTATCACGAGCTTCTCACGACGAGTCATCGTGAGAAAGGACAGAGCTTCGGTGTCCACCTTGGACTGGGAGAAATATTTGTAAGCTGCAATTAAATCAGTCATAATTTCATCAATCATCTCGTAACATAAACGACGACACGTTCGAAATCATAATTTCTATAATACAGACCTTTATACCCGTTCGAAGTATATCCAGGATCTAAGAAACACTTCAAAAGCTCTTGCTTCCTTCTCCGAACGATTCTGAGATCACAAAACTGTATTCGTTTTTCTTACATAGCGAATGATCGACGAGCTTTCGTAATTACCGGGGACGAGATTAATTAATGAAAAGTCATGACACCACCTGTACCGATTCAACGACTGGAATGAGCTTCAAGGAATTGTTAGGACGCCGTGAATAAGACAGTGCTGTAGCGAGACGACCCGTAACCCGACCCCTCATTTAAACGAGAAGACGAGTCGCAAGGTTTCTTCTTCAATTTTATATTCTCTACGTGAACCTTGGAAACGGGTTTCACTAAAATGATGCATTCAGTAACAATAACCTCAACTATAATTATGCAAGAAAGAACATCGCTAGAAGTCAATACGCATTTCGTATTCTTGAGCTCGAGCCAGTCGAGTCCGCTGTTCTACGTGGGTGGTGAAAATATGCAGCAGGGTTTGAAAAGATCTACATAATAGAATGCAATGCATGGAAACACGCGACGTTCTATATAAGTACATATAAATTTTCGCATGATGTAACAATGGAATAACGGTCGGCCTAATAATCAAAACAATGATTACGCAAACGTTGAACCGTAAATGTATTTAGCGTGTTACTCGTAAGGCGATATACGTGGTTTTTATAAGGTTCAGTTGACGTTGTCAAATCGTTGATTGACTCTCATACATTCAGGGAAATATCGGTGGGTACAGTCTGCTCTAGAAGACTGTTCTACTCGGATGGTAAAGCGCTATATATAGAATAATTAATTCGTTCGATGCGTGTTTACTGGCCGGTTGGAAATTAACCTGTAAATTTACGCGATTATATAAGCGGTTGCACTTTTCATTAATCGTCCCGCATAAGCAAGGATGCGTTCGAGAGGAACAGTGGAACAGAGCAGACTGTATTAATGGACCACGGACACCGAAGAGGTCAGCACTATTCCCGACGTACGGTTCGCCACGTTGGAAGAAGTTGACGGGTGGCCACAACTCGTTTGACATTAGGAATTCGTTTGCACAAATTTCGTCGGATTACTGTTGATTCATTGCAACAAGGTGAGAAAGCGTTCCGCGAACGAATAACACGTTCTCCGCTTTTCTCGGAACGATACCAACAGTGTATACACGTAACACGTGTTAGGTTTTGATAGTGCTGGGTCGGTGAACCTTTGAATCGAGTACAACACATTTGTGATGCTATCTATTTATTTTCATATAGTTTGTACTGGCTCGTAATTATCAATTCAAAGTTCACGTTACAGCACTTGCTTATCGGCGTGCACTTTTGTTTACGGAAAGCGGACGCGTTACATTTAGAAATGCAACTTAATGTTGGCTCAGACTGATAATGAATTAGAAAAACTGCTAATTGTGCGTTTCTGTTCTCTGTAAAAATTAATGGAAACTATTCGCTATGTAGAACTACCAGAATGAAGGTAAAGGAGTTGCTCAAGACTGTCAACGTAGCATGGTCACCGCCGGCTCAACATCCCATATTATTGGCTGCCGGAACTGCAGCCCAGCAACTCGACGCGAGTTTCAACACGTCTGCCAGCTTGGATTTGTATTCGCTGAACTTGCAGCAACCTGGATACGATTTGGAATTAAGATCCAGTGTTGCGAGCGACCATAGGTTGATAATTATTCTTTTATGTTATTGGACAGCTGTGGAATTGTCACTGCATGTATGAATTTTATAGGTTTCATAAAATAATATGGGGCTCCTATGGAAACAATCCTGCTGGCATAATCGTCGGCGGTTGCGATTACGGAATGATAAAGATTTATTCAGCTGCCAAATTGTTGACCAATGATAATAACTGTTTGTTAAGCAGTCCGGATAGACATACAGGCCCAGTTAGGGCTCTGGATTTTAATCCTTTCCAAGCAAATTTACTAGCAACTGGAGCGACTGAAAGTGAGATTTATATTTGGGATATTGTTAATACAGCTACTCCAATGACTCCTGGATCCAGGAGTCAGCCACTAGAAGATGTACAACATATCGCATGGAACAAACAAGTACAACACATACTTGCATCCACATTTTCACAACGATGCGTCATATGGGACTTGAGAAAGAACGAGCCCATCATCAAGCTAACAGATGCAAACTCAAGAGTAATTTAATATATATATATACACTTTGAAATATTTAGCTATCTACGGTGGGTCTAATATTTGTAATTTGGTGAATACAGGTACGATGGAAAGCAGTCCAGTGGCATCCAGACGTTGCAACACAATTGTGCTTAGCATCGGAGGATGATCAAGCCCCCATAATCGAATTGTGGGATTTAAGGTTCGCAACGTCGCCATTAAAAACACTTCAAAATCACCAACGTGGAGTTTTATCGATCGCGTGGAACCCACACGATCCAGATTTGCTTCTAAGCTGTGCCAAAGATAATAGAATACTGTGTTGGAATCCTAATTCGGATGCACCAGTAAGTTATGACAGTGTACTTGCATTAAAAAGAAAGGTTCTTCAATTGATTTCTTTATTTCCACGCAGAACGGTGAAGTGATTTGCGAACTAGCGCAGACGAATCAATGGAATTTTGACGTCTCCTGGTGTCCGAGACATCCAGGACTAGTTGTGGGAACTAGTTTCGATGGACATGCTGCAGTTTACTCCTTATTGGGTGGACAGCAACAGATGTCCACCGAAACGTCTAACAAAATAGTTGATTCGTTCCCTGGAATGGATCCTTTTACGCAACCACCTCCTGCGATGCAATCGGAACCAGCGGTCATATTGACAAAGGCTCCTAAATGGTTGAAGAGACCATTCGGAGCTTCTTTCGGTGTAAGCACATTTTCTTTGCTGGTATTTCATTTTGGGTACAGCTAAGTGATTCACCCTGTATATTGTACATTGCATTGCATTGTACCAACTATCAAGTCAGCTCCAGATAAAAATAAAACAATGTTTCAGTTTGGTGGTAAATTGACGATATTCGAGAATCAACCGGCAGACGCCAATATGCCTGGGAGCGCAAGTAGGAAAGTTATTTTGTCACAAGTGATCACGCAACCGGAATTAATACAACGCTCAAATGAATTGGAGGAGGTACTCAAAACTGAACAATACAATGAATACTGTAAAGGAAAGGCTGAGAAAACGACTGATGTACATAGAAAGAAGATATGGAACTGCGTGGCCGCATACTTCGGTGAAAATGTGACGAAAGAGATATTGGAATTATTGGGATACAATGTGGACATAATGAACAATAAATTGAATGAACTTGTACCTCAAGAGGATATCAACAGTATCACAGAAGGTGTTGACAATCTCAATAATGTACGTTCCATTTGAATACTAAGATGGAAAATTATTTGTTCTGCATAGTGAAATGTAATTTCTTCAGGTACTTAACGGGAACATTATGGATGGAAGCGCAGCGTTCGATGCGATCGCACAAGAACAAAGCAAAAAACCTCCTATGGTTTCTCCGATAGATAACATCAAACTAAACGTGTCCGATGGTAATGTTGCATTCTAAACTGATGCGTATGTTTACTTTGCGATACGATTCTTTAATAAATCTTATCTTCATTTAATACATTGCAGATGAGGATGGGCTTATTACTCAAGCGATCCTCTTAGGAAACATTGAGGCTGCAGTGTCTTTGTGCTTTGCCAATAAGAGGTACGCGGATGCTGTGATTCTTTCGATGGCTGCTGGACCTGACTTACTGGCACGCACCCAGTACAGGTACTTCTCAGAACATACCGGAGCCGTGAATTCCCTTATTAGTTCGTTGGTCAGCGAAAACTGGGCTGACATTGTTCAGAACAGTGATATAAACTGCTGGAAAGAGGTACTGATTGGAATATTCACCCACTCGAATCCGCAGGAACGATCTACGCTGTGTGGTGCGTACAAAACTATTGCTTATGAAATCCCATCGAAATGATTAAGGGAAGAAATAATTTCTCTCGCAATTAGTGCAGTCAATTTTCATCTTGCATAAAGATATTCTAATACAAAAACATTCTCGCAGATATGCTCGGTGATCGTCTAACATCATCGGACGATCCAACTTTGAAGGAGCAAGCTCAAATCTGTTACATTTGTTCCGGCAATCTGAACAAGATGGTGGAATCTTCGAACGTCGACATTCAGGAGGTAGTGGAGTTGGTAATGATAATGCAGAAAGCGTTGGAGTTGCAAGGTAGCAGGGACACGCGGATAGAGGGGAAGATCGCCAGCGTTTTGTCGCAGTACGCGGAGATGTTGGCGTCCGAGGGTGATCTGGAAGCTGCGTTAAATTATCTTGGGAACAGTGAAGACGAGAGGGTCGTGATGTTGAAGAACAGACTGTGCAGAGCGTTAGGATATATCCAAGACTTGAGGAGTAGACCGAAAACGGTGAAAATGCCATTACAAGCGAGACCATTCGAGAACGTTCCACCCACGAAACAACCATTCCCATCAACCACGAACCAATTTAATACTCGGCAGCAACAACCTCTCGGGTTTCCTTCCACCAATCCTCTGCAACCACATATGCAATCACAGATGCAATACGATCAGTACACACCTCATTCTTACGGTACTGCTCCCGTGTCTCAACCACCTCCTCCGCCACCTCCAACCGGATCAAGCGGTGTTGGGTCTCGGCCATCGAGTGTAGGTCCTCAAGCGAGGTCGAAATATTTGATAGACCCTTCGGTGAAGTCTACTCCAAGTTATGGTCAGACGGGTTTCCCTCAGCAAACATACAGTAATCAGCAAATGCCTCCGCTGTCAAATTATCCTGCACAAAATGTGTACCAGCCGCAAGTCTCCATGACTTCGAATCCATATCCTGGACAGAACTTTACTACAGCCGGTCCGAAGGAACCGGAACCATTCAAACCTGTCCAGCCTAGCATGATGACGCCGATGCAACAATCGACGCAATCGCAAATGTATGACCCGATTAGAACACAGCCTATGCCACAACCTCAGGTTTATGCGAATGAAAACGCGTATCAGGCGTTGCCTCAACCAGCCGGATGGAACGATCCACCTGTAGCCAAAAGCAGAATGCAGGTGAGAGACTGCCCAAACATTTACGGATACACGTTCGGTTGGCGTGATTAAATATCTTGTACTGATGTTACGTATATATATATATATGCACATATAAATTCAAAAAACACAGCCAGTACTGGCATTGTACCACAAAAATGAAATGTCTGCGGAACATGCTGGTACGAGGAAGTGGAAAGCTAAACATTCGAAGAATGTGACTACGAAGGTAGAGAACTGTCAGAGAATTGAGTGTCGTTTCCACTGTTTCGTAATTATTATTACCATTATTTTTGTAGTTTTACTGTATCTACACCGGAGTTCGGCATTGTTCGAATAACGAATGAAATATTATTCGTTATTCCTTCATTCGTGAATTAGAAGATAACGAACGAACCGATCTATTCGTTGTTCAAAATAATTTTGCCCAACTCTGATCTATGTCCTCCGTGTTACTTTACTCCAGGAAATGCAGTCTAGTTGCATATAACAGTTTCATTTTCGTGTGATATTGAACGTACTAATACCACGAAACGCGCAAACACGTTTCGAACTGCTTCGTAAAAGAACTTGTTGTGCGAGAATCATTGTGTAACATTGTACCGTGTGTACAACTCGCTAATTTGATTACTATGACGAACTAATACATGCAATTCATGGAATGTCGCTATAACGATATAATCATTTGCAGTTGAAACCAGAGTATCAACCACAAAATCCCATTCTGCATCCAATGAGAAGTGCTCCATCGCAACCAGAGTCGAACGTGAGTAATGTTGTTTACGCAGGGTGATTCGGCTAATTCAGCAGCTACATTTCTTTCTTAGGTTTTGCCTCAGGAAAAGTTCTATCCGGATGTTCAGGCACCTTATAATCCGCAACAGTATAATCAGAACGTTCCAAACATGAATGCTCAGTATGCTAGACCAGTGGAGCCGCTACAACCTGCAACAATTGCGAAAGCCCCAGAGCCTGAAAAACCGAAAGCACCAATTCCAGAGCAGCATGTACATTTAAAAACAGTATTCGACGAACTGAAGAATCAGTGTTACGAGAATGCTAAAAACCCGGTAAGACGAAACATTGTTGACGCGTACGCGTAAAATTATGCGCCGACTTACGCCTATTATATTTTTTGTCTCAGCAAATCAAAAGGAAGATAGAAGACGTATCCAGGAAGCTGGAAGTTTTGTACGATTGTCTTAGGGAAAATAAAGTACGTATTTTATTTCGAAGTATATCGTGAAACTGTTCTTTTCAATTGTATATTTTTATACGCACGTGTGTTGCAGCTCTCCCAGAACACCTTGCAAGCGCTGCATCAAATATCGCAGATGATACAAAATGGAAACTACACCGGCGGTTTAGAGTTGCACACGCAACTGGTTTCCGGTACCGATTTTAGTCAAATATCCTCCTTCATGCCCGGTATTAAAGTATTACTTCTAAGTGCCCTTCAATTGAATGTCTATATCAGATAAAACGTAACAACACGAAGAGTATAAAACAAGCGGATACTTTGATTTTTATAATTTGCAATTTTATAATTCTCACCCAATCGAGATGTCTATGTTGTATTCACTTACCGTAAGCGTAACGTCGCAATATACAGTAGCCACGACTATTCGAGAAGAAACTTCGCTGCTTAATTGTATCATAAAAATCATAGAATTTATATCGGAAACATATGGCTTGCGGAAATTCGATGAACATGCATTACTAATCCTACACAAGGAGGGTGTATAATACGTAGAACGAAGTATTAAAGTCGAGAACATCTACAACGTTCCCATGAAGATTGTTAATCAAATTCATCCTTTTAATTACTGTGTATATAATATTAAAGTTGGCTTTGAAAAGAGATCACGTGTATATTTTGAAATAAAAAATTATATAATTTTATTCAAAATTTATTGAAAATAGGGCTGACGTTACGGAACGATCAGACTGTGTAGAATGGCGGTTTTTTCGTTGAGAATAAACTTTTGTAACAGTTCATCTAGTGGATCAATACCGTCGCGGGCTGCTTGACGCCTCATCGCTTGCTTTACTTCTTCGCGTACTCCTTTGTCAGCTCCGCGAGTAGTAATGCGCCGATCTGTAATATTTGAAAAAAACTGTAACCAGAGCAAGCGAAAATTTGTTACAAACTAATTCTACGAAGTATACTTTGTACTATTCCGGATCCGGTTGCGATATCCAACGAGACACCGCCGCCGTGTTCTGTCCACAGATACGTTAATTCTTCTAGTATATCAACGCAAATGATGTAAGCTTGGAACAGCGGATAAGCGAAGGCTCCACGATTGATAATTCGTTCTGTAACTGTGGTTAAATTGCTAGCCTCCTGTGGCCAGTCGATTTGCATTAACACCAACGCATGTCCTATAGCCAAGTCTCCGACTCCGCCACCCAAAGAAAAATTTTCCTATCGGGAAATATTCACGATAAATTTAATGGAAACGTTCGAGGAAAATTGATCACTCAATTTTCCAGTTACCTTTATCGCTGAAAGCAACAGTCTGCAGCAATACTGAATTATAGGAAAGCGTGCCATCGTTAAATAGTGCAAATGCCTCGCACAAGGAACCGTTAAATTGTGAGACACTTTTCCAGACACAGAAGGCAGTGTGCTAACTACTAAAACTATATACTCCAACATTCCCTTGAACAAATATTTCATACTTAGGAATACTAGCGAACAAATACAAGAGTTAAGGCGAAATAATATGGAAGTGTATTAATACCTTATAATCTTTTAAGAAAAAACATGTATTTGCTAAACGAAGGTGAGCAGATAAACTACCTGCTTCTTGTGATAATCTTGCCAGTACTTCGTGATGCAACCCTTTGTACATAGCTAAATCTGTTAGAAACGTGTTCAGCCAAGTATCTAACCGAAGTTGCTGATTCAATTTTCCTATTTCCCTTTGCAAGTAATCGCTACTGTGCAATAAGTCCCATAATTTTACGGCTAATGCCAGACCATTGCCATTGTAATCTCCGTCGCTGGTTAACACAATTCCTCCGTTATCATCTCTTTTGCGTTTTTTTAATTTTGGCTCTATTCGTAAATTCAATTAAATTTAGCTCAAAGAATAGTTTAGTTGAAGACTTTATGAAAGACTATTAGAAATATAATGACTCACCAGCAGGTGAATGAACACATTCCCCGAACGCTTCTACTAAACAGTACACGGACTCGTCGTTAGTAATCAACGAATTGTGTTCATTTAAAATTCTTAGTAGTACAACCACAGAGCACATTAACAACTGCCTAACTATCAGTTCCTCGCATAAATTCGCTGCATGCACGGCCGCGTATTGCTGCAATCTTTCGCAGTAAGCGTCTCTGTTCCAGGTCATGGAAAACAAACTTCCTAATTCCCAGCCCAGTTTCTTTCCAATTAGTTCTACAACTTGAAACAGTCTGTCCCATGGATTTTGAATCTGGTTATCTTGAGGCTGTTGTATATATGCTAAATAAAATTCAACAGCTTTGCAAAGCAGCCTTAGACAAAGCCTCGGATTCAGTTCTACAGGTGCAGTGCCGAGAAGGGGTAACGCGTCGCAAGCTAACAGTCTCCTGAACCCGTTCACTGCACGCCCTGGATGACTGTGTTTCTCTGCGGTGAGAAGGGTTTCTACTAAACGCGGCTGAAAACAGAACAAGGCTGAAGGTAACTGGCAAGAAACTTGCGACATTTTCTTGCGAGAGCAACTTCCAGACCTACTTGCTTGTAAATATTACAAACATATTGTATCGCTCTCTGCAAGCAATTGTCGCAAACGAGTTCAATTTGTTAGCAGCTATCTCAGAGAAGACAACGGAAACTACTTACTCCGTGAGTGGCTATAGTTTGTGGGAATCTACGCAATAACAGAAGTAATAATTTACAATGTTCCATTGTATCTTCACTGTGGTCAGCGGTCATAACGAGCAGCCTATGCTGAAGTTCTTGAGGTACATGTTGGAACATTTGACACAAGAATTCTGCCTCCGGATCGCATTGTTCTAAACGAAGGCAGGCTGTGACTGTTTCGATCTCCTTCCATATATCTCTGTCGTCTGGAAAATTCTGAAATCTGTGCATACATTTACACAATTGTAAAAAACATGGAAGAAATTTCGTATAGTTTTGTAAATTGTTCGACACTCACATTTCGCTGAAACATTTTGCTGCTTCTTTCACATTTTTCGACAGTTTCTCTACCCGATATGCCTCGAACTGATGAATAAAAATTTTCAGTTAGCGTTCAATTACGCAGAATGTTTACAGAGGTGACAGATTAACATTTTTTCTAACCTGAACTTTTGCGCTATGAGGAAACAAGGATTTTGCTGTGATCAACCATGTTTTAGCAGCATAAATGTCAACCGGCAGTGCATCTTTCGCACGCATTATTAAATAATCCTCCTTCGATAATTGATTATTATCCGCAGTTGACGTTTTTTCCAACATCTTTACGAGCGATTGTTTTCTCGCAGTCTCTTCATACATAAATAGAATAGAACAGTCAGCTGGTGGACTGCATAAGACAGGAAAAAGATCTAAAGAAGAAACGACGGAAAATTCCAATAATATATCACGCCAATAGAAGAACATTTGACAAACACATA
>CM052338.1:18924545-19107354 GCA_028455595.1 Lasioglossum vierecki | reverse complement strand
TTATGTAAAGGAACATGTAGTAGCAATAAGTGCGTGAACACAAATACAGTATTGATTAGACCGCGCGTGCTCCAAAATCGGAGCCTTTAGTCTCATAGTTTATTTTACCTTTCCCTGCTATACTTTTTATGCGTTTTAAGTTTATTTGTACCTATGTATATATTTTATCTTATTTTGGCACAATAAAACGCTTTTTTATAAAAAAAAAAGAAGTGGTCAGTATCCCCGCCTGTCACGCGGGAGACCGGGGTTCGATTCCCCGTCGGGGAGGATTTATTTTTGCTAAATTATGTGGAAATCTTAAATAAATATTCACGTAGCATTTCTAAATTTATTATATATGTTTTATTTTATCGGTAGAACATCCAGAAAGATAAATTGTCACGTTTAAATCGACTGTGTGAGGTTATATTTCGACTGAATAGATTCTATCTATTTACACTAAAAGATGTACGAATTAGGATGTATATAAAGAGATACATTCTCGTCACTAATGATTTTAAGAATAGAATTATTCACTAACATTTCAGCAATGCTCGCTTCTATTTTTTGATCGTTGTTTTCACGTGATTAATATTTTTACAAGTCTCGATTGCAACATGTGTAAAATGTGTGTATTTTCAAATACTTGCAGATGGCTCTGTAATCGCAACACAACTTAATGAGACCTGTCAGTATTTTGTTGTGTTTCTGCATCCGAAATAAAATTGAATAAACAAAAAATTTGTGAAAGCTTTTTTGTTGAAAGCACGTGGAAACTTAAAGCAAGATGAACGCACCGCCTACCTTCGAATCATTTCTTCTATACGAAGGAGAGAAAAAGTGAGTGTTATAAATTGGTTAACCTATCATTCACGAAATTTCGAGGTATTTTGTATATGACTTTTGTTTAATGTTAATTTAGAATAATTAAAGAACAGGATACTAAAGTTACCAATGCGGCAATTTTCACAGTTAACAAGGAAGACCATACACTTGGAAATATGATCCGCAAGTATGTTTGCTTTATGTACTTGATTAGTATGCATATTAATAAATATAGATATTAATAATGATATGTTATTCAATAGTCAACTATTAAAGGATCCCCAGGTTATGTTCACTGGATACAAAGTTCCACACCCGTTGGAACACAAATTTGTGATCAGAATACAAACAACGTCTGATTACACACCACACGATGCTTTCATGCATGCAATTACGGATTTAATCGCTGAACTTTCATTGTTCGAAGAGCGTTTTAAAGTAAGGATTGATTACTATGTTATTCTAAAATTTCTATGTATCAATTACAGTGTATAGAGTTAAACATTTCTTTTAGGAAGCTGTGAAAGAGAAGAAAGAGGGCCTGGATTGAGCTGTAGTTTTGCTACTTATAGTTACTAAACTCTATTATGTGTATAAATTATAAATAAATAACCTTATACAATTCATTTTTAAAACAACGTCTTAAACAAATTGAATGCGGATGAGATTTGTATGTACAAACGATTAAATAAAATCAAGTTGAACAAAAATGGTATGTTCGTTCGAAGCTACAAGAAATGTACTACAGAAAAGCAAATTATGATAATGTTAGGTGGATTCATTGTTCAATGCTATTTAACATTATGAAAAATATAATCAGTCTATTACAATTTTATTTCTCTTAGCTACAAGCATTTTTAATTCATCGAAATGTACATTAGAAGTTGGGACTATATCACTGAATGTTATCAACTCTGTTAAGGCTCAAAGTGGAAAGGCAAGAGAATGGACGAGTCTTGATAGTATAATTTTACTGAAGAATTTTTTTGTAGAATTGTTCGTGCCGACAAAAAAGCATAACAAACAAAACAGGAAGCATTCACTATTACTAGTACACTGATTGGATACAAGTTTCCAAAGACAATGTGAAACATTTTAGTCTAAACGCTAACGTCTCGAGCGAAGGAACTATCACTGAATGCGTCGCGTTTTGAACGCTCAATAAATATTAAATAGATGTACAGATCGATATAAATATTATGTACATAATTACATTTGACTTTTTCGAGTCGATTATGCGATTAACATATTATTCCATTGTTCACGCTTCAACGAAAATATGGATTCTTAAAAATTCATCTATAATTTGTCTAAGAGTGTACCCTAACGAACTCAATTATGGTCTATAATTGAATCTCATCGCTTTGTACTTATACAAGTATACGGAAGTGATTGGAACATAAAACAAGTTGGACGAGAAAACATTTTTGCGAACATACATAGAGGCGTTAGAAAGAGAACACCTGACTAAAAACTAGGCTAAAATATATGGAAATTGTACTCGTGAGATGGAAGTTCCGTGTTACGCACTTTTTCATTGTACTTTAACACTACCAGCAGCCTCGGAGATTCCATACAATCGAAGTCGTTTATTTAACGAAATAAAAATTAAAAAGTTAAGATGTATGATTAGAGAAAGTACTCTTTCAATCTTCTTGCATTTTATAGATCCTAATTATTTTACTGGACAGATAATCCTGTCTCCCATTTCTGAGATATGTGGCACTGAAAGTGTTAATTTACAAAAAAAATAGTAATCAGATATCCTTTTTCTTGCGGCTAGCCCTATAATAATCAAAACTGTATATAAAGTTAACACAGGGTAGCACAGGTGTCGGTTGAGTCATTGGAGTGTCTGAATGGTAATATCCTATGCGGGAAGACGTATAAACAACAGTAGCGTTTAAATTGTTTTATACAAAAATATACTCTGTAAAATTTCAACAGATTTTTCTCTCGTGTCTAGGATTTCATTTTGTCAAGCGGTAAAACGAATGTACGAACATTAACACGCTGTTAGAACGTCTCGGCGTCATCGCAATCACGAGTATCGTGTCCAAACACTGTAAAACAATCAATATGACAATATGAGTGGCAGTGGACAAAGATAAGAAATTGTTGTTAGGTTGGTTAGTTTAAGAAAAAATAATTGTACCTTGAAAACAATTTAATACGAGTAGAAAATAATAGATAGAGTTGGGGTAGATTAGGAGACAGAAGTAGTTGTTAGTTAAACATGTAAAAGAGTTTTGGAGGTCGTAGAATTCTTTTCGTAGGAAATCTCAAACGCTTCAAATTTCTTCTTTGGGGAGAAAATATGTGGTAAACGGATGCAACAAGAAATGCAATTTTTATAATTTTCAACAGCGAAGTCTTACTTTCACAATTTTCGCAGTACGGTCTCTCCACCGAGACTTTCTTCTGAAACTTCGTCACTTTCTCTGTCTCCAGAAAGTCTTGAGCTTGACGTGGACAATCTTCTGTTTCATGTAGATCGAATTGATCGCAAATATCACAGAACATGCGTGGCACTGCCATGCGTTTCTCTAATGTGCTTCTAAAATAAAAAATTATTAATATATGTATAACGAATCAATACAGTTCAAATTCGATGACTAAAACATCAAGTGCTACGAACTTGGTGTAGTCGTCAGCTTCGTTAGCAGGTACTCCCATTTCGAGAACCTCAACTTTACATTTTAAGACTTCGTTTTTATGTTGCATATCTACTATGACAGAATTCAAGAAGTTTATTTGACTTTTCGAAGTCTCATTTTCCTCTTTCAATTTCAAGATATCAATGTCCTGGTCGACTGGAAGACAATAATATACAATAAAATAATAAAATAATTGTAAAGAAATTACAGTTTGATTAGTAATCAAATATTTTTACCTATATGTTGTTTCATATCCCCGCCACCTACCTAAAATAGGAAATTTGGTATGTTAGAAATGATTAAAACGCTAGTGTCATCGTCAAAACTCACATCATAATTGTTTTTCATATTCTCCTGACTCAGTTTCAATTGGTTCGTCGCTTCCGTCCACCGGGCAGTAATTTGTTTATTTTCGCGTTCCCTAAAAGAATTGCAAATCTAAGTTAAATATTATTCCTTCAAAAAATTATGACAGTTCTATATGCACTTACAAATTATTTTGTGCTTCCTTCAACTGTGTGGATTCCGAAGACATACGATTCAATTTCTCCATCAGATTCTGCATATTCTTCTCCGATTCCTTCTCTTTATTTGCCATAGTTTTCGTTAAATTTTCAATCTTCTGTTGTTGCTCTTGCAGCAGCTCTTCCAGGAACTCCTTGCTATTCAATAAATTACCGTTTTCTTTACTCACGTCATCCAACATCTTCTTTTGTGCAGTTGATAGATCTTCGATTTGTGCTGTTAATTTTGTAATCGATGCTTCTTTATCGCTCAAGTCGTTCACATGTTTCTCTAACAGGCTTTGCAATGATGCCTGTTTTTGTTCTAACTCAGAATTCTTTCGAAGCATGTTTTCAATTTCAGTCTGCTTGGACTCTAATGCGTTTTGTAATTTTATCACAGACTCATCTTTGGCGTTTTGCAACTCTTTTACCATACCTTCCATTTCTTTAAGTGAACAAATTCTTAAGTTTAATTCTTCTTTAACAGTCTTTAATTCTGATTCCAGAGTGTTTATGTTAGCTTCTAACGAAGTCTTCGTTCGCGCAATATCTTCCACTTCGTTCTCTTTCGTTGAAAGTGCCTCTTGCATTTTCTTCACTTCTGCGACGTTGCTCGATTGTTCCTCCTTCATAGACGCAATGGTGTCGTTCAGTTTAAGTATTTGTATGTCAGCCTCTTCCGCTGATTTCTTCATTTCGGCAAGAGTGTTATCCTTAATCTTAATGGCCTCCCATGCATCGCCTAATTTTTCTTTAAGCTCTTTGATTTCGGTGGACATCGTATCCAAAGTACTAGTAACATTCTTATCGGCGGTTTCTTTATTAATTAGTAAAGCTTCATTAGCCTTCTGTAATTCCGAGTGTTTCTGCTGAACTTGTTCAAGCTCAGAATTCTTTTCGGATATCAAAGATTCTAATTTCTTGCGACTGTCTTCCTCAGCAGTCAATTTCTCAGTTAATTCTTCTATCGACCAGCGATTAGCACTTTGATCTGCTTCCAACTTGCTTTTTAATTTCTGTATTGCTTTCAGTTCTTCTTGAGAAACAACTAACTCCGCTTGCAAGTCGTTGATTCGTTGTTGTAAAGAAGCTGTCTCCTCTTTTTGCATATTTTGCAATGTATCGTATTGTTTTTGTACGTTGACAATTTCTTCTTTAGCGTTCTTCAACTCATTTGCTGAGTTAAGTGCTTCTTGTAATTTCTCGCCGAGATTACCCTTAACTTGCTCATTCTCACTGATCGTTTTCTTCAGCTCGCCATTTTCTGTCTCGAATTGTTTTAGTCTGTCCAACAGTACAGAGTTCGTGTTTTCTTCTTTCTGTAATTGAGATTTACTGGCATCTAACTCGGCACGCTGTTCCTGAATAAGGGCATTAGTTTTATTCAACTCCTGTTCCATGCTACTCAACTTCCCCTCCAAGGATTTCACCGTGCTTTCATTCTTGAACGATTTGTCTTTCAACTCATCAAGCTCCCTTTCTTTTGCTCGCAAATCCTCATTGTATTTCATTAATTGTTCCGATGAGTTTGCAGAGCTGCTTATCAGATTTTCGATGTCAGTCTCCTAAATTAAACACAAACCATTAAATCAAGAAATCATAAACGTTCACACTCACAAACGGAACATCGTTACCAACCAATTTTTCTTTTTGAGCTGTAACTTGCGATATTTTATTCTCCGCACCAGCCACTTTTTGATTCAATTTCTCTATATTGTCTTCAAATACTCGAAGCTCGCTCTCTAAATTAGTTTTAGTCTGTTCCGATAGCGTGAGAGCATCTCGTAATTCTACAATGTGAAAATTAATCAAATATGATGTACTATAAAATAATGAAAACGTACAGAAAAAAATGAGGTACAACCTACCTGAAGTTTTTTCCTTCAGGTTCTTTATCTCCTCGTCCTTATCCGCAAGAATCGACTTTAGCTCGGCTATATCTTGCTCCAGTTTGTTGAGTAACAAAGATTTTTGAGAAAGGTCTACGTTTACGTTATTAATGCATTTTGACTGTTCTTCGATCTGGCTCTGGTAACGTTTAGTCAACTGCTCGATCTCAGCTGCACTCGTGGAACGTAGTTCCGAGAGTTCTTTTTCCTTCACCATTAATTCTTCGTGTAACTTCTTCAATTGTGCGGAGGAATTCGCTTCTGTCGACATCAGGGAAGCGATATCCTGCTCCTAAGTTAACCAAAATATAAGCATAAGGATTCAAAGTCTATTCATTATAAATTCAAAACAGAAATTTACCAATTTCTGCTTTTCCTGCACTATCTTGAAACTGTCTTCGGCCTGTGATTGATACTCTTGTATTTGTTTAGACAGCACAACATTCTTCTCTTCCATTAATTTTAATTTCTCGTTCAATTCTGTAAAATAGCACAGAAGCAAAGATTATCAAATTCATTTAACATTTGCTAATAAACGTACCCTCGAGCTTCTTTAGGGCAATAGTTAGTTCTTCATCCTTCCTTTTGTTTAGATTAATTTGTGTTTCCAATTCAGCTTTCAGATTCGCGTCAGACTCCTTTTGTGCTGCACTCTCTTTTTGACTCTCGTTCAACTTCGCCTCTAATTCCCTTATCTGTGCTACGCATTGCTCGACAAGCGTAGTCTTCTCTTGCACTTCCTTCTCGAGGTTTATCTGTGTTTCTTCTAGACACTTGTTTCGGTTCTGCACGTCTGTGATCGTTCAAAATTATTTAACACTGGGAAAGTTCATTTTGCTGATGATTATATGAATGGTAATGCTAGGGCCCATCATAGGTACCTTGTAGCAGGCTTTTGTTCTGAGCAGCACTAGAGACTTCATTACGAAGCCGTGCCAATTCCTCCTCGGTTTCGAACAGCTTTATACTGTCCTGCTCGAATTGAGCGACACGTTCTCTCTCCTCCGTCAGCTGCTTTTCAAGATCTTTGATTTTGTTCTCATTTACAGTATTTATCACCTAACGACAAACATGCTTATTTAGTGCCCGAATAGATTCAGTACGCATATACAACTAACACGAAGAAGAAAGCGCATCAATTATACAAGAGCACTGTCGTTTATGACTGTGTTGGTCAGATTACGTGAGAGGCAACGATTCGATACGGTACAAAGATGAAAGACTTCTTAATATAACTTTTATGAACAGCTGTACTAGAAGTATCATTTAATTATGCCGTGTAACAACAACGTATAACAATGTGTAACATGAATCAATCGAAATAAATACAACTTCGAAATAATATTCAGAACAATGTAACAAAGGTTAAATAAGTAATAAATAAATAAATAAATAGCGTTGGTTTTGTAGAATTCTCGCGCAAGAGATAAGCAACTACTGGAAACCTAACAATTAATCTACAGTGCACCGCAAAGCGTGTTAAACCCACACCTTCCTCACGTAGCTTAATGATCTAAGTCTAGTATGATACAATTTCTATTCTATAAATTCGTAATTATCCTCGTCCTATATTCAATGTACAATTAGACTCTAGACGAACATCGAGTCCTAATTATAATGGTATAAATTCTGATACTTAATTAGTTAACCAAGAGCGAAACAATTAGTCGCGAAAGCATTGGAGAGGAGTGTACTGCGAGAGATGTCACAGAGTTTTCGGACGGAATTGTGATGAAATGATAAATGACATGACTACAGTGACGACAAGAGAAGCGGTGCAGAAAAACAGCAGCATCAACCCCTCCTCGGGCCCACATGGTTGCCATGGGATACTCACACATTGTTCAGTTCTCTCTTTCTGAAAATAAAACGATAAGTTTCTTGCGTTAAACCCAATAGGCTAGACAGCAACGGTCTTGTGTGCCGTATGCGGAATTAATATAGTTTTAATTCGAATACAGTCACAAAGCATAGCTTCTATGTCGTTCTCTCTGTAACTGTGAAAAGTTTCGGTCTTCAAAATCACAGTTATAGAAGAGGTATTAATTCATTGTAGTGTTCCAAACGTAGAGTATAGCCATTGAAAAAGAAATGTTCGGCCAAAGACAAAGGACTCATGCAAGTTCGAGCTTTTAAATCCAAAAATCAAAATTCTTTTACCATCGTATTCGTCTCGTTTTCAGATTAAACATTAAGAATTAGAAAAGATGACAGGGGTAAAATTTTAGCCAGTTATAGTAGAGATCTTTTTCATAGTTACAGAAAGAATACTGTAGATCGTTCTCTCGCTTCCAAAGACTAACTTGCATATAAATATTGTCCCACCCGCCACCATCTGATTATGGTAAAGCTCCTAAAATTCTATTCTAACAAAAGCGTACTAACATTGAATCTTGAATTTCGAGTAATACTTGCGTTTCCTCATAGTTCCACTATGCAATTGTCGAACCAGTATTTAAAAAAAAAACGAAAAAAAAGAATAAATGAGAAACGGAAGTTCGATTAATAGAAAGTAAAAATGATGAAGGGAATGATTGTGTTTCATTCGGTATTCGATAAACCTTTAGAGTCCCTACGTATCCCTGTATTCTTGGATGTCTATACATACCTCTTGTTTTAGTGTGCGTTTAAAATTTCGTTTAACGGATTGATCGTCATAAATTAAATTATTTTTGTCCGCAAGAATAAACTTTTTCATAGAAACTTTTTGGACAGATTGATTCGGCGATCAATATGTTAAATCATATTTTTTCAGAATGTATACTTTTTGTGACCAGGGACGGTAAATAGTCAAGACTTATACCTGAATATCATCCTTATTGACGGACTCTTCTTCAAAGCGAAACAGCAGGTCTTCGCACTTCCTTTTCTCCTCCTCCAACTGTACTGCCAACGCATTTTTCTCCTCGAGCAATTTAATGAGATCTGCTTCGGCTTCTGTGACCGTTTTATGCATTTTCTCTCGGTACTAAAATTAGTATATAATAGTTATACAGGATATAACTTCATTGCAATTAATACGTTTGCATATTTGATTGATAAGTGTAAGAGATAGACTTGGGAGTGTTTCTATTACACCACACTAATGCTAATACTAATGCTGAGGTGTCGATTAGAGGCAACAGGTACCTGTTCATATTCCTGCTTCAGCGAAAGAATAGATTGTTCAGCTTGATCCGCTTGATTCGCTGCTTTTGTTACACGTTCACGTTCCAAATCTCTTTCCCTGCGCAGCATCTCTATCTCCTGCTGTTTCTCCTTCAAAGACTCCTAAAACGTTCGAGACAAGTGTCAAAACAATTGTACATTGTCAACGAATTCTAAATCTATGGTTTTTAAAAATATGTTACGCTTTTTCTATTCCTTTTATGCCTAATAACAATAAAATATTCTGTCTCCACTTTCGAAACTTCTTAACGTAGGATTTGGAAGAGCAGGAGATATGCTTACTGGAAGAATTAATATCAATTATCACGTTTCTTTCATTATGGCATTGTATTTCAACATTGTACATTTGAAGTCACTGTGACTAAATAGTGAATCTTTGAACGGAAGTTAATGATAATGTTCTGACATCAAATTGTGCATCCATATATACATCCGTTATTAATTAATCAATTGTTGTTCTTTAATTCTAGTATCATTAAGAATTGAAATCTAATGAATATCGTACATTGTAGCAAAATATCTTTCAATACAAATATTAGGTCAGTGCAGAAGTTTTAGCAGTGACCTAATACAATATGAAGAGAGAAAAATAGTAGAGAAATTGATTTCAATTTGCACAAACACAATTAAATGTATAAAAACGTGAATATGAACTTTTATGAAGAAACAAGGCCAACATCAAAGTTACGAGTTTATCGTAGTACAAGTTTGATGACATTCGATTAAACAGAGTGACTACTAAATTAGGTAGAGCGTATACTCTCAGGCACAAAGAAGTGTTTTCTTTCCATCAGATTGATAGACAATTCTTTCGATGGTTAGAAGTAAAATATTTTCAAGTAAATGCCCACACTTGTGGGTGTTGGATTCTAAGGAGATTATGAAAGGAATGGACGGAGGATTTTATTAAAATCATGTACAAACATCGGAATGCTTTTCTAAGCTAGTGATCTAAAAACAACGCTAACAATTACATTCTACTGTACTTGCTAATCCTATAAATCTTACAACTGTGGCTGGTTGTATTGTAAAACGTTGTTATGCTAATACTTGATAACGAATAATCACAACACGCTTGTTAATCTAATTCTACGCTAAACAGCTACTCAAACAGCGCTTTCACGTGTGTCACGGCCAGCTAGCTGAGCGTGACAAATAAATGTTAGAACATGGTCTCACCTGCAGAGCAGTTAGTGCAGGTGTGGACGTGCGCATACCAGGCCTCTGGAATTTCGGATGCAACAAAAATCAAAAATCGTGTCATGCACAGCCAACAAATCAAACTGCAATTTACCTTCGTTTTCGGTCAGTAAATACATTTGCCAAATAAAACAAAAAAACAAAAAACAGAAAGAAAACATAACAATTCTGTAAAGTCTAAAAATACTAACAATACAATACTGTTAACCGACTCTCGCGTGGTCCACGAAAGTGTTAACATTACAAGACTAACAAAAGCTTGTCTGCAGAAATACAAGAACGATTGCTTGGATTCTAAAACGTACTCGAATCTGTTAAGTTCAGATATTATCTATCACTTGGTAAAATCATTTAACAAAAGATAACAGCTACAGCAACAACAACAAAAACAACTGAAACATACACGTACATATTAATTCAACAAGATCACTATAAATCTAATCAACGTGAACAGCAAGCTAACAACAACTCTCGTCTTCACGCATAACTCAGAAGAAACGCGTTTACACAGTGAATAGTACTCGGAGCAAGTAGAGGATCATTTGTTCTAACGTGAGCAAGAATACCGGACACAAAATTTTGCTAACAAGTTTGATGTTAATGAAAATATCGAAATATGTACATTGGTGAAAATATTGGAATACAATCATTAGAATGCTGATATTTAATCTACTTCTACTAGAACAAGTTTTAGCGAAGAAGATTGTTGTGCAATTGTATAATCGGTGTTAGAGTTCGTTTCAGACAGTGTCAAGTCTTCTTGGGGTGAAGAAAAGCGATCCTCCGATTGCTGCGAGTAGAACACGCGAGAACGGTAGAGACAGTAGAGTAGTCTGCGATCAGGATGGAGGATGCAAGCTGCGGTACAGGTCATTCCCCTCATTCTGGCACCGTGAATCTTACCCTCGGTGTACTGATACTAGCTCTGGCAGCTGTGCTCGCCGTGCTGGTGATACTCGACAGCGAGACCAGCGACTCCCTCGAACTTGTCTTCTTCAAGGACGAGTTCAGGGCGGCCCCGGTTGGTCTGTGAACCATGCAGCTGGTCCTTTTGCTGGTCGGTGACCGGCTGACCTTGTGCGCGGGTGCGAACAGCCCGTATTTAGGCCGACACTCGAAGTACCTGAAACAGCGCTAAACCAGTTAGCGGTCGGGCACCAAGAAAGATCTAATAAACATTAAGACGCGCGCTACGGCCATGCCTACTGAATGAATTCCAGTTGAGGGGGTAGACTCGTTTCCAAGATTACAAGGGTGTGGGATGTGTCTTCTCATTCTTCGATAATGCAAAGATGGGTTTTTTTACTATGTAACTTGCATTATTCCAAAGATCTAGACTGATCTTTTATGTAGAGCTTTTCACTACTGAATAACCGCTCCTTTGCAATCCTGGAAACGAGTCTACCCCTTCAATTCACTGTAATTTTGATATGGAACATCCATTAAAAAAATTTTGGCAAGCGCGAACTACAATTGTAAGCTACGTCTTTTATATACAGGACGTCCCATTAAATCTGTTACATGACAATACCTCCGCTACGTGCTTATGTTACGCGAAATGTGGAAAGGGCAAATTATTTGGTTCGACGGGACACATCATCCATGTTATCACTATATAAAAAACCAGCGATCTACAATGTCAAAAAATTTACAAATTTCTGGGACTGAATGCGAATAACGAAAGTAGCTACGATAGAGAGATCAACGAGGAAGAATTTTTCTGAAAATTAAAGTACCCCTTTAATGTCTTCCTAATCGTTTCTATGGGGATTTGGCTGTAGGATACGTGGATGCCGACCTGTTGTCTCCAACGGAGCCATCGTTCTTGCCAACAGGATCGTCGAGTTCCACGCCGCACCATTCGCCAGCGGCGAACTTCGTGTTGCCCATGTACCTGAGGACGCCAGTTTTGCTGCCTTGGCTGGAGGACACTATCACCCTGTCGCCTAGCCTGAAGTCTCTCTGCGACATCGTGGACGACAGGCTGGTTGTCGAGGCGTCTGTGTGACCAGTTACATTCGTTACAGAAGTCTGAACCCTCGGAAAAATCACCGGGATGAATCCATTACAAGTACCCGGTGTTTCATAGATCTACCACAAAGCCAACGCCACCTTTGACTCACCCCCTTGGGGCTGGGTTTGAAAGGTGTACTCGAAAGACTTACTCTGTACAGAGAAAACAATCTGAAGCCTACTATACTCTGGCAAGATTAATAGTTCAAGGTCACCTTCATGATGTTTCTGTATAAAGTCATTGGTTATTTGTTGAATATGTAGAAGAGGGGGGGACGAATGGAAAGGCGTTGCAGTGGGCGGGGTAAAGAAGCGACAGACACTGTGGTGGGGGGCTATGATTCGGTGACCTTGAACCGGCAACATGTTCTAGCCGGAGTATACATATGAGATGCTTAATATCTATGTATGTATATATCTACAATATAGGTTCTTTAATGTATTTATTGTGAAAAGGCGGTGAAAAGGGTGAGGAATCGGCGCAGATCCGATTTATTTACTAAAAATACTAAAACGCAATGCGACGAGCAATACAACTACATAGATAGACATCTACAGACACAGTAATCTCTGTTAGAGCAAGCACGGGCATCTCTGCGAACGCTCTCCGGAGCAACGAAGCCACTAGGGTGAGAAATCGCTACCCCGGAGCAGACAATGCTCATGAGTGCTCCAACAGATGAGGAGCGTAAGTGCGTACAAAGATATACTAAGGAGTACAGCTTGCTACATGGTTAGGAGTACGTTTACAATAATAAATTCTACTGAGCGATTCGTACGGTGCGTGTCTAACGTTAATCTACGTGGCGTGCGATTAGGGACGACCAACGGCGGTCCTCGAAGGCCGGGATCCGTGGAATTATGCAGTTCGGTAGGAGAAAGGAGCTATTGCATGGCGTTCATTGGGAGACTGCAAAATTCACGGAGGTTCGCTGAAGGTCAACAACATGAGGAATCTCCATCTTTCTCGCAGCCTTCGACGTCCCAACATTGAAAGCGGACTACGGCCGAGGGGAATATCTCCTGCACCGATCCTTACTCAATGACGGGCAGATGGTCCTCCCGAGGCTACCCTTCATGCTGTCCGGCGGTGTCGTCGGTGTCCTTTGCGTCGACGAGGTCACAGAGTCGGTCAACGGCTCCCTGGTCAACCTGGTCAACCGCGAGAAGATCCCGCGCTTAGGCTCGCACTGGAAGTAACGGCAGCCTGCCACCGATCCATCGTTCTTTCCTGAAGTGGATCGACCTATCCGTCAATCTCCAATCCTCGAGAAATGGACTTTCTGCTTATCGAAGATGCTTAGACCCGCTTAGACTCTTTTAAACATTTTTAATGTTTTGAAATAAATCGCCGAATTTATTCTTCGCTTCGACTCTTTCCAATTTTTTTTTAATGTTTTGAAACGATAGGTCGAAATGGACGAATTTATTCCTCACGTAAAAATTTGTGGAAGTCGCTAAAATGTGCACAATAATGTTAAATGTTTAGTGGTTGCAAGGTTAAAAAATCGCAGAGCTAGTTTGAAGTCACGGTCTGAACCAGGTGGTCGAATTTTAACGAGTGCTCGGAATTAAATTGATCGATTAGCGGGTCAAGGATCGTTCGATGATGACGATGACGGTGATGAATCTTACCAATTGGTTCATCGAGGACCACTCCAGCCCAGTCTCCAGGTGCAAACTGGGTTTCGCCGATGTAAGCGATCGCGCCGGGTTTCGTTCCACCGACCCATACTCGGTCTCCTATTATAAAGCTGTCGGTGTCTTCTGTCAGGACGACACTAGTATCTATCCGATAACGACAAGTTTGTTTAATAAATCCGAGATTTTTTAATATTTTCATTAGAAGTCGCACACGTTCTGAATTGTTCGATTCTCTCTTAGGGACTCTCCCCTCAGTGACAATTACTGGTAAAAAAGGCTATTTGTGCGCATTAAAGATAATACAAAGTTAACATTTTACCTACTGGAATAACTATTAATAGAATTTTTAACAAATGTGTTACATCAAAGAAAGGAAGAAACCTTTTAAATAAAAATTATTAGATCATTAAAAAATTTATTGAAAAACCTTCAATCGTGATCGTGGATTCTTCAGATTGATAAAATAGCTGCCGGTAGGCGCTAGTAACAAAAAGAACATTTTCTGTAACAGTAGTGTTACAGTTGTGCTACTCGGCGATTTTAACGCGTGGTAATGCAATGACACGCTCGGAGATTGAAAATGGAGGCGCTCAGAACAAGTGTCTTCAGTTCAGAGCATTTGCAATGCATTCACGATAAATATGCATTACGATTATTTCAAAGAATTCTTGTGCCTCGTGCAAATAAAAACGATTCGAATTTTTGTCGCTGAGGGGACTAATTCGAAAATCAAGGATTTCTTTTAATTTTATAAATTCTGACACTGTCGGAAAAATATTTCAAAATATTTCATATTTTTTGGTTTTTGCTCAGAAATATATTCCTGGCACAATATCATTCGTTATAACCATGCAGCAATGTTACGTTCTTATCAAAGCCATAGCATTCTCACGATCACCAGGCACATTCATAAAACAAATACTTCGAAACAAGCTTGGAACAGTCGTGCTACACGAAACAATTCACGAATATATTCACTTTTGTAGAACGATGCGGGAATGATCGACTTGAATGGAAGATTACAATTTATCAAGGGGAAGTATTGTATACAAAAATATAATTTTAAATTTAATTTTCAACGAAAATACATACAAGGTTTTTCGTGGATTCCACAAGTCTGATTCATTTAATTGGAGTGTTGACAAGATTAAAAAGAGGCTAATGTACCAAATTGAGTTTGGTCAGTGTTTAAGCATCCAGCATCGCTCTATTTAGCTCGATAGAAGAATAGGGAGACAAAAATCAACGAAGCACCCACCTGATCCTCTGCGCAGGCCAGCCTCGCTTAATCGACGGCCGTGCGATTCCCAGAGATGTTCCATCTGGTCTGTGATCATGCAAAACAACGCAGAAACAATGCAAATCGTACTGGACAAAGCATGCTTTCTCGGGACAAGCATCTACATCGATCCGATCGATAGGAAATCGTCGGGCAAACCCAGGCGGACGTGTACATCAAGACTTCACGAGGTAACATCAATTAAAAACATGTTATACAATATAAATCTTAATATTAATATTCCATATGAAAACTGTGTCACAAGGAAAATATAATGAGTTACTACAAGTTGCACAATGTATGCACTTTTCAATCAGCATTTTGTAAAAAGAAAAATACGAGACTTTCCGCGTCTTTCGGTATCGATAGAATCAGGTCTCGAAAAATCGGCCGATTCCGAAACGTTTTACGAACGGTGCTCGATGGACTGATTATGGCCGGCGCCCCGTCGCGTTAGACAGGAAGTTAATTTCATTCCCAAGTGGACAGTTATGTAAAAGAGCAATTAAGAAGGTGTGTCCGTACTGTTATGATCGATCGACCTCGGGAATAGATCGTAATATTTGAGTGGTCACTCCAAGCGCCATGAAAAAAAATCGTTTTCGTGAATAGCCGGTAAACCGCAGATAAATTTGTCTCGGTTCTAATCCTAATTCAATTACAACGCAAGTCGAGCGTGCTATCTCGTCACCTCCGGTAGAAAAACCGAGAAAAATACCGCGATTCGAGATTTAATTAATTATTCATGAGTGGACGTGGGCGAGACGATGGTAGTAGGTCGTTCGCGTAGGCGGCTGTGTTTCTGTTCGACGAGATTGATCAGCGATTAGAATGCTGATCGAACTGTTGATTTTTCCGTCGACGATCGATCAGAATTTTCGTGTTTCCTAAATATCGTGAACCAGCATTTCGCCGATAAGAACGCCAACGCGATAAAGTCTGCAATAACATTTCAGCGAATCTAACAAATTATTTAAAGGTGAATGTAAATGGTTCCTCTTGTAAATAAATTAAATTGAATCGGGACTAAGAAATTGCACACAAACATTCTCAACAGTTACTACGAATACCACCGTAATCAATCAAAAGCTACATTAAAAAATGTTACCGACCCAACAATCGAAGAAGTACTATTAAAACTACAAAACAACAAAGCGATCAGAGTTCGCAACAGCGTTCTAATTCTGAAACACTAAATATAGAACAAACAGCGAATGAATCACCATTAGAAGAATGATTCAAAAAAGGAACATTAAGCGATTGGACCTTGGAGCTCTAGAAATACTATGCGCGTTTACAATATTTTTTTTCTTGCGAAACAAAAAATGACAAACTTCAATGGTTCTATAATGTAATTGAAGAATTTGAATATACTTGTTTCGTTTATAAAATGACGGTTGTATACGATCTTCGAACGAAGATGCTTCAGCGGTGACACGCGCGGCAATGATCTATCCGTGATCTAGCACAGATCCTTCCGAAATAAACGCAGTGTCAATCACCTTGACCGATCGTAACGTGATCTCTGTACATACGCAGTCATACTATCTTGATACTACGAGTCCCCATACATAAACAAGGTTAATGGTGTAAGCTATTTGATTACTACTGTCGCGGGCAGGTAGCAGTTTTGTTCCTGGAATCTAATCTAATGTCTGTTGGTAACGAGATCCGAATAAATCTGTGCCCTCTCTAGAATCGATTTTCACTCAAGCTGAACGGGCGACTCACTGATCTATCAAGGAGCTCGCTGATCGTTCGAGCAGCACGCTATGTTGATTTTTCTGTTTTCCAGAGCGGTTCGCAAATAGCGGTACAATCGGTATCAATAAATACCGAAGGAACAGTAAAGTTTGTTCATGCAACATTTCGTTCTCGTGAAAACTAAGTGTAAAGCGGAAAAACTTGGATTTAAATACTTTTTGATTTGTACGTAGTTAATTGTTTGTCAAGATGAATACTAGTATTTAATACACTGAAGTGTTAAGTTCACCTTGCAGAGTTCACACGAATTTGGTAAAAGGGGCACAACTGTGTGTTGAACACGACGAGAAACATTTCCAACAATTTTTGAAGTGGTGCATAGTATTCCATAGTAAGATGTTGCATAGCCAAGTTAAATGTACTATGCTAGTTCAAAGGATTGAATTTTCTTCTCCGGTTACGATACCATTCGATATACTTTGCGAATCAGTGTGGGAGGATGATTGACTGACACGGCAGAGTTGATTCAGAAAACTGCATTGCGGAACTGCATGCGTTTCCTGCATTCGCCGGCTTTTCCAATACGAGAAATGGGTTTGCCACTTTGCTTTCTCCGTCGGCAAGAAATCGGTAATGCTCCATGATACTCGTGAGAAAATCCATATTGTAAGATCGTTGGCGCCGTTCACCGTTAATCGAAAACGAAGAACCGGCTAAACAACGCGGCAGGTGGGCCGAAAATATGCGACATCTTCGGTCGCGTACTCGCGAGCTAGTTATCTTTCCATATTTAGGTGATGGTGTCATTCTGGTGTGTCGAACACCATCGGGTCGATTGCGTCAGAACGACAGATCGTCACCTTAGGCGATCCTGATCTACGAATGCTAATCGGAACAGCAACAACAACAAAAAACGTGTAAACATGCAAACGTAATGCTCGCCAACTGACTGGCACACGCGACGATAAACCGACAGAGGAATTTCAAGAATGTTGTGATCGATCTTTGAAACTTTTTCTACAGTATGTGCGAAGAGATCTAAGGATTCATTCAATACATCAATTCATTTCTGAAGCATGTTCACACGTTCAGTTCTATGTCTCGTATATGGTTCACGATGATTTAGAATCGAAATTTAATATATCATACGTGCTTGAAATTTACAATTTATAGAATAATAACAGGAGCCAAATAAAATTGTTATTCTTTCCTGAACCATTTCAGAAAGATTAAAATGTTGCATCTTAAACCGTTTGGTTGACTAATGAGATTGACTAATTCTTCGGCGAGAACTGTTTCTATTAGATTTTCTAATGATTCATTCAATATAGCAATTCATTTCTGAAGCATGTTAACTTTACAATATTGAAATTTACAATTTATAGAATAATAACAGGACCCAAATAAAATTGTCATTCTTTCTTGAATAAGAATGACATTTCAACAAGATGAAAATGACGCATCTTAAACCGTTCGGTTGGCTAATGAGCTGAAGAATTAATTCTTCGACGAGAACTGTTTCTATTAGACTTTTTCAATGGGTTTAACGTTGAATTACTAATTTTTGGGGGAAATACGGTTCTGGAGCGACGACCGCAGTTTCGGCTGGTGCAAGCAAAGTTGCCAACGAAAAAATCGTGCAAAGGGTGAACGACCCGTAATGTGGAACAATTGGGATGCGTCTTGGATCTAATCCAGAAAGGATGCTCGGCATGCACGGGTGCAGAAGCCTGCAGACGCCACTTTCATCGATTTCCGCCGCAACAATCGGGTCGTAGTGCAGATAATATCAAGTATCGTGAACGTATCCGTTTCCTTGTCAAGTCGAAAATTGACATCATTACCTTGGGACTCGCGATCGCGTTGCGAAACTCGAGATCGAACAATCGTCATCACGACAACCTGAAATAGGGTACGGCCAGTATACAGGGTGGATAAAAATCCTATTCCTTTCGGAATAGTTCCCAACCTTAGAGAAATTAGCACCGATCAAATGTATTACGACTTCCCTCAGCAAACGCGAGCTCTTTTCTTCAATGGAAAGAAAAATTGGCTCGTTAAGGTTCTCTCGCCGTCCATAAATATTTTTTACACATGTTCAAATGTTCACAACCTTATAAAACAAAAGAATATGTAAGTTTCTTATAGAAGAATCCACGGAGTAGCCTTATGAGTTGAAACGTTAGAAGGGGTTGCAGCTAAGGAGCTTGAATAAAAAAAAATGCAAGGGACTGCAGCGTTCTTGGTAGACAGACTGCAAGGGACTCCAAGTTCCGACCTGATCAAGGTGTTAATTACTATCGTTTCACCCCGTAAAAATGTCTGGTGGCTGGAATAGCCCTACCCGATAAGGGAAGCTGTCTCGCACGTGGGAGGAAAGACGAAACGGCTGGATATCGAGCGTACAACAAACACACCGCGATTGCATAACCGTATGCGTCATCGCGGCGATGATGATGATGACTGCACAGCGCGAGGTGCACCGGCGTGTGTCCCTTCCTAGCTTCGCCGCTCTCCGATGAACCAATAAGGCAAGATAAGTGCCCTCGATTCGCGGACGCCACGCGCTTTTGTACGCGAGCCGCGTTTGTCTCCGCGAGGCCTTCCACCGATGAATAATACTACCCGGTAAATTTTAATTAGGCGCCTCCCGTTTCTCTCCGTCGGTCTCAACTCTCGAGAAATTTCATCTCGAAGGAGCAAAGTCTCACTCTCGAAGATATCAATCCAAGAGAATGATAGCCGGCGATAGAACAGACCCTTTTCATGTAGATAACATCGAGAAATGTTGACGTACAGTGATTGTGCGCGCAACCCCTCTAGCAATTTTTGATTGACTTCAATTTAGGATCCTTTTCATTATGCTTTATTGGATCACAGTCTGCGTTAGACAGCGTAATTCAATTGACCTGACCCAAGGATCTAGAGATGGTGGAAATCAGAGATGAAGATACAAGCAATCGGAGAGGTAGATATCTAAGAGGTGTCCTCGCGAACGAGTCCTTGGAAGATCAAGAAACGCGATTGGGATTCTACAGAGAAAAAGGTTCCTGTAGATAATGATCCAGAAGAACGAGGATCTGTGGTTTCAAAGGTTCTTACTTCATCTGACATTAACGGTGCGACTCATTTTACACAGATTATTTTGTAAATAATCTAGATCTTGTGCGCGATAGTAGAAAGACCCAGAATCATGGCGACCGTCGATCCATGTTTTTCAAAACGTATCGTACAACAAAATATATAACTGATGTAATTTTGATTATTTTTACTCGATAAAAATCACACGTGTACATCAAATACTAATAAATATGTTTACAAAATTCCAATTCGAAAGGTGAAAGAAGATGAAGGAGAAGATTTCTGAAGACCCAGTGATTAAAAAGGGCAGAGGTAGAGGAGCTTGACAATGATGTTGAAATTTGTATGAGCCAGAGAACGATTGTATAGTTATCTGGTCGAATGTTTCTGTTAGTAATAGTTGCACCAGTATTCACTGAACGATCGTCGAGAATCTTTTCCAGGAAACAAAGTGCACGCGGTGGGACCGTTTGTTAGTGGGAAGAATATTTACCAGATCGCTCGGACGAGATCCGTTGCGGTGAGAGGTGGAAGAACGACTCGCGAGAAGTTCGTGGTCTCGCGCTTGTAAAGCTACTCGTTCACGCTCTTCTCAGGGTCTGGTGGGCGTACTCGATCGCGTGGCGTGGGGAATTAGACGCGTTGAGTTTCGATCGAGCTCGATCTTTCATCTGGATCAGCTACGGCGACAGTAACACAATCGCTAGACTTGAACTTAGACCCTACCCTTTCGTCCCAACGCTTCAGAATCATTGTCAAACGCTCTGCATTCGTTATACAAATCGTTCCACAAAGTCGAACTTTTGTGGTCCGTACAATTCTGACCATCTTCAAGATTGTGAGTCTAGAGACACCACTATATATTTTTCAGATCCAATCCAATGATAGAATTACTTTTACGTAGACGAATTTCAGAATCCAGTCAATTTTGTCTACCTGGAAGATTCTGAGTCAAAAATGGTATTCTCAGAGGCTTTAAAATAGATTTCGTAGATCACCACTTTATTAATTATTGTTACAGTTTATCTAAGTAATATTTTGAATTAGTATTCCCAAGGGCTTCATCTGAAATTGCCATGTTACTAGAACTGGTTTAATTAGAAAATAAAATTAGAGAGTATAATTGATCTCCCTTTCATGAGATTTGGTACAGTTCAGATATTAATATGCGTACATTAATACTCCAATTAAATAATCAAATCATCATTATGATATTTAAGTATATAGAGTTGATTAAGATTCCTATATTCTCTACAATAGCATTACATTATAGACGTTGCTATTTCTTATCTGCTACTACTGCCTGTAATTATAATACAATACAATATGACTATACAAAATCGCCAATGTTTTTATTTAGCTTTTACATTCCTACTCGTAGAAAGACTAACACTGTAAAATCAGATTAACAAGTGAACAATTAAACAAAGTTCTTTCAATGCATGCATATAAAGTGCGTGTACAAACTCACTCATTGCCGGTTTCGGAGGAGAAGGTGGCACTGCTGGTCTTGGTGGCAGATTGCTGCATGGCCGACCAATTTTCGAAGGTGGTCTTAATCCTGATGGTTTTGGCTCGCTCATCTTTTATATATTCACTTATCGTTATATAACACTGAAATATGAAAATGAATGGTTAGTAAAACATATAACTAAATCATAAAACACTTATCGAGTGTTTACAAATGAATATAATCATTAGAGGTAATGAACATAATATTTTGAAATAAATAAATTTCAAAGTCAAAGTAAAAAATAAATTTCTATTGTGGGTAACTTGTAAACTATCGTTAATACAATGTTTGCAATATCACATAACTGAATTAGAATCGTTCGAACAATTATCGTTCTCCAAATTTTCGATTGTCGAATGGAATTCTTCCAGAAAGACTGAATATGAAAAAACGATATCGTTGTTCCGTTCAATGTACCCATTGCGAAAATCCGTTATGGCTTTTTGAATCGTTATCGAAACTCCAATCGCAGATACGCTTACGCAAACTACGCAGATAGTATATTTACTGTTTGACATTCCCAGGGAATCGTCAGAAACGGTTTCCTCGATCTCGTATTCGACGATGGAATTATTTGCGACAGGAATTCCCGTTCGGAGCGTTATTACAACGTTTGAAAAAAAACGTCACACGTAAAGAAAGGTTAACCTGCACGAGACCAAGGATCACGTTTTGAAGGAGAACACAGGGAGGACGTTACCTTATTTAAACGTGACGTGATGCGCTCGCGCACAATCAATTAACATATTTCATAGACAATTATTGGAACATCACTGTTTTGACGAACCAGCACCGCGAAATATTCGCACCGATTCGCACAACGGTTAACGGAAAAGTGACAACTCTTGGCGCCAGTAGCGCCGTCACGGTCTACTTGCGAGTCAACTCGTAATTCGCCGATTTTACTCTGGTTTCCCTGTGCCCTGACACGATTATTATACGTGGACTTTTCCCTTCCCATGTTTTCAGTAAAAAGAAAAAAACATAAGCCAATAACAATAGAAACAGTAATCGGAGCAATAAGCTTCTTTGCTCTATTTATATATTTTATTTATCGTTTTGTTGGCTGCAGACATTTTTTCAATTGCAACAATTTAAATAACTTGAACAGATCACTTTTATTTTTATACGATCCCTAACTAAAATGTTGTCCGCCGTCTGAATCAACGACGTCATGATTAGACTGCACTTTTGTTATATGAAATGTATAATGAATTCGAGATCTTCGAAGATCCCAAATGTACAATGCAATGAAATAATTAATAACGATTTCATAGCATTTTGAGTAAATAGGAAACCTTATGAAATTATAGATTTATTACGAATATAAATTTTATATTATTGTGTTACATGGACCGCTACATTATCTGGAATAAATATTGGACAATAAATATGGTTAATTGTTGTAGTTTTTACATTTTTTCTGAGAATACACTGATTAATGTTCAACAGAAAATATCTGTGGCGCCACCTCTGTAGAACCTTCGCAAACTAATTAGTTCATTTCTGGGAAGATTTCTTCAGAAGAATTTCTGGGGACATTTCGGAATATATTTTCCTGAGAATTTTTTCACTATGCTTCTAAAAGCAACAAATCAGATGTTATACGAATGTGAACACCTGCATACGTATACATGTACTCATTGCACGTTTACATTTGCGACTTGAAATGTAAGAAATACGACGAAATGTTCACACTAATGTACATTATATTATTTGATATACAGATAAATAACGACTATAAAGAATCATAACGTTATGATAAATGTGTTTAAAAATTTCAATATTTGTTTATTGTGATTTCGAGATTGCGTGGTTTTAATTGAGACTGTAACACGTGTGTGTCAATATTTTTTTAATTTTTGTAAGTTCAAGAGTTCGTGGTAATAAGAATATTTGAAGAACTTAATTACTATTTGACAGTGACGAAAAGTATAATAATCGAAGAATTTATATTCAGATGCAGTACACAGGAAAGTAACAAACTATGTGAACAAAACCGGATGTATACATTTCGTAGTCATGCGTATTACCGTATTGTGTCCTTTTCACTTCCCGTTGACGTCATTTTTCCATATACTTACATAAAGAAAAGCGTTATTTAAGCGTCTCTTCCTTATAGCTTGTATCCGATTGTTCTGAATACGAGTGCGTGAATATTTTCTGTTGAATTCTTTCGAATTACAAGTTTCAAGTTCAGTGTTACAACTTTTGTATGTGGCGTCCGATCTGTTAAACTTCGTCGCGAAGCTCGCGAGTTTAGGACGTAAACATGCAAATTCAAGAAACAGAAGGAGCGGATGGTACGTAAATATTTAGTGTATTCGTTCGAAATATTTGACTTCTCATCCTCACTTCAATTTTACATGAACTTTTCTAGAAATAAAATATTGGACAGTCAGTTTGAATTTTGTAATTCTTAACCTCAATCCTATGTTGTTCAAAGTTCCTTAAAGTTACGTTGGGTGGTTTTTTTAGGATCACCCTGGAACAATTCCAGTGGTTGCGACGAGGAACGTCGTCCGACGCAAAAGGAGGGTAAAAAATCGAATATATTACCGCTATGGGGTAATGAAAGAACTATGAATTTAAATCCACTAATTCTGACAAACATACAGTCCTCACATTATTTCAAAGTGAATCTGTATGAATTGAAGACGTATCATGAGGTGATCGATGAAATTTATTACAAAGTATCCCATCTGGAACCATGGGAGAAAGGAAGCAGGAAAACAGCGGGTCAAACGGGCATGTGTGGAGGCGTGAGTATGTTTTTCAATAGACTAATAATTTACAATTATTTGTTTGCTCATTGATCTCGAAAGAGAAAACAAGCGATCGTAGAATCGCTATTGTACACATGGAGAAATTCCAAATTCATAGCACTTTAAAGGACCTGGATAAAGTATGAAATGAAATCTATCTCATAGAGATCGTATTGGTGAAATCGTTTTGAATATATTCCGGAAAGCAAAAAATATTGATTTCAGGCACTAAGCAGTTGGGATGGGATCAAGTTCGATAGATACGAATCCAAGTCAATTTCAATAACTAAGTTACGTTTCATGGGTTTCGATTGCTGCTTAAAAGCAATAATGATTATTAGACCGCGCATCTTTATGCAAAATGAATAATGAATAATGATTTTAATAGAGGGGAAATTATAACATCTAGGTATATAATTATAACTAGGTTTTGCAATAGATGCATAAAGATCCACAGTCTTGTTGAACACCGCGCTTACTTATTACAGAGTAGCATGTTCTTGGTCAATATAGTTAATCATAATACGAACACAATTAATTGACATCGAAGTTGTAAATTTAATGGTTGGTGCAGGTTCGTGGTGTTGGTGCCGGTGGAATTGTTTCAACGGCTTATTGTCTACTATATAAACTATTCACCTTGAGGTTAACACGGAAACAATTAAATGGTCTTATCAATCATCCCGATTCACCATATATAAGAGCATTGGGATTTATGTATATCAGGTAAGAAGAATATTGTAATTCCTCTGAGATTTCTAGTTAATATAATGAGAAACTAAATTGTTACTGACATTCGTAGATATACACAACCCCCAGCTGACTTATTTAGTTGGTATAGCGATTACCTAGAGGACGAAGAAGAGCTGGATGTAAAAGCTGGAGGTGGTCAAGTAATGAAAATGGGTGATATTCTGAAACAATTTCTTACCAAATTAGAATGGTTTTCAACGTTATTCCCAAGGATACCAGTGCCTATACAAAAAGAACTTGAACATCGATTAGCAGAAAGGTTTCCGCAACAATCTATGAATGCTAGGAACGCAAAACCACCTATCACATTAAATAGTCATGGAAAATATAGTAATAGTAGTAATAGGAAAGATAATGGTAACATAACGTCACGAAATCAACCTCGACATATCCCTGACAGCGAAGCTCAATGGGGCGAGGCAGAGAGAACAAGCCACTGGCGAGCCAGGTGCGTCTACGTGGTATGAATACAATCACGTTACTAATTTACATAAGATCAATAATAATAATAATTAAAATTGTTAAGGAAACGGGGTGAAGATTAAGGGATGTACCCACGCCAGGAAAATAGACTTGATCTCAGTGTATCTTTTCAATTTTATTTGATATATGTGTGTATGTTATGATTTATATTTTGATATAGTTATTCGCTAATATCTCAAATTTCGCGTGACAAATATCTTTATACACTCAGTTCATTTGATTCGTGTCATACTCACCCGGACACCTCTCTAGCGTTTATCAATTAAAAAATCTGCTTTCAGCTAAGATCGTTTGCGTAATTGCGTGAGTATGGTGCAAATCAAATGAGTAGAGTATGCGATATAATTTTCAGAGGTAATTTTTGCATTGCTAAATTTCTTACATTTCTGTACACTAGTGAGAACTATATATCTACCGTTTCTCGTCTAGGCTAATATTCTCGAAAGATTGTTTGTACTTCAGCGATACTTCCCTTTGAACAATTTCTTTTCTAGATCGGACGAGGATCGTAAGGATAAATACAGGGAACGTGAACGTGAACGGGAACGTATTAGAGAAAGAGTAAGAGAACGAGCTCGAGAAAGGGACAGGGAAAGGGATAGGCATTTCAGACGATCGTCTAGTCGCGACAGAAGTCGAAGACAGAGAGAATATAGGAGTCGCAGTAGGGACAGATCCCACAGAGACCGGAGTAGAGACCGGTACCGCGATAAAGATCGTCATCGAGATAGGTAAGGAAATTTTTTGGTGTATTTTTACAGCTTGTTACAGAATTTTTTCATTATAGGAGAGGCTCGCCGTACGATTATGCTGCAGAGCTTGCACGGGAAAAAGAGAGACAACGAAGAGAATGAAAATGTATGTTAACGTGTATATATTGATATAAATGTTTGTACGAGTGTAACTATGGAGATGAAAACGATTTAGAGCCGAGCCATCTGAACACCACCGTTTTAAAAAAAAAACTTACTCCATTTGGAGTAGTAGCCTAAATTTAATTCGATTATATTCACCTTGTAGTTTACATGTTTTTATAAAATAAATTCCTGATTATAATTACTGTCTTGTTCCCTTACCTTATATACACGCGATAAGAATTCCTTGCGCACGAATTACGATACTGCGATTACAATCGTATTATCTTGATGCTACCGTTGTTGTCTAGTAATAAATACAAATTCCTTCTTGCAACTATGTTTTGAAACATAGTTTATTATCATTTATAAGAAAAAAGTGTGCATGACCTGGACTGCAGTGAAAAACCTATAAAAATATTTTTCAATTATTTTTATTCGTGGCTCCGATTCAACACTGCCGCGCGTGAGTATTTTGTATTGAAGTTAAAAATGGCGACGGATACCTGCTGTTCGATTACCGCTGGCTGCGATTAGATAGCAGTGATATTGAAACATGGGAGAAATATATATTATCAGGTGACAGTATCAGCAAGGCCAATTTTTCAAAGGTAACAACACGAAAAATGTTTCAATATTTCTCTACTTTAATTTAAGATTCGAGTACAGTTTCACTTTGATCATGCTAATTTCCTACAGAGTTCCGTCTTGTTTCGTGTAGACCTAAAGTTCAACGAGGATCGTGCTAGTAATGGACATGAAAAATATGTATGCTTTCGTCCTTTAGAAATTGTTTATTAGGAAACATTCATGTGAAATGAAAACCACGTATTTAGGTTTGGTCCTGCGAAGTTACAGTTCTTCCTTATCGAAAAATGACACACAAGAGTGATTACGCGCCATCTATGTGCCCTTTATTCGATCGAAACTCTGGAAATTCTGTTCACAGATGATTGGCCGACGCTGCGCTCTTGTTGCTTTGGGCGGCCTTTTGATTCTCGTTCTGAGCGTCAACGTGTACTTCATTCGAATGATTGTGGAGAGCTCGTCACAGAAGACTTCTTCCAAAGGCATGCCTGTCTCTCAATTGAAATCTGAACAGGAACAGCTGATCTCAAATGTAGAACAGAATTTGGAAGTTCCGCAAAAGTCGGTTGCGAGAGACATGGCGAGAAAGATTAAGGGGGAGATACAAATGCTACCCTCGAAATATTTTAAGCAAAACACTAGCTACGCGATAGTCCTAGAACGACTATTAGCCGAATTAAAAATAACGCCTAATGTTCGTGAAAATATATGGAATATTCCTAATAATAATGTTAGTATTTCATTGATTTATATATTTGCTGGTTTATGCGAAGTAATCACTTTTCGTTTAAAAATTCTCATATAGGAGATAAAACTTTTCAGTTCAGTCGGGAGAGAAAAATATAGATTGAAAATGTATAAGGGATGTAACAATTGTTTGCGTTTATCTTTGTAATGTTTTCGAGAAAGTTAATTTTGGAAATCTATAGGTACAAGCGTGTTTCAGGTATATACTTCTTGCGTTTACGTTTCTTTTTATCAATACTAATAATATCGCATTGAATGAATGATGATATTTCAATTATAGTTATGTTAATATTTATCTCGATACAAATGTGGAGATGGAGGGATATATAGAGAGATCTGAGTATAATCGTTTCTATTGTTTCTTTGCGAATAGTCTTTCACCATATTAAATTTGCAAAGCAACATACAGCCGTTGGGTAGATTTTTATAAATTTACTAAGAATTAGATTGTTATAGACTAATATAGATATTATAAACAAAAGAAAAAAATTAGGAAATGCAATGCAAGAATTAGGAATTGTATATAAAGTTTCTAATTAATATAAGGATAAGAAGATCATATAAAGCGAAGGCAATTTTTGTGCAAACGTTTGGAACTCTCTGTATATCCCACTGTAAAAGTCAATCTATTAATTTCATAGTTGTAGTATGTACATAGGATGTAGGCTTCTAACTTGCGCATTAGAATTGATAGTCTGTAGCAATCAGCAAATGTATACAACATTGAATTTAAACTTTTAGTGGCCGGATGCTCACCAGTTAATCCCACCGGTTGCACCTGAACTAGGAACAATTTTGGATACTTTGCGTAAATCGAAAGTTATGAGAGCAGATAATGCACCGCTTGGTACACAACTGAAATTGATGTTAACTCTGGAACACGGAGTGAAGGCGATGTTCAAGCCCCAATGGTATTCCAGGGATACGGTTATTCAAGGGTCTGTGTATTATGGAAAAGATCGACATAATGCTGAAGTTGTTGCATTCCATTTATCTTCCTTACTGGCTTTGAGAAGAGTACCAATTACTGTTGCAAGAAAACGTACGTATCTCTATTGTCCATAAAGAAAATATGTTTTTGTGGTATTACTGAAAAATGAAGGCTTGTTAAATATTTGGTAAATAATGTTTTCATAGTCAACCTCAGAAATGAAATTCGACCGTGCGCGACTCCTGAACTCTACACAACCATGTATCAAGATGGCAACGATACTTGTCTCTACGGAGTTTGCCATTATTGTTCTCCTGCTGACCCTGTTTGTGGAACAGGAGATGTTTTAGAGGGTGCTTTGATTTCGTGGTTGCCGAGGTATTTAAGGCTTGTGAAACATCGTCATCCCTGGCAAAGGACGTACAAAAAAAATAAATTCGCTATGTGGGAAACGGATGGCGATTATTGTGAAAAAGTATGTACACTTGAATGCACCATATCATGTTCGTCTAGATGTCGAAGATATTCTAATTTGATTTAATTTGAGTAATAGTAACAAGGAATATGCCTTAACTGAAAGATGCCAATTGTGATGAAACTTGGCACACATGTAGAGCATTGAAAAATATTTACATATTTATTTATAGTTTTCATGTTTGAAGGATGAAAGTATCCCTTGAAGGTAAGGCTAAAAGATCCACTTTATATTAGATATAATATTGAAACTGTAATATTAGATGTCCCTTTTCTAAATTATTGAATATTTTTTAAAAACTTTGCGAACATAAGATATATCATGAAGCGAGTTTCTCATTTCCAACTTTGAGGGCTATCGTCATCCCCTAAATATAAATTTTGAATATTATTTGATTCCGAACATGTGAACCAAGTTCTATAATAATGGACAACCTCTTTATAAGATAAAATTTACTCCGCCAGGTGAAACTGTCTAAAGCCTATTCCCCGCAATCATCTAGTAGACTCTTGGATTTAGTAGACACCGCGATCTTTGATTTTTTGATGGACAATGGCGATCGTCATCACTACGAATTAGCGCAAAATAATTTCCACAATCCGGCCGTTTTATTGATCGATAACGGGAAGAGTCTTGGGAATCCTGATGTTGATCACTTTGATATTTTAGCGCCGTTGTATCAGTGTTGCATGTACGTATTTGAAAAGATCGTGATCTATCGCAAGTTGGTATTGTCGCTGTAATTGTTTTGTGTTTTAGGATTCATAAAACTACTTGGGACCGTTTAAAGTTGTTCAGTGGTGGTTCTTTGAGCGTGGCTCTTAGGAGACTCATCGCACACGAGTCGACTATGGCTGATGTTGAACATCTTATTGCAGATGCCCATTTAAGTGCCATGGATAGAAGATTACTTACTGTATATGCAGTTGTTGAATATTGTTTGAAAAGTAAAGCATATGCTTCTAATGTAATATTAGACCATCGGTAGCCTACATTTTATAGAAGTTTCATGTACATAAATAATTTAAATAACTGAATAGGGATATGCATATTGTGTATTTTATATAACGTAACGACAAACGGTACTCGACGGTAGTACAATTTCAAGAAATGGTGTCAATTTGAGATTTATTGAAATTTTCAAGGATTGTTTTTAGGGTGAATAAAGAATACAATAATGTTATGTATCTCAAATAAATGGCTTTGTATACGGAGTGTTATCTCAAATTCTGTTACAAATTAAAGTACTATCAGAAATTTAAGTTTCCGCAAGAATAAAATATAGAAAAATAGTATAAATATTCTTCATCCTTTAATTGTTTATTGAATTTATTTGGGATACGTGATGTGACTGGGCGGTGTAGTCAGCTCCTTAAAAAAATCGTTTAGTTTAGTGTGCTAAAGAGTTCGAAGACTTAGCGCGCTCGCCAAACTCAGGCGACACATGCGCAATGATGCGAAACTGTCCCCACCTTAACTAATTTCGGTTATCTCGACTGATTTCAATAGCCGTGATAGTAATTATTGACAAATTTATTATTTCGGGATATTTAATGTTTATAACAACTTCTTTCGCTAAACGGTGGACAAGCACTCCCTTGACCACCTGGTAACTCGAGGTGCAGAATTCTGTAAAATTAACAGGTGCAAACGTTCATGATTTAAAAGTTATTAATAACTCATTAATTTATTCAACACAATACACTGATAAATCGTAATACGTCTGAATTTATTCGAAAATTATTATGGTTTCTTACATTTCAATATTGCATACCTGTTTCCTGAATTCAAATACTTTTTCAAATATTCTTTCTCAAAAAAGATCCTCTTGCGACGATCGCACGAAGTTCAGTCCGAGTCTCTGCCGGTCACGGCCCTCTGTCGTCAATCTTTAAAATCGTCATCACTGATTTCTGATTCCATCATTCCACGAGAGTCGACGAGAGTAGAACAGTTTGCGAGCAGGCTAGAGGTCGCTCTATGTATCGCGCGAACCTGGACTGCAGCGGCCATAGGGGGGCACCACCGGAAGAGTCGGGGTTCCGAAAATTCCGACCGCACAGTTGTTCTTGAAAGAATGCAATACGCGGACGTATCGTGCTCGGTACGTACGAGGTCGAGCTGTCGTTCCGTAAGCGAATCCGCCTGTGCCGATAGATGTACGCGAACGATTCAGAATCTCGGCGTTAGTGACCGATAACGTGGTTCGTCGCGAGCCAACGAAACCAGTACACAACGAGAGAGGATATACGTGACAGCGACACGACAGTGGCATCGAATATAAGCCGTGGCTTCTTGTACGACTAGATATACCTGACGGCGAAGTATTACGCGAAAAAAGTCGACAAGAAAAGTGCGTCTACGCGAGTGAATAGAGAGAGAGAGAGTGTCCCCAACCCTGATCTCAGCGCCCTTTCGAAGTCGTTGACAGTAGCCACCCGTGATTGAACGGTTTCGCCGATGACGTGCCGTGAACCGGCCCACGATAATACAACAAAGGTGTTGCATGTTGCCTGCTAACCGCAGAACAGAGCCTGTCTGCTGTGGGATATCAGCCGTCGAGGTGGGCCGCACCAACGAGACTGTGGACGTCCCTAGATTGGCGGTAAATATACATATTTACGTATCTAACCGTGTGTCCTCTCTCGATCCTCTCGCTCCCTATCTTGCATCCCTATCGCATCATCCATGCAACTGTCCGACCTGTGCACGTTTTCGAGAGGCGATCGACACCTCGACGCGTACGTACATGTAGTACAATTTACTCGCTCCTCCTTTTCTCGTTCTCCGATCCACGACCACCCGTGACTCTGACCTGTTCGTTCGTTTGCTCGCCCTCTCACCGGTGGCACGTATTAATATTGATCTGAGGGCCGAGTTAAGCCCCGGGAGGACTCGATATCGCCTGCGCTCTTTTCTGGCCACGAAAATTCGGTAACTTGGCTCCGCCCAACCACCAATTTCCCTATCCCGGTACCCGCGACGCAACGGGTGCGCGAACACCGTTTTTCCTCGCAGTTTCTTTGAGAAGGTGTGCGTGTAGGCCCGGGTTCTTGCGAAATTGATTCGTTGCACTGCACAAGTCCGCGGACACTCCACCCGGAGTTGATTTAAGGCCGTGCAATAAACGTCGAGCTCTGTCCGAGTGGGATCCTCCCAGGCTCGGACACTCGAGAGGATCGATCTTTTTGAAATCTTTGCGAAGGTTAATCTGGCTAAACGGACCAATCCGCCGGATCACTATCCGGCCGGTGTGTGTCTTTCGGAATTTTTAACACTGCTGCGAATTATTGCGCGATGGTTATTTCTTCTCCTTTTTTTGCTGGCACACGGTGCATCGCTTATTTTGTTGAGGAACGATAACGGACGCGATAAGGGCACGCATTTGCGCTCGCCGACGCACGCTTTGTCACCCGGCACGAGATCAAAGATCCTCCTGTGAACGCGTGCTTCACTACGATCACACGGAGGCGGCCGCGAGTTTTGTCGTCTTGGAAACCGAGGCGGTTTTTCACTGTTGCCGCTTGAAAACCGAGGCACCGCGTTTCGCCGAATTACATAAGTCAATTAGTCTATTTTCAGATGGCAAAATTCTTAAACGTGTGCAGGTTATAGCCGGTCCGTCCGTCCGCCGGCTCAGCCCGATCACTTTAACACGCCTCTGCGCGAATTGAATCCGTGAATTTCTAGGTTACACACTCGTGGACCAGCTTTTAACCCTTCGCAGATCCGCCATTTCTATTCCGTTTTTTACGACGGTTTCGGTTGAGCTTCAATCACTTTTATCACCACGTTTTTATTAGCTCGTTTTCTTGTTTGTTTGTTTGTCTGTCTGTTCGGTGACAAATTTTGCAATTGATTTTGAGCTAACTTCTCTACGAGCTAGACTTGCAATTGCAAACAAAATTGGAAATTTTTTAAAAAGTCTATCCGTTTCGGAGAAATAACAATTAAATATTTACCATTTCATCCTCCCGCGAAACGTACGTCATCGTTTCGATTCGATTCGATACGGCATTGTTTTCGATATGTCGCGGTTGCAATACTCTCCGAAATTTAGTATACGTCTCTGTTATAATTTCATAATCTGGTAAAAATGTTAAAAATCCATTGAAATATTTCACATACACATGACTAAAAAACGGAAAATAATTATGTAAATAAAAATAATTTTTTTAAAAATACCAAGTAAAAATTATTTTATACTTTTAGTCGGTTTTTAAAAACGTAGTATTTGTTTACATTCTCTTTGACCGACAATTTACGAAATATTGTCCACAACATATATGGCAACAGGATTCTAACACAAAAATTTATATATTACATGATAGCACATGTAGTAAATCCACGCCTTCCATTTGCACTGAAGCTCGCGAAGTGCGAACATCGACCTCGGAACATAGTTAATAAAGTCCGTGATATTATCTCGTGTATATTTGTTCAAAAAAGGCGAAATATTATCGAAAATGGGTCGCTGAAAGAGATCGAATGCGTGTGAAATTCTCACTATAATAAAATTGAAGGAAGATATTTCGTGAGAAAAATAGCAAAAATTATTTATAGGAGTCGGAAAGTAATAATGAATTTCTTGAAAAATCTGAAGAACTATGGTAAGAAGAAGAGGTCGTTGCTCAAAGTATTGATGTAGACACCAATGTAAAGAATGTCAGACATGTTTTATAAAAAATATATAATAATAACGTGTCTGATGCAACGACGAGTAAGACATAATTTACTCGTGTGTTTACGTACACATTTAGTTATTCAGCACGAAATGCACCAAAGTTTGTCTGGTGTAACGTGCTCAGTCATTGTTCAGCGCTTTCATACGCAATGGAAAAACGAAATTACGGTACTTCGATGTGTTTACGTGAACAGTGAACGAGGAATCATGACTTTCAGGAATTAGCCGTGCAGATCGGCTAGTGTTCTAATAAATATATTTCACAGCTACAAAAAAATAACAATTATATTTTAATTTTGTAAAACGTACAAGGGAAAATCGATAAATTTGTTTTGATTGAAAAGTACGAATGATAAGAACTGTAAAGAAGTACGCCGATAAGCGTCGGTAATAGTTTAAGGATCTCGGTGCGAAATGAAAATTGTCTTCACCAATTACGAGAAGCAGAGCTCAAACACGAACGTATCCCTTTTGCTAATCATTTTTACGCGTTGAAGCGAACACGATATAATACTCGTCTTATATGTAAATGTATGCAGTCCGTAGTCTAATAATCTTTTTAGAACGACCTTGAAACTTGACACGACATTAGCTTTAAAGAGATATTAGCAGTCAGTGGATCTTTATGCAAAATAAAAGTTGTCTGCGCCAATTACGATACGCAGGGTTCAGATAAAAATTTATTGCTTCTCTTAATCGCTTGAACAAGTTGAAGATAACGTGACGACACTCTTCTGGCTTTTGATGGTTCCACGAGGGGTAAAGTTACCCTCCTCGCTGCCAGTACTGGGGTGGAAAAATTTGAGAACCGCTGCAACGCAGCGCTCAGGAAGCATTAATTTCGCTTCCCTAGTACCGTAACTCTTTTATGTATTTATGTAATTCTCCGCGGATTGTGCAATTTTAATTAAGGTGTGCACTTTCATTTCGAATATCACGAACGATACGGAGCGTTGCGTGCTGAACGAATTCAACGATATTCCACGGTCGACACCCCGCGAACTCCATTTTCGTTTTTCTTCCACGAAAGTTACGCGATCTTACGGATATCAAAAAGACTGCACAATCATATCGAATTTCACAATTCGCATGAGTCACGAGCGACGGTGATGCAGTCTATGGACGAACTTTTAACACTTCACCTACCGGAAGCTCGTTAATCGGCTTTTTAATCACGTAGTTGTATAATTATAAAAGAAACTCGATTCTCTTTTAAGAGGGTGGACCACCTTGAACATCAAAAAACGTTCTTTGTATGTGAAAAATTCCAGATTTTACAGTGACACAATAAATGTGTGCAGTAAAGTCTTCAAAATTTGATTTCAAAGGATTAATCGATAATCGGTGAACATACATAGAAAAAAAATAAAAAGGCACGTACAGATCGATTCGAGTAACCTCCTTTTTCGAAGTCAGTGAAAAATGTAGCATAGAATTTTGAAGAAGTTCAATCGTTTATAGAAACGGAAGCAGTTCGAATCGAGGAAAAGGTCGATCCCGTTAAATAATAATTTCGGATGTAGTTCTATTATATTAATTGTAAAAATATTTTTGAATTATGACCGAAACGACAGTCGTTTTCAACCAATTTATTGAAAGACTGACGGTGTTTGGTTTCAAAGAGACTATTAGTAAATTGCTGGCAAGTAAAGTGTTAAGTAACCGGTAATTGATGGATTAAGGTACATATCGATCGGACGTGTCGAGTACCTTTTGACCTGTTTCGAGCCGGTGCGCACGGCCAGGATGACCCATATTCGGAATTTGGGTTAAGAGTTGCTCACGGAAAATGGATGTCGCAGGCTTTCGATACGGACTCGTATCTGCTCGATTATTATCGTCGAGTGCGTTGGCAAACAGGTGACAGAATGGGATGGAATCGAATACCGACGAAACACAGTGAAGAGATGATACGTACGTTAGTACAGGTACATATCTTTTAATCCTCAGGATTTTTCGACTTGATTTCTATAGACCGTGCCACCATAGTCAACGATACTTCTGTCCATTTTGAACCCCCTCGCGTCCATAATCTGAAATAAACTCTGAAATATGTTGATCCCCTTATCGAAGGTAATGCTAACCCTAAAAGTGTCCAATGAAAATTGGTAATTTAATCGCTGAATGTATTCATCACTCTATTCTGTTGGTTATTATACCATTCTATTAATTTCATAATCTAATTCAATTGTTACAAACTACTTCAATTAATTTATATTTTTATGAAATTCTGAACATCGTATTAGTCTGAACAGCATCTATTTTTATTTGAATAAGCCAAACAAGTCGAATCATTTTGAAGTTCCTCCGTAGTAATTGTGCTAATCAACGCGTTAGCATACACGATACATCTCGGAAGATATGTTCGTTTAAATATTCAATTAACAGCTGTAATAAAAAGCATGGTAAGAGAAGAGCGTGCTTGTTTTCTCTCCTTTTTTATCTCGGATCTCGCGCCTATATAACGACCGCGAAAATAAGCGATGTCTGGGATTTAAATGTCGCGTAGCACGTAACCCTGTTCACTTCACGCGCCACACCTCTGACTGAGCAATCATTAAATAATACCCGAAAGTGTTTAATTCCTTCCTTTCTGGTGATTCCTTAATTACCCACCGTAAAAGACAATAAAGATAACATTCCGAGCAAAGCATGCTAGAACTGAAGCAGCTAATTACTTTTTATTATTCATCAGCTGCACAGATCGTAAGATTACATTTCGGGTTTCCTGTTAGACGGGTGCTCATTTCGCTTTTAATTTTTCAACGACCATACTTTATAACTAATCTTTACAACTTACGTTCTATTTGTCACTGTCTCAAGAGGCCAACATTGGCTGTATCATTTGCAAAAGTTGTGTTGACTTCAGATGGATTCATGAGGAATTGTTTAACCATTTTATTTGTTCTAAGGGGCCCAGAGGTGGAAATAAAATTTGGATAGTTACGATGGAGACCATTGAGACAAGTACAGAGAGAATACCGTAATGGGTATCCTTAGTTTTTTCGTAAATCACTTGAAAACTAAAGCAACATATTTCAAAATATTTACCAAAATCGCACTCCAGACAGAGATTTGTGAAAAGTACTTGATTTAATGATTGATCATTCGAACGAACAATCTTAATGTGTACTCGAAAACGTTTGTCACTCGCATGTTTTACATAAGATATCGCCAAATTGTAAGAAGGAATGCTCGTTTAGCAATACCATTATTCGCCACGTTTTCAAGCGTGTCTTATCTGCACACAGTTCAATAGCTGGCATGCATGTAGACATCAGTGCGCGAGGTGATAACGACTCCGTGAGAATGACTGACAACAACCCCTTTTAATATTTACATTACCGTCCAAGAATATTTGATCGCCAGACTGCGATCTTTGTTACACATACATATTTATAGCTGAGAAATGCAATAAAATACAAAGTAGAACAAGATTAAGTTCAACTTGATTGCTTAAGGCTGTTTCCACGAACTTCTTCTGCAAATCTGAAAGTTTCTAGAAACATCTGCATTTTGGCAAGTCATATAGATACAACCGATAGATCTATCAGTTTATTAGTTTCCTCAAAATTCTTTTAATTTTGTTCACTTATATGTGTCGTAAATTAATCAAACTCGCAATCTCGTCACTATCTGTTTTCCTATTATCTATCCATTAAGGAAAATGTAATCGTGCAACACGTATATCGATTTTTTTTATTTCTGAAAGATACAAATAAAAAACTTAGTAAAAGTGTTAAAAATCCATTAAAATATTTCACATACACAAGGCTAAAAAAAACAGAAAATAATTATGTAAATAAAAATAAATTTTTAAAAAGTACCACGTTTTTAAAAACGGACTGAAAAGGAAAAATTATTTTATACTTTTTAGTCAGTTTTTAAAACAGTGGTATTTTTAAGAATTTATTTTCATTTACATAATTAAAGGAAAGTACGATAACTTTCTCGGTGTCCGATTAAATAGTTGGCAAGCGGTAAAAGTTGGTGTCACACGGAAAGAGAGAGAGTCAGAGAGGCGCGTTTTCCTTTATCATTCGTTGGCATTTGCAACTACAAAAGAGACACGGAGAGCGGCCGGGTTCCAAAGTCTAAACGATCGCCTTATGTACAAGAGAACGTAGAAGATACGATAGCCTGGCTTGGAAAAACGATTCGCACGATCGCACGACCGACCCTCCGCATCAGTTGGGTCGGTGTCGTTAAATCACGATGATTACGGCATTGGGCTTTATTACTCGGAAGTAGGCAGTTCTCGTTTCAGGGACTTTCGTGTATAGGTAGAACGAGACGGGACGAAACTCTAATCTCCTGTGGTTCTAGGGCTGGACGCCGTGCGGCTTGTCCGTTGGATTCTTTTTAACTCGTTAATCAGCTCTCAACATTCCACGAGACCGTGTATCAAACAGTTTAACCCTTCGCGTCCGCTTCTATCTTTTACGACTCTCGGCCTACGTAATTAAACTTTTCTCTCTCTCTCTCTCTCTCTCTCTCTCTCTCTCTCTCTCTCTCAACTCGTAACAGTTGTTGTAATCATTCTATTCCGTTTCTTTTTACCCTTTAAAAGGTTTAATTCGATCCTGTCAATTTTCAATTGTTTTCACGATAATGGCTCATCCCGTGCCTCACTTCGCAACGGTACTCGCTGAAATCAGGGCTGTAGAAAAAACGAGATTCTAATAAATTGTTACGCTTTCGTATAGTATATCAAATGTTTAAGAGTATCTCGTACAGCGACATCTATCGAGGAATTTCTATAATCTAAATATCACTTTAGAAGCAGATAATAAATTTCGAAGATTTTGCAGAATCGAGGAGATTCCTTGATTATATTATTGAAAGTATCGTGCACTTTTCGATGTTTGTCGAACGAGATTTATAAAACGAACAACCGAACCTGTCATTTTCGAAAATATTTGTATAGGCGATGTTTTCGGATGTACGTCTAATTAAACATTGGGTCAGGCCACTAGAAATGGATTTATCGCTGCACGGTTTTGATAAACTCGTACGCTTTTAGGGTTCTGACTCTCAGCTTAATAGTGACTGACGTGTCATAAAGCTCCAGATGCGACTTCCTTATCGGAGCAGCTCTCTAATACTATTACGCACTGTTAGGACACAACAATAACGTTATGTTTATTAAAAGGTAACACAACAGCGCTAGTTTGCAACGTTTAGTGCCGCGAAGCAGAAATTTTTGTTGTCCGATAGTTTCCTTAGATATTTTTCGTGCAATTCAATTGAAAATAATCAATTTTTTTATGTCGACCGAAATATTAAGATAATTGGAAATGACTTCTCTACACACTATAACTATTTTGAACACCCAAACGTTTCGATTCGGATTTGAATCATTTGGCTTGAGACCACGTTTGCTATTAACTTGAAAGCTTAGAAACGGTGTGTACTGTAATCAATAGACTATACACTTTTATACAAAATTAGAATTGTCTTTCTAAGTTGATATTACGTTTACTATAACAATATCATCACATCCTATTTCACGTCTTCATAGTTTTATATCTGTTCATTTTTGTCGCCAATGCATAAACTCCGGAGTATAGTAATCGATACAGGGTGTCCCAAAAGTGTTGTACTTTCTTGAAAGTGGTAATTCCACGAATAAAATTTTTTCTATGATTTTTTTGCAAATACCGGCTAATCGGATTCAAATAAAACACGTTAGCAAAAGAGGAATTCAATTGCAACCTCTATATTCCATATCGAAATAAACGTGGAATTATGCGCAGAGAGTTACGGAGAGCCAAGCGGAATCATTGATTTTTCTATAATTAAACATTACAGTTTGATATTCCAGTATGATGAATCCTCGAAATAATCTCATACATTGTGAAACAAGTTGAACACACCGACTGTTTGCAAACAAGTTTAAATAAAACGCCGATCTATTTTTGTCTGTGTGTTATTCTTTCACGGTTAAGTATCCGGAGCCTCGGCCGTAACAGGTTACGAGCCTTAACGATTGATCATAAATCTGTTATGATACGATTTATACGCGATAGCGAGCAATCCGATGATGGATGACCACAGACAAAAGACAATCCTATCGCACGCTTTTAATCGTATCGCACAAATCTTATATTTAAAACGCTAATACGAGTGACGAATCAGATGGGATTTGTGCGCAACGCCGAAAAGTCATAGTGCACGTAAAAAGATTAGCAATAGAATGTAAGTAAACACGTTGATCTACACACACTCCGGGACAAAAAGGTAGCACACTTGAAAATTAACGTAACATTTATTTATTTAACATTACAACCAACCACTTTTACTAATAAAATAATTAATGATTATTGTTTAACTGCGCAGTAGGAATGAAGAGCTATTGTCTGGTGGTAGTTGGTAGTTGTGTAGTCGACGGTAACGATATAGTGAGGTAGTAAACTCGGTGGGTCCATGAATAGAGAGATTCTACTAAGTAATTGACACGACGTCTAGTACCGTACAATCTCTTTCTAAGTTAGTATTCTTTTATAGAGAATTGTCGGATAAGATATGTGGAAGTAACATCGTTTGTTATACTAGCAATTCCTGTAATTGTTGGATTTCCTCAAAACGATTCGAAGCCTGAAGGACACCTGCAGGGTCTGTGAACGGTGTATATTTGATTATAGCCTCCCATAATTGCTCCGTCATCACACCATTTCTGTCGAGAGTCAGAATTATTAATGACAGCCAGCCTCGACCCTTCACGTTTTCTTCTGTTAAGAATATTTCATTCTCTCCTGTCATCGTTCCTGCACGCGTTCCATTTCTTGAAAGGGTGAACCGTAAAAATGGTAAAAGTCGATGTATTATTGAAGAGGAAGAATTCGTACAAGTGGTATAAGAGGTGTAGTGAAGGTTGCAGAAGGTCAGAAATGAAAGAAATATTTCATGGCAGTGTAGTCACAAGTGTTCCTTGACGGGGCTGCACTAGATGCTTCGGTATGATTTCCTAGAAACAAGAACACCGCGAGCGTGTTCGTCGATATCTCGAATATTAACAGAAGTCTCAAGTATAGTCCTGTCAAGAAACACTTGCGAGCATATTGCTATGAAATATTTCTTTCATTACTGACCTTACATGATCTTGATGGTCATTCCGTTAAAAAAAATTAAATTTCCTAAAACATTTTGATATTCGCAATTTCGAAAAGAAACACTGATGGAAAATTATTTTAATAATACGTATCTCCCTGACTGAGAGAATACTTTTGATTATGCGAAACATTTGTGGAACACCAAAATTAATAAATGTTTCCTCATTGTCGATCGTATATTGTTAATAATATTTTTATGCTTGCGGCGCACTGGTTCTATCATTTATTATTTTGAACGCTATTTGCAAATTATCTTTTTTTTAAGTGTTTGAATATTACCGTGGTTCACTGTACCTATCACCTCCGCGAACATCTTCCCGAAGAAATTACGATTGAACTCGCCGATTCGCCGTAAGCCTGTGCTCGATTGCGCAAGCGGCAGCAGGTGTTGAAATTTGCGCGTGTTCCGCACTTTCGCGCGTCTTAAAAGTCATATAAATGTTTTCACGAGCGCGGCATGTTGTTTCGCGATCACACACGCGGGCCCAGAGAGTTTTACGTCCGTTCCGCGACGATCTCGTCATAATTCAAGCGAGCGTTGTCTTGCTCCCCTTCCCATTTCTCTCTAAATATTTGCGATTCGAGAGGGAAGCACGTGAACATCGGGTTGGTTCGGTCGCGTGCGTGACTGGCGATCTAGCGCGCAACTTTAATCGAAATCGGAATAATCTTCCCATGGCATCGGTGCAGCCACGGGCTGTTGACGTTATATTACGTGTTATTACCTCGCGTTCTCCACGCGACCGAGTGACGCAAGCATCTGGAGGATCTAGAAGAAATAAGTCTTCCCATTTCTTGCGTGTAAAAACCATTGATGGAACCAACGTGTTCACATAGGAGCAACCACGTTTACGCGAATACAGATTCGAAACTATACTTCGTCTAGTTAACTGTGTTATATTTGCACGCTCCTGTTACAAATGGAAGAGCATCCGGTCCGCAAGCATAATCGATACTGAAGCCGAGTCCATGAGGTAAACCACCCGATCGTTGGCACTTTACCAACGATTGGCTCATGTGTTTATTAACACACGATAAAAGAATGTGTAATGCGCATCTAAACGATTCCATAACGCAATTATACCGAGTAGAGCTTCGCGGTTTGAATACCAATCGGTTCTCAGGATTCATCGTTGTCATCTCGAAAGCTGTGGCATTCGTATCTGTACCGAATAAGAACACAAACTATGATTCAAATAAAAATATAACAGATTCCTGTTTCATACGAGAAATGTAATAGTGAGAAGGAGGTCGACAGGAAAGGAGGAGGATATGGTATCGAATTTGTAACCCTGAGGGGATCAAATGAAGATTTATATTTATAGTCCTGTTTCATACGAATGCAGCGAAAATGCATAAAACTAATTTTTAGATATATTTATATCTTTTTCTACACTTGTGGTAATCAAAGGCACTTCAAAATATAATGTTTATTTGTTAGGAAACCTTAACATTGCCACTATTCTCAGCCTCTATTCTTGATTGTCTCGTTTTCATTGTAAACAATGCTTACGATGGCAGTTATTTTTTTAAAATAAATTTTCATTTATACAGAAAGTTATCAAGTGCAAAGAAATTGTAATCCACGTAACAGTGCAAAAATGGAATAGGAGAAGCGGTTAAGAAGACTGTAGTCAAACCGATAAGAATTATCCTGCGTCACGGCGCGTGTAGATTCTTGCCGGTCTCGGGTGAGCGTTATATGGCCATCACGGTGAGAATTATCGAGGCGCGCTATGTCCGCGAATGTTTTCGTGAGGCGTCAGTTCAGTGAAGCACCTGTTCTAGAAAATAGTCTAAATTTATACAGTTGCACAGTGTCAACCGCTTCGCGAAAACAATCGAGTACCGCGAACGCGGCCTTGAAGCTTAGAAAGTTTACCGGTATAGCCTGCACCAGCTGTATGAAAACTTAATTCCGTGAAAGTGTGATTGAACGGAACTGTACTACATAGTGCAAGTTTCTCTGAAATTGTATCAACATCAAAGCTTCTCGGTATCTTAGCAAGTAAATATTTGGTTGAGCGCTAACAACGTTAGCACACCCCGATCTTTCACTTTGATACTTTAATTTCATTATTTCTCTGATACTTCCTCTACCGCCAATTTAACGTAACTTTTTAATTTTTTTCATTAATGCGCATATTTCGATCACCTTAAAATATAATGTTGCGTGGAGAATTTCTTTGAAAACGTTTGGAAAAATAATTCTAATGATAGAACTGCAGGGTTGGAGGGTGGGTGACAAATAGTAGAATGATTCGAGGAAACTGGCGAAAAGTCTATTCATATCTGACCGAGGATTTTCCTTTTCGCTGGTTATTTAATATTTCTGCCATTATCGCTATTTTTGCGCACGTACACTCTACTCGTTTATTTTCGTCGTCGCTAAGCTAGAATGCACTTTGCAACGCAATGTCTGCCGTCGATCGTGTCTATATACAATATCGTGTCTCCAATAAAAAAAATGTGTGTGGGATTCGCTAGTAGGTTCGTGCGAATTAACATACAATTCCATTTATCCTCCGTTCCCAAGGCCGAATAAGGAGTTATCGCTCGAAAAAAACGAGCGAGACAGATTTGATACATTTATAATAACGAATGAGTGAAAGAAAACTTTCGGGTGTAAGCTAGATTTATAATTCTTGTATTATCAAGCAATTATTACACGCTTCTTCGTTGAACGTTAAATACATCGATATGGTCGAGTGAACTTACGTACCGCGAGTATCTTTGTTCTCGATTTGTTGTTCTTTAACCCACAGAGAGATTTTATATCAGATAGACGAACGCTTACATTATGTTGTTCAGTGATTTCAGATAAGCCGAGTCGTACGCTAATACTCTGATTAATTATGCAACATCGTAATCTATTTTATCTGATACGGATCACGAGATTTGACACGTACAATACTAATAAACTAGGGGTACTAATATTCGCGAAAGAACGAAGACCCGACGATCCCTATCGATCAGAAACATATACGTTTCTTCGGTCTGGTAAACCTTTCACTTCTTCCTCTCTCAGTTCATGGTCCCTCCCCGCATCTGGCGACTCTAGAGATTATCAGGCACGTGACAGAACAATAAACAATTTTGTAGTACAGTAAAAGTATTAATGATTTCGGCGCAACGGTTCGACCAAATGAACACTATAAAGCAATTTTACAAATTAATTTAAGCTTTCAACGTTTCGATTCTTGTGTGGATCATTTTCAGGAAAGAAGAAAACTGCGTCTGAAATTATTAATCGTACGATCCATATTAATAACAACATTTGTAGTGTAAATAATTGATCGGAGAACAATAACGCCTGGGTGAAAGTAAAACAATGTTGAGCACCGATATGCATTAGCATGTTAAACATTATTAAACCGTGATTGCATAATCGAAAGGAAACTCGCAATCCCGTTAGCCTAGTAAGCAGTCTGTTTTCTTGATCAGTCGCTGACTTCACGAAAAGACCGAGCTCCGCGGGTAAGCCGATTAAGAAAACGAGAACCGCGCGAAGTCCAGGCGAATCTCTCGATCGATCTTATTGCGTGCGGGCGCAATCTTTCGCAAGGTGCATACAGGCAAATGCCCACAGTTATGTACAGGGTGTCACGAAATTAAATCGTAAATACGAACACAATTAAACACGAAGCAAAAAAATCTTTTTTACCTTGATTTTCAAGGTCAATTTTGCGGGGAGTTTTTTTTTAAATGTAAATTTTTATGGTGGCCGTGACATATAATTTCGTGAGGATGAAAATATAATATGCATCTTTTCTCCGTGTGATTTTGACCTTGAGATGAAGTTTGCGGCAGCTTTCTCGCACCAATTCCCATCAAACCGAGGGGTGGTAGCAGTCGTGCTATGATAGTCGCGATTTCTTTACACCGTACATATAGTGTACATATAGTAACGATGCGGCAGAAAAAACGGACACGGTAATCGAATTTGCACGGGAGAGTAATTTTTAAGCCGCTTAAAGATCGGCCCATCGGAGGAGAGAGACCCTACAGAACACACTTTTGATCGAACGCTTCGATATATCCCAGCCCTTATTTATAGTGCTTCGAGGAAACAATTTCTGTTTGTTCCTTGCCGCGTAAACATCAAAGGGATTTATGTAGTTCTCGTCGCGTGACGCTGCAACGGAGTTGCATGGAAAAGCGAAGGAGAAAGGAGACGTCAAGCTTTAGTAGTTTGTTTGTTTTCTACTTGTGGGAATCCTGGACCCCCGGACTACCCTCAGAAGCAAACGTAGTTCCGATAAACTGCTCGGTACTCTACAAAGTGACCCTCATAATGTTGAAAAGGTGCAAAAGAGTGGAACACATTTAAAGAATTTGATAATAATGCTCTGTTATTTGAATACAATTCTCGAGAAAGGAAATCAATATCATCCACATAGCTCTTTCATTTTGTATTCACAAATCTGGAGTCTATTTATAGCTACGAACACTGTTGTTGAAATGAACGCTGATAACGAACGTGTTAATTATGATAGCGAGTATTTCCCGTAATTATTTCTTAACACTAAACCTAGCTGTAACCTAAAAGCAACTGATCCGTGTTGCCTCACGACTTACGAAAATGAAACAGTTTACTCAGAGTTTGTGCGATTTTTCTTGTAAATCATTTCCGATCATTTTGGATAATCTTAAGAACTGGAAAATAAAAAATTTCATACCGATCGTTTAACCAGTCATAGCACATTCAGTGTTAACGAGTGAATAGTTGATTTGTGTGCAAAATAAAAATTGTCTGTACGAATCGTGAAGTTCAATAAAAATTCATTTACGTTCCCAATAATTTGTAAATAATTATCTACTCATTTTCTTCCACGAATACGTTCGCAGTCTATTAATGAGATTTTACCGAAAAATCTGAAAGAATTTGTTCAGCACACCTGACGCATAATAAGTGCAGTAGAGTCGGGGTATGTGTAACCGATATCTCGAGCCAATGAGAGACATTCCCCTTTTTGACTGGGAGGTATTACGTTTCGCACGTGTTCCGTGTGGGTGTATTTGCACGCAACGGAATCGATCGAGGCACGAGGTTCGTGGCATTTTCTTTGAAGTCTCATAGAATGCAATAGCTAGAAGATCCCGGTTATTCCCGCTTTACTTTTGTGCCCGTGGTATTCAATTTCTCCTGTGGAAATACTACGGTACGATAACAGCAGATTATCAGATGAATAATGCACCGTTCTGAAATTTTCCAATACCTATTGTTTCAGAATTCAACGATATTTCTTTAAAACCACTCATTGCCAGACACACATTTTTCCTTTTCTTATCCCTCCCTTGCAATCTGCCATTAATTATTTTAAATATAATTTTCTTTGTAACAAATAATTTGTCGACTTATCGATTTCTATCAAATCGATAACGTATATTGAAACTCCTTCTACACCGGGGTCCGCTCCACAAAACTCACACCCCACAGTAGAAAAGAACTTGTCCGTGCCCAACGTGAAACACCAATTTGTAATTCCGTTTATTTAAACAATTATATGTAAATTTGAAAGAATAGTTCGAGTAGAATACAAAATATAAAAATATTTTCTGAACATTGGTAACATCGTATCAAGTATATTGCTGTTTATGGACTGACGCGTTGTTATGTGAATACATAAAAATAATTCAGATCTCAGATATTAGATTTTTATCTAGAGTTACCGCGGTGCGATAAAAGTCACTTATCAGATGAGTAATACATACTGTGCGATTCTGGAATTTTCTTGTGTTGAGTATTTGCTGACTTCTTCGCAATTCTTTTTACTATTCACAACAATAACATAGGAGATAAGCATGTAATGCCAATATATATATTTTTTGATAGAATCCAGAGCTGTTCAATTTTAAATATTATTGCTGAAAATAATGGTTCGCATTCAGTACATTTATGAATAGAAATAGTTTCTTGGTGATAAGACACACTGTATGTTTATCAACAAACCTCAGTTAGCAGAAAAAATACAATATTCTATTTTGTGTTTGAGATTACTAAAATAGAAATATTTTATTTTCTAAATTGTATATCTTATTTAAAATACTATTTTCTTTAAGCAAACTAAAGTCGAAAATATTAAATGGTATTTGAAATATCCGTTTCGCCAATAATGCCCACCCCTGACAGAATCACTGTCGCAACTACTATGTATTGCTCTATTATACTAGAGCAGTGCTGTGCACGGTTGAGGCCCCTCCAACTCTTGTTTCCCCCATCAGCCTGTTTCATGCTGCGCGCACCTTCGTCGCGTTCTCTGTCGAAACGGTGCTTACTGGATGGGAACAGTAGGCGTTATGGTGGGGACGGTTTTGCCTCAATTGAGACAAACGTGCCCACCACTGTTGTAGAGTATTCGTTGTATTGTTTATTACGTAACATAAAGTTATTTCACTGAAAATATATCTGCCGTTATTTGCACTAGTCACGATGTTTGCAATGATCGTACCGTCATCGATCAATTCCATGCGATTAATCATTTTTATCGTTTGTCGTTGCGAAATGAAATCGCGAATGGATGCTGGCCGATCACTTATCGCGGCCCATCACTGCTGCTGTTATCGTGCACATTACGGTACACGGTCTCGCAAAATTAATATCGCTACGAAGTCGCAAAAATGTTTTCCGCTTGGCCATCGTCGGTCAATGCAACTGTATTGATTTGACGCATATCAGTGCCTCCATGTACATAAAAAGAAACCAAAGGTTAGTGGAGTATGATTATTTATTGCAAAAACGAGTCGATAGAATTTAAGGCAAATAACAAAAATCAAATGATATTAATGTTTTTTATGTATTGTAATTATTAAATGGAAAAAAATTTTGCTTGTCGTTGGTCAATGCAACTATATTGATTTGAAGCATATCAGTGCCTCCATGTACATAAAAAGAAATCAAGCAGGTTAATGGAATATGATTATTTATTGCAAAAATGTGTCGATAGAATTTAAGAAAAAAAAGATATCAAATTATTATTAACTGGAGAAACAAAAATTTGGTTGCCGTTTTTCTTGCAGAGGGAGAGTAACTTTTTTTTGGACCTCTTTTAACACTTTGAATGCCGCGTCTCTCAAAAATAGGAGACAAACATATTTGTCCAGACTTGAAAATTAATTTTCCAATGCCGAAATCGAGAGAGTCCTTGGCGTCAGGTGTCTCACAATTTCTGTGGTTATTTCATTAAAGAAATAATTGTATATTATACTGATTAATTAAATGATAAATGATTTTGATTTTATGAAATCTTCGAGGTTGATGGATTGGCAACTGAAACTGATGACGTCTCCGTGTCAGAAACGCGTGCAAGGTTTTAGGGCCCGAAGAAAAAGAAGGTCGCAAGGTCTACCGCACTCATTGACCCGCTCGCTATAGTTAGAACTGGAAACGGCATTGAATCATAAACACAGTCTCGCGGTCTCAAATATTTTCTACAGACTTCTCACTGGTTAGGTAGTTTAATAAGTGCTAATTCTTTTGCGAGAAGTTTATCTTCTCGTTAGTGTCTCTCGCACTCTGTTCTTTTTTCCAGAGACCTGACGCGCATCATCAGTCATAATAACCGTTCGCCACGGGGACTATAATTAATTCCAATAGTCACCTCGGGTAATCGCGATTGAACGTCCCGACGAAATAATCTTAGCTTCGAGCGGTCGCAACTGTTGATACAGGCTGTTCGGTAGCGAAACACATAATGAATATGTATGGTGTTGCGAATCGATTCTTTCGCATGCAAATTATCGACACGAGGAAAGTATAATTAACCCCGCGATGACAATGCCATGACGGAGAAAACGTTTCTTCAATGAAACGTTTAATATTTTTCCTATTCTGTTTATCAGTCACAGCAATCGAACAATCGTCGATCATCCTTAATAAGAAGACAATGGTAACACAAATTTCTTTTTTTTGGATGAAATATTGCTAAGTAATGGGATACATTATAATTGCAAACCCGGGCAACTTCTTCCCCGTTGTCACTTCACAACTCCCACCACCAGTGTAATCAAAATTTCTTCAACCTCCTTCTATACTCCATAAGAGTTTGGTGCGGAGGATCCAGGAGTAGAGAGAGAGAGGAGTCGTTTGTGGCTCGCGAGCCACCAGTTGCCCTAATCTGTAGTAGAGTGTATGTTTCAAATTTGTTGAAAACACGCAAATGTATAATATAGACGAGTATAATAATTTTTGTATATGAGAAGTTTCGTGTCTGGCTTATTGTTTCTACTTGATATTACTGTCATCGAGCTGCCCGGATATCGAAACAAATAATGCACGCACACGTCTCGGTATACATGTAAAGTTGGCAAAGAAAGAATAAACATGAAATCATCATCGTAAACTTCGCTCAAGAAGAAACTGCATTGTTCCCTTTGTTTCTTTACCAGTAATTGGTTCATTTCACCTGTTAATTATATATGCTTTATTTTTATACAACATAGCACCATTTTATCTCCGAACTTTATCATCTGAGATTTACTAAATGGCTATTTAAACTATAACCAGAGGTTGTAACATTCGCAATTAAATCGATGATAGAATTTTTATGACCGCAGATGAGCGGTCTGCAGCAGTCAAGTATAGTTATTTCTATCTCACAGCGATAACTTTTATGCCAGCTTTTTGGTACCCCTTGATTATTCGCGGTGAGAAAAACATCTATTTTAAAATATACATTCGCATGCTATGTTACAATAATCGAGAACTTTCTTGTTTTATTTATATTTGTTAGCATTGACCTTGGTTCGTTGCAATATGCAATGTAATCTTTCTCTTGAGAATTTCAAATTTATAATTTTTCGTCATAAATGCATAAAATCTGCTGTCTTTCTCTTCACTGTTATTGTAATATTTATTTACGCGTGTTAATTATTCTATCGTATTTGTCCAATGTAAATATGTGCAATATTTTTCATTTCTAATTAACAGTAAAATCATTTTTACAATAATCACATCTCAATTTTCTACGCGCTCCAAGACCAAAGCCAATTTTCGAACAAATTACACTTCAGTTTTTAATCTCCTCGAGGCGAGATAAGAACTGTTAATATTTCCCCGAATCGTTTCGCGTTGAAACTAAATATTATATTAGTTGATTGCAAAAGTTGGTATCCGATTTTGGCATCCTAAAAACATTGTTCAGAATTTCGATTTTCGAGTGTAACCCCTTGTGCTTTATTTTCAAATCTGACACGAACGACAAACATATGACAATATTTGTAAATACTTTTGTTCATATTGTTCTGTGTTTCGTCTACGAACTTTTGCAATAAACAAGAAGTACCATCCATTATCCATTAAAAATTACGTATTACAAATTGGGCATGAACGTTTGCAATTATTCAATATTTGCACAAAATACATTTAATTTTTATTTATATAGAAGAAGAAGATAGAAGATACATATAAAAAAGATAAAATATAGTCCCAGGATCTCCGACGAGTATGTCCGCACTCGACATCTTCTCCTGCGTTTCCGGTCAGCGACGTGACCCGCGAATCATTGCACAATGATGCCAATTCGTCCGCATTTCATTAAACACTAATGGTCGCGTAATTATAGCTCGCCCATAAAACGTAACATCCACGTAACACGTTCAGGCCTGTTTACCCACGGCTATCGATTGGATGTCCAATAGGCCGTGCAATGCTGGCCGATACACACGCCAAAAATCTATGAAAGAGCAAACAGCTGATTGCCTGCAGGCATCGGAATCAGCTGACTTGTTGCAAAATCGAGACGCTTGAACGAACCCCCGTTGAAAGAGAGCCTGTTAGAAGGTAAACGCCACCTGTTCGAAAGGTGAATGAAATGAATGAATGTATCTACTCGCAGCGCCGATAGAACTCGCGTGGTGAGAACTTTTTAGCGTATAGGCTGTAAGCAATAATGTCTTCCAGGATGGCAACGCAAAACATTATGAAATTGTTAATACCGATTTTTCCATAAAATCACGTTACTTTTCTCCAACGTTCCGGATCACTTGTGCATCTCAATTTTTTTTTTAAATTAATTGCCAAGCTGTCTTTAACAAATTTTAATACTAAGAATTTTTATTTGACAATTATTGAGATTGTAAAGGTGTGCTCATGGGAATTGATTGAATAAATTTTTTGACTCCAGTAAAAAGAAATATAAACAAATTTGATCTTGTTATTTTTATTTTATTTTTAAACTTATATTCGTGTACTCGAATGTTCCGAATCGCTTGCATCCAAATTTTCTTATTCGAAATGTTTCCTACTTTTACGAATTGTTAAGATATTTCGTTAAATGAGTATCATAAAATTGATAGATATCGTTACTTCTGAATATTTTCCCCGTTAGTACTTGCTATGTTCCACGTCACTTGCATCGCAACGATTTAGGGGCTGAAATGACGTGGTAGCGCGGAGCAAGCCGCGCGGAAAGCTTGAAAATAACTACAACGCCTATAACGAACGGATACATCTCATTAAAATAGCGCGATGTCGCGCGAGACAGAGAAAAAAAATACTTGGATATACCTAGAGCACTTGGTGTCATGTGATTTGGAATGATGCCATCGGAGCCGAGTCTTCTGTGAGACTTGTATTCGTAATAAAGGAAAAGGTCTCAGGTTCGGTCGAGTTCCAGTTTCGATGTCTTGATAATCAGATACTGTCCGCAGGTTTTATTTTAAGATCTTGCACAATTGATTAACGCAGATCCCTCTTTGATCTCTGACTGAATTCTCGCATACCTTCGAACAATGTAAGTACAAAAATATCTTCGACCAAGTGAAACGGTTCCTTTTCGTGGATGAGAAAAAAACCGCCATTTTCTATCCATGTATCAGATATTGCGTGTCACATAAAACAGAAAAATAAAATTTCTTCGTCGTGGGTAGTGTGTTGTATAGCTTCCCCGAAAAGCCCAGGTCTAAATATTTCAAAAGTTATCGTCTTTTGAGAGTGTCTGAATAATAATAATTGTTATGATAACAACAGAATGATGTATTCAGATGTACTATGATTTTTATTATTTATAGCATTATATTTTTATGGTAACAGGAATAAGAGAAAAATTCCTGAAGAATAGATTTTTATATCTTTGCGAATTGTAAAAGAAAAAAAATTCGCTGTTTGCAACAGGCTCGGTAGTGCTAATGTTAATAAAGCGTTGCACTCTTTTTGTCGTACGATGCGAGAAGTGTATTTGAAGCGAGTTCACCGACTCGTGGTGCAAGATCATACGCAACGCGTACGTAAAAGTACGTCGTGCATTATCGTTTTTCGCAATTGATAGTCAGTGGTTCGACCTTAACCTTGCGAAGTCGATGTACTTCGGAAGATTACGCTACCATGTGTTTGAGACCATGAATGACCTTGTCGGTTAGGCCGATGAACTTGCCCTCGCATCGATTATCCTAAGAGATAAGAGATGTAATGTTTCATTTTAAAAATATGAAATTGACCTTGAGATACATTTGAAACCTTCATAAAGGAAAGAACAATTCTCGACTGCTGCTTGGATTAAATGACTATGGCACAGAAGCGTTCTTTATTGTGTTTATAACATCCTGTAGTCTGGAACAATCATTCTTAATATACAACCATTATTTCTCCTCGGAATTTTCGAATTCTTAACCTTCGAAAGGGTGAAATCAGCTTCAGATTTTTCAAAAGAATTTTTACACGAATACAATTATCCTGTGTTATTCTTTATAAATAAATTTATCAAAAACAAGGCCATTTATGAAATTCATTTGTCGGGGTTTAAGAGACCCCCACCTTACTATTTATGTGTTATTAGATCTTACCCTGCGAGGGTTAATAATAAATGAAAAATAAAGGTTTAATCAAATATTTAATTTAAATAAATACATAAATGAAAGTTTGTTCAGAAACATTTACATGAACGTACACATTTTTTATAGACATTAAAATTGATTAAAAATTGTTAGAATTCGCCACGGATTGTTACCATTATTACGAATTGCAAGACTATCGTAATTTAATAAATACTGATCAGTATTCATGCTACATAATATTGATGTTATGATAATATACGATTATTACAAGCGAAGTTTACGTAATATAATTAATTAAATGCAATGGTATTACGAAGATATGGATAATTTGAAGCGAGTTCACGATTATGCTCATTAAGGAAGTTGCATAACCATTGGCAAATTGTTCGCAGATCTCCAGAAAGCCCGAGAGAAAAGCCTAAGTAACACGAATTACTCGTTAATCAAGCACTAATGAAGTAATTGTAGGTTCCGTTTAGCCAAGTGTGGCAGCCTAGAACAGTAAAGATTCTAGAAAATTGGCAATTAGGAGATCGCTTCGGTCAGATGAAGCCCGATCTACACTATCGACATAAGCTGCGGCAAAACTTACATTTTACAGTCTCCTTGCTGCTTATTATTCAAGCAGAATATTTTCTTGCCTCTCTCTATGCCATATTTTCCTATTTAAATAGTTGGTCCTTCCGTACAAAAATATTTCAATTTTTTAAAGATAGAAACCGATCTGAACTCGCATCATGTAAGATTTTAAATGTCAAACAGACTTTAATTTAAATATTTAAACTTCTGCATTTGAAATTGATCTTAATTGAACATTGAGGTCACAAGCATCTTTATAAATATGAACTTCCTAAAGATACAATGCTGTTATCCCTAAAGGAATTTTAAAGTTTATTAAATTTACCTCACTGAAATAATAATAAATTATAAAATTCTATAGGGTCTTATCGTCCATTGATATGACACGACTAGTGTGCATATTGATTCTTCGCAATGATTTGATTCTTAAATTAATTAATTTGATTAGAAATGTTTATTAAATTAGAAATTCTTGTGATTTCTAAGAATAGAATTTTCATTGTATCTACGGGATTGTTTGATTGATTTCTATTATTTATCGCGTATTGCTTAATTAGATCTGATTCAGCAACAATCTGTGTTCTTTATCGAAACTCATTCTAAAGAAGAAAGATACTGCTATCTGTTAGGTGAGTCTTAGGGCTAGTGTAGATTTAATCAGAGAGAACCAGACAAGGTTTTGTGTTATACAAAAAAATTAATTTGAACCACTCGACTTCTTGGAAGGTATATACAAATTTCTATCTCGTTAAAGCACTCGAGAGATGTCGATCATTTATTCTTTGATCTGTTTATCTAATCCAAAATACGTGGTATTATATTTTTCTATGTAATTCCTCGCAAGAAAGTAGAACATTATAGATTTCAGAACAGTAGCCCGTTCAAGGACTAAATAGTGCATTAAATAATAAATTACACATTCGAGAAGGTGGATCATACAATTGATGAACATTTTTAAATATAACAAATGCGAGCCACTCCCTGAAGTGAACATCTCCAAATGTGAAAACAATCGTTGAACGAAGTCTTTCAGTTTCTAAAGAAATAAATGATCAAAAACGAAGATGACATAACTGAGGGTTGTACGTCACGCGTCACTGCTACTCAAAATTGAAAGTGTAAGCCGCTTCGAGAAATGTTCGAAACGCCTCGCTAGCGCCTCGGCTAGCTTCATCAGAGGCCTGTTAACATGCTGATACTGATGTGCGTCTGATGATGCTCGTCTATTTAAAGCAACATACTCACAGATCACTGCCAGTCTACCACAGACTTTTTAATTGATCAGATGGACAATTAAAAAGGTGGAAGCACAGCACTCCAGATTGCGTTTAAACGATAGTCAGCATCCTCGTTGATGCTGTGTTGGAATAGTTCCTGTTGCCCGCAACATTCATACATTTTCCGAAGCGAAATAGCATTTAGGTATGTTATAGGGCTCCACTTTTTCACTCGCGAGCTTTGCAAGCATCTCGTGTTTGGCTTATATTCGTTCTGTTTATAATTCTACTTATCCTGGCAGATGTTCTCGACAAAGTGTATCTCTCGTAAATGTTCACCGCACACGGGATTTATTTCAGCTTTGACAGCAACATTTTCAATACCGACATAGCACACGAATCATCGCATACAGATGACACAATTGTTTTCTGAGATTTACAAAATTCATAATTCAAATATACGACAAGAGTATTACATTTTTTCATTTAAAACATGTATTCATCAAATTCCCATTTCGTTATAACTATAAAAGTTCTAAGATAAGAATGAATTGCAGTAAATTTAGCATTTTAATATAGGCGTTGTTTTTCAAAAGTTTTTTTATATATATATTTTTTTTTAGTTCAAGACTACTGTATTTTGTTTTCATCGAGACGCAAGTAACGTGAAAATGAGTCGCAGTCGAAGCGATTCTCCCTTCCCATTCGGAAGAACAAATGGCCCCGAAGTTTTCGCATATATCGAGACATTGCTGTACCTCGACTCTTAGAAATTGTTATGGCTGTTAGTTCGGCAGTACGCGCGATAACCGAACCACATTTCCGTAACTTTCCGACTCGTACTCTTAGAATTTCTAGTCGGGAATAATTTTGCGAAAGCCCGACGCGGCTTCTCGATAGTAAGTACACGCAGAATCGATCGGACAGCGACAGATACCTTTTTTTACCCATGCCCCCGTTCCCGGGGAAACAGAATCGTAGTATGTACATATATGTGCATCTGCCCCGGCTATTCCTCCGTGGAATCACGCGTTTGGCGAGCCCATGAATTATTCAAGAAGACCCGAGGAAGAGAATGAGATGATAACTCCGGCGGATCGTTGGAATCAAGGCTACGATGATATTAGCGAGCCGCGTGCGCATATTTGGCACTCGGACAATTGTAACGAGAAATTTCTCGCTGGATGTTTAACGAACCGTGCACGTTTTCCTTTTCAGATAATACTAATTGTTATTACCGTGCGACGACGCAAACGACGCTGCTACGACACCGAATTAACGTAGCCTCTGAAAAGAACCTTCGACCGAGATGATATTAGAAGGGCTAATCTGAATTTCATTTTGCTAAATATTGAAATCCTCGAAACGTTAGACGTAGATATCCTTATAAGTAGGCTATTATCTACTTATTTCGGATGATCACTTGGAAATCTGCTATTAAGTTCGAATAAAATGCAAGCGGGTTTTAATGTAAGCATTTCAATTTCTGGATCGCTTTATTAATCTCTTGACATATTCAACGCTTTGATTGCCGAACCAGAAATAAGAATAAAATATAAGTCGATTATGGAATAAATGCTGGAGCGGTCAAATGAGTGATATAATCTTAATCGAAATTGGTACAATGAAGCAGTTTAAGTAAAAATTCATTTTGAAATTCACACAGATCATTCCGTCACTCGTTATTAGACCGCGGATTTATCCATTTAGGTAGCGGTATTACCTTTGATAGTAGTATGACTATCATTATTATTGTCCAGTAGTTTTCTAGATTAAAAATTAAAAATTCATATTGAATAGCAAAGTTAGGAATCGGTATGCGACTAGGAAAAATTATTTTATACTTTTTAGTCCGTTTTTAAAAACGTGGTATTTTTTAAGAATTTATTTTTATTTACATAATTATTTTCTGCTTTTTAATCTAGTGTATATGAAATATTTCAATGGATTTTTAACATTTTTACCAGGTTATGAAATTTTGCAACCGCAACATATCGAAAACAATGCCGTAGCGAATTTTCTTCTCCAAAACGGATAGACTTTAAAAAAATTTTTTGAATAATGCATTTCAAGTCTCTAGCTCATCAGGAAGTTAGTTTAAAATCAATTACAAAACTTGTCACCGAACGGACAGAGAAACAAACAAACAAAAAAGCGAGCTAATAAAAACATGGTAATATTACAATCGTCCGGGCAATACGATCAAGCGAATAATTATCGATCAGAGAAATGTCAGAGATCCGATCTCGGCGAGCACGGTCTCGAGAAAACGATTACGCAGCCTCGTGGCAAGAAATCGGTAAGAATCCGTACAACGAGCGAACGATAACGAGTCACGAAACAACCACCTTGTAATTGAACTAATTAACCAGTTAGATCAGTGGCGACGATTGCGCGGTCGGACGAGAGGTGGATCGTTGGGATCGAGCGGCCGCGGATCGCGTCGTGGATCTAACGGAGGAGAACGCGTTAATAGAATTATGCAAATTTGTCAGTTGCCGCGCGGGTTTCGCCCGATCTTTGTTTGCTTTACGGATCCGACAATGGCACGTTGCCGCGTATAGTTCGCGTGTTTGCCATCACCTCCGATGAGATATATTTATACTATCAAGTGCTCCGTGCGCTCCGGAGCTGCAATAATATTTATCTACCCGTGGCAACTGTGCGAGTCTCGGACCGCCAGCCTCTATCGGCCGGGGTGGAAGAAGCGAATCTATTCGCAACGGGGGTGTCCTCTCACCCTGATATTTGCCCCAATTTAACCGTTATTCGTCACTAAAAATTACTGTGCCATTAACCAAAATATTGTTTACATTACTGAATGCACGAGGTGTTTCACCAATTTAAATAAGAAATATTCTAGATCGGTAGAAATTTTTAAGTTTCGAGTTAACATAGCTCCGATTACGGAGGGTTAATTTCCAGATTTTAAATTAATCATTTGCAGACGCGTATTTGCTGATAATCGCCCTAAAACTAATTCAGTGACTGCGAATTATGATTAAGATATTATTAACCAATACTTTTTCTTACATTTTATTCTTATACAGTGTCCCAAAAATGCTGTACTTCCTCGAAGGGGGCGATTCTTGAGGACATTTGAAATAACTGTTTCCTTTAGAAAAATGGACTCTGTGGTTTCGTTAATTAGTTATTAACGAATCATACTTCTCCAGAATGCACAACATTTTTCGGATATATTTCAAGTTCCACGAAACTATATTGTTCGGTAGTTCCCGAATACACGGTTGAAAAAGTTTTACGGGATCGAAACTCGAATTTAGTCGACGGAACACGTGCGATAGATGCTGCAACCATGGATTTTCAGATATATCTATCATCCGTCGGGAAATACGATCACGGAGTGCTTTGTTACCCTGAACAAATATTTGAAGAAAGAACATTCATTGTAGTTGACTAGACGTAGTTCTGACAAATATTGAAACTGGAGTCTTTCGGATGTGATTAACGCTCATCTTGATCCCTGAAAGATGAAAACAAACAGGGAAATACGGTTTAAAATCAATTTGTAAACAAACAACGAGAATAAGCCGTGAGGAAATGTCTGAAACGTACGGCACTACAGATTATAGTAATGCTGAAGAATATCATTTGCATCGCTGGCTTGTCGAATGTGCCATTAATTCTTATAATTATGGTATTACCATAATTACTTTCGAACACGATGTTGTTGTTCGTACGCAGAAAGTTTTCGGCGAGGTCAGAAAGAAATGGTGATTTTAGTTTTCGAGAAATTCGCAAAAAACTATTGCTAATACCGTATTGAATTTTTCGTATTTCTGCACGCTGTGGAGATGAGAGAGAAGACAGGGTCTCATTTTGGTTATACATATATAGGGTGAACTTCAATTTTGAAAAACTACTCCTCATTTTGATCGCATAATTTTTGTCACAATTTCAAATCATGCCTAATCTAACCACAACTCATTCTGTTCGTATGATTTTTCCCTTAGTAGTTCAAATTCCGGATTACAGTTGCAATGCAAAAATTATGCGATACGAAAATCCTTTTATGTTTATGTTGTATATTGTATACCTGTGTTATTCATTTTGTGTTTGCTTAGAAACGCCGTTAAGCAATCGCCTATGCCGATATACGAAAATTCAATACAGTATTAGCAATAATTTTTTGCGAATATCTCGAAAACTAAAGTCAAAGTTGTTGAGAATGATGACCTTGACAACATATTTCAAGGCTATCAAAATCGGTGAGGAGGTCCTCAAAATAAATAATTACCCTGTCGTTTTTTTTCTTGGATCAAGGAATTACCGGAGTAAGAGATAACAATTCGTCTGAGTAGCAATAGAAAATGGCTACCGTGCAACCGAATAAAACGCATCGAAGAGTAGAAGTTTTAAGGATTTACGCAGCGCGGCGTGCAATGGGTTTCCTCGTTCTCGAGATTACTAATTTGTGTTAATTTCACGCGACGATAAGGGAATTCTGTTTGCCTTGCAGCCTCCACGGCGCAGCGGCGGGCGTTGTCATAAATGTTTTATCTGCCGAGCAGTCTATCTACGGATTGTGTACAGTAATGTTCCCCGAGTCGCACATGGTGTGTTGATAAGTATTAAGCGTGTTTATGACGGTAAGATAACTGGTGCATTTTATTAATAACCGTTAAGTACACTACGATCACCGGCACTAGGCGGTTTTGCATCTGGCTGGTTTGCTTATTATTAGCGACAGCTTTTACGTGGCTAATTATAGGCGATATTATATATCCATTGTCTCCTGCTGGTTGCCTCCTTTAGAAACACATTGTCGAGGTCATTGTCTGGTCGACACTCTCTCGCTCCCGCGTAAATCGAAGCTTATTGTCATACGTTTCCTTCGTACAGTGGTTTCTTGCTCCAAAAACATCGGCAATGTTTCTGTCGGACTAGTACAAAAATAAAGTACGAAAAAATCAATTTTTCGAATTTTAGGAGTAGAGTTAGAAGATTTTTATACCGATTTTCATATTTCATGCCACTTAACGTATTTCATTTGACGTTTTAAATAAATCTAATTATGCACATCGATGGAAACTTCAATAATCTGTAAGATTTCACCGGAAACTTATTTATAAAAAATATTACTAAATTTACGTTGCTTTTAATATAAAAAAAGTCGTTAAGGGATGAAGTGAATTTTTCTGTTATTCCTACTGCCCACAATTAATGCAGAACATTTTTATTTTGCATAAAGATTCGCAGTATACTTATAATAAATTTTGATATTCTTAAATTCTTTAAATTCGTCTACTGGTTAGAAATGCATAAAATTTCCACTCGCCTAATCAACAAGAACTGTCACATTTGATTTGGAAATCTCCTTTACAGGGATTCTTATTGTAGTAATCCCCTTTCATCCCCAGCACTAAAGGCTTTTCAAATCTTTGATCTTCGGTAATTAAGCGATTTGATGCACTCGATAAGAGTTTATAGCGGTTCAGCATATCCTGGAGCAGTGAAAAAAGAGTCCAAACAAATCCCAGCAAGTGGTTTAAACCGATAAATCCGATAAAATCGCTTGATGATTACAACTTCTGGAAGAGAGTCTCTGGTTGGACATTGTTTAAGTTGTATGCTACATATACATTTAAATACTTTGTCTAGAAAAAGTCCATTACACCTTGTAGAAAAAATTCTGAAAAATTGCGTTTTCATTAGGTTTGCAAATTTTTCCTTACATACAGTTTTTCGTATCAACTATTTTCTCCCCTTAAGACACGTCGCGTTTCAGTTATGCAGTTACTATAGAAATCAGCAGCGTGCCAAGAATTTGTTGATCTATTATATTTGTTAGACTCTTAGGTATAGCACTGTGCTATACTAGGATACTATTCCATATTTGGTTAGTTTTCTCTGCGATTGAAATTCTCACAGAGGAAATAATTGTAGAACGAAAAATTAGTTGATCATTACTATTCTTGGAAGACTATTAAACACTAAACCCATCGACTATTACAACTGGCCGACCTGTGTAGTCCTATTAAAAAAATATATAAAGAAACTTTTTAAATACCACGCTTTATTAAAATGCACTAAAAAGGAGAAAATGAATTTTTTTAGATATTAGTGACTATAAATAAAAGTGGGAAGCGCTATACTATATTAACGTAATCTTTGTGGGCGCTCCACGCTTTTATTTATAGTCACTAATATCTAAAAAAAAATTATTTTCTCCTTTTTAGTGCATTTCAATGTAAGCGTGGTTATTAAAAAGTATTCTTATGAAAAACTCACGTGATGTTGAAGTGATTCGGGTAATGGTGTTAGACGTTTAACAATTATCTGCCGGTTAGGTGAAAACGAATGAGAAAACGACACGATCGTCGTTCGTCGGCAGAAGTGACGTCCGCTCGGCGAGTCTTGTTTACCCTGGCATCCTTACAGAAGACAAATGGTTTCGGTTGTGAAGTGACCAAACGTACCGCAACGAAACCGACGTCAACGAAAACTACGTGCATTGTAGCGGTATCGCGAGAAATGCGTTGGCTCAGATAATTTCCCGCTCGTTGCCTTTATTCCCTTGTTTCTTGCGCGCTCGGACCGGCCGCGATTAAATGTATCGTGGACTAAACGGATGATACGGTTCACTACGGTCACAGTTATTATGTGAAAGATGTTTACGGAAGATTTTTGGAATTGTAAACAATTGCCACGATTGGACAAACCCGACTGATAATACGCGAGCGCGCACGCACCGGACATGTGATTTTGCTTCGGCGATCTTGGTTAACGAGAGACATTTTTGGTTGACCGATAACAATGGTAAATTTGTCTGGAAATAAACATTACATTGTATACACAACATCGAGGAAAACAGTTGTCACTTCGTGGAATTTAATTAATAATTTCTTGTCATTTTTAATCCTTCGTAGACAAGGATTTTTCACGTCAGGTTACCATTGAACGAAGTCGCGACCTCTAAACTCTGAAACAAAAGTCCATCGTTATCTCTGTGCTTGTAAGGAGAAACGTCGCGCGTCACAATTTCGTATAGGATTTACGTATTTACCGGGAAACTCGTGAAAACAAATTCGAACAGCTGATAAAAATAATGCAATTTAACGCTGAACATACCAGGTGACTGATGTGTATAGTATTATCCCAAGAAAAACATCCTGTAAACACGAGTCAAGTTCTCTATGGCCGTAAGAAGTTGTGAGATCAAACAAAATACGGTCAAGTTTATTATCTTAGAAACACCTCTTACAATACTGAAAAAAGCGTTTGTAAAAATTTGTTTAAAGAAATATAAATTAAATATAACTTAAAGAAATGTCTGTCGTTCGTTTTATTAAAAAGCGTTTCGTTTCGTTAAGTATACAGTTGTTTATTTAACTGTGATAGAATAAATTTATCATTAATGTACCTATTATTATATTCACTGTGGTATTTTTGCCCCAAGAGATTGAAATACGTAAAAACAACTATTTCTCGCGGAATAAATTTGTACAATTCAATGAGAATGTATTCATCAATTAAATAAAAATAACAAGATTAAATCAATTTATACTTACCCCCTATTTATACCTGCCCCCGGCTTACGGATAAACAATAATTGAACGACAGCGAGTTAATTCCACGTGCGATTGTTGTGTTGCAGATGAAAATTGAAACATCCCAGGACATGACGTAAATACCATGGGTGATAGGGTAAGGACAAACGGCACAATGAAGAAGAATCTCGCGCCGTAGTTCTCGCCACCTGCGATGTTAGTCACACAGACACCCTCCTCGATGGACAACCAGCCGAATATGATGTCGGTACTCGAGGAGGAGGCGAATGTCGATATCGACGACGCGTTTCCACCGCACGTCGACACGACGAACATCGTGATACAGCCGGAGTCGCCTACCAGCAAGAAACAAGCGCTAAAGACCTTCAACGAGGTCAATGCGCTCCTACAAGCAGGCAGAAAGAGGGAGGTTAAGCTGGTCATAAGGGAGAACGCGTGGCCATTGAACAACGGAATTAGGACGCAGCTCTGGCCGGCTCTTTGCAGTCAACATGCACACGGCAAGAACATGCTCGATGGCTTCTACTGGGACATGGTCAATCAAGTTTTTGGGACTACAGGTGCGATTTAGATTTTATATATACAGAAACGAAGATAGGGTGGTAACGTAGCCCTTTTTCAAGCTTTATTAGTTGTACCAATTAATACTTTGATTACAGGTGCAGATCAACACAATGAACCATATTTGTCATAAACACTGTAATATTATACTATACCATTATTCGCGTTTGATTCGAAATAATTCGTTGAACAATCAAATTCACAATTTCTGGTGTGATGGATTAAATCACTTTCTGGGATATTTAGGGGGTTTCGTTTGGAAGTCAGCGTGTTAATCCATCCGACCATTTGCATAAACTTTCGCAGCTAGATCGTTCAAGAGTAAAATCCCCGGTGGTGCAACGAAGTACGTTTACTTTCGAACCGTCTGACTCGGTATAACAAAGCGTGGCGTTTAAACGCATATTGTTACAGTTCTTTGAACAGATCAATCTAATTATTCTCGGCGGTGGTTATTTGTCCAGTCGCTGACGGTTCGAATTCTATATGTTTACAGAGCTGCCGGAAAAATCAATCATGCTACCGCCATTTGTGGATAGCACTCATTGCCTGTCGTACAATCTGACAAGAAAGGGCAGGAGTGTCGCAGACAGGGTTGTATCTGTGCTGGGATATGCTTGTCCCGACATCACTTACAGTCCTTCACTGTACCCGATCACAGCGCTTCTTCTTCACTTCATGCCAGGTGGGTACTATTCGGATAAATGGAACGGTAAAGAATGGAAAAGAATAAAATTTTAAAACGGAATAACTTTTTTATAATTGTACCGAGCGATCTGATTTTTGATAACCAATTCGAAGAATTGGTTTACGAAATGATATGCAGAAATGAAAAAAAGCATTTTTTTTTAATTTTTCAAATTTAAAATGTATTTTTTGTAAATTTATATAGAAAAAAGGTCGTTTGGTACAATTGTAAAAATGTTATTCTGGTTTAAAGGGCGTACGAATACTTATGGGAGTTACTGTGTATGGGGACGTGAAGTTATACTATGGAAAAGAGGAATAGGCTGACCATTGTGATCGTTCGAATGGCGAAGAGTGGGCATTGGGTCGTGCGAATTGAGGTGTAACTGATTTTGAAAATTTAAGCGAGCACTAACGTAAACAGTTTGCTCGGATGGGACACACTTCTCTTTCCTTGGTTCGTTTCGAGCACAATGGAAATTCACATCGCGTGCCGCACGTCGGTTCCTCTGGTTGATCGCATAAATAAAGATGTAGACACGCGGTTGGACATGCTCCCAGTTATTAATAGCTCGAAATCGGAATATATTCACAAAATACGTTTTCTTACAGAGGAGGAGTGTTATCATTGTATGGCCAGCCTGGTCGCTGCTAAAGACAAAATGTTCATTACGCAAACCAAACTTCTGTACGAAGTTACCTGGAAAACTGTCGAGCAAATCACCAAAAAGCACGTGGTACGTTCAGCATTGCTACCTCGAAATTGATGAGTCAGCCCTTCGACTAATTGGATATGTTTCACCTGAAACCATTTGCATTTCCTCACGCGTAGAATGTTTCCACGTTTCCGAAACTGTGGATCTCTCTATGTGTCAAAGTAAACGGCGCAGAGCGTTCTGGGAAATTGGAACTAGCTGAAACAAATTATAGTTTCGCTGGCTCGAAATTGGATTCGGAAGAATTGAACGATGAATCTTACATGCTTGTATTATTTCGCACCGCGGCGAGAATAGTGACAAAAGAATGCAGTATTCTCACGGTAACGATTTTCAAAAAATTATAAAATTTGCAGAAAAATATTTTTGGAAGTAAATTCGATTGGACTCTATAAAATTATAAATGTAGATGCCTCCGTCGACTCTAAAGTGACGCTGTTCTCGCCAGTACAAATATGAAGCAGCTCAAAAAGAAAACTAACATAACTGCCCCTTTAGCGGTTCAATTAATAGTCAGAGATGCGACGTTTTATTTAGCACTGTTCCAACTTCAAAATCGTATAGTTTGCTTTTCGTTATGTCACTATCCTTGCCAGGGTGCTACGTGTCACTGTAAATAATGGAAAATATACGTTGAAGAAATACAAAGTAATTCCTGTTTCTTTGTAACAGGAACTTTTCTTTTCTGAATTAACTTGACGGATTTATGGGCCGCTCCGCGTACGAAAATGTATTTCATAGGCCTAGCCAAAAAGATTTGTTGTTTCGATCGAACGCCAGAGAAAATTCTTCGGAAGTCGATGAAAGTGGCCAGATAAGCGAAATTATACGCGTTTGCCAGACGATGGAAGCGGAGAGCTCAGGAAAATCGCAACATCGGGGAATATAATTCTTACTTGCGCTTTCTATTGCAGAAATCGGCTGCAGTACATTTAGCGAGGCATTGCTCAGGATCAAGAGCGGAGAGAATTTACATGGATTGGATCTGGTGGATACTACAGCTTCTTCCATTCCAACATCTAGTCAGGGTTATGGACTGTTTCCTACACGAAGGCATTAAGGTCAGTATTTGTAGAACTCGGAGCAATATAATCCAAAGTGTTCCGATTTTTATTGCATCTTCTTGCGAGCTCGTTGAAAAATTTTGGCGGCTGTTCAAGAATATCAAGTAGAATATATGTAGAGGGTGTCCCGAAAATATTGTACTTCCTTAAAAGAGGCGATTCCCGAGGTGATTTCAAGTAACTTTTTCCTTTGCGAAAATCTTCTTCCGGGCATCGTTAGGGAGTTATTAATGAAAAACAACGGACCAATCATAGCGCAGTTATTACGAACGGATTACAACTCGGCCATTGCCAATTGGTCCGTGTTGTTTGCGAATAATTCCTTAACGAAGCTGCGAAGAACATTTCCGCAAAGGAAAGAATTGCTTCAAATGACATCAGGACACCCTGTATACACGAAATGCTCTTCCAGGAATAGTATGAATGTAACACTCGAGTGTTGATCGTATGCCAGTAAGAGATCGATTTTTACAAGAAGATTTATCGAGTTCCCGTTAAAAGTATCCCGAAAAATACAAAAGTAGTTCATGCATTGAAACAATTATAAATAGACTGCGAAGCTTAATCATATATTTATCAAGCGTGTAAATTTACGAAATACAAGGGAACATTTGTATTAAACTTAAAAATGTTCATCTGTACAGTACGCGACTGTTCGGTGGAACTATTTTCGAGAAGCGCATCGGGATTAATATGCATCGTCCGTTCCAGATATATCAGCAAAGTAATTAAGTCATGTTTGTATTTCCATCGATGAATCATGCATTTTGTTTCTTCTTATGTTTCAGGTCTTCTACCGAGTAGCGATGGCTATAGTTTTATTATTCTATAAGCACTCATCCTTGCAAAACTCTGAGTGGATGAATGAAATTTCCAAGAACGGCATCGACGCCGCATTGTCGAAATTCTGCAGACAAATACCGGTGAGTAAGAGGGGATCGTTACACGTTCCGGATCGTTTGTATGCACGCGGCAGAGAGCTTCCGGTCGGAGAACGTAATCGCGTTTGAATTTTCGCAGGTGACGCCGGCCAAATTTTTGCGTACTGCATTTGGGATACGTGGACTCAGCTCAGCATACATATCAAGGGTATTTTTGCGCACAGAAATGGCTCTGAAAAGTAGAAGCGTTTTAACGGGATCCAGATCGTTGGCTCGTTCCCGGTCCACAGACAATCTGCCCACGAGCCAGTCCCAAGTCAACATTCAGATGATGTCGCACACGCTCACGATACGAGAAGTACGTTCTTCGTATTCCTCTTTTTATCCAACATGGATCGGTCGAATCGACCGAGAAATACCGATTCTTGCAAGTGGACTCACGTACATGAAACGAATTCTAAATCCGGTCGGATACGTCTCACGCTGCGATCGAATTTGATAAATTATCTTGTCGATCTTGTTGCCCAGAGGGTCTATTCATAACAATTATTGCAATTGTTTACATTGGCATATTAACGGCAACTGTTGCCTTTATTCTGTATCCCATGTAATGGCGTGCATATATGTGAGCCGATTATCTTAATGTTTAGATTATTTTCTTGTTTGCGAGAAATGTTGCAGGTGTTAAAAGGTTTAGTACCCCTAGCTCACGTTGATTAATATGTTTATAGTAAGATGAGAAACGTAGACCGATCATCGTATAAACATATAGTTTCTTAGGGTAACTGAAAGCCGAACAATGCGAAAGCTGTTCAATTATTCACTTTGTTTTCAGAAAGAATGTGAAGACACATACAAAGACAGGGTATCGTATAATTATCTTTTTGGGAAATGTGTTGTTAGTTTCATGTGCTCTGCCCTTTGTTCCTGAACTACTACCTGTTTTACATTTCATTCATACTCACCCTTTTGTCACACTTTTATCGTGCCAGCTTTATCGCTGTTACCGTCTATCCACTTGCAGTTACCGCCTCTCGAATTAATAGAATAACCAAGATCTCTTCTATTGTCGAATTCATGATCTATATCCATCAGGTGTTCACTGGCTTTCAGTGTTCTGCAAGTACGACACATTTATGATCATTGAGAAAGGTGGACTCTCAGGGTGTGCATTTTGCCGAAAGAACGCGAAACGTTCGACGTTCGGTGTATAGACGGCGAGCTACGAGAGTACTTTTGTCGTTGACCGTTGAAAGAAATTAGAGGCGAACCCTTCGGAACGTATGAACCAGTTTCAACTAGTGTACTACTACGATCCGTCGCAGTTATTTCGTTAACAATCCTTGTTGTAACAGCTGTGAAACTGACGAATTGGGCGCTGCAGCGACGCATCCTTTGATTTCGTACCGATTATGTTTTATGCTTTCTTAGCATACCGATACGTTTATTTTGTCACACTGGTTAATAGCAAGTTGTCGAGCATTCATCTGTTCTATTATACCGTGCCGCAAGTGACATTACAAGTTGACACATTATTGCTGGCCGTTTCTTTGTACGCTCTGTGTTTTCCGATATGGTCTTAACCAGTGTTTCGCATTTTGAATATATACATTATTCTCGTTGATAAAGACGAGCCACAGCCGTACACCAATTATATCTGACTGGTTCTATGTTGTCTTGTGTCATGCTGCGTTACTGGAATGATGATGGATTTAATGGTGATGGGTGTAGGGTGCACACAGTCCTGGACCGCGTGCTCTGTCAATGGGCGTTTATCCCATACAAAGCATATGCTCCCAGATTCTAGACATGCCTGATGTAAGTACTTGACGGTCGTTCCGTCAAACAACAAAAGAGTACCGCAATAGCCAGAGTTTTTTTTCTGTAGTATGCTGGTCGCCTCTCTCGTTCTCTTTGTGGCATGTCGGTATTGTCGTTATCGGTGTACATACAGCCACCACGAAGTACATACTACGGGTAGTGTCTACACCGTTCTCATGTTTGTTATTATCTCCCAAGATACAGTGGCCAATATTGTGTGTACGATAGAGTCACGTTGGCCGAACGGTGGCAATCGTTCACACGTTCCTCTAAATTGCAAAATGGGTCAGACCGATGTAAATGAAACAAGTTTGATTGTCTCCCATTTGGAAGCTACGTGTTAGCACCCGTTGGCTGGTTCTCGATTGAGTTATTGTCACAGCTTTTGTAGTTACGGTATATCGTTTTGTTACCCTCTGTTGTATACTTCTCTTTTTTTGTTGTTGGCTAAGGTTGTTTCGTTATCTTGCAGTTTATTTGTTGAAACTGAATGGCGTATTATTTGATTTACCATACTGATTGAGAACAACGCACCGCTTCGTGACCCACTGAAACGTATCCAAGCTACGAGTTTGATCACACACAACCCCCCCTCGCCCTACCCCTTGCTAATTAACTTGGCATGCGTTATTTTTGTTCTGTTTTTTACGCATTCATGGCGACAACCATAGAACACACCATCGCCGAACATGAACCCTTATTAATTTGTGTTACTGTGATATTTATGCGAATGTCGGATAAGTTGTTTTTCTGCTGATGCGTATCAGTGTGTAATACCAATAACAAGTAGTGAAACGACGTCAGTGATTCTAAACTACTTCGGTATTGCTAGAGTGCAATTAGTTGTAGTTTGTCAATGTATATTTTTAGTATCAGTCGATCCTCCGTTATATCATGTGCACTGTATCATCATCAATCAGTCACGATCTTGTTTCACTGAAAGTTATACATATAGCGTAGCAGTTCACTTTTATATTTGTATGATGCTATCGCATTTTGCATGGAGAATGTTTTTTTCATCATTTTATACATGCATTTTTAGTTTCTTTACTATGTGCTGAAGTTTATAGTATTTCTTCTTTTTTTTGTCTTTCTTGTGGCTAGATATTTAATTACCGGACTTGAAGAATTTTATGCATTTACGGCGTGTAGAAAAGTTACAAAATCTATTTCACGTTTAATCATTGAATACGCATGGATATCCTCGGTTTATTTACAAACACTTGGACGTTAATTCTGGTATTACAATAACAGAGGAACATTGAGCTTTAAGAGAAATAATTAGCCGAGGGAAACGAACGAAACATTCGAAACAGTCGGATATTTAATACGATACGTTAATACGGAATAAAGATCTTCGAAACGGCTGTAATTGAAAGATTTTTTACACAAAATTTGTTGTATTTATAAGCTTTACAGTTACGTTATTTTTAATTTCCTTTTTCAGTCAAACGCATGATTCGCTGCTGTGATTTAGTTTGCTGTATCCTTGAAGGATTAGAAAATTACCGGAAGCTAATGTTTGCACAGTCACGAACACCAGTCTTACCGTGTACGTTATACTAATTTTCATTTTTACTTTGTAATAGTTGTTCACGTTGTGGTCCTGGCTGCCGATGCGGATCACCATGTATCAACCAATACTGCTATACACGACAGAAGAGCATGGTTGTTCGTTGACAACGTTTTACGTAAGGGTAGAGCAACACGAACCAACCCTTTTGATGATCAAGACCTGTAACAATGAAGTAAGTGTTTCACACTAATATATACATAATATGGCGCTTATGGTTTCGAAAAATTTTCTAGTAATAAGCAAACATACTCTGCCGTTTCTTTTCGATGGAATGTAAAATAAGTATTTCTTTCGTTAAGGTGTTTGGTGCCTACTGCTCCACAAGATGGTGCGAACGTAACATGAAAAACGACAAAGGACAAAGACAAGCCTACTTCGGCACAGGTGAAACGTTTCTGTTCAGTTTGTACCCTGAACGAGCAAAATACCCTTGGGTAGGGATGGACTCTTCGCACAATGATTCCAAGGTTCATCATTCGGCTGAGCTGTTCATGGCGGCAGATTCTAAAATGATAACAATTGGCGGCGGGTAATTTTTGTTTTTTTACAATACACGCAAATCTACTGGGGTCATTCCATCTCGAATGAATCACTCGTTGCCGCCTAGCATTTAGGAATGTTAAACGATGAAAATCATACCAGTTTTGAGTTTCTGAGTCGAAGAGACTGTTTTATCATTCTTCTATAAACAAAAGAAGTGGTGTGACCCATCAGAAAAAATGCCTGTAACATGTTCGACCACTTTGAGTGTGCAAGATTACATATAGTATCCTTTTGCAATGTCGTCTTATAGCGGAATGCGTAAATATTGCGAAAGAATGCTATTAGTTTTATGTACCGAAGATGGCTTAGTTATTGCGAACTTGCTTAGTTGTTAATATTATTAATTTTCTTTGTTTTTTTTAGAGATGGACAAGCCATATGGATGGACGAGAACATTAGATTCGGTAAGACAGACCGGTGCTCCACGTTTAACAATCCACCTCTTTGTGCTAGCGGCGACTTTGAGATCAGGGTACTGGAGGTGTACGGTTTCGCCGGTGCTTGAGGAGAACGCGGTATTACGACGCATTGATTTATTCGATTCACTACTGCCATTTAGCAACTCTGTTTTCTATATGTACAGAGTTCTATACATTATATACAAGTGTCTTCGTCTCTATGTAGAAACATTACCGCGGCGACATTAAACGCGGGCATTGTTGTAATGCATCCTCAATCGCTTGCGGAGTAACTAGTATTACTACGTGTGCATGTTTCGTTGCTGAGGCGCTAAAAACAAAACGGTTCTGTGCCGAGATGAGATTACGCAGATTTTATTTTCTATCTCTATTCGTTTCGTTAAGCTTCCTGTTCGATCATCCGTCTCAATGTCTCTACGAAAATGACTATGCGATTCTTGCGTTCACTGTGTCGCAGATTTTCTTATTCTGTTCGAACGAGAGACGATAGAACGAAGCCTGACACGTACATACAAGTCTGCGACACAATGGATTTTGACAATAATCGACGTTGAGACGTGACCCCCTCAGTTGTAACGCAGTTCTTGCTATCCCAAAGTGTACATATGTAAAAACGATTGGTTATTTACGTGAATACTTAATATTCATTTGACTAGATGCTATTCATTATGTATTTTGTATATATACGTGCATGTACAGGGTGCGGCATTTAAAACAGCTCACCTGAATAATAACTCGCTATGTTTTCGAAGAGAGAAGAAAATACATTTGAGCAAAGTCACTCGGTATCGAGGGGCTCATAATCTAATGCTATTAATTTTTTTATACGTGGAGACGTCAAGGAGATACGAAGGTAATTGTTTTTTTTTAATGTTTCGAGACGGATATAATGACCACTTCTAAAAAAATAAGTAAGGATCAGATTATGAGCCCCTCGATACCAAGTAAGTTTTCTCCAATGCATTTTCTCCTATCTTCAAAAGCAAGCGAGTCATTCGAGTGATCGGTTTGAAATGCCTCGCTCTGTATATACAGGGAGGATCCTCTCAATATTAAAACCGCAAAAGATTTCTCGTTTTCAGACGATGCTCCCTGTACATACCATATTATTGCAGATTATTTCATTGAATTTATTGTTAATTATACAGTTTTGTCAGAAATGCTCGTATACATGTGTTAACAACTTGTAGTGTTTATTACTTTTAGTATTGTTATGTCTAGCTTTAATCAGTTGTTAAATACAAACCGTGAGAGAGAATCGAAGGGAAAAGAATACTGTTTATATATACATATATATGTATATATATACACATATATATATATATACATATATGTTACATATTGTGTATGTCACCGCGTTACCTGTGTATGTGTGTATATAATATCATATACAGATGTGTACGTTAATCTCATATATTTTCCTATAAATATTCGAAGTAATGCCCCTTGCGCAACCAGATTCATTACACACACACACACACTCGACGATCATTCGTATACAACGTTTACATATACTCGACAAAGTGATGTGCGATCGACCGTAGAAAGACATTCGAGAAAATAATAGCAGGGGGCGAATGGTACTTTGAAACAACGATACCTTCTTCTATATTTGTTTGGTTATTTTTCCATTCTTTGTCTTTTTTTGTAATTTTCTCGGTGGTGATTTCGTTCGAAAGGGACACGTTCAGTTCCGAGTCGTGTAATAATTGACTTGCTTTCTAAAACCGGTTACGAAGCCATAATTTTCACGTTAGTACTTTAAGAAATTGTATATTTTCAATAGCATATGTAATTCATGTTAATAGCGAAACCGTACTAGTACAGACACGGAACGATACATATACATATATGTATATACGTATGTATATTTCCATTATGCGTTATTTTCTCTTTTCTTTCTTTTCGACACACTTCGGGGCATTCTGAAGAAGCGTACTAGATGTTTACTTGTCGGTTAACCTTCGTCTCTCTTTGTGATCAAATCTGTATCGATATCGTAACGGTACATGATTAACTCTTAGAGTACCTGCTTCTGTGTTTAGTTTCTTGTTGATTATTTCTTTTTTTTATTATTATTATTATTCGAGTGAAAGGACGAAAGAGGAAGAGTGGAGAACGAGCGGGAGTGAATCTAGAAGGTGTCTATTTGGATCCCTTGGTTGTGATGTAGAAGTGGCTGGCACCACTTTTGTCCGAGCGACAATACCTACTAATTATAATTGTTTGCGTGGGAGGATCATGTATCTTTCAGCCCCCGTCGTCACTTTATCACCAATCTCAGAACAGCATACACGAAATACGAACGACACGTTATAAGAAATGCCTCATAACTGGTGACACAGTCTAAAAGATGAAAACTGCACTGTAAGAAATAAGAGAAAATTGTAGAAGGAAGTATGTATGGCGAAGAAGTTTCGGTTTGCAAGAAAGTTGGGCTCCTTCGATGCTCGTTCGTCAAATATTTCGCAGTACACGCAACACTTCTGCCTATACTAGCATAAGCACGTTCTTGAACAACCGTGTATCCAACTAATTTAAAATTCAACTTTCTGCGAACTCTTCCGTAAAAGCTTCATTCTACAGTTTCGACATATTTTCTCGCATGGAATCGTTCATCAGTTACAAGACAAACATTATCGAACATCGAAACACGGGAAAATTGAAGAAAACGAGCCTAAGCTAAATCGCTCCATGCACCACCCGATTTACCACTTGACATTTTTACTGGTCTAAGTGGTGGATGATGGTTCAATCATAAATTGACACATAAATCACTGATTACACGCTGTAATCGTAACACAAACGGACGAACAACGTATCGAAGTACAATCAATACTACACATTTATGGCGCTATTCAAATCAGTACTGACTATAAACAAGGTACCGTCGAATTTAGCAATCGAGCCCTTTTCCAGTTTACACGTACGTTTCAACAGAGCTTAATGTAACACCCACGTAATCGTAAATTGTAGCGATTTACATTCGATTATACCGTTTCAACGAGTTTTAAAATATTGTGAGAATGAGTGCGGAAAAATGGGGGAACACTGCTGATCTCACCGAGGAGTTAACGTAGTAGAACCTGTTGAATGTCTCCGTTTTACATTTGTGGCAAGTCTATATTGAAATAGCGGGCTCCAGATGGTTCCCTCGTTACAAGAAAAATTATCTTTACTCTGTCAAAGAGATTCGTGATGTCACAGACAAGTATGGTTACATGGGTCGAGGGTGTACAAATGACAGCAACTGTAGAAGTCAGGGATAGCCCAAAAAGAAGAGGTAAACTGCGCGGTTTAGAGTTGAACGCGAATTTTAAATTATTTCGCTGTTAATTTATATTCACATACGCTCATCCGCAAGTTTATGCTTTACATAATTTCGTTCTCCCGCTAACTGTCCTCTTCGTGGCTATCGCAGGACGCACTGATCAATAGAAAAACACAAATGTACATTTCACGAGCAAGTGGTTGCAAACGCTGCTAGATGCAAACGATAGAATTTCTCTCTTCTTTTTTTTCCTTGCGAAACCATAGTTGTGTGTGATAAACTGCAAACGGAATGAGTGAATATTTATTTATTGTATACTCGTACTCGTGCGAAAGGTGATGTGCTGAAAGTGGAAAGTATTATTGTTCAAAGTTTCTAACGTAGCACAGCATAACATAAATATATGCTAGGAAGTAATATATATATATATACACATGAATTGTATATATAAATATATATACAGTACTATCTATATATTTATATATAAATTTATATATATAACATATAAATATATCCCAATAAACGACGAAACAGAAAAAATAATGAAAATAAAACATAATTGAATGGAGTGTTTTCAAAGCTTTCCGCAATGTTGTTATACTATATTACGTTATATATATACATATACATATACACAGATATACATACAAGTAATATATAATATATATTTATATATATAATGTAATATATACGTTGTATAATGTAAGTTATACCGTTTCCGGAAAGAAATTGTTGCGTCTCGATGCTACTTTATCATATCATCGTTGTGAATAGAATATTGTTATACGCAAATCTATTGTCCCGTTTCATTCCTTCTATTTTGAGAAGGATATATCTCGTATCATGTTCTTAACAGAAACACATACGCGTGCATTGCATGCGAATCCCAAGAGCCATTATATGAAAGTAAATTACAAATGTAAAATTCATTTAAAACGTATCATGGAACCGAAACCTTTGGAATGAATAACACCATTGAAATTACCACCAATAAAAACAAAGTCTTCTTCCATTTTCCACTACTCGATTTGTATATTTCAATGACTACCGGCTATAATTCCAGTGCTTTCTTTTCTGGAATAAATCATTTATTTTATCGTAACCATTTTCGAAATGAATATATCTGAAGTCATGCTCGTCACTGAAACAATATTTGTGTCCATAATTATGAAAGTCGTATAATTCTTGTTTCGAGTTCCACACAATGTTGAAGTAACAAGCACTATCTAACAGATCATTTTTTGACAATATCGTAAATTTCGAATTAAACCACTTTCATAATTATTGGCCCATTTATAAATTTTGTTTATGACAATACAAGCATAGGTAAATCCCGTCTGTGATATTGGCACCTGACAGTAAGAGTTATATTTAATTTATAGGATAGGCAACCCGCTATACTCTTCTCAGGGTTCATTATATTTTCCTTATCCGCGTAGGCTCCTCAGTTGCGTAAAAGGTTCTAGAATAATACTTTACCTACTTTTGCCTTACACTTGAAATCAACAAAGAATGTCTCATTTATAATGCCACGTTCGAAAAAAAAATAGAAATAGACTTATTTATTTTTCTGATCAACCTGTACTTACTTATCCATACTTACAAATATTATTATCCAAATTGAGTGTCGCTTCATTGGACTTAAATGAAATTAAGAAAGAATTAACATTATGAAAAATATGTGTGTATTATAAAAATTTGTATCGACGATACGAAATAATTTGAGTTTTATTCGAATACAAAGGTGTGGCACTGTGGATAACACTATACGAACGTTTAAACAAGTTTAATAAAGAGTTAGAAGTATGGGAACGCCTTTTGTATATAATTTAGAAAATACTTTCCATCGAGTTCCAGCATTTGAACAGCGCCCCTGTATAATGATCAAAAAGTACTTTTTCCAGCTGTGCAGCGGTGTATGCGGGGATCACATTTGTAAGGCATTGACATAACAGTTTCAGGTTGAGCCTTGTGTTGTGTAGTCGAAGTCTCCAGTATTGCACGCGCTGTGTCCCCTGCGATTTCAACGGTGCGTTTTGTGCGTCCTTCATAATTTCAATAACAATACAATAATCAATCTCGTGGAGAAATACCATCAGTGAAATATTAACACCACTATAATTCAGTGTACTACCTACGATATAACAATCGCAGATCTTCAATGTTTTATAACAGTGTTTAATTCGACGATATATCTAGTTTTAACAGTTCAAGTGTAGTCGCCAAGATCTGTGCTTTAAGACTGCGTGAAGTGTAAAGGTAACGGTGTGAACTTAAGTATTAATCAAATGAATTATATATTAGTTGTACAAATAAGATTCTCTGAATACTTTATTTCTTCACTACGATTTTCTTGACTTAGACATTCATGAAACTTTGGATAATCAATACACTGCAGATTTTATGGAATTATTACAAAACAATTAGAGGAATTCGAAGAATGTAAAAATATACTATTGTTATTTTCGCTTTATATAAACTGCGAATTTTTAGGCTGAAACAAAATTCTTTGCAATTCATTGCTAAGAACACAAAAACTATTATTTTACGTATATATATGTTATTATAAAATTAAAAAATTATATTATATGTAATAATAAAATTATAAAAATATATGTAAAATAATAGTTTTCGTGTTCTTAGCAATGAATAGCAAAGAATTTTGTTTCAGCCTAAAAATTCGCAGTTTATAGTCGACTTTGAAATGATACGAAGTGAAAATTGGAGAAGCGTTGTCGTTGCCGGTTTGAATGTTAAAGATTTCGTAAAGTAAGAGCGTCATGGGAGAAAGTGAAGGGAAACAAAAGCGTCGTGCGTTTAACCATCGTGAGTCGTCAGTGAATATACTTTTGGAAGTACGAATAAGAAGGGCCTAATTTTTTGTTTCTGGTGAATATTTATTGGTACAGGGGTGGGGGGATCGTAGAGTTGTTATACTTGATCATGCAGCCCGCATCTTTCATTGAACGCTGACTCGTCCCATATATCATCCTGTCAGTTGTACTCATCGTTTCTTCGATTCCCCTCTTCCTTTTTTTCTACTTGCGTCACCTACAAGATTCGATGGTGTCTTTATCCAGTCGAGCAATGAGATATGCAAATTTAAGCAAACGATGGTAAATGGGTTCTCGACACCTCGTCGAAGGCGTTATCAGTTTTTCCCAGAAAATTGATTTCACTATTTCAATAAATCCAGACTAATCTATCAAATTTCTTATATCAGTTGCACTCCTTTATCTCGAGTGTGACTCGACATCGGAGAAAGAAAAAGGTCAATAAAGCGGGTTTTCATATGTATTTATTCGGTTTTTCCTTTATTTCTTTAATTGTCTTTTTTCAGTTAAAAACAAGCACAAATTACAACGAAGTTGGAGTAATATTTAACACTGAACCTACCACGAGAGGGGTCAAATGATCCATTTTAGATTTCGTGGGAATTTATTGAATATATTTTTTTTACACTAAAAATAGCACAAACTATAAATGAATTTTAATAAGTTAAATATATATAGCAGTCAAGGAACTGTCCTTTGAAGTAAATTTCGAACAAATAAACACGTAAAATAGTAGGGATTTGTTGGCAAGAACATTGAAAAATAATTCGTAGTTCAAATAAAGTAGAAAATGCAAATAGTATTTTTATCATTGAATAACAACGCTAAATTTGTAAGTGCTTCAATGATTTTGAACTAATTAGAATGTCTTACGAATATTTTAATAAATAATCGTTTTCTGCTACACATTTCGTTACGTAATAAATCTGAAAGCATCTTCATTAACGTTAATTAACATTTTTTTCATTATAAATGAATAATCATAAGCACTTTACTCGCGTCGCGCAGTATTATTTATGACGTTCAATACTGCAGACTTGTAATAGATTCTCTTTGAGCAGGTTTCTTTAGTTAAATTGATTTATTTTTTTGTTCATTGCATAATACATTAGATATACTGATTTACAGCTAAGCATCGTACTAATTAAGAATAAACGCTCACGCTGTGGATTCACTTTCAATTAACTCGCAAACGTCCATAATAATATACCTTGAAGTCCTGGTTATTGATAAAAATGTTATAAAACAGAAGCTTTGCTACTGGAATGGTAATCAACGAAAATAAAAAACCATTCGGTGTATGTAGTTGATTCAAATGTATTTAAGTATATAAAATCCCTCAAATTTTATACAAAATTTAATACTTCTATTGTAAACTTTATTAGAATATATAAAATCCACTCAAATTTTATATAAATTGAATATCAAAATTTAATTAAATATGTATTATTTTATTTATTTATTATGGAATATTATTTTCAATTTTCAATTTTTCTAGACGAATTTTCCGAAACTCGAGTCAAATAGAATCTTATTTTCCCATGGCAGTAGCGCTTTCAGATCTGAAATAAATTAAAGTCGTTAAAATCAACATTTGGAAGGGAACTCTAGGACAGCATTTTTTATAAAAAAGAAGAAGTTTACTTGAACTTTTACCGTTAAAAGCGGAAGACAGACGCAGTCACGCTAATGGGTTTTCTTCTATCCGTTAAGTTAATAAAGCACCTAGGTAAACACCCTTTGGGTCACGATAGCTCGCGTGAAACATTAAAATCTCCTAATTGCATAAACTGATTAGAAGTCCATGGTATAACTTATTCTTTTGATGTAGAATTTTTTTTTTATTAATTTCAAGGTATATCGTGCAATTTATTTTACATTATTTGTGATTCTGCGGATTCGACGCATTTGTCAGAAAAATAGATAACCAGTGGACATGTTAAAATGATTAAAAAGATGTCGGCGCAAACAAGTTTATTTTGCATAAAGATCTGCGGTTCTGAATACAAAAAGAAAGTTTTCTTACGAGTGATTTTTGTGCCGCAGTAATGAGCTCCTCCTTCGTTTTAATGCACGCAATGCGAAGGACTAAATTTTTTAAATAAAAATAGTTATTTTTATTAACATTAATATTTTTTAAATCTGAATAATATTATTAATATTTTTATTACTAGTTATTTTTACGTATTTCGGAAAGAATACTGCAGTGAAACGTAGACCCGCAGTAATAGGTACATTAATGATAAATTTATCCTGTAACAGTTAAACAAACTGTATACTTAACAAAACGTAATACTTTTTAACAAAACGAACGACAGACATTTCCAATGCAGTTTTTCCATTAATTTTGTAACCCATTGGGTTTTCTAAATAAAATTAAAGCACATATTTTGATACACATAGACAGCAAACACTTGAAACACATTGATCATATTAGTTACCTTACTACTACACGTGCTACTACCATGCAAAACAACAGAAGACTTACGACAAATGGTTTCACCTTATATAATTAACACCTGTCGGCGTACTCTGCTTCCCCACTGGCAAATTCATTGACGCCTAGTACTTTTGCTTTTGAAGAATTAAAAATGCTTCAGATTCAGCTTCTCTTATTGGCATTTTTCGGAGTACAGATTGCTCCATCGAGCAAACGAGCAGAGCAATTAAGGATTACTTCTTACTTACATTCGTGTAATTAAGTTTGACGAGCCTGAGACCCGAACGAGTATCAGAGTCGATTAAGGAGGTCGCTTAATTAGTCAATTATTTCTTCAACAAACATTATTGCAGGATTTTCATTTCTCGGACTAGGATACTCGACCAAGAGCAAAATCTCTAAAATTCACAGTTCGTGCCGCGCCATTTAAAGTTTCACGATTTATAGCGAGTCGACGTTTGCCAACTTTGGATTAGCGACCAATTAACAAGCGCAGTTAATTGAAACGCTGGACGGTTTTTTTCTTCTCGTTTCACATTTGAATCACAAACGAAGGAGACTCTTGTCTTTTTGCGACCGAGTCTGGCAAACTTTTTATTCGTTTACGTATAGGAACGAGTGAATTACAAAATAAAAAAAAATCTTACATGATGTGTATTCGTGTCCTCAGTGTTCTACGAATTTTAAAAAGTTCTGGCGTGGCCCAGTATTCTACGCAACTAGGAAAGAAAGAGTGAAACAACGTTTTCGATCCTTTTGAAGCCGTCAAGGTCGTTCGCCTTCTTAAATCAATCTTCTTTTGCCATAAGTATCGATATAAAACACAGTTACTGACACAGGTTTTATTTTTCATGATATCATAGACTTGCTGTCGAACCAATCAATGTTTGTCATTTCTTCTGAAAATACACAAGCTGTTTATACGCATCATCTGCTTAGAATTACTTAGATGACTTCACCCGTTCAAGGTGCCTGATGCACACGCGATGTACAAACGCAACTGACGCTAACTTCATGAAATACATCTAGTAAATTTTCATTTATCATTGTCCGGAATAATTTATAAAATATGTACATTCGTCCATTGAACACTTATCATTTACAAAAGGTAGTTTTTTCAATATAGACTCACATGAAAAAAGTTGTAGAATTCAACTTTTCATATTTTTTCCTACAATTCCGATCAGGTGCAATTTTTCAAAAATAATTCTCCTCACACCTTGTAGTAAACTGATTGCTCTAGCTTCTAAAAAAAAGTTCAAATCGTATAGTACAATATTAAAAACCTTATCATCTTTATTAAAGCCCTCCAAATCTTTTTATCCTGTGAAATGAAATAATCCTAATTAGTTTCTTACTTTATCATTATGCGGAATAAATTATAAAATATGTACATTCGTCCATTGAATACTTATCATTTACAAAAGGTAGTTTTTTCAATATAGGCCCACATGAAAAAAGTTGTAGAATTCAACTTTTCATATTTTTTCCTCTAATTTCGATCAGGTGCAATTTTTCAAAAATAATTCTCCTCACACCTTGTAGTAAACTGAGTGCTCTAGCTTCTAAAAAAAAAAGTTCAAATCGTATAGTACAATATTAAAAACCTTATCATCTTTATTAGAGCCCTCCAAATCTTTTTATCCTGTGAAATGAAATAATCCTAATTAGTTTCTTACTTTATCATTATGCGGAATAAATTATAAAATATGTACATTCGTCCATTGAACACTTATCATTTACAAAAGGTAGTTTTTTCAATATAGACTCACATGAAAAAAGTTGTAGAATTCAACTTTTAATATTTTTTCCTACAATTCCGATCAGGTGCAATTTTTCAAAAATAATTCTCCTCACACCTTGTAGTAAACTGATTGCTCTAGCTTCTAAAAAAAAGTTCAAATCGTATAGTACAATATTAAAAATCTTATCGTCTTTATTAGAGCATCCTAATATTGGTCCGAGTGACTGTATTTGAATCTTCGTGTTCGAGGATTGATTCCAAATTTTTTTATCCTGTGAAATGAAATAATCTTAATTAGTTTCTTACTGGATTTCAATCTGGGAGAAAGTAGTGTGTAAATCGGAAGAAACGGGAGTAATAAATTCGTATCTATTGTCTCGCGTGCATGTGCTCGGTGATGCGTAACGGATGACACTGCTTTCATCGCAGATAAATCATAAAAATTCAATGACGACGCTCGGTCCGATTATCGGCATCGTTCTAGCGTGGAAATAAGCCTTGAAAATTGATAAAACAAACGATTTAACGCGCCGCCGCGCACACTCCTCGAACGATAATCGACCGGTCAGGCTCTCACCGTTGATAAGTGATAATTCAGCAAAATTCTATTACACGTATAATGTATATGTGGAGGAAGCAAAGCGGCAGTGACTAATCAGACAGAGGCGCGTTAATTACCATGAAGCCAGACTTTCGAGTGGGGGTCCAGGAAGAGGCGACCCAGACATTGGTAAATTAATTCCATTTCTCCGCATTAATTCTTTGTCGTTCTACATGTTTTCATAGCTTTTAGATCCCCCCTCCCGCTCCTACGAAATCTTCAATCTTTACCCACTTCATTGCATTTACTTATTGATACAATTAACAGAAATTAATTTATGATATCGGCGCACAGGTTCGACCAAAGAAACAACAAAGCAATTTTGCAATTTATAAAATCTTTTTTTTCTTCTTCTTTTTCAAGAGAATTTTGCGTTTGCTATGTCACTGTATTCCATGATATTGAAAACTAAACTGATATGATAGAAATTAATTTATGATAGAATTAACGTATCGATCATATTCCATGTTGATCGTTGAATTGCCCCTACACGATCGATAATAAATAAATTGTTAATATTCGTGTCAATATTGACGGACATTGACGTCAATATTGATGGAAATATTGTTCGTCTAGGAGCGTACTGTCAATATTCACAGATATTCATAGAAAATTATAATTTCTGTCAATATTGAAGAACGGTTTGAACGTTTAGGAGATTTATTGTCAATATTTCCTTCGATATCAGTTGCTTGCTACGATGCGGCGAAACAAACCAATTTGCTATAACAGCGTTATTAGACTCCGGTGGACCCTGTAAGTTTTGTCGAAGAAAATTTTCTACCGAAAAATATTCCTAAATTACACTATGGAATTAAATTATGGAAATTATGGAACTCAAAAGATTTAACAAATCTCTTTAGACAAGAGTATATTTCTATTTGATTTGTTTTTCTTCACACAGTGAAAGAGCACAACGTTAGAAATCCCTAGTTAATACTTTTTATCTTCGATATTAAAATATATATATTTTTTTATGTATATTATTTTTGTTTATGTTGTTATGTATATTATTTATATAGTATATAATAAATTATATATATAATAATAATAAAATATATATATATATATATATATATTCTAACTTCTTTTGATCCTAACAACAACAACAAAATTCTAACAACAAATCTACCCAATTTGAAAAAAATAGCACGCACCATTTAACACGGAACTTGCTTCTCCTCCACTATACTTGCCAAGTAATACGAAATAATTGTCACATCTACGTATGCATAAGTCATCGGAAATCATGTTTGCGCATCATCATCGATATTATCCGACTAATTGTAAGCTTTGACATCGTACACATATACATTCTCCAGCTACGTTTCATTTCGTCGATGTTTTTTTACGATTATTATGAAACTTCTACGAACCGAAACATTACGACGAAAGAAAAGGATTGAAACGAACGCGTGTCTGTTACATAGACTTTTCAAATGAAAATAATTGGCCGGCTGTTTGGCGTTGATAAATGATAACTATCCTACGCTCGAAAGAAGTAACCGCGACCAGCAAATCACTCGTTGTTTGCGCTGCGTTTTGCTATGATTCCGTAATCGGCGGGATCTGTTTTAATTTATAAAAACGCCAGGCACCGTGGTTGTTAAACCGCTTCGTTGTCAAACGATGGAGACAACTAACACGCGCGCACAATGAAAGTGTACGTTCCGACCGCATAGAAAGCGCCGCGGAGCATGTTAAATAACAAGGGCTAAATAACGCTGCCAGATAACAACGGCTATACCCGCGAGCGGAATAATAATTACTCACGATACCAAGTGTGAATGTACGGTGGCCATTGTGGTAGTAAGGACAAACGATTCTATCAACACTCGCCTTCGCGAGCGCGTGTTCCCGCGATTACCATAAAGGGAGTTGGAGATATTCGCTGATGCTATCCGAGGTTCCTCGCGACTTTCAAACAGATATTCTTGATGAATTTTCATCGTTGCTAATGGATTGTTAATTCAATAGTTACGCGTACACATACCGAGCAAATGAGTTTTCATTAATATGTATAGATTTTACTGCTGAAAATATTGGACAGCTTTGAATGCGATCGAAGAAAAATTACAATAATTAATGTCCTTTTTATACGCGCATTGATACGACTCTGTGTTGGATAATATAAAATTGCAAGTAAAACAAAGAAACACGAATCCTGCGTTTCTTTCTTTAAATTGAAAATATTATACAGCTTTGAATGCAATCGAAGAAAAATCACAATAATTAATGTACTTTTTATACGTGCATTGATATTAATATTACAATTAAAAATAAATTAAAAGTAAATAATATATTAAATTAATATAGTAAAATTAATATATAATCAAATTAATATAGTAAATTAAAATTGAAAGCTAAAATTCAGATATGTATTCATAAATTTATTGGTAAACATACGAATTAATACTTTAATGAATTTTATCTTCGATTCTTAATTTGAAAACGCTACGAACTTTCTTTATGACCCACGTAATAAAAATAAATATGAATAGATAATAAAAAAAAATGCAAAGCAGTGAAACTGGTTTCAACTCATTGAAATTATTCCGCAAAAGAAATAAATGTTTATGTAGCTTCTCCTAATTAATGCAGGCAACCTTTCGTGTTGTATTAAAATCTACAGCTTAATTATCGCTGTACAAAAAAGTAATGCACACAAAGAAATGTGAATGCAAGTTCTCCCCGAAAACAGGTGTAAACACAGAAGTGGGAAGGTTGTTTCACCAACAGAGAAATATAACAATGTATTAACTGTTTTGCATATCGCACATGGTTCGCAAAATGAATAATTTGTGCATATGTTAAAAGCTACGTATATATTCTTCGCACATCTCGAACATACCTCTCGTGTGAGTCATGCACAATGCACACATATAAGTAGTGTATGTATAGTCCGCAAAAAAGTTACAAAAGAAAATAGTAGTCCTACATGCACAGACTTAATCGACATGTATTGGGTTGTCAAGTAAGTAATTTCGATATTTGACAAGAAATAGAAGCCGATTTTTCTACGCCAGCAATGAACTTTAATAGATTTTATATTTTACATTTTGTCCGATGATCGTTTGCCATTTTCTGGTAGCTTTACGATTCCGTGCTCATAAAACTTCTGGTCGTTATCGGCAAAAAACTGATCAAAGTGCGATTTCAGGTTTTTACACATCATTTCACCTTAAACTACCGAAATTACTCTTTTCTTTATTTTATAACAAGGCCATTAGCGACCACGAAGATTATACCATATTACACAAAATTACAATAATATGACATTAACTTAATATTATAATTAATTATTTTTATATAAGATTACAGGGTATGGTAAATTTTTGTGGATTTTAAAAATTTTAACACTTGTACTGTCAACTCAATATTTACAACAAATTGTTATTGATCGGGTTGTAAGTGGGTCCTACAACTAAACTACAAAATTTCTTTGTTTCTATCGATCATTGAACTTCTTCCAGCCTCAGAAGCCTGAATGGCAGGAAAATACTACGGAGGACGCCTCGATGTCTGGACTTTGCGGTTCTCTGCGCGGCCTAGAAGACATTTCCGGAAGTGCGACGCAACCTTATCGAAGAAATAGCCTCGCCTTGTCCTTACACTCGAATTTGGCTGGTTTCCCAGCTAACAATCCGGAGATCTCGCCGTTTCATGTCGTCGATTCGGCTCGAAGAAGATTCAGCAATGTCAGCGACGTCGTCTCGAGGAAAATCTCTCACACGATTCGATGGAGAACTGTCTCTGCTTCCGTTGAACTCACCGTATCACAAGTGAGCCACAAGCTTGTTGCTTCCATCTGCGACACATATACTTTTCCTGAAAGTTAATTAATTTTTTCGGCATTTTTAACACTGATCGTACCGGACTAATATGACTTGTTATTGTACATATGTAATAATAACTATGTTATTACACATATCAGGCTATATTTTTCAGTTACACGATGCAATAAGAAGAAAATGTAATTATATATGAAAAACACATCGATGATCGTGATAACTCCGAAAAAAAAAATTCTAGTCAGATTTATAATATTATATTTATGATATAATTATATAATAATAATAATAATTATTAAAATACTATTATTATATAATTATTATTTTTTATAATATTATATTTATATATATTTATTATATATTTATGGTCTACCGACACCACGCAAAATTACGTTACACATATTTTTCGATCCATCCAGTGAAAACGAGAGGTGTCTGATCGGTATTATTTATGTTTTGTACAGGGCACATCGTTATGCGGTCAGTACATACGAAACCGATTGAAACGGTCCGGGATCTTTCACCGGAAGCTCGGTCTAAAGAGGATGAGGAGCGCGATGTTGCTTCCCGGTGGCGCGGTCGTAGGCGAAGTTTACCCAGAATTAATATCAGTCGGCTCCGAACTGGAGAAAATGCATCCGAACTTGTTCAATCGCGTCGCCCGACAAATTGGCTGCGGCAGTTTCTCTTCGGAACAATCCGCCAGCGAGGCCATAGCCGATGTCTCCAGGGAGATGATCAGAAACGGTGAGATGACCTGGAGCAAAGTGATAGCCCTTTACGCCATCGCCGGTGGCATTGCTGTCGATTGCGTACGCCAGGGCAAACCTGAGTTTCTACCCGCCATACAGAGAGGTAATTAATTCGTTTAAAATTATAATGTCATTCCTCCGCTAGTCCTGTTTCTCTTATTTTGGCAAGAATGGTGGCGGCCGAGAAGTGTTAAGTGGCTGCTCTCGGCATGTGTCCTATGTCGCAAAACAGCTGAACAAGTATACTCATTACGTCGTCGGTGGTAACAACAAAATCAAGACTAAAAGGAATTCCATAAAACCTGATTAAAAAAATGCTTATGTGATAAACAATTTTTAATGATCCGATAAAGTGGATTCTCTCTATATATAAATGTATATGTATACGTTAGAGTAACAATTATTATGAAATTTTTAAATTTCATTCTTCGAGACTTCTATCTCAATGAAAGCAGATGTTTGGTTCATTTTGGTTGTCAGGTATGAACGAGATTTTGGAAGAAGATCTTGCAGCATGGATACAAGCCAACGGTGGATGGGTAAGCTGAGACGTAACAAAGTAAAATTCGTATTTTCTTCGACTAACTTGAGCCTCTTATTTCTAGTCCGCCTTGACAACACGCTACAGGCCAGTAACAAAAGAAGCAACGTGGTCCACCTGGAAGCTTGTATCGGTATTTCTATTTTCCACGCTGATCGCCATTATAATTTCAACATTTTTTAAATTTTTAATTTTCTAACATGTGCTGAATAATTATTGTATAATTTATTATAGTAAACATTTTTCGTAACAATATGCTTGTGAATCGTCCCTCGTCAATTTTGTTCCTTATTAGTCTAATAATTAAGAGGTCGCTTGAATTCGAACAATGGTTCGTTGTATTTAAATGCTACATATTTCAACAAATGATTGGTATAAACGCAACTCGCGCTATTCTTTCAAGTGTACATTTCCTTTTCCAACATTTCGTGCTGTGTAACTTCCGGTTCCGGTAATTCAGATTCATCTCGACTAGCAGACCGTTCGATAACGATTTCCTCGTAAACTTGATTTTTATTCTTCTCATTTACTTCCTGGTAAAAAGAATGTATTCTCACTGTTCGGAAAAAAAGCGTACGAAGTTATGTGCAATTTATAAAAAATTGTGCGGCCAAATTGAGAAATCAGATTACCCGCACTTTCGTAACTGTTGCAATGTACGCGAGAAAGCTCTGATTCGTTTCTTCCTTGTTGATCACTTCAAGATACTTTCTTCTCGCGTTTAAAACCTCCTCTTGTTGCTTTTTGTGCCTAATGGCCAATTCTAACGCTCTGAAGAAAAAACAAAATTCGAAAGAAAAATATATATATCCAGTAAGCAAAATTCTCGAGGTATCACAATGAAATAATACCTATTCCAATTGTACACTTCGATGTTAATCTGTATAGCTTCTGCGATTAAACCATTTTGCAACAGTATACCTTCCGCAGTTAACAGGTCACCAGAGAGGAGCGCCATTTCTGCCAGTCTCTGAGTTTTATTTGAAAATCTCTTTTCGACATTCGAATAGTAAAAATGGATTATTAAAGGATAAATAAAATTTGTTTTTTTTCATTATACATACATATATTGCAATTACCTTTATGTACTGAATATAATCCACTTTATCGTATCTTGAAATCGCTGCGTACGCTTCTTCCGCCGCGCTCAGCTCTTTGTTATCAGTTGCCATAACGGCCATGCAAGTCCATAATATTTCATTCTACTTAGAAATTCAATATCTTAAGCATAATATTACACTGGAAGATATTATTGGGTTGGCAAGAAAGTAATTTCTGTATTTCAAAGTGAATTGAAAAATTTCGATCAAATATTTTCCATTTTGTTTGATGATCTATTGATATCTTTCTGGTAGCTTAATAAAGTTAATAGCTATTTTCATAAAGCTTTTCATAAAGAAATTACATTCTCACCAACTCAATGTTATATAGAAAAATTACCTGAGCGATTCGACAAAGAGACAATGCTTCTTTCCACCTTTTATACAATATATGTTGATGAAGACTGATGAAGAACGTATAAAAGGAAGATGCTACCAATGCACCATCACCACGACGTACCATTACCATACCGTTGTACACGCTTGAAATACTTGGTTGTCTGCCAAATTCACTGAAAACATTCAGAGTATGTTAGCAAATCGACGATATTTCGCAATATAAAGGAATACAAATTCAGACCTGCTTGGTTTATCAATCCTAGTCTTTCGTATTATCTTCCGGTCACTGTAATGCACGCAATTAGGACATAGCCACACGGACAACATGGCATCGAGCATCGCTGCTAAAACATTTGCGTCTGTCGCCCATGCGATATCTTGTGCCATTGCGGCTGAAAAAATAAAATCATATTAGGTACTAGTTATTATATTCTTTTAAACTGCCAAGATTTTTAGTTAGTTTTACGTATTTCAAACTAGCACGAGTGCCTGCAATTAAATTACCACTAGAAAAAAATGGATACCTATTTTACAAACTCTACCGAAGCCAGTAGTTCGAACAGAAACCAGAAACAAATCTTTGTTCGCATCGATTAACGCCACTTGTCGTTCGTTCGGTCCTCCGATGTGATTTAACGCCACCCTTGTGATATCTTGAAGGTGTATGTAGGGTTGACTTTCTGTTACGGGTTTATTGTAGGCGACTTCCAAAACATGAAGTACTGAAAACAAAAATAAGATCCATAAAAAATTCGTAAGAAAACAACCGACTCTAAAGAAATGTACACTGTATTTTGACGTACATTTTTCATTAGTTTGAGATCTTATAACTAAAGTGTCGGAGCACAATGACACGCAAGGGGGATGGAGTCTTTCCTGTGTCATCCCTTTCCACTTTGGAGTACCTAATAATCGACCTTGATAACTGTACAACGATACGCTATTCCACTCGACCAGTAGAAATTGTCTGCAAAATGATCGATATTTTTTATGTAGCGCACAAAGTATATTTACTTTAAAATACAATAATTATTACATACTTCTCTGCGAGGAGTACTGCCGATACACTGGTATTCTTCAAATCGAATATAGCCGGTGTGTTCCAGTTCACTACCGAGTAAATATGACACTGAGCCGGTGTTAGAACAACTAAATGGTCAAAACCAAATTCCAGCTGTACCACACGGTCCGATATTTCTAATGTTTCCTGGACTTCGTTGGCAATATGCCTGATTTCAATCACTTTTCTTTTGATTAATGTAGCTTCGTAATTATTCCATTCCAATCGTCTGTTAGCACATATATGTATATATATATAAAACACATAAATAAGAAGCTTATTCTCAACATTTGCGATTTTATGAAATTTTTTAGTACCTATCTATTATATGTCCGGTTAACACAGTTCCGTTACTACAAGCCATAGCGATTTGAGTACTATCGCTAGACCAGGCGATACAGTATATACTTCCAGAATTAATTTTTTCCAGTGAATAGGACCACTGGAAATACAAGGGTTGTTAGAAGAATATTACAATCGCTGGAGGCGTGGTTCTCACACACCTTTTATGATCACCAGACTGCGGATTTTTGTGCATTTATAAAGAAATTAACAGAGTGAAATATAAAATAGTGAAAAATTATAAGAACTCGTAAGAATATTGTTATGTTGTTTTCAACGTTTATTTAACTACTACTTCCTATAATCGATGCAGCATATTCTTATTTTGCATAAAGATCTCCGCAGTCTAATAATCATCAGTTAAGAATAAACTACAATATAGAAATAAACGAACTCCTGTTTTATCACACAGTTTGATGGTATTAAAAGATCCGACAGCGAAATGATTCCCCGAGTAACTCCAACTCAATGATGTGATGGGATAATCTCCTGTATTGCTAGAGAACACTAGAGTGCCACTGGGGTCCCATACCTTTCAAAGAAATGAATTGCTTCAATGATTTTATCATTTCATAGAATTAATGTAATTTTATAATTATCTCTGCACACCTTGTATCTACAATCTTCTCCACCAGAGATTACCAGTCCACTAGTCTGGCTCCAACATACGATCAAAATCAATCCGTCGTGTGCTAGTATCTAAAAGTTTTCTATAAATATTAAACCATTTCTGAATAATACAAATGCTATGCGCACGGATTAAATTGTTCTACCTTTCGTGGTTTTGAATTCGAATTCAGTGACTGAAATATTAAATGAACACCCTGAGAATACAGAACTGTTGTACAATTTGGACTCCAAGCAGCGGATAAAATAGGAAGTGCACTTTTGACTACGACAGACCTAAGCATACCGCTTCGTGACCAGACTTTTATCAAGCCATCCTCGCCAGCTGAAAATTTCAATAGAAAATTCAGCAAACAATAAACTATTCGTTCAAAACATATCTTACCTGTTAAAAGAGCAGAACCATCGGAACTCCATCTGCCTACTGTAGTCGCTCCTTTGTGAGCATCAACGCTTTTCTCTATTCGGCCATTCTTATTGACTAAATGATACTTTCCTATAAAAAAAAATATTACTCGATAAGCGTAGCAAAAAATAAAAGGGCATGAACAAAATAATAAATACCATCCGCCGTAGTAATTAAGAGAACATCTAATGTCTGTTTTTTGGAAATTAACGTCCCTTGATTCAGTCGTGGATGCCATTGCATGTCTGTCGGATAAAAATCATCGGGAAATTGCGCGACGACATTGGAATGTGCTATACCGCCTTCCAAGTGCCACGCTATTAATAAATGATCCTCTCTAAAGGAAAAAGAAAGAAACATAAATTATCTTGCAGAAACAAATGTTTTCTAAACATTGAAACGTACCCGCAGGAATAAATTTCTTCTGCAGAACTCCATGCTACACAGGTCACCAAACGCTTATGACCATTGCGATTTTGTGTAGATATTTTAAATCTCATTTTACGCTATTGCCTATAAACTGATTCCTTTGTATACTTGTCAATATCGTCTTTGTTGCATGTAGAACTATAAGTTTGACATCACGCGACGTTGACATGTTCTATGTAGAAATTCGCTCGAACTTTGTATTGGAGTATTTGTTGATGAACAGTTACTATGGTGATAGGAGGGACACACATTTGCTTTCTATGTATGTATTATCACATACATGTTCGGTGAAAATCTTTACATAAGGTCGTTTTTATTATTATTATTATCCCTTTTTAGGGGTGGCTCCCTTATCGAACAAATAACCATCCTTCCTAAATAGAAATGTGAGGTTTTCAACAGGGTTGTAACGTAAGGCAACAACAGTCGAAATCTTTTACAGAATCCTTGAACACTCTCTGGGTATTCGTGCCATAACCAGAGGCAGTTGTATCTTTCATTTTCTCGTGATAAGTGTACACTGTACGAGCCGTACAATTTCTTGCGTGTCGTGTCATATTTTGTTTACTAATTTAAGCTTTTCCTAACCTATAAATGCATAACATTCGAATGCTGAGTTTAATTATAGAGTAGAAAATCAGAAGGTAAAGTAGTAGAGGTAGTAATTTAAAATGAACCGCCGAACAGTTGCGCCACGAACGGCGATCTTCCGAACTACAATTCAGCCTCCGTACAGCGCCATTCTGTGTAGTGGCGAAACGCTCAAACTGTTAGCCGGACATCTTGGTTATCGACAGTCGATAACATTTGGCTAACAGTTTGAGCGTTCCGCCACTACGCGGAATGGCGCTGTACGGAGGCTGAATTATAGTTCGGAAGATAGCCGTTCGCGGCGCAACTGTTCGAATATTTAGAATTGTAGATAATTTAAAAAAATACTAAAGTACAATAATTTTATTTATTAACAACGTGACCTTTTTATCTCTATGTGAAGCACATTTATTTAATAAAATATATTGCTGTTTCAGATTTTCGAAAATTTTCGTAACTTTTCGACCGTCTGACTTGTCGTTGAATTGTACTACGGAACTTTGAAGAATCGTCCGTGCGCCATCTCGTGCGCAAAAGATTTGTGTGCCAACGAAGGCACCGACGTCGGTGACGAAGGCCTCTCTTACTCGGTGACCATTATGTCCGATATTCTTCTTCTTAACCTTAAAATAAATGTCTGCTTAAGTAACCTCTAAATTAAAAATGACTGAGTTAATGTTAACGCAAGAAGAAATAACACAAAAGCATAAAAGAGAACGGAAAGAACTGCAAGGTAATTAAACCAGATAATTGTTGGTTCGTATATTTTGTATTTAATTTATGTTATCGCATTCATGAACTATATCGCTTCTTTACATTATGATCGAACTTTGATTAACGCTGTTATCATACCGGATAAAAAGTTCTGTATGAAATAATGGTTCGCGATATGAACTAATTTGAATCTTAACATATATTCTATCTTAGCACAAATACAAAATTTGAAAAAGTCAATTTGCAAGAAGGATAGAAAGAAGAAGAAAGAGGTCACCGAAGAAATAAATCAGCTAGAAGAAGCTCTAGATAAAAAGCAAGAAGAGGAATTGACTAGATGGAAAGTAGCGCATCTTAATATTAATAATACCGAAGCCGAAGAAACCGAAGATAATAGTAACCGTGAAATAGACGAGAAACATACCGAGCAGTCGACGCACAGAATCTCGAAGGCACAGAAAAGAAGAGATAAGAAAGCAAATGCAGAGAAAGAACGTAATCAGAGAATAATAGAGCAGGAAGCCTTGAATGTATTTGGTAAAAGAAATATCGAATTGCAAACCATAAAGAAAATTCTTACCGAACGTGGTCTAATGATTTATGAAATTCCAAGCGATGGCCATTGGTACGCTATTTATTCGTAAATAATTTTCTATCAATTGCAAATATTGATATTACATTATTCTTACAGTTTGTATAATGCTATTGCGCATCAACTAAAGATTACAGGGGAAGCACCATTAAGTTTTCATGAGTTAAGAGTAAAAACTGGTATATACTTGAAACAGAATATGAATGAATTTTTACCATTCATTTCTAATCCAGAGTCTGACGAGTTTCTTTCGCCAGAACAATATGAAAAATATTGTAACAATGTGGCTGATACAAGTGCTTGGGGTGGTGCAGTTGAGGTAAATTATGAACATGTACCCAATCAATTTCTAAAGCTTGATGACTAAATAGTACATAATTACTTTTCTCTGATACAGTTACAAGTTCTTTCGCACGTGTTGAAATGTCCGATCGAAGTGATTCAAGCATCCGGCACACCGTACATTGTCGGTGATGGCTACACCAATGGTAAAAAGATAACACTGACTTATCACCGTCATATGTACGAATTGGGTGCACATTACAATTCTGTCACGAAATATGTTCAAGAAGAAGAAAGCTGATGAAGATATAATGGTTTCCTTATTACTGTTTGTAATGAGAAATTGAAGTATGTGTAATTTCGTAATACATTTTACTAAGATAATATGTACAAACCATTTAAAGAGCTGCCACAATTCAAGTGTCCAGGAAACATATCAAACTCAAATTAATATTTCAACGTTTCTCTGGTAACTTAAATATTGATGATTATTTTAGAAAGTAGTAGCGACTATTCTAGTAAATAATATTTATTAAGGTAACTCGATATATCATAGGTCTTCCTTTGAGTTTTCTTTGTAAATCGTTATCGATCGTTTTTAGAGAAAAATTCAATTTATTTATTACTTAAATATTTGACAATATAAAAGAAGCTGCCAGTGAACTGCAAGTACATAATGTTCGGTACTTGTTGTTTTCAATGTTCTATTGTAAATATGTATTGATTTTTTATTATGGCTTACATATTTTATAATAAATGTTATTTTTCACTGAACTTTAGTAATTAAATATTTTAAGAAAACTTTATTATAGCTGAAATATCAAGATTGTATGTGAGAATATGTATTCATACTTTTCATATGTGTTCTTAATAGATTTATACTATTTTGATGGTAACTAATATATTATACGAAGTACATACGAAATAAAGACTGTAAAACGTAGATGTAACTCGTTTCTAGAAGTATAATTTATTTATTTCTTTTTTTCAGTTTATGTTCAATGTGAAAAGATCGATACATAAATTAAGAGTATAAGATCTCATTCGTTTCATTTATCTACGTTGGTTTCTTCATTCTCACTTGTCGTTTTATCAGCTTCTTGAGCGTCTTTGTTTTTATTTGGATCGTCTGGTTTCATTTGTGGAAACAGCAGCACTTCCTGAATTTATATTATACATATATTACTATAATCTTCCTTATTTTCATTTAATCTATTGCAAATAATTACCTTGATGTTATTAGAATCCGTTAAGAACATAGTAAGTCTATCAATACCCAATCCCCAACCAGCAGTTGGTGGTAAACCATATTCTAACGCAGTACAAAAGTTTTCGTCGATTAATTGTGCTTCGTCGTCTCCTGCTGCTTTATCCTTAGCTTGTTCCTCAAACCTGTATACGTACAAACAAAATTCGGCTTGTTTAAAAGATCGCAGAATAATAAAAATTGTACTTACCTTTCTCTTTGCACTATGGGGTCGTTTAATTCTGTATACGCGTTGCAAACCTCTTTCTTCATAATAAATAATTCATATCGCTCTGTAAGGCCTTTCTCAGAACGATGCCATTTTGCTAGTGGAGACATAATCTGAGGATGGTCTAAAATGAATGTAGGGTTGACACAAGTTTCCTCTATAAATTCACCCACGAGCTATTAAGAATATACTATTTTAGTACATGTGTATATACATAATAATGCATGTTAATCACTTTGAAGTTCTAGAGTTATACCTTGTCTAACAATCTAGCAGTTGTTCTGGGTGCCGGACACTCTACTTCATGTTTAATACAAAGTTCGCTAAGCATTTGATTCGTTTCTGGCGTGTTTAATTCGTCTGCAGGAGGAAATTTAACCTTTAATACTTCTTCCAAAGTTTTAATCATGGAAACACGTTTGAACGGTGGAGTAAAATCAATCTCTACTGCTTCCCCTTCTGGTCCTTCTGGCCGGTATGTTATTTTATAGCTGCCATGTATGGTTTTCACCATTCCAGATAACATATCTTCCGTAATAGTCATTAGGTCGTTGTAATCTGCATAAGCCATGTAAAATTCGCAAGTAGTAAATTCTGGGTTGTGCGTTAAATCTATTCCTTCGTTTCTGAACTGTCTTCCAATTTCGTATACTCTATCGAGTCCACCGACGACTAGCATCTACAAAACACATGCTTTAGTAGTACCAGTCCTAATATGTAACAGATAAGTACGATTGTATAAAAATTTCTATTACTTTAAGATACAATTCTGGAGCAATACGCATATACAAATCCATGTTTAATTCATTGTGATGAGTGAGGAACGGCTTTGCTGCAGCTCCACCAGCAATCATATTCATCATCGGTGTTTCAACTTCCAAAAATCCGAGTTGATCGAGAAATTTACGAACGTACGCGATGATTTTTGCTCGCACTTGGAACGTTTTCCTTACTTTATCATTTAATATCAGATCTAAATAACGTTGTCGGAATCTTGTTTCCTAATTATTTAAAAATCACGTGATTGTATATTCTACATTTTACGCATACCGGACTGCAAATTTTATAAGTCGCATGTACCTTATCTTTCAATCCAAAATAAAGGTTCGGCAACATGTGCAAACACGGACTTAAAAGTGTAATACTATTTGGCATGATGGAGAATTCACCTTTCTTGGTTTTACCAGGATGACCGACAATGCCAATGATATCACCTCTTCTAATTTTAGACGTATCTTTTAGAAAGTCTTCTCCGTTAGCATACTGTCTCGCGTTGGCCATAACTTGTATTTTCACTCCTTCCGCTCTGAGGTCATAAAAAATAAGTTTGGCACCAGATTCTCTGATCGCGTGTACACGACCAGCAACGCTATGCACTTCATTTTCTAATACTTCTCCCTCCTTCAGGTTATCGCTAAACTTCTCGATAAAATTTTCCAACGACATGGATACGTGAAACTTGTGTGGATATGGATTTTCGTTGTTACTTTTGAGCTGGTTGACCGCATTAGTCCTGAGTTTAATGTATTCCTGTAAAATGAACATTGTAAATGTAATTTAACCTGTTATATTTTATTTCATAATCAATATTCGGTTAGAACGAAAGTTCGTAGCGTTTGTAAATTAAAATTAAAAGCTAAGATTCAGATATTTATTCAATAACATATTTTCCATTTCGTTCTATGACTTTTAAACTTTCATTCCAACCTAATAGTTACATACATTCGGACTAATTTCCTCTTCCTTAATATCATTCTCTCGAGATTTAGGTTTGCTTGCTGCTGCTGCTGCTTTAGCTTGATTCTCTGTTTTTTCTTGCAATTTTTGTTGCGCCTTCAAACGTCTTTTCAGTTCACTGCAATCATGATAGCAATATATGAATGATTCTCATATTCATATGAACAGATAAAGTCCTGTTGAAGTTGTACGCACTTCGTATGAAAACGGCGTACAATTATTGGATGCAATATTGTTGGCTTTGCACTAGAAATTACCGGCTGTACCAGGCCAACAAAAGTGTTGGTTATGTTACGCAGCATAGTTAATTACGAGTACTTTTCCTACTATAACAACAATATACGTACGGATATGTGTATAGAGATAGTTTATAACCATATGTTTTCATAAGATATCTTTATTTTAACATTAAAAAACTGTATATCAACGGAGGCAGTTGTCCATGGAACAACGTGGGTGGCGAGATCATGACATCGATTACTATCCTTTACAGGTTAGGTTACAACTATAGATATAATAAAAAAAGTAATCCGGCACAGGCTTTAAATAATAAACACGTGGATTTAATTCTTCCCCGGTAACGTTATTTTACTCACTTTTTCGATAATGTTTCACCTGTCGATTCCGCCATATTGGTAAACTTCTGTAGAAAGGATCTTCCTGTGCTATACAGTTGTCGAACCTGTAACGCGCCTTCATGTGTCAAGTTATACAGCCGACTCTTCCTTCGCGCGACATTTTAATTTCATATTAATTTGTCAGTTTCTCAATATTTCTGCTCGATGTTCGTGCTAGCGTGATCACGGTATGTGCAATGTCCTGAATTACATAAAATAATGATTTTTTCCTAACTCGGTTGTCACAAGTCACGTTTCAAACGCAGTACCTTGGCAACCATAACTGTTGACAAGGTACTTGCACGGTATAGAGATTAATCGCTTCAATTAAAGCTATTTCATAGTTTTCAGAAAAGAATGGACAGCTATTTGGGGTACAATGAATTAAAGGCGCTGCAAGATTTAATTAATCCAACGCAAGACGACTCGGATAGCGAGGATGATTTACCGCAGGCTGGTGCACAGAAAATTGGTGAGTTGAAAATTTAAAGTCACGAGAATGTTATTTATGTAGCATACATTAATTTGCTATAAAGAATGTCGCATTTTATTGAATGGATATTAGAATTATTTTATATGCGTTTGTATAATTAAAGGCCAGGTGTGCCGACACTTTTGTTTCAAATTGGATTCGTATGCAAGCGTATACGGGGTGGGCCATTATTAATGATACGAACAAGCGAGAAATTCTTCGAACAGTTCATATTGTTTGTCAAAGAGAAACATTCGATTTCAACGTTATCAAAGAAACTAATTGTTTTTGGTTTTCGATCGTCATATATCTAACGATAATAGAAATATTTATTCGCGGCGCGGTTCGATCATTGCTACAATGGAATCGAAGAAACCCGTGTTTCGAATATCTTCGGAAATCTTGGGGCCCTGGGCATTTGCTCGAGTTGCCGATACGCCGACTACATGGTCTTTTTATTGTTCACTTAGAAATCGTGAGATTTCGTGCATGTGAAATAAGAAGGTAGTACGTGTTACGGATAGTAGATGTTTTTAAGGACCTGGCGATATCGGGGCTCAAACTACTGCGTCCAAGCAACACGTCGGGCCACATGCACCGCTGAAAGGAAAGACTGATGATATTTGGCATCCGTCTGAGGCAGATGCCACACAGAATTCCGAAACCTATGATCCGAGGGAAGTGCCGGAGTATGAGATGAAATTTAAGCAGGCGGTAGCGCCGGAGGATGTCTTCTTAGGTGTTAGTATTATCATAATTGCTAGAATTAAATTAATTCGCTATTCAAGATCATCGATTCTGCCACTATATTTTTCGGATTTTTTTATTGCAGGAAAGTCTTGATAAAGCGTACGGGGCTGTACGATTTTAATTAGTTCGCCTACCTCCTTTACTGGGGGTGGGGAGCATATTCCGCGGGTGGGTGGGGGCCGAGAAGCTCGAGCTGCCTCGGTCGCCGAGCAGTGTTTGTAAACACGCCACGTTGGGTACGTCGGTGTAAAGAACCGATTACTATTCCAATTACAAAACTTCATCATTTTCCATTGTTTATTTATCAAGATTTTACTGTACATCCTTCTGTCGCTTTGATCAAACAAATTTTTGCTTCTTCACGATTTTATTCGGCTTTATTAGGTTATTAGTTAACGCGGTAGAGGGTGTTTCTTAACGTTATAAAGTTGTGCGGTGCATATTATTAATAGACGCAAAATGAACTACACACATGGAAAGTTTTACATTAAGTAAACCTCGGTATACGTCTGTTTCAGAGTACGTCCAATTCGGAATTTTTCTCGGTATACAACTTCTGTTCGCCATACAATTTCTGTGTGAATGTTTTTTTTTAAATAATTATCTCAAAGGAAAAATTAAATTAATAATCAATTATATTCAGAGTTGATTATTAACTGACTGATCATACAAGTAAGGATCGTAGCATTAAGTAGCGTTTATATTTAAACAATATGAGAACGGATTAATCATTGGTTTGTTATAGTACGTCCTATGCGGTACAAGTGTAAACATCAGGAACGGATTAAGGTCGTATACCGAGGTTCCACTGTACTCGTTACGGATGGAAAAGATTTCGACCTATGTAGGCTTCGGTTACGATTCGACAGTTTTTTTATATTGGTTTTGTGTCAGTTCCGTACGTGTTCTATATCAGTTCTAAATCGGTTTAAAATTGTTTTTCTATCGATTCTTGTACTGCTTTTACATAGATTGAAACTGCTGGATAGTGCAGCATGCAACCGTTGCACTGTACGCGTGCACGTGTATGCTTCTCGGGAAATCATTATGTGGAAACATAGCCTAACATTAGTATCATTTTTTAAATAATTAAAAGAGAAAACAGTTAATACTGTTTCTATCTTTCAATATTGCTTACTTTCTCCTGACTTCGGTAGCATGTTAGTATTCTTTATGCAAAGTAAATGTCCGTATCTTACTAAAAAATATTCGTGAATTTTTTTTTAACTATTTAACGTCGCTTTTTGAATTCTTATGTGAGAATTATTTCGCGACGGGACCTACAGTTTAGATTTAAATTTTAATAATAATTTAAATTTTGAATTTGGCATAAACCGTACGAATGGAACATACAAGGGTTAAGTATGATCAAACAGCGGCTCGAGATATTTAAATGTGTAATTAATGTAATATCGATTTAGTAACTGCATATATTATTATAATAGACGAGGTACACATATTATATGAGCGGCGGCATTTAAACTCTGGCTTGCGATAATGAATCAGCATGATTAATACCGTTAGATGTTTGCAGGTCATTAGCGATTGGAATGCTGCGTTATGTATGACATGATATAACAACAGAGTATTATTCACTGTTTTCTAATACCACGGTGATTATGCACGGGTTATTAATAATCGATCGCAGTAACATTGCCTTGCTTCTTGGCAATTGTAATTCTGGTATTCAACTGGTATACAATTAGTCTTCTTTCAACTACAGGCAATAACGCCATTGGAAGCATCGTTTTGTTGTTATATTATTTTCTATTGCTTGTCGTCTTATTATCAGTTCATAAATACACTTTTCTCGAAAGGCTTCGATTTTCGTTAAAATTATTGGAAAATTCAAGCATACAGTTAAACGTACAATCGAAATTATTTACAATTCACGACATGTTTGAAAATAGCCTTAAACGTACGTTCAATTTGGGAGTATTAAAAATGATTTCCGAATTGTATCGAATTCTGAAATTACGCGAGAAACGATCCAAGGGTGCAGAGAAATTTTCTCCACAGTGGAGGCAGCGGAATGAGATTTAAAAAGGTGTTTGCGCAAGCTTTAACATGTTAGAGTGCACGCGTAGAGTGTGTTCATTAGCACACGTTATAGAATTGTTTTAATTCTCCACGGTGCAAAGTAAATGTTCGTTTGAATTTTTTGCAAGCGTATGTATAACGTTTTCATTTCATAATTAATTCGATCCTTGCAGTGTGTGATTCCGAGTTATGCATATGTACAAAAAGGTATAATTTAGAGAAAAAGTCTTTGCGCGAGGAGAATATGTGACAGCGTTTGGCTAATAGGTATTAGCTGTGTTAGTGGGAATATTGCACGTCACAAATTCTCTTTGTGCAGACAGTTACTTGGGCTCCCTTTTTGACAACGGGACAACGATTTTGATCGACAACGAATCTAAAATCGTTGGTGAAATTCGTTGTCTGTCAAAGTCGTTTTCGATTAAAAGCGTTGTCGGCCAAAGTTATCGTCGGGGAAATTTGTGTCGGCGATTTCCATGGGACCCGTTACTTGTGGGAGAGTCGAGCCACATTTAGTGGTACAGGGCGAAGAATTTAGCGGGGAATGCACATCGTCTGGTAACCCTGCTAGCGATTCTCGCCATGAGTTGTTGGAAGTTCCGACAAGGTTTGTGGTGGGGGGTTGTGGTGGTTACATTATCATATAATTTCTCGGAGTGGGAAATTGGAAAAACAGAGCGGCGCGCACAAGCTCAATTCTTTTACGTATTTTCTGGTGTTGTGCAACGAGCGAGGCTTTACCGTACCCAGCACAAAACGCTTGTACTCACCTTCATTTCCCTGGCTTACCTCACGGCTTTGGCACGTTGCATAGTGCGGCATGTTAAATGGACGTTCGAGACAAAAATCATAACTTCTAAACTAATCAATTTTTCACCTAAGTAGCTTAATAATTTTTCAAAGGGAATACGAAGATGCATCGATTAATGCACCAAAAATATAAGGTTCCATTAGTTAAGAAGTTTATTCTGATTTTTTTTATGAATCTTTTGTTCGAAATATTTTTTAATTATATGGTTAAACTTAATTATATCTAATATGCATAATTATTTGACAATACACAACGCCGTATTTTTGCTAGTATTAAGTAATGATTAATACAGTCTGCTAGATAAATCCAGAAATAAACTAAACGGCATATTACTCAGGAACCATAATGCTTTTAATATAAATATAATATGTACATGTAAATAAAAAGTTTAATTAGATAAACAAAAACTATTAAAAAATTAAATAACGTCGAGTCTTGTATTTTACCGTAGAAGAAAATTATATAGCAATATACTACAACGTCTTGTTGATACAGAACAGTCAAAATTATAGAATGTTTTAAATAGTTTTTTTTGTAAATTGCATTTTAAGGAAAAAACCCAATTCCTAAATTGCCAGTTAAAATTATGCGTACCTCTGGTCAAATTGATTTTCTTGGACACTACTTTTTACTTCCCGACTGTTGATTTTCTTGGATAATTAGATTAGAATCGAACCATGATTATTTCGATTTTTGTCCATTGCATGCCCTACTGTGCGTTGCAGTAATACGTTACCGGGCATCAAAGTGTTAATGGTTTCTAACGGAGGACATATTGAATTAGATGGGCTTCAAAACGCCAGGCACAGCGTCCTGCGAGTGGCTGTCCGTGTTTGTGAAGATGCCGCAGGAGTCGCGGGACAAAGTCGAGCTTAGCGTGGAGTCCGAGGCGATCGACGTGCGCAGCCCAAGGTGAGAGAACCATGGAGGCGAGAATTTATCGGCGATTCCGCCAAGTTTCATTGCTTTGACTTCGGGACGGGCTGGAATTTCTTTGACAATTTTACGAGGCTGTAAATCTGCTGGGGCGTAAAGCCAGTCACGATTTTCCAGATATCGGCTGCACCTTGCGACGCCGCATCCGGTTGATCCTTGCACCTCGTCCGCCAAATGGCACGGCGACACTTCCACCTTGGAAGTTACGTTGAGACTTGTGCGCGAGCTGGACGGCGTAAATTTTTAATCGGCCATTTCGACTGTCTCTTGACCAACTCTCTCTCTCTCTCTGTACACATACAGTAGAACCTCGCTCGTTGCACGGGATCGCAAATGCGTGCAAGGATCGAGGTGATCTTTTGATTCTACACGGAATCAGTTGAGAAGGGGACAAAAGTCTCAATCTGGCGATGCTGATTTTCTATAGCCGACACACAAGTTGTTGGAAGTTCTGAAACTAGTGGTGGGGATGGTTGCAACCAGCGAGGCTCTCTACTGTACGTAGCCACGAGTTGGCACATTTTTACGCTCGCGAGAAACACGATTGCGAATTGAGTATTCGTGAAATCGAGGATCATTTGTCAACCTTTTAACTTCTTCGTTATACTCACGGATGACGGATGATCTGGGATAAACGTGACAGATGATCCGTTCTGATCTGTAGCACACTTTCCACTGCACGTAACATGCAAAGAAGAATCGATCTTCTTGTTGTGTTTCACATTTTTATCGTTTCCGTGGAACTCGTGATAATGGTACAGTTAGGAAGCTTATCGATCCACAGTTGCATTGTAACACGTACTCTATATATAATAAAATCGTGTCTGTCTGTTTGTGACATTTCCACTAAAATTCATTAAAAAATTCTTATCTACTTTATTAGCGAAAAATCTGTTTTCATTGTAGATTGTTTTGCAGAATATTCCATGTGTGGTTTTTTAAAGTTTTAAAAATTTTCGGGTTCCACTTTTACATGCACATTCGTTACATTTTTCCGATTAAAATAATACCAAACATGATGCAGTTCGGATTTTCCATGACTGTTTAATGCACGATTTAACGGAACTAAATATGAATCGGTACGGGCGAGGCAAGCAACGCGTTATCGCATTGCTTGCCTCGACCCACGGCGCTAGGGTGAGGGGACAGATCTGGCATTTTCCTATAACTTTCGAATCACAACAGATATCGTGATAAAATTTCCACTAAAATTCATAAAAAAATTATTCCTCCTCATTATCGTAATAACTATATTTTTTCTAATCATTTTGTTTAATTAATTTCATTGTCCAAAATAATTAAAATATACTTTCCAGGGTAATATTGGTCGAAACAGAATCGCGATGAAATTTCCACTAAAATTCATAAGAAAATTATTCCCACCCATTATTGTAATAACTATATTTTTTCTAATCATTTTGTTTAATTAATTTCGTTAAATTTCGTTGTCCAAAATAATTTAAATATATTTTCCATGGTAATATTGGTCGAAACAAATATTTTTTTATTTATAAATTCATTCTATGGACGTACTCTGCTATCTGGGATAAGGCGCCAATAAACAATAAGCGTTGTAAGGAGAAAATCGATTTCTCAATCTATCGCTTCCACAAACCCGTGATCATATTTGCCATAGTGTTGACGCAAAATGATTCCGATCGGTTGCACCCGCGTGATGGGTTCGTGTGGTGAAATGAGAAGTAGCTGAACGCGGTGTTCGTCGAAAGGCGTTATCAGGGGAAAGGAAATGCGAGTAGCAGAGAAAGAAAGTCCGTGTAACGAATGCAGACATTGTGCAGCCCGTTCAAACAGTCAGGGAAACGTGCACGTGCTGTCGGCATACACTTCGCCAAATTGCCCCGATTCTCGACGGATCGAGTCAATTGCCAAACGTTCTCCACGCAAAACCATGGAGAACAGGGTTAGAAGTCGAGTCTCGTGCTGTTTTATGCTCCTCTCGCATCAATCATCCCTTTGCGAGGTCCAGTCATACCAGAAACACAGCGAACGTATCTCGAGATTTTCACTATCGACGTGTACGCGCTGTTGGCTAAACAATGTTCTGGTAATTTCCTAGCAAGTTCCAAGCAACTTATTGACCGTAACAAAATGTTACACGCCCGATAGAATTTCGCCAACGTTTTGCGTTTCTGTTCCACTGTTCTAGTGGCTAGCTACTGTTACGTCCTAAGGTGAACGTTTCAAGATGTAATTAATTTATTTAATTAATTTATTTAATTTAATTAAATATATTTTTATTATTTATTTTATTATTATTATATATATTATCTATATTATTTATATCATTATATATATATATATATATAAAATCATAATCATTATATATATATAATAAATAATATTGTATATAATCATAATCATTGTATATATATAATAAATAACATTATATATAATCATAATTATTATATACATAATATATAATATTATATATAATCATAATCATTATATATATGACATATAATATTATATATAATGAAATTAATTATATAAATAAAAATAATAAAGTAATTAATTTAAAGATTTAGATAGTGGCGACAATTGCTCGGGTCATCTCCTGTATGCATGTATGGTATTTAATTTTTACGAGGGATTCGAACGAAGTATCCGACTCCGTCAAGGATTTCTATTATTCATTATAAATTGGCCGTGGCCGATCGGGTTTTAAGCTTTCATTTGAAAGCATAATTGTTATCCGTGAAACGGGGACGTCCGTCGCGCGTCCAGTCAATTTCCCCCGGAAATTTGAACGTTTTGGGAACTTCGGTACAGACCTCCCTCAGCGTGTCGACCCGAATGATCCGACGGTGACATATTGCGTAATGCAGTCCAGCAACACATTGCGATGCATGAAGAGAGAGATGCGGTACGCTGCGCGGGGGACGCCTCGTGTCCTCGATACAGCGAGAACGATTCTTCCGCGCGAATCGATCGTAGAAACTCCATTCGAAAATCCAAGTCCGCCAACCGCTTTTCTATGGATTCTCCGATATTCGATCTGATTCCGAATAAATTGGAATTAGCGAGAACTTTAACGCGTCGATTGCCGTTTCATCACCTTTTTAAACAATTTTTACGTTATTAAAAAGTATTTCTTCATCGGGCAATTCTAACGGACCGATAATTAAAATTTTCGAATGTCTTTACAGGTTAATATTTCGTATATTCGTTGTTATAATCAATGCATAAAATCCGCAGTGTAATTGCAACATTGGATTGTAATGGAAATGTATTCCGGAATTTAGGGGAATATAATTACGCCTCTCTTGGGCAGTGACGACGATAATCTCGAGCTACCGTATCGATACATATTGCATTTTGTATCGCTTGACGTCTACGGCCTAGTTTCGAGGTCAAGAGTAGAGTTTTCAAGTAGTTCGCTTGCAAATATAAATGTTTCAATTTTAACGATTGAAATCAACTGTGGTTGAAAACAAATATTATTCTCTACATTATTAATGAATAACAGGAGGATATATGTATGTGTCAGTTATTGTACACCAGCTGAAAATAGTAGAACAGCATTTTGAATTTCTTTAAATCAAATAAATCCGCAGTCTACGTATCAGCTGACCATCCATCCACTCGGTGTCTTTGTCTAGTACGAACATTTCCATTCGTTAACCATGGATTAAAGACTCCTCTGAACTCGCGCTGCAATTTTGCCTGACGTATTACAGAGATGCATTCTGAAAGCTGTCTGTCCAATTATTTTCGTACCTACTTCCAACAACTACGACTACGATCCCTTTCTCTAGTCCAGGCTCGCGTGTATTCTTTTCCCTCTCCTCTCTCTCTCTCCCTTCATCTCCCTTTCACGTGGATATCATTCAGGAAATGGGAAAACCATAATGGCTTCTGAAATGCTGCCTCAGAAAATTTCAACGGCTACGTGTCCTCGTACGGCTGCACACGTATCGTAACCCTCAGCCAGATCGAAATCGGAAAAATCCGCGAACCTTTTCAATGTAATAGGTGATACAAATGGCTCGAGGCTTTGGACATTTCAATCAAAGAATTGTCACGATTCAATTATATCGCAAACGACCGTAAAGGAACAAGATCGTTAAACAGGCCAAGCGTAATGCGCATCTTCTTTTATTAATTCTTCGACCTCTGCGAGTTCTAGGCCTATGCCGGGGTCATTTCTGACCCACGCCGATGTATTTCAACTGTATTAAACGACGGCAATTATTAAAAATACGAAATACATATGTTTATCACATTATTATAAGTGATTACAAGTGAACAAAATCCAATGTATAGGTATATTTACTGTACCTATATCCTATATCTATGGATACTTTCGATTTTTCCTGCTCATCTCTATCTGTTTTTATTGCTACAATTCTGATAAGTAGCAAATAACAAATACCAGGAATGATTCATATTTTTTCACACATAGCAATCACTATTATGATTCATATTTCAATGTAGTAGACAGAGAGAGAGCGTAGACTATCTCTACAGGGTGTCTCAAAATTTAACATCCGGAAATGAGAGATTCTTGAGATCATTTGAAACAATATTTTCCTTTGCACAAATTACGTCCGCGACTTTGTTAAGGAGTTATTAACAAAAAAAGACACGGACCAATCAGAGCGCCACCTAGACGCGTGTTGGTACAGTCGGCCAATTGACACTCGGCGTGCCGGACTGACTGTGCTAACACGCGTCTAGGTCGCGCTCTGATTGGTCCGTGTCTTTTTTTGTTGATAACTCCGTAACAAAGCCGCGGACGCCATTTTTGCAAAGGAAAATGTTGTTTCAAATGATCTCAAGAACCTCCAATTTCCGGATGTTGAAGGAATTTTGAGATACCCTGTATAATAATGGTGGTAACTCTTCTGCAGTTAGAAAGAATGTTATTATTATGGCGAGGATAATTTAACGATAGATTTTTCTTGCGATATGGTGTAATTGAACGTCCATTTTAAGGAGAGCCCGATCCATTCTTTTATTAACACCGCGTCAGCGCGGTGATCGCTGCCACGATAACATACGTAGTAGATAACGCGACGCGGCGTTTACGGGCAATACTTAAACGACGATCGTGTTTGATGTGTGCCGATAATGTGCAACGATGCGTGACATTCGGGTAATTATAAGTCTTGTTATGAGGACGGAAACTGGTCCCGCGTAATAGAACTGACGAAGTCGTGACAACAAATTTAACGGCGCCCGTTCCAGCCGCGGCAACTTGTCTTGAGAAATTAATAATGTTGCGGTTGCCTTTTAATGAAGGCTTTCAGCGTGGCTCCGCGAGCTCTCGTTACAAATTAAATATTTATCTTTTCGTATATCGCGACGCGACGAAACACCTAATAGCTGTACCCCACCGAGTGATGTTTAATATATTGTACTCTAACGCACTGTCGTTCCGCAAACATTTTTGAATTTACACTTTTGAGGAGTAATTCGAAACGGTAAAAATATTTAAAGAATTTAAACTTGCTGTTGTACTAAGAAAAGAAATAAATGTTTATCCAGCTCCGGTATAAAAGGGATTTCAATGACCTTGAAATATATTATCAAGGTCGTTAAAATCCATAAATGAAGAGTGAATTTTCATTATCTTTGTTGCCATTTATTTAAGACATATGCGGAACATTGGGAACTGACAATATTTTTCGAATATCATAATTAGTTGGTTTTTTATGCTAAAACATTAAATGTGTTATTCACGCGGTGAATGAATTACAAGGGTAAATACAGATAATAATGTAGTTCAGGTTTAAAACCGTTGTTATATTTTTGTTTAAAGAGGGATGGTTTAAGAGAATATGATGATGGACGTTAAAATAAGGAAAAAGATTTATCAAATCGTGTTTTCCTTGACCTAGTTTATAAATAGTATATCTTTATAAACTGAACCAGCATCGTGTCTTTATACAATCTATTGTTTCAAGATGCTAAAAAAGAAAACCGATGAAGTGGTTACAACAAAAGTGATTGTGAAAATACCGTGAACAACGAAAGTCCATATTAATTTACTTAACAATATAGTGTTTATATATGTATTTTATAGAATTTTTTCACAATTTTTTTGAAAAAGCTTACAAAAATAAAACCCACTCATTAAGCTTACTTACCATTGGCGACGGTATGTGCCATGCATTGTTTCCTTCGCGAATGTTTCTGCAACAGAATCGCGTCCGAAAAGCTTAATGGAATAGTTGAACAGTTCTTATTTGCACCCGATAATTACTGTTTTAACATCGAACAGCGGGAACGGTGTATTAGATCGGTGAAAGATAAATCAACGGCAGGTATGATCAATTCACGACTGAACATTTCGATAAATTGTCGGTCAGCCGCGTGGGATATTCTGAAATTGCTTTGACACATTTCCTATCATTTGCCTGGAGCCTCCTGTGTGCTCCCAATCGATAAATTAACCGACAGATAATACACACGGACAGACGTAACGCGTGCTAGCGTTGTTCGTCAACTCCACTCGTTGTTCCTGGTCAGTAATTCATCTATGTTAATCCCCCGTCAACTTTGTAGGTTTACTGTCTTCGGATCAATAATATTTATCAACTAGCTTTTCCCTGCGGCTTCGCTCGTACAGGAAGCTGTTTAAAGACCTCAAAAATTGATATTCTTTCTCCATAAAACCTTTTAAGCCCTCGTTCACCCCAATCAGATTGTATCAAGCATTAAGACCAAGTATGATGTAAATCAAACCACGAATAATATATTCCTCATACAAACGTTGCACCCCTTTTCATCCTCTTAGGGGTTGAATTTTTAAAATGCCGAAATAGGTGTTTGATTAATTATATTGGAGAGCGTTAAGATCAAATTTCAAGGAAATCTGACCACAAATAAAATATTAATACAAACCCCTTTTCATCCCCTTATATATTTTTTCTTATTTTATTTTATTATGTTTTAAGACATTAATTTAAGACATTAATATCTTATTACATATACATAATGTATAATATAATATATGTAATATAATATATAGTGTATATATATATAGATAGAGGTCGCACGTTTTACTTTTAGTAGTGAAAACATTTCTAAAATAGTTTTCTAATTTACACACAGATTTACTCTTGTTAAGGTAACAAGTGGTTCTGTCATCTATTACCACGGAGTCAATAATATTTCAACTACCGACAATAAAGTTGCAGCAACATTATCTTCATCTTCGTCCTCGTTTCCGTTGTTATCTTCAGAATCGGGCACGAACTGTTGCACTCGTCGAATAGAAGTCAAACAAAAACAGTGTCGCAGCCACGGAAAATTGAATGGTGGGTAAGTCACGCATCAATTTGGTTGCGTTAAGCGTCCTAGTTTCTTCTCGGCGTTTATTTAGATTTATGGAAGTGCATCGCCTTGGCGAACTTTTAAACTGGACGCTGCGCTGACGCCACAGTCCCTCGAGCGGACGCTTTGAAACGAGTTGCGCGCTTTCTCACTGAAAGGAGAACGACTCGGTAGCGCTAAAAAAATTAGTCCCGTGATTTATTCCATCTTGTTTTTTTCTAACCGACAGTTGACGATCAAAAGAACGCACCACGGAAAGAATATGGCGAAATTACGTATAACCGAACAGAAGAACAGAAAACATTTCTCGAGTAATTAAGTAACACGAGCCTGTGCAATTTTTATTTTGTTTCCCGTCGATTCGTCCAAGAAATTAAACGAGAACTCCCTTTGGTGGGCTAACGGTTTCATTCTGTCAAAGGTTCGGTCAAACGAAAATCTTTTTGTAAAGTGATAAATGAAAGCGAAGTATGAAACAGTGTTTTTTAAAAGAAGCGAAAAAAAATTCACGGGAGAGAACATTTTTGAAAAGAAAGCGGAAAATGAAAGAATATTTTTGAAAAGGAGCGGAAACTGGCAATGAAATAATTCTTTTCACGAGGAAATGTATCAGGGATGTTTTACAAGCGTAATGCGTGAATTCTGTCTTTCAATTTTTACGAATATTTCGATAAAATGAAAGTGATCATTTTTGTGACACTCTACTTAATACCGCAATGTATTTCTATAAAAATTAAGGAAAATTTTGAAAATTCAGGAATCTATACTGTTCGTAGTAATACATTATACATAGATACACGAAGGTTTGGAAAAGCACACATTTTGTTCGAAAATTACGATGCGATTCCACCGTGAAATGTCTTGGTCTTGCTTCGTCAAAGAGGGACAAATATTTCCCGAGCGATGTATCGGATCTCTCCCTGTATTTATGGCGGACGTGGATCGGTCATGGCGGAAAAAGTATTGCTCGCGCATGGATTGGACCACGTTTTATCCCAGTGATCGATAGCGAAGTACGGCTGATTCAGGTAGAAGAATTTCTGTGGGAACAGTGAAAAATTCAGTAATACATCGCAAATATTTGTACATATGATTGTCCTTACGCAGGAGCAACGTTAATTGCATACGAAATCACGGTACGAACTTTTGTGAATTACATTTTCCATTCACCGTTTTAACGAGTAGAATTTCAGCTAATAAGCTATACAAATATACTTGTATAAATTTTATTTTACTCCAATTTTTGTTGCACTTTAGGTATACAATTTTTATTTTCCATAATGATTCCACAGTCTATCGATGGAACACAATATATGGAGCTGTTGATTAATGACTGATACGTTTACAAAACTGCTAATTTCTGAGTGTACAATGATTGTTTCTTGGGAAATGGTTTTCCGTGTTGTCTAAAGTAATTATAAAATAAACAATAAGATAGAAAAAAAGGTTGCCCCCAGAGAGATTCGAACTCTCGACCCCTGGTTTACAAGACCAATGCTCTAACCCCTGAGCTATGGAGGCTCACGGATTTCCTCTCGCTTCAGACTCCAGAAGAGTCTGAAAAATATTCCTTCATACTCTGTTGCACGTCAATCATTGAAAAACATGTTATTTATGTAAATATATCACGTCTTCCTTAATTATATTGTAACATAATCATGTTGCAAATAAAAAATGTCTTTGTTTATGCTTTCATGTACTTATTACTTCATAATGCTTATTTATCATCGTAACAATTATTTTTATATTTGTTGTATATATTGTTTTATTTATCATTGTTTATACGCATAATCACGTTCATAAATTATTGTAATAAAAATGGACTGGGTTCGAAATTTAACACTGTTCCGTGAGCACAATAACAATTCGTAATGATTCATTCGTAAGATAGACTGATGGAAATCGCGAATGGTAAATCGTGCATCGATCTTGTTAGAGATTACCTAATTACATTATTACACAGCAATTACTAGTGGCGCTCGCCGATGATAATGTTATCTAAGCAAATTCCGACATCGTGCATAATTTATTATGCATACACTAGCCCCCGTTATCCACGATTTCCTCTGCTAGGTTTTTTTTGAAATTTCAATCTCTGCTGCGGCAGGAAGTCAATTATGACGCTCTTTACTTTCCTCGTGCAACATTCAAAGTAGAAAAGGGATTGGAAAGGCAATCTCTTGCTCTCTGTCTCTGTCTTCACAGTTTTTCTATTACATTACTTAATTAAACGCGTCTTATCTGCCCTTCGACTCTAATAAAATGCAATAACTGACCACAATTTTTAAGCTACTCTTCATAAATGAAATAATTTCATTACTAGTATTACTTACTACTATTATTTAATATATTGTTTAATATATTCTTTAATTTACTATTTTAATTAAGTTTCAATAAAAAAAATATTTCAAGGATGTCATCGTAATTTATACGAACAGATCAATCTTACAAGAATTTATGTACTATATGTATAAAATAGAAGCACAAGATTTTAAAAGTTTAATAACAAGAATAATAAACAATATTTATAAATCGCTCGTCGATCTACACTAGCTTTGTTCGCGCGGAGATAAACATCGCGAAAATATTCGACTCATTTTTATTCATAGCTCTTTGTTGAATATCACGTATTTTCAAGTAAACAAAAATAATGCGAACAAATATTTACTTGAATTGAGAATTCATGGAATATATTATTGTTCCGTGCAGATCCAAAGTGGAGTCGCGTGTCAATGGTTATGAAAACTAGAAAAATTTTTTGCAACATAAAAGCAATATTGCTGTGATGAAAATGTTCTTACGCTGTTACTTTGAAACAATTTTGTCACGCTTTTATTTTAGTCACTAATATCTAACAAAAATTATTTTCTCCTTTTTGGTGCACTTTAATATAAGCGTGGTTTTTTAAAAGTTCTTTTTTATTGTAAACGCATGAAAACCTCAATGTAGTCATCACAAAAGTTTCCAAATGTTCAGTTTACCAAGTACGGCTCTTGGCCCAGCCTTCAGGTTGCCAGCAAGGCCAAAAAACTACAAGAAACTCCATGATGAATAGAAGAAAGGCCGCACACGGAAGTCACGTGTTTCCCTGCTGCGTAATTCAATTATTTCGTAGAAAGGGGAGAGCATGGTCAGGTTAAACGGGCGATTTTTCAAGAAGAAAGAACGGAGCGAACTGCGGCGGCTGTGGGCCCTGAATCTTTAATCTGAGAAATGTACGTGGGGCACGGTTGCGCTGGTGGGAAGCAATGGTGAAATAAGTGCCGGTTTCCCTGCAAACAGCCGTCGTGTTGCGCAATGTCTGTAAATCGGGAAGCACTCGGAAGCGCACCCTTGTGTTCCATTTTTGCCCGTGTTTAATCGCCACCTTCAGCTTCCCTATACAGGGTGGTTCGCTTGAAATTTTCCACGGAAGTACTGCACACTGATGGGCAAAATGATAAGGCACCGTTGCGCACACACAAAATTTTATGTACACGCTGTGTCAACTGAAGGAGGCAACCTAAATATTTCCTTTATTTTTAATGATACAAAAAAGAACAATTTTTGGTAATTATATAGAAAAGGTCTGCGTACTCCGATTTTGATGAAATTTTAATATGTTATAGATTTCGACATTTTCAACAACTCTTTTCTTTTCCAATATGGGGAGTCGCTTTTAGTTGTCGAGATATTTGCAAAAGACTATCGCTAATACTGTATAGAATTTTTCGTATTCCTGCATACTCCGCGGCAACGTAAACCTGTACCGGGGCTGCATCTGTTTATTTTTTTTTGTAAACAAGTTGTGGAAGTGAGAAGCGACATTACCACACACTACACACAGTGTTTCACGCGTACCCAGTGCAGGAATACGAAAAATTCAATACAGTATTAGCGATAGTCTTTTGCAAATATCTCGACAACTAAAAGCGACCCCCCATATTGGAAAAGGAAAGAGTTGTTCAAAATGTCGAAATCTATAACATATTAAAATTTCATCAAAATCGGAGTACGCAGACCTTTTCTATATAATTACCTAATTTTTTTCTCACGTTATATTATTTCATAAAAGTGTTAGGTTCAACTCTCCTTGAAAGAGACGATTGCCGAAGTCCTTTTAACGCCTTGCCGTGCTTTAACGAGTCTGACTCGTGATGAAAATTTTGGCCCAAATATGAATATGACGAGCCAGGCTCGTGAATAGACCGTCGGGCCAAACGTAAACATCACGAGCCGAGATCGTGTACAGATAGTCGGTATACAAAATACAAAAGGTATTAGAGTTTATTTCCACAACAGCAGTATCGTGCAAAAGTGTCTATATCGGAGGCATTTACATTTCGGCTCGTATTGTGACCTTTCTCGCGCATCAGTCTGATCTGTTTACCACGCGTTGACGCGTAACACTTGGGCCCGAGTTTCGTTAAATGGCACGGCAAGGGGTTAATTTAAATAAATGAACTTTCCTATTGGAGAAGTCAGAAAAAATTCCTTTATTCGAAGACTACTGTACTTCAGATGAAAATAGACTCACCGTTTATGTGTCCCCGAAGGACGGGGAAAAGGCAGCACATAGTACTACCGGTTGGGTAGTAGGGCGAAGCTCGGAAGGAAAAATGGGAACGGACGGATCTGTGGAGTGCCATAGCCTCGGAAACCAAATGTTTGCGGACAAATCGTCGTCGTTTTCGACTGGGGGGCTAAAATCAACAAACCGTACTGGTTCGGTCCTAATCCGTCGAACGATGGAAATCGTTTTGCGCACCCCAACATGATCTACCCTCGACAATATACCGTCTGGGGGACATTGTCTCGATGTGTCCAAGAACACGAAGCGTGTTCATTTCTCTTTGCGGTTTTTATCGTGCGACGGGGAGGGGAAAGGTTTGTCTGACGGCGGAAAAATCGAGATTTTAGGTGATTTTTACGAGGAACCAACCGCTTGTTTGGTAATCAAGATTGGGGACAGTTTTCTTTTATGGAGTCTGGCTTTCGGTCTCGGAATTATGGGTCGACGCAACGGCTTCTTTATTGACACAGATGGTTTCAATTTACCAGAAAATATACGGAGATGGTTGCGCGTTATTTTTATTGAATAAATACGAGAATTTTGATTTCTAAGGAAATGGGTCTTTCTCAATTTCTCGCGAATAGATGCCATTTAAAGTAGTAAAAACATTGGAAGCATTTTAAAATACTGTTATATAATATATATTATATTATAAGAATTCTCAAAATTATCAAAACAAAAAATTTATATTGTTTTCGACTTATTAAATGCATTAAGAAAGAAAATGAATTTCTATTTCGCTTCAGTTCGTTGTAATTCGGATTTAACAATTTTTATTTTGTATAAAGGTTTCTTGTTAAGATTGTTATATTGAAATGACGTAATTGTAGTCTGCAAGATTTTCCACAGTTTTTCTGATCTGATTATGTATCGTTAAAATGCACCGCTTTCCAATGTTAAATTACTAAGCAATTCGTATAGCAACTTTGCATGCGAATATGGTAAATCAGAAATTTTAAACCGATACGCATACTGATAGCTAGTATAAGTAACTAGTTTGCAAGATAACAGTACGAGAACCACGTGGAATTATCTTATCGCAAAGTCTCTAATGGCCTTATATGCACAACGAAACGGTATCTTATTTGTCTGTCGTGTGACTTTATTCTATATTCAAAACTAACAGTTCACTGTTTAATGATTTCGTTAAGAAGAACTTGCGAAAACTTTTGTATTATTACAAGGGGACAGAGAAGTGTTCTCCGGGCGACTCTTTTGTCATCGTTTCTACATACGTGTTTAATTAATTTGCCGGAACTTTTGGAATCTGAATTAAGTGGTTCACTGAGGACCGTGGCCAGTCGGTTTTCCTCGGTAGATGTCGCCACTGAGAATTCTCGAGTTGGGTGACTACAGCTTCGTTAGACTAATATCAAGGGGGATGAAACCGAGGGAATCTTTCGTTTTCGACGGCGTGGAAAGCAAACTAATGCGAATTTCACTTTAATTTCTAACCACGTATCAGAGACCGTGGCATGCGGGTCGCCGCCGGTGAAACTGGACCGAATCTGCTGGATTCTCTAGAAACTGCGTTACATACTTCGTATTAAATTAACTCTAACAGTTCCAGCATTTTCGCGTCTCTCGTGCCGTAAACGAAGACTCCCGAATCCTTTTCACCGATATGAATCACGTTTATTTCAAACGAATTCTCTCGATATTGATGATGTACGCGGTTTTATTAGCGAATTTCACTAAAAGCCAGCGGCAATTAACGAGTCGCATTTCGGTAATCCGCGGACTGCAGATTTCCTGCATTAACGGCGTGCAGAAGAGGTGTGAAGCGTTAATGAAACGACCCTTTTAACATGCATTCATTAAGATTCTTTGTTATTTTCGTGTTAGCGAACGTCGTAAACGCGGGAACGATCTTCCCTTTTTTTTAGTCTGCCACTTGAAAAGCTAGCTACGGAAACACTTGAACGAATACTGATTTTGCTTGAAGAATAGAATCATTTGAATTTTAGTTTTCCGGTTGTCGAATAAGGATTCTCATTGTTCATTGCGAGCCACAGAAGCTATATAGACATTGTTTCTTTTTTTTCAATGATTGAAGTAATTATTTTAAGCAACTAATTTTTCGAAAAATTCAATACAGTATATTTATCTATACACATTTTATATGTACATTATATATACATGATAATATTTAAAATATAGATAGAAGACTAAAATCAGCAGATAAAATTGTCTTCAAAATCAGATGTTAAACAGCCAACGGTAGCGTATTTCATTAATAAACAACAGTGTTTCTATGCATATACGAGTGCCTCCCCTGGACGTAAGTAGATTCGTCTGAATTCTGCTTGATGTGGAACGGAAGCGGATATATGATGCCCTGTTAAATTTACAAGATAGTAATAATATGCACATCCTGAGCTTCATCCTAAGCGGAACAATGTGTTTCAAAATTCTCAATAATTTTTGCCACGTGTCGGCGAACGTTAGGAGAACATTTGGTGGTTCTTGAGTTCATTTGAAGCAACATTTTCCTTTGCACAAATGACGTCCGCGGCTTTGTTATGGAGTTATTAACAAAAAAAGACACGGACCAATCAGAGCGCGAGCTAGACGCGTGTTAGCACAGTCAGTCCGGCACGCCGAGTGTCAATTGGCCGACTGTACCAACACGCGTCTAGGTGGCGCTCTGATTGGTCCGTGTCTTTTTTTGTTAATAACTCCTTAACAAAGTCGCGGACGTAATTTGTGCAAAGGAAAATATTGTTCCAAATGATCTCAAGAATCTCTCATTTCCGGATGTTAAATTTTGAGACACTCTGTAGAGATAGTCTACGCTCTCTCTCTCTGTCTACTACATTGAAATATGAATCATAATAGTGATTGCTATGTGTGAAAAATATGAATCATTCCTGGTATTTGTTATTTGCTACTTATCAGAATTGTAGCAATAAAAAACAGATAGAGATGGGCAGGAAAAATCGAAAGTATCCATAGATATAGGATATAGGTACAGTAAATATACCTATACATTGGATTTTGTTCACTTGTAATCACTTATAATAATGTGATAAACATATGTATTTCGTATTTTTAATAATTGCCGTCGTTTAATATCAGGATTACGCAGAGTAGAATTTGTAGAAATGTTGGAGATCGCACGACAAAGAATTCGCGAGAACGACTCGGCACAAAGAGGTGTATTTTTATTTAGTATTTTATGTATAATCTCAGTTTTCATGGTTCTTTTATCACGAGGCGTATCTGGCTGATAGCATCATCAAAAGTATAAAAAGGAAGGGTCGTGAAAAAAATTTGCCTCCAGAGAGATTTGAACTCTCGACCCCTGGTTTACAAGACCAGTGCTCTAACCCCTGAGCTATGGAGGCGGCTGAGGTTTTTTTTTCTTTTGCACGTCCGGATGTATCCGGGCTCTTGGCTGCTTAACTTTCCCGCACAACAGTGTCCTTTTTTAAAATCAAATGCTTCTGTCAGTAATTTATATTACCACGATTTCATTATTCCTTCAGTTCTGCTTCGTCAACGGAATTAATTCGCGTGCTGATTTTCTAGATTCGATTTCACTGGAAATCGTCTTTTCAAACAGTTGCGACGAATCTGTTATGTTCGTATAAACATAAAAAAAATTTTTCTGACGAAAAAAATTAATATTCTTATTGAAACTATAATAATTTGTTTTAAGTATTTCTTTCAGGAAATATTCTTTTTCAAATAATTTGTACTATGTCGACGTTATTAAACTGATTCTCCTGGCCATCGCGTGATACAGAAGAAGTATTAGGAAAAGCATTATTTTTTTTACTGAGGCTATAAGCATAATAAAAGGAACTTCGTATGTAAAATAGACCGTTGTTCCGACTCACTGTCACGAATAAGAAATTGTGAATGGTAATTTCCATACTTTCTGTTGATATTCCATGCTGATGCGAAGACTTTGGCTATTTCGACTCGGTTATACAAGTTTCATATTTTGCAAGGCTAATCAAGTTTCGTAATTTCTAGTTTGCTTTGTACTAGGCAACTAATTGCGAGTCGAAGAGTTTTGTTTAAATCTGCAATGATTTAGTGATCAGTATCGTTTTTGGGATATTATGATTCCGAATATTATTATTACCATAACAAAAAATAATGAACATTATTACTCACATTTTTCAACATTTTAGAGATAGATAATTGTGCTTTTCGACGAGCGATTCGTTGTAGAGCAATTTGTTTGGTTTACGATTGCTTTAACAATAGCAATAAATAGCTCGAATTGTATATTTAACGGGACATTAATATGCGATATCGTGTCGTCGTCATAAATGTTGGCTGCACGAAATATAACGAATATTGTACCCCAATTAATCTAATTAAATTGATCTGAACGAATTACAGTGTTATACATATGCTCACATTTGCGGCGAACGCATCCATAATTATTCATTATTAGATCGCAGACTTAATTTAAAGGTCAGTTTACATTTGTTTTCAGTGTGCGCACAGTTTTAATTCCGTATTTCATTCCGAAATTTCAGCAGTTAATCGATTATCCGATTGACCATTACAATTGGAAGACAATCGTTCTTCTACGATAGAATAATCTATAATCTTGTAATTTTAAGGGCAGAGTTCTTCGAAATGAAAATTAATCACAAATTTCATCTACCTTACAGAATGAAATTATTATTACATCGAACGGAACAACAATTCTGTGACTTACTTACAAAATTGTTTAGACAATCTTGTGTACAGGGTGTCTCGTACTTAAATCAATGGAAGAGACGATTACAATTAACCACTAAAGTAGGTGTTTAATTGTTAATCGCGATTAACGATTCAAGTAGAAAGTTATTCGTCAATTGTTGATTAAATTTTTTTCCCAAATGCTGCTTTCCGATGAAAAATAAGAATCAGCGAAAATGGTGGTGCTGAGTGGGAAGGGCGACGCTTAATCCACCGAGTATTGAGGCTATTCCGGTTTCTGTGGGTTTGGTTCGTGAAACAGTTCTTGGTTCTACGAGCCGATATCGTCGAGAAATTATGCGTGAAACGGTCCACCTTTTGCCTCGAAATTTCTACCGCTAATCGGCATTCGGGAGCTTTCGCCCTGGCTTCTTCCGCGTCGAAGAACAGAGACATCTGCCGCTGTCTGCTCTCACAATTAGAAGTTAATTGTTACGATCTCCAGAAAAACCGGCCGCAGATGTTTCGAATGTAAATTTGCGTTTCCAGCCGGGCCGGCACGCTAGGGATACAGAAGTTCCACAGTTTCGGTATAAGTAATAGGAATTCGGCCAAGTTCCCGGGGTGAAAAAGCAAAATTTGCGAAAAAAGAGACCGATAATATCGCGGAAGTCCGTATCATAATCTCTCCGGAATAGCGAATATCAGCTTTGTTGCGGGAATGCAACTTCCCGGATCCCTTATTTTAACTGTTCTGTGGTTGAAACAAAGTTATTCGAGGCTATACCATGAGGAGCTATTCGGAGTTTAACACGGTTGCATTTTGATTACAGAAATGCTCTCTACTCGTTTCAGTATGATTGTTAATTTAATTGATGGCAAAGTGTAAGGGGTAATGGGAAATTGATCTATTTCATAAGACAACGGTTCGATTTCGACTTATAATTCCTACGAGAAGTTTGTTCATTATTTTTATTCGTAGCTCTTTGTTTAATATCACGTATTTTCGAGTAAACAAAAATTATACAAATAAATATCTACTTAAATTGAGAATTCATGGAACATATTTGTGAATATTACGTTTATATACGTTATGAAAACGAAAAAACAATTTTATCAAGTTTTTGCTTATAAAATGACAAATGATATATACTTCCGAAGTTTCTCAAGTATTCATCGAAATAATTTAAAATATCGATGATCTTATTAAAATCTATGTTTTAATGAATTTGTAAATAATATTATGCATATTGTACAACTGCAAACGAAAAAGGCAATGGGACAAGAATCCTGATAACATTTTTAATTGTTCCGGAGGATTGTTGCAAGAGCATTGTGTAATGTTACCATTTGTTAAAATGTCTGTCAGTCACGTTGTTTTATGTTGTACGTATTCCATGGCCAGACTGTGTGTTTTGTTCCTCAGTTCCTCGATTGCTTTGAAATGTCATGAAAGCAACGTAAAATCGATATAAATAATAACGTTAGTAACAACCGTTTTTTCAAACATGCGACTCGTTAAGGGCAGACTCTCTTTGAGACGGGAAAACTATTGAACGGCACGTCAACCACTTCTCCCTTCCCTCCTCTTTTGCTTTTACCACATTTGCTTTAAAAGCTTTTTCATACTGCGCGTAGAATGCGCGATCGCAGACTAATTAGCATTTCATTCATACCACGTCAGCTTATTATACGTGGTCTTAGAATTTTTTGCTCGACTGATCCACAAATTTATTTCTATCTCGTAGTGATTCATGTTTACAACGTCCACATTTATTAGAGAATTCTTGTTGTTAATGTAAGAAGTTTTAATTTGTATTAATGTAAGAACTAGGCAACGAAAGACCTTGAAAACAAGTACAATACGAACATTTTTTTATATCGTCATATTTGTCCCTTTTAATAATACAACTTTTCTCTCTAACAATTTAAAACGAAGCTATTTAGGTGGCTATTTATGCTATAATACAAAGAAGAGATATAAAAATATAATGTCCAAATAACTTCATCGTCTTTCATTGCATAGTACCTTGGAGTTAACCCGTTGCACATTCTAATTTACAAATACGGTCGAGGATGTGTAAATCATTCAAGTTTTGCGTCCGTTTGCGTCAGATCAGGCTAGCCTGAATCTCAGTGGGTCATTTAAGCACATTCAATGTATAATCACTGACACATTAGTGCTAGTGCAAATTAAATGGTTAACTTGATACATACTCCGGCGCTATCGCGTTTACACGATTGCAAGACCTTAATCGCCAGTGCGAGCATCGGAATGTGTCATACAATGTGGTGAATGACAATAACAGTTTGGATTAATTGCACGGTCAAGTGTGTTTGCTGTTACATGCGTAACAAGCATGTTCTGCAACCACGAGAAACAGATCACCGGATTGTGCCTAACAGCTGTGTAGTGAGTTACATAATTGGGAATTATTGACTGCTTGTAACGGAGGGAAGGAGACGTGCTCGAGACGTGCAGGTTTCCTTCGGATTTAGTCGGAGAAATATTGTATTTAATGTGGAAAATAATATTCTTTCCCCTTTTTATTACCACGCTTACATTCGCGTCGTTGTTGTATGCGTCAAATCTTGATATGTATTTTATTTAATTATATTTTATGTAATAAAATATTTTGAATAATTTGGAATAAAAGGGGGAAAGAATTTATTGGCATACCTAATATATTTTGGAGTAGTCTCTCCATCCGCTTGTCAGATATGAAATGAGACCTAATTTCAACTATTTCAACATGTTTTTCATGATACTTTATCTGAACCCATTGATCTTTTTATTGTACTGATTATAATATAATAATTTAAAATTTTTTTTGAGACTGGAGAATATAAAAGAAATGTTTAAGACAATCTTCTTCAATGCAACCAGATATTTTTGAACTTCAACGATTACAGCCCTTCTCGAGACAATTTTAACGACATAGTTATTCAAGGTTCAAGGTCACTTGAAAATGGATGAAATAATATTTTAATAATATAATAATAATATATTATTATAATATATAATAATAATATATTAAATAATATATTAATTATATAAAAAATATTTTTACTGCGAATGAATGAGCTGGCTCAACAAAAAAAGTAAACAAAGTGCTGAAATCGAAAAGAGATTTACAATCTACCGGTTGAATCGTGGAACACTAAAGTCCAACATTTTCTATGCGACGACCTAACGTAAATTGTCTTTTCTATTCAGTGAAATGATCGAGTACAAAGAAATCCGGATGAATCCGGCGGCGAAGGAGATCGTACAGTAAGATGTTAGGGAGTGCAGGTATAAAAGAAACGGTCTGTAAAAACGGGAGGAATGTTCGCAGGAATCCCTGTAACGTCGAGGATAATCACAGGAAACGAAAGTTAATTCGACGTCCGATCGGATACCGGGTCGCGATAATCCGCGATCGAGCTACAAATCGTTTCCTTGGAGGATATTTTCCGAACGGGGGGTGGTTCGACGGGGTTGAATTATGCGCAGCGGCCTCTTTCACCGTATTTTTTTGCCTGATTTCCGTGATCCTTCCCAATCCCGCGGCCGTGTTTCATGATTAATGGATGTAGGGGATAGGGGCGAGTTCCATGAGTGGCGGGCCACGAGTGCATCGAAAAATGCAGCAAATAGCTCGATCCCGAGTAGCACGGTCAACAGCAGCATCAAGGGGAGGATAGTGGAACGTGCGAAGTCGATTATTGCAGGCATTCTCCGGGCACGTGGAAATCGATACCTAATTATCGGTCGAGACACCGCCACACGAACTGCTGCGGGAATTTCCTTGTCCTGCAGACCGCCCCGCGCTGGCCCAGCTATTTCGTGCATGTTACTTCGCCTGTTCGGATTATCGGGGCACCGACGATCTAGCCAGGCTTCGATGTTTTCTCACAGCTATCGTGATATTCTGATTTCCCACGAATTTCCTCCAACGAAATCCAGAATCGTTTATTAACCTTTCTTTTTGCTGTGCCGCCATCCACTTTCTGGCACGGCCGCGTTTCGTTCGGAGATATGCAGTTTCTAGGACGCTGGGAAATGTTTTATCGATCATTGATAGAAGCGGGTAATCAAGCAGGAAAAGGCATTTCAGTTTTTAGTGATTATAGAAATTAATATAATAATTAATATATTAAGGTGAAATGCCCTAAGCCTGGACAGCACTCTTTGCTACCTTTAGTTTTAGCAGCTTTTTCAAGTCAGGGAATGGTTCTGATTATATGAAAAATTTGCGGAACACCAACATTAATAATAAAAAAAAACAAACAAAAATATCCCGCGTAGAAATAAATATATTATTCGATACTTGTCTATATAAATAAAAATGTTCGTAATAGTCCGAATAAGATTTTCAGGGAAAGAAAAATGGGAAAAGTAGCCTGGAAAAAATGAAAGTGTTTTTTTTCTATGGGATTTTTGTATGAAATAATATTGGCATATCAAATAGTATTCACACCTACTTGTAGTCATGTCCTCAGAATATATGAAATAATTATTTAATCTCTTAATTATTGGTTTTACTATAAAAATTAAATTCAAACCACCTATTAAAACCTTCGCCCGTAAATATTTGAAAGCTGTAAAAGTTCAAAGGACTCTTTAAAGTTTAGACAGCGAGCAGAACATCCTAATTCACCCGCTCCATTTCCTTTTGAAGAACCCTGCCAATGACGGCGAATGGACCAGTTTAGAGCCACGGCACGGCTTTAATTTAAATTACAGCATCAAAGAATGGGTTATCAGGTTCGTGTTCTTTCTAGCGACGCTTAAGAAACAAGGAACTCGTCGGAGAAACATTCATACAGAAAAAGCAATTAGTATTTGCCCGATCTCTCTTTCTGCATCCGACAACCGGCGTTCCGCGCACGCCGCGCGTCTGGATTATACAGACAAATTGCAATCGATATGAAGTACTCGCTCGACAAGCACACCATAAAACTAACTCTAGGGACCACGTTGTTCGGAGAACGAAGATCTCGTTGAACAACCACCGAATGATATTTCTTTCGAACAATCTGGTCTCAGCTTGGAATAATTTCGGCTTATTTGTTCGGAAATAAAAAAATTTATTATCGACCCCCAATAGACCGCTGGAATACATACCATGGACCCTTTTCAACCCTTAGCACTTGAGTGGTGCATCTGAGACGTCACTAAACGTTGCTGTACTATTATTAAAAATATTCTTTACATTATTAAATATGTCGGTAAATGTTTAATTTTTTCTTACCTTATTTAACGTCGCTTTTTGAATTGTTCTATGAGAATTATTTCGCGACGGTGCCTACAGTTTAGTTTTTAAAGGTGGGAAATGTTTCATTGAACCGAACTTTTTCGATAAAGTTCAAAGGTAGATAATTTGAAAGGCCATTAATTATGAAACGGAGAACACTCCGTGGACAGAATTAGTCAGATTGGTTTATGATTCCCAAGGTCTGGTGCCACGTATGTCCCCAATTCCGCCAACTGTCCACCCGAACAATAGCCGTGACATAAAACAACGCTAAAGCACAGCGACCTTACCAGATGTGCACGCGGTAATTCCAAGTTCCTGGCACTCTGTATAGTTCCACTTACACCACCCTTAGCCTACAGATTTAGTCATTTTCGAATCACAGGCGATAAACCTGTAGATTTACTGACAGGGGAGGTTACCCAATCGATTTTAATGAAATTTTCGTACGATATAGAAGTCAAAAAAATATTTGACACGTATTTATTTTATAGCGGCTGAGATTCATGTTGATGGAGCAAAAATAGCTTTCAAAGTTGGGGTGGAAAATCCTATTTTATTGAATATCAAATTTTTAGGACCATCTGCACGAGGTTAGAAATCTGTATGGGACTAGGAAAAATTATTTTATACTTTTTAGTCCGTTTTTAAAAATTTATTTTGATTTAAATAATTATTTTCTGCTTTCTAGTCTTGGGTTAATACTTGTATCACTCTTCATTAATACTTATACTCACTTATAACACATACTCACTAAGCTTACTGTCAATTTCACTCGGTAAAGCTCCGTCTGAGCTCCGTCGGGGCGAAGTGGGTCCGTGGAGTGGGGATGAGTCAGAATGCGCACACATAGTAAAGAGCGTTGTCGAGCGAAGTGGGGATCGCTGAACGCGATGACGTAGTTTCGTAAATATTTAATTGTTATTTTCTCTGAAACGGATAGACTTAAAAAAATTTTTAATAATGCATTGTCATCCAGTTCTGAGCCATGTATCCAATTTCAAGTCTCTAGATCATCAGGAAGTTAGTTTAAAATCAATTGCAAAATTTCTCACCTAACAGACAAACAAACAAGAAAGCGAACTAATAAAAACGTGGTAAAAAAGGGTCTTACTCTGTGTACATGATTCCTGGTAAGAATTGATATCCGTGTGGTGGCGGGTGATAAATCATCCAAAGGTAGGTGAACTATTTTACAATCGTCGGAGGGTGGCAGTAGTAGAGGCTAATGTATATTAAGAAGGTTCGTTTCTTCTAAGGGACGGCCTCCGTTGAAATACGCAGAAAGGTGGGCAGAAAATGGTAGTGGTGCCGGCACGTGACTTACGGCAAGCTGTACGTATATCGTCAAGAACACTGCAGTTCCGGTGGCGTAGGAAGCGTCGAGTGTGGAATATAAACTTTAACGGATGGCTTCTTCTATGGTGCCGTGCACCAGAAGTGATCTAGGACCTCTGTCTCATTCTTGCAGCTTCTTCCACGCGATCTCCGTTCCAGACACACCGCGACGCTGCCTCGGCTATGGATCAGTAGGAACATGTTACCCCGCTTTCTATGCAGTAACGGTTCCAGCTGACTCGAGCATGTCACGCGCAGCACCACGTCGAATCGCGTAACGACGATACCTAATGAAAATTGAGAACTCCGCCGTGCACTATTTCGCATTCGAGATGTTCTTAATCTTTATTCGTGTCCCACTCCAAGTAAATGCTTATTGTGTACACGTTACGATGTACGTTTGAATCTTCTAATTTTACGTCTCTTCGCCAACCGTGTTCTGCGAAGCTACCTTGTCGCACGTTATCGTCAACATTTTGTAGAATTACTACAAGGAATAAGAGTTACGTGAGAATTTATTTCTTGTACACCTGAATCTCCTTTTGTAACTTTATACAGGCCGATCCGTTTAAATAAGACCACCTAAATGTCTCTTCAGGTTATCGTGATGCAAAAAATATTTGTTACCTAATGTTCACGGTGCCAATGGACCGAATATTCAGCAAGGATATTTTTGTTCCGAAGTATAATTGGTACAATTATAAAAAAGTTATTCTCTTTTGCTTCCTATGTGGTCCAGATATTAAAGGTCTGCTAACCATTTTCGATTTTATTAAGCGTTGTGCACTAAAAATTTAATTTCATTGAATTAATCTCTTGAATAAAGATCACTGTTAAGTTAAGCTGAGAGGCGCATTAAGCCATTGTGTAATACGCTAATTGATTCATGTATTGAATCGAAGAAGTTATTCTCTTTTAAAGGCCGTACGAATATTTACATGTCTGACATTTGCTTTCACACGATCTGTCAAGTTTTTAGGCACACCTTTTCGAATAGCAACGAGTGTAAAACTAACGTAACGATATACTTAAAATTCGTTTGAGGTATTTATTATGTTATGTTCAACTTTAAACTATTTTATGAAGTACTAAAATGCAAATACACGTTTACCGATAGTACATATATGCACCATATCCGTCACATGGGTAATAAATATATATTTATCGTACTACGGCTTCCTTAAGTTGATCGTACATTTTACATGTCTTAATACTTAGCGAACATTGGTCAGTAAAGCTAACGACATTTCATAAAAATATTGAACACGATTTGAACGACGTTGGAATATCCTTTTTCGAAATGATTTTATCATGATTTATGAAATGTTTATCTGACAGTTGCAGTTCCTGTATAAATATTAATAGTAGAGGGATACAACATCGAAACCGACGGATTATCTCGAGTGCCGTGTAATAATAACGTGAAGAATTATTATTTATAGCATTCGATGGAATGTTTAGGTGGTGTTTGTATACTTCTCCGCGCGTGCTGCGCAATCAATCAATCGATTCGCCATTTTTTTCTTTCTGGAGTAATCAAGTGGTATATTGATTACTTAATTATCGTAGGCAACGCCGCGCGACTGTCGCTTTTCTTATGTTAAACCGAAGATTCTCTTATGTAACGACGAAGTAGTATCAAGTGTAATCACAGGTATAAAGTTGGCTGTTATGTGACTGCAAAGGGGAACCTGAACAGTTGCGTGTAGTCAACTCAATTAATTGTCGGTAGTGGTGGGCGAGAACCCGAAAACAAACGAGAATTTGCTTTCGTGATCCAGACGAGTTCTCGAACATTTTCAAATTCTCGATTAATTCTCAATAATTAATTCTCTCGATACAACTCAATTCTTGATATGGGAATTTTATCGAAAATGTTCGAGATCTTAGAAATTATCGAGATTCTCTAAAATAATTTATCTTATATATTTATCTTATCGATTTATCTTATATGAACAAAACCTGAGTTTATGTTGCACTCATAACTTCGTTTTTTTTTAATTCCGATACATTCGAGAATCATTTCAGGAATTCCGATTATTTCGAGAATCCCACCCCTAATAGTCGGACGACACAACACATTCTGTGGTATTTCATTTGTACAAAACACCATTTAATTCGGCCTGCAGGTAAAGCGAAAATTGAACAGTTTATATTTGTTGTTTTTAGTCAACTGAATGAACGGTCGATCGAGGCTATGCGCTCGATTGTATTTTATTTACACAAATACGTGCCGGAGGAAAGAATGACGATTAAACAATTTATTTGTTTGACGATTGCACCGTTAAAATGAAATAGCCAATGTGTTATGTAGTCGAAGCTTTTGGTTCGTGCGACCTAACATTACCTTGGCTGACCTTGTGTTGTGACCAACGAACTCGTCACGCAAGACACTATCAGACTGTAGAGTTTTATTTAAAAAATGTCACTCTGTATACGGTACACTCCCATATTTACGACGCGACAGTGGTTACTTCGTGTAAGCTCGACGGTAATTCTGAATTTCGAGAGCAAAAATATAAGTAGTTGGCTGAAGTTTAACAAACAAAGAAATAAATTAGTTAGCTCGTATGGCAAGCGTAATATCGGAAGTCCAACTCCGAAATAAGCTGCGCGTTATTCATGAGAAATTTTACAACATAACTTTTTAATCCGGATTACAGCCTCACTGCTACATACATATTTGTTATAATTACACTGTGGATTTGATGCATTTGCGAGGAAAATCGATACGAGCAAATTTAAAACGAAGGCAGAAATATTGAAAGAATAAGATTGTCAAATTTTTGAAATTATTAAAATAACTCTTGCAGACGGTTTTATGCTAGTAATTTAAATCGTGTGGTAAATAAACGTAAAATGAAAATCGTAATTTATTAGAAAATGTAACAAAGAGTCCGGAAAGGTGAATAAAGATGAAAATACTCGATAGGAATCTGTTGGGAAATGATTTTTGAACGATTCTAAGGCAGACATTTTCCGATTTGAAGATCTCAAAAACTACGGTAGATCCGGATCGTACTTACACAGACGTCCATCGACGAATCACGTACGCAAGAAGCTGAAGTGCACATCCGACGAGGAGGCGAGTATGTAAATTGGAAATGGGCGTTACTCGGATCCATGTGAACGTGAGATGTATATAAATGCGTAATGTATCAACCCACATATATATAGGGTTATAATATATATGATAAGATATAGGTTTTGGTCGAGGAAGTTAAACCCTTGTAGACTTGTTTACACTTACAATTTGCTAGAATGTAGACTTGTTTACACATACAATTTGTTAGAATCTCTTCCGTACTGATGTATAAATAATAAAAACGTGGTAGAAACTAGATTTGGTATTATAAATTTATATTTACAATGGATTATCTTATGAACCATAACCTTATCAATAGTTATCGCATTTTTTATAACGGTATGTGGTATGTGTTATGTGGATGTGGTCGGTGTTAACCCTTTGCAGTCGGAGCTATTTTAACTCGAAAATTAAACATTTCTTCTGACCTAGAATAATTCCTCTGTATATGATTTTATAATTTTATGAATATGAAATTGATGTAACACCTCTTTCAATATTCAAATGTTTAGTAATTGATTTAGATATCAACGCATTTAATAATCTAAACTATATTTGGAATAATGGTATAGCAATCTTTAGTGGCGACTGTGAGTCACCACTTTAGTGCTGAGGGTTAATTTTAAATTTTTTTTTTATTCACATAATTATTTTCTGCATCACTCTTTATTAATACTTTGTCCACGCATAGTAGAGAGCGTTGTCGAGCGAAGTGGGGATCGTTGAACGCGATGACGTAGTTCGCAGGGGGATGAAAAGACAAATATTTAATTATTATTTTCTCCGAAACGGATAGACTTAAAAAATTTAATACATTGTCGTCCAGTTTTGAGCCATGTATCCAATTTCAAGTCTCTAGCTCATCGGGAAGTTAGTTTAAAATCAATTGCAAAATTTGTCACCGAACAGACATACAAAAACAAGAAAGCGAGCTAATAAAAACGTGGTAAAATATACGCTATAAAATTTTACGCTTTATAGCTATACGTTATAAAATTTTTATTAAATGATATACAGTGTGAGCCTAGGGGTTCGCTATCATTGGTGACCACTGAGACAGATAGTTAAATAATGGAGTCAGATTTTTGCTATTTTCCTGGCCTAATTACACAGAGTATATGCGACAATCGCTTCCAAATCGACCCTTTCGATAGTATATTTTTCGCGAAAAAGTGCACAAAGACGTAAAGTCGATATCACTGGCCCCGTCTGGCTCGTGTTTCAAACTTTTGCCAGTCGGCTTTGGGTGCTTGTAACCAATGTACACGTTGATTTATGTATCCCAGATGAGTTGATCCAAATATATTTCTATCGAGTCTCGTATTTGCGATAAATGTACGCGCATAAACGAGCAAATGGGCAGTACGAACATACACGGAATAATTGCTCGTCTGCAATATGATCGATAGAGCTACGTTAAAGAACAAATCGCTACTTGAGTTACCATATTCTTTAACATTTTCTTTCTACAGTTAAAAATCGTAACATCGTTTCTCGAACGTGCTCCGATTTTCAATTCATCTATTTATTATAGACGGATTGAAGCCCTTTTACGTCAACGTTTACAATAAAAAATAATAGAGAAATATGCGAAATTCGGGGCCATAATTACCGTTAAATCTGCCACTGAAATGATTAACATAACGAACAAAGTTCTGTTTCAAATATTATTATTTTTCATAAAAATCTGCTGCACACAATATCAGGGCTTTCGTATAAAAATTGGCTGGTAAGCCGAATTTTCTGCCATACTTCTATATATATATTTGTGTGGCAAAATTGTTCGCACCGAGTTTAATTTTTCCGACAGCTATGGCCGCGCCGCGATATCCCCAATTAACGTGTTTCGTCGTGGCCCCGCGATTTTATGCTTTATTTTGTCGGAATGTTTAATTCTCGTAAAAATAGTCAATACCTACGGACGATCAAATTCGAATTTCAATCGAGGCCACGTTCGATTGGTTCACTTTATCGTGCGGCAGATTATTGTATTGGCCAGTAGTTTGATTACTGATTGAATTTGAAGTCCTGTACCGGCCGGTAACGGTTCCCATGTTAGCGAAGTCAGGCTCCGAGTTCCTATGGGATTGGTTACGAAGTTTCCGGCAAGTTAAGATTAGTTAAGATAGCAGGTATCGAGACCTCTTGCTTCTCGGCTTCTCTGAACGTGTATACTTGTTCCCCCTATCTCCTTTTTTATCCGTCTTTTGATCCCGGTCTTATAATAGACAGGGAACCAGTTTGTAATTGACAACTCCGTGCTTCGATGTCCACGGTGTATTTACAAGTTTCAACATTAGTTCCCCGGGAATTAATGGACTCGAATTGGCCGTCGTGTGTGCTATATACTTGGAATTGTTAGCGCTTAGAATTGCCACACCAGCGTTTCTACAATTCACACAGACTCGGAGCTACTTTTCTAATCCTTCACTTTTTCCTCAACTTTGCTTCGGAACTTGCTTCAACACAGGGTTCCCCGAAAATATCGGAGGATCTTGGAAAGGGTGGTTCCTTAGTTACTAATTGATAACACGGACCAATCAGGGCTTTGCTAGTGTTATCCGTAGCCGTGCTCTGATTGGCCCGTGTTTATTGTTGACCACTCCTCGGCGAAGTGCGGAGAATATTTTCGCAAAGATAAAGCTTACCATCACTTCCTTAAAAGGAAGTATGGTGAGATCAAGCAAGAAAAGTATAAATACTAAAAAGTTAGGTTACTCGTGCCCTAATTACTCTTTTAGATTCGTTTCTATTTTAAACTGTTTGTTACAACATAGGTATGGAGAATTTGACCAGAGGTATGCATCATTTTAACTGGCAATTTAGGTATTGCGTTTTTTCCTTAAAATGCAATTTACAAAAAAAAACGGTACAAAACATCCTATAATTTTGGCTGTTCTGTTCCAACAAGATGTTGTAGTATATTGCCATATAATTTTTTTCTGTTATAAATTGCAAGACTCGACGTTATTTAATTTTTTAATAGTTTTTGTTTATATAATTAAACTTTTTATTTACATGTACGTATTATATTTATATTAAAAGTATTATAGTTCCTGAGTGATATGCCGTTTAGTTTATTTTTGGATTTATCTAGCAGTCTGTATTAATCATTACTGAATACTAGTAAAAAATACGGTGTTGTGTATTGTCAAATAATTACGCAATATAATAGATATAATTAAATTTAACCATATATTTAAAAAATATTTCGAACAAAAATTGTACAGTTGACAACTAATTGCAATAACAACTAATCATAAAAAAACTTCATTAAAAAAAATTAGAATAAACTCTTTTAGTAATGAATTTTACTTAAAAAAATTATTAAGGTACTTAGGTGAAAAATTAAGTAGTTTAGAAGTTATGATTTTTGTCTCGATTGTCCATTTAACATGCCGCACTGTGCACCGTGTCTATGAATTATCGTTGCAGTCAATGTGAGGAATACTTCGTAAATCAATTAATTAAAATGCTATCAATGTAGAGAGTTCCTACCGTGTTGCGTGAAAGGAGTTGCACAGAACTAGTTACAAATTAAAATTCACGGAACTTGTCCGCAAGGATGCGTAGCTAGCGATACGTAGTTCGCGCAGCGTCGTGAATGGAAGAATGAAAAATATCAACCAATTATAAGTAATTTATCAGACGTTCGCGTAAAGAAGCGTCCATATCCAATTAACCGATCGCCACGTCATAGATAGCGGCAGAGTACATATCCTTTTCTCTTTCTCAATATTCCTCCTCGTATCTTTTTCTCAAGGTTCCTGACTGATTGTTGAGCATCAGTAGAGGGAAACGCCAATGGTTCCAAAGCCTATAAAAGATACGCTAGACTCGGTCACTTGTCAGTGGTCAGTTATCATTTTGTATGCGCGCAGTGCATTCGAATTCGGTCTATGCAATTTTCTGTTCATCTTTGAACTGTAGGTATTCTTACTAATATAGTTACAGATTTCTTTTTATTTATATAGAAACGTACGTCTTGAGATCTGCTAACCGATTATGGATTTATGACTTTTGAAAGCTCACTTAAATTACAAACGTAAATTACAAAAAAATCTAGTATAATAATCTTTGTTACTTGAATCTCGAATAATAATTACTTTCGTATAAACATTTACAAAATTGAAAGTAAGCGATTGAAATTTTGATAAACTTATTATGGAAAAGCAAAAATATAAATAAGAATTTTGCTATTCATAGTGATCATTTGGGTTGTTCTCGTGTTCACAAGTGCTGTCGAATTTTCTTTTTCAGGAGGAGGAAGTGAGACAGTATTTTTTGGGTGAGTGTATTAATATTATATTTTTCATTTATAAGGTTTTCATCCATTTGTTTTTTTTAATTATGTTCACCTTACTATTTTAAATGTTACTATCTACGTTCGACCACGTGTTGTTAAAGCTGACGTCAAAACGGAAATACGAAATTATAGTTAAAATACTGCTAAAATAGTTTCGGTTACTTTACCCTTGCAAATGTCCTGTTGTGAAGCGGTCGAGTGAAGTTCTCACTACGTGCACTACTTCGTGTTTCACAAAGGCCGGTCCATTGAAACAGTGCTGTGATCGCGTCCGATGGCTCGTGAAACCTTTTCGTAATGTACAATGAAATTAACCGTGTTGTAAGATATACCGAGCTCGGCCATCGAAATGGTAAAAAGACAGATATCCGGTTTTGCTGGAAACCGGACGACCTGTTCGAAAGTCAGTCCATGGTCGGAAGTGCTTTCAACGAGTCGGGGCGGAAAGATGAAGAGGACGCTAGCACATTCGAGAGCAAAGAATCGCGTGGAAAAAACGTTGCCTGTGTACAGGCAGAGGCTGGGGAAAATAGTATTTTAAATAGTAAATAATAATAATTTCAGACAAGTTATTACTGAAGTATCTAAAAAATTTGAGTTAATCGATTTGGCCTGTAAACGATGTCCAATTAATTAATTTATTTATAAATGAAATTCTCCTCGATCGAAAATGTAATATAAAATAAAATTTTGATTTCGTGTTAAATATTTAATAATTCAAAGTGATATATAACTCCGTAAATTAAAGTAAATATATTATAATTAAAATAATGTAATTGTTTAATATTTAATATTTAATAATTCAAAGTGACATATAACTCCATAAATTAAGGTATTAAACGTATTAATTTTCAGACGCAAAAATGTCTCCCTTGAAGAAAATCCACACAGGGATCGAAACTTTGAGTTAAATTAATTTGCAAACTTGCTGCTGTTACTAATGATCGAACCGGGCGCCGAAATCACAAATTTATTTTATATGATTTAATTATATTTGCCTTACTTACATCGTGTTCGTAGGATCGGCTAAAAAATTCCGGGTTTAGTCGGTTTTCTGTATATTCGGGACGAAAGCGGTCTCTCTGGATGGCGTACCGCTCCTAAATCGTGCGTGGTCAACTGATGAAGTTTCTGCCGAAGCTGCAACAAGGAAAACGTGGTCGCAGCCGCAAATTTCCGCGCGCACCAATAGCTCCCCTAGAAATTATAATGGTATTCGGTCCATCGTTCAATTATTGCGAAACTAATTTACGGCGCAGGTTTCCGACGGCTATTTTTCGACCACTTAGTCATTTCTACCGATCACTCGATTAGAGACTTGCTACGTGACGTACACTCGCCTCGGAAAGTAAGTTAACGATTGCAATTTCTAGGGAAATTAATATAATTACGTACTATGCACGCGTAAACAAAGCTTGTTGACTTTTGCGGAAACGTTGCGGAGTCATGAGGGAAAATTTGAGGTACAGTAGATGAATAATAGATTACGAATTTTATGTACAATATTTGAGAGCCAAATTGCATAATGTTTGAAACACAGAAGATATATATTTTATCGTCAATGTTTAATTTTGAAGAAAATTTTATTTTCGATCTTCTCATTATTTTGTTTTTTTTATTATTATTACGTTGAAGGTTATTAAAATGACCGATCTCACATTTTTAATTTTATAATCATTGATAGTACGACGTTTCTTACACGAGAATTGATTGGATAAATTTCTATTATGTATAGTTACTTATACTAGATATTTATTCTTCTTGATAATTGCAGAAATGTAAGTAAATAGAGCCTTCTCATTTCTGTCAGCTAAAATATTTTAATTGTTTTAATTTAATAAAAATTTTAATAAAATTAAATATCGAAAGCATAATAAATTAGAGGGTGAAACAAGCTTCAAAGTGATATATAACTCCATAAATTAAGGTAAATATTTATTGGTATAAAATTTCAATTTAAACGAAGCAGCAAAAATCCTGCATTTCTTTCTTTATAACCCAATAATATAGGATACAATTACTCACTTATCTCTTTCAAGGTTCTCCAACATTTTTTTCAGATACCATGTTTATTATGTCGGTTGTAATTAACTGCAATTTCATCGTCCATTCGAGTTCCAAAGCAAATTATACAGAAGACGTTATTATAGTGCTAAAAGAACAAAATCGCGTAATAAAAGGAACAATAACTATCGTTTCTGAGATCGACGTAACAACTGAAAACATCTAAGGCAAAATCAAACTGGCGTTGCAGAACGTCTCTTCGCGTTGTTCCATTATAAAAAACATTTCACGCATAAGAAAGTAGTTGGCTGCTGTCAATAAACATTTCAAAGATGCAAACTGTTCGAACGTACGCTCCGCGAAAGCAAGTTGCGCAGAAAACACTTCAACTTCTTCAAATGAAAAGTTTTTCGACAGCCGCCGTGAGGAAGTAGTGAAAGTTTCGAAACGCAAAGGGAACATCATTCGTCGTGTTCATAAGACGAAAGTCACGTTTGGTTTTCACTCCGTTAACCTTCGCTTACTGTTTCAGTTTTTCTTCGCCTTAAGAAACTCTCACAAAATTCACATTCTTTTCGCAAAAGACAGCTAACAAAAGATTATTTTAGTTCGATGGAGACTGAAGGGCGTCGATCCTAGGAGCGAGTCGAGGTTTCGCCGTTTGTTTGTTTTGAACTTTCATTTCGCGTGACGGATATACAGGAGCGAGATGTATTTATTCGGTAATGAGCGTCTGGAATATATATAATATCGAATATATATATATATATATATATATATATATATATATATAATTTATACATACATATATATGTATATATATTTGTGCTAATTAGGTAACTGCTTAGTTTCGTTAGACTTGAGACCAAGCGCCTCAAGATTTGCTTATTGAGTTCCTCGAAACGTATACAAATAACGCTAGCAAATTTCAAGCCAGGATGCCAATAGGCAGCAAAGCCTATTAATATTAATACCATATTTACTCGTTATCCACGCAGAAAGAATTTAGGCACAGCCTAATCAAGAACTTTTAGGGCGAAACACCACTTTCTCTTCCTCTACTGTTAAACATTTTTAATGATCTAGGACGAAAAACCACTTTGTTTTCTTCTACTATTAAACATTTCTAATGGTCTAGGATGAAACACTACTTTCTTTTCCTCTACTATTAAACATTTTTAATAGCAAACGTGAACCAAAATGATTCCACCATGAATCTAACGTTTGGGTAATCTTAAAAATTAGCTCTTGATGATTTATAAAATCGTTCTCATTTATCATCTTAATATTTACGATCGAAAATAATAAAAATCCTTTTAGAAAGGACTTCATAATTGTGCATCTTCTTGCTTTCCTTCTACTATTAAACATTTTTAATAGTAAACGTGAACCAAAATGATTCTACCATGAATCTAACGTTTAGGTAATCTTAAAAATTAGTTATTGATGATTTAAAAATCATTCTCATTTATCATCTTAATATTTACGATCGAAAATAATAAAAAATAATAAAAATCCTTTGAGTAATCCTTTTAAACCGTTTCGGTTTTCATTTTTTTCCATTTTATATACAGAAGTAGAATTGGCTGACCATGGTCAGACACGTCAGACAATTCCTATCGAATAGGAGCAATCTACTGATCACGATTCGTGATTCACCCTGTAGAATTTCGAGACGATGAAGAACATTGGAGTGTATTTTAATGATATGAGACGTTACGCGGGTAATTTTAGTTGAACGAGAGGAGGGGGGGTGCGCGATTGAAAACTACCCTCGCGAAAGTACTGCGCCATTGCGATAGGGGGAGAGAGAGAAGGTTGAAAAGCGAGCAATACGTCCGTGTGATTCGATGACGTTGATCGTCCTCGGTATATCGGTCGTATGTACCTCCCGGGCATATCGGGTTTGTAACACTGCCATACGCACAGTCAGGCTGGTGTTAGTTCAGTCGACGGACTGACGACTGTCATTTTTGAAGTTTTGCTACGATCAGCAGAGATCTTTTTTTTTGTTATGTTATGCGGAACGTACTCGCGGTGTATTGTCATACAAAGCGAGAAAATATCGTGTTCGGGCGTCGCGCCGAACAAGGAGACCAGAAGAAAAATTCAATTCCCATTTTTAATGCGGTTTTATATCGGCGCCTTGCAGTGCCTCGTCGACTTTATAATTCGATTCGCGTTCGCAGATTAAACGAAAAATCGAATCGACGCCTCGCCGTTCGATTTTTAAGAGATCGACGGAACGGGTCGGATTCTGTTTTTGAGGCTCGGTGATTTGTCATCCGGACATGCACGCCGATTGAAAAATAATTGAACACTGTTCTGAATTTATATACGGTATTTAATTGCTTTCGCATCGGCCCCGTGTTCTCTCATACAATTTTACCGTCGACCGAATCGATTTCTCGAATGCCGAGCTGAACCGTGCTTTACCCAAAGTTCTCGTCGATAATATCGTCTTTATTTTTTGATAGCTATTTTAGCATACAGCTTTCGAACGAGATAATAGCACGCGATTAAGAAGATGTGATATTTCTGCTATATACCTATGCAGTTTAAAAGATAACTTAGTTTTCATGTAACTGTAAAAATCGTTGCATAAATATAAGAAATTTACAATAAGTTTATATGTGCAATGCATGTCTGCAATTATATGTATTGCAACTTTCAGAAATTATTGATGCAATCAAATACAATTCCAGCAATAATTAAATCAATTTCTCGAATGCCAAGCTGAATCGTGCTTCGTGCTTTAACCCAAAGTCTCGTCGATAATATCATCTTTATTTTTTGATAGCTATTTTATCATATAGCTTTCGAACAAGATAATGGTACGCGTTTTCTGTTAAATAATTTTAATAGACTAATGTCTTTTTGTAGACAGCTAAACGACAATTTAGTTTTCATTGTAACTGTAAAAATCGTTGCATAAATATAAGAAATTTACAATAATACCAGCAATAATTAAATCAATTAAGGGAATGACTTACGTTCACTGTTATCAGTCAACGAACATTAATGTAATTCTCAAGTTTTATCCCCAGGATGCATCTTGTTTCACGAAACAATTTTTAGAGCACATCAGACTCGTTCCACTTCACTAGCATAAATGTCCCTGCATCGTGATGTAAACGGCCATTTAGGAGTTCCCGCGCGATTAGGCGGCGAAAGTTTAAAAGCACCGCAGTCGAAGCCCTTATCATTTGCAGGATGCGCTTCTTTCAATTTATTTCTGTCCAAGTTGCTCTCTGAAACTGCTGTTTCGCGGACACCTTGTACACTGTATATTTGCAGATAATTTTATTTCACTTTGGCTACAGTTTGATAGCGCAACTGCATTTGCTCGTGTGCCTCGCAACTTCCTCTCGCGAACTTATGTAGACCACCGTGCGCGCACGACTCGCCGCGAAAATAACGAAACTTTTTTTAAATAACAAAAATTTCGGGGTGAAAAACGTTCTGCAGTAGAAGAGCCTGTATTGTTGCTTCTCTGGTTTCAACGATACAACATCGTGCAGAACGGAGAGCAGAATCGAATCCGTGCAAAGATTTCTTTTAGAAAATAATTATTTGAAAACATTTATGATATCAGTTTCGGTCCATGAAACTGTTACGATGGTCCGATATTTTTTAGAAGTAGATATTATTTATATTATGTTGGCTATTGGTCCTCATATCGGTTCCAACTTCTAAATATCAAGTTATTGTTCGACAATAACTACCAAAATTAAAAAATGTTATATTTCGGTCATCATTGAGAATTGTTTTATTATAACAATAAATATTAGTATACATTATTCACTATCATAAGCAGAATTTTGCTGATATGGCAAATTTTCCAATTTTTCGAATAATGCAAATGGGTTAACAATTTCGTATTTATTCGATTTTAGGTCGATTTAAATGGGACACCCTGTATAATCAATACTTTTATACCTATTTCCAATAAAGTGATTAGTCAGGTAAATATATCCTTTCTTTCCATTCTCTATTCTTTATTAAATAAATTCGTAAAGTATATTCATGTATTCAGAGCTGTTTTCTTTTTTATTCGTTTTCGTCGTGTTAGTATAGCATGACCTATCGTGCTACGGCACGATATCGAATTTTATAGCATAACCGATCCTCTTCGCTGCTGTATATGTATATTCGTAATTTCATTCTCGTGGATTACGATACGATTCGGATCGAATCCACGATTCTTGATATTGTGCACAAGATGATGCATATGTTCCATCTGGATTGAAGTTGAAACTTCTCTGTGTAACTGTAATTGGATTTCTGAATAGAGGATTAAGGAACGAACACTGGTGGCTGTTATACATTCTTCTTCCAGCATCCGTATACATGCATATAGTGGTTAAATATATTTTGTTATTTTCTGCGTAACCGGAAAATCCTCTCTGTTACTTCACAAATTATTATATTATTTGTATACCATGTCTCGTTGATAAAAAATAGTTTTAATTTCTCTGGTCGTATTTTAACTAGTCCGACTCGTGATAAAGATTTAACAAAGTCTGACAAATATGAATTTCGTGCTTCTCTTTTTAGATGAAATTATTGATTCGTTTGTGATCAATATATATGCATTGAAATAAATAATGCTGATATTAATAAACAGTAAACGCTGCTGTGTTTTATTCATACAGTACCAGACGGTACCCAGTTCTAAGTCTGAAATAGTTCTCATTGAAGAATTGAAAATTATTTAAATAAAAATAAATTTTAAAAAACACCACGTTTTTAAAAACGGACTAAAATCTCCTTCTTAACCTCGTACAGATAGTCCTGAAAATATATGATTTGCATCAATTATCTATTTATCTTACAGGTATTTTCATAGCTATTAAAAATTCACAATCACAAATTTTCAGGACTATCTGTACGAGGTTAGGAATCTGTATGGGACTAGGAAAAATTATTTTATATTTTTTAGTCCGTTTTTAAAAATTTATTTTTATTTAAATAATTATTTTCTGCTCTTTAGTCTTGTGTTAATACTCGTATTACTCTTTATTAATACTTATACCCACTTATAACACATACTCACTAAGCTTTCTGTCAATTTCACTCGGTAAACAAAGCGATGATGTACTACCGATCGTCGCGCGGCGACGTACTATCATATACTGAGCTCCGTCGGGGCAAAGTGGGTCCGTGGAGTGGGGATGAGTCAGAGTGCGCACGCATAGCAAAGTAGAGAGCGTTGTCGAGCGAAGTGGGGATGAAAAGGTAAATGCTTAACTATTTTTTTTAATAATGCATTGTCATCCAGTTCTGAGCCATGTATCCAACTTCAAGTCTCTAGCTTACCAGGAAGTTAGTATAAAATCAATTGCAAAATTTGTCACCGAACAGACAAACAAACAACAAAGCGTGCTAATAAAAACGTGGTAAAAAAGCGACGTTAAATAAGGTAAAAATAATAATTTCGAAGGTTCTGCCCGGCTGTGATTGTTCTTTTGAGATCCGAGGATATCTGGCGAGCCCGACGACGCCGGGCGCGTCGGTTTTCGCGCGCTTCGAACAGCACGAGGGTTCGCGTAGTTTTCTCCCGAACGCGTCGCGTCGTCGACGGAGGAGCTTGCGCCAGTTTGGTGTGCGTCGCACAGAGAGACGCGCGCCGCGACGCGACGCGCCACGGAACGGAACGCTCCTCGGGCCAGGTGACCCTTTTCGTAGTGGCACGCGAGCACCCGGTGCCAGTTTCGTTCAACTGATCGGAGAAGAATCATCTCTGTGGGTGGTCATGACCGATCATTCACCGAGACCACGCTGCTCTCCCATTTGACGATCGATCTCACCGCGATCGCTCCCAATCGATTCCTCGGGGACACCGTGTGTTTCGTGTGTGTTAAAACTCCTCCATCTAATCCAGTGGAAAAAAAAAATCTTCAACCGGAAACTATTCAAGCATCGTTTAAGGATTATCCATATCCTTCGAAATTGTTCGGTACAGTGATAACAAAGACGCATAGGAGCAACGAGGATTGTGTGTGTTCCGTGATCAGGATCCTACATTTCCATATTCGGACTCCTGCTTTCTCGTTTCTGGCTTGTTTCCCTGAGTTTCAGTGTTTCATTTGAGTTTGATGGGTGTCCACGAATTAACACCTCTCCGCACCGACACCCTCTCGGTCGCCAAGATGTTTCCAGGGTCTGTTCGATAGAAAGACGGTTCTTCGGATGGCAGATCTCTTTTGTGCGGAGTTTGTGTTCCGGTTTAACTCACTGATTAGTTGATTTTCTGTGAAGTGCATCGAGTCGTTGTTCGATGTGCAAGATCGTTGTCTTCGGGAACACGCATTCGGAGTTGTCGCAAACTGGACCGGGCCAATGTTTGAGTAAGATAGATGCTCGGGGAGAATCTGTGTTTCGGCTAATGTGAAAATCGAGTTGGTACTGTGCTGACAGAAAACAGTTTCGGACTGGTGACCATGCGATCGGACAGGTTAATGCGTGGCTAAATAGTAATTGTCAGAAAGCCGCGACGATTGTTCCTAATTATTGACTGCGACCGCCTGGTTTTGCGGCTGTCAGTCAGGTTGCAACGGTTTCACGGGGATTACGGTGAGTGTCCAGTGTCAACGGGAGAATATTATTTTCAGATTACACGTTGCTTCGTGTGATCACGCGGATCCTGGAATGTTCCTAGCGAAGAATAAGATTGGATCGTTAGTTAGATCGGAAATGATCGTCAACGGTGCGTCGGAGATCGACCATGTTGTACTTTCACCTTTCTTTGTGATCAAATCGAGGGTGCACACGGGTGGAAATTTTTTTTAAGGTTCTCATTTATAACGGTGACGTTAACATGGTGGAGGTCGTTGGGTTCGTTATCTCGTATCGGTAACTACTAACTTTTGTGAATTAGTACGACGGTAGACGTACAGCACTTTGTCAAACATTTTTATGACGAACACGAGTAGGTGTAATTTATTGTTGTGTTATTTTCAATCTATTAAACATAACAATGAATAGTTATTTTTTCTGTGTCATCTCTCGCACATAAAGTTGAAAGTTACAATGCTATATTAATATTATTACTAAACCATTTTCTTTGTTCGTTTATGAATTTTAATCACGTTTTTTATGTGGGCATATATTGAAAATTTAAATAATATGTTTTATAGATTTGTTAGAATTATGTTCATATACTGGAACATTCAATTAATATTTGTTTGTTCGTACACATTTACTTTTTGAGATGTTAGAGCATATAGTTTATTAGAAGATTTGGAAAAATTGTTGGAGAACATTGTGACTAGGTCGGATTTTAGAGAGAATTACTAAATTTGTTGTCCACAACACGTTTTTTTTTGTGTGGGTCTATATTGAAAATTTAAATAATACGTTTTATAGAGTTGTGTGAATTATGCATATACTGGAACATTCAATTAATATTTGTATGTTCGTACATAACATTGTAAATACTTTAAAATATTATTTACAGTCGCATAAAAATATTTCCTCCCGAGTCGTGAGCTTTGCTCGAACGAATCGGAACTGTATAATTCGTGTTTACAGTTAATATCAACGGATGAGAAGAGTAAACAGGAATAGCTTTAAAACAATTTTGTATGCAAACATCCGCAACATATGACAGAGCTGTATGTCCGTGTGCCGATTGAGATTCGAAGCATACATTCTTCCTCCATTTTGTCAATTGTAAAAGAAAAATCGAGCAATTTCTAGCACGACGCAGAAACATTGTTTATTCGAACAAAAATTGTTGAAAATCGAGCGACGAAATTATCGAACAAAATACATAATAAATCTCAGTGAAAATGTTTACATATACGAGACAAAGATGAAACCGGTTTCACATTTTTATTATATACGCGGTAACGACAGTGATAAAACTATAGCGAATAATTCCCGTGCAACGAGAAGTGTGCCACGGGCTACAATATATTTTCGTATCAAGATTGCTGCATTTTTGTTTTCAAGAAAATTGTTTAATCCGCGCTGCGTGTGAAGCAATTACGGATTTCATACATTTCTTCCACTTGCGTATGAAATTTCACGCAGCACAGTCTACAAATTAGTAAACAGCAAATAAAAAACACATGTTTCGTTCCGCATCTGCAGTGAGTGATCAATGGTGTAATTTAATACAGAAAAACATTCGGGGAATTTAATCGTACCGAACGTAATAAGAAAATAATAAATTTCCACTTCACTCAAATTTATTGCAATTCAGGTAAAAATAATTCGAGTAATTTGCATAAGCTGACAATTCTAGTAACAATTTCTGTACACATTCGTTGATACTTTCGATCACTCACTGTAAATTAAGTGAACGTTTATTTGTGAATAATTTTGTAACAATGTAATTGTTTAATGAACTAATTGCTCTAACATCTCAAAAAGTAAATGTGTACGAACAAACAAATGTTAATTAAATGTTCTTCCAGTATATGCATAATTCGCACAGATTTATAGAACGTATTATTTAAATTTTCAATATAGACCCACATAAAAAAACGTGTTGTGGACAACAAATTTAGTAACTCTCTCTAAAATCCGACCTAGCTACAATGTTTTCAAACAATTTTTCCAAATCTTCTAATAAACTAATTGCTCTAACATCTCAAAAAGTAAACGTATCCGAACATTACTGTGGTTGTATGTTGTTAATTATAATACATATAGTATGAACATTGTGGATTTGATGTTGTTCATCGAATTTATATTTATTACTGTATTACTGAATGTTCGTGCTTCGAAATATGGCGTGGAAAGCGAACGAAATGAGGGATTGATTTTATTTAACAACGGCGCAACATTAATCGCATTTAGACTCATTTACAGATTTATTTTTATATCGAATTATTTATTCGTGATAAGCAGGCTATGGGGTTTTTTATGTACGTATTGATCCCTTGACATTATTTTACGAGATAAATATTATATTATATATTACAAGATAATATACTCCACACTGCATTACGGATACTCGCGCGTGGTGAAAATATTAAAAAATTAAAAGCGAATGAAAAATCCGTTTAATAATTCAAACGGTAGCAATGCACTCCGATGCGAATCATGCTTCTACGAAAAATACAAAATATATACATATAATTAAGTTGACCTTGAAATTAATTTCGCGGCAGCTTATATCAATTACTATGAAACCGAGGCTGTAAAATATACACCCAGTACATTAAATCTAAAACCACTATATTTCTTAAAAGTGTAAGTGGCTTAACCATTTGATGTTCAGTAACTTGTGTCTGTTAGAAACGCATAAGATCCACAGTCTATTAGTTTTATTTCAATAAATGTAAAAAGTCAAATCATTTTTTAATTATAATTATACCATCATGAAAAGCTGGTATTCATACACGTTCTTTATTGCGGCTACCGATACAGATCCTTTGGTCTGCGTTGGTGGGATGCAGTCCCAGGAGTTTAAACGGCAATTCAAGCAAACAGACCTTATAAACAGTGATGGGATGGACGCGAAAAGGAGGAAGGTATAACTTATTCTGGAGTAGGTCGTATTAGATGTTCCATGAAAATATTATGTTCGCCATTCGTATCTGTATGCCAGGCTCGATTCGGGTCAAATGCAAAAAGCTCCTATTGCAATTCAGTAGCTAACTACTGACTGAGTCTATGACCTGCATCTGGTGTTCAAATCGAGCGACCATGGTCGCTGGAAACCGCGTTTGCATCTGCATTCACATTTATATGCGGGGAAGACGCGTGCAGATAAGTTCGTTTCTTCTCATATCGCGTGTCGAATTTATCTGTGCACAGTGTATTAGAACAGAACTGTATCGTCCATGTTTAACTCTACGATTAGAGTCGCCGGTTTAAGATTTGCTCCTCACTCTAACTTCTGCGACACTAGTCCCCATGCCACGTGTCCATTACTGGCAGAGAGAGAGGGAGGTCACTCATCTGGGGAAAATGAAAAATAGTATTAAACAGTAAATAATAAATAATCCTATCTATTTTAAAGTATGTGTACAATTTTGAAAATAAAATATTTCATTCGATACAGTACGTAATTATTGAAACTAAAAGATTTTATATTTTGCAGTAATTTTTGAAAATAAAAAATTTCATTTGATGCAGTCATTTTTGAAAATAGCATTTTATTTGAAGAATATTGAAAGTATTTCGATTTTGTCTTCTTGTATTCTTGTATTATACAATATAAAGTTGATATTATAAATATATTTGCAATATCACATTGCATGTTATATTAGACAATATAAATGTAATGCTACTATTTCAATTATATTTTGTTTTGTAAAAATTCTGAGGTTCAACCTATGTTTTTTGTTCTGAATGAATACTTGCATTAAAAAATCAGTACATAAGTAAACTGCAACTAGTACTATTTAGGAAATTTTTAGCTGCAGAACGTTTGATTTTACTTGAGAATGAAATGCATAAATAACAAAGCAACGTGATTTAATTAATGTTTTAAAAGTTACATTATACTAATACTTCTCAACACTAAGATAGTGTTGAGTTTTAGTAATTTTTGTTTTATACGAGAAACATTTCGATTCTCCGTGAATATTGTATCAAGCCTGATTAGGCAGTCAAAGTGTTAATGTGAAATGACTCGAATTCCTTTGCTAATGTAACTCGATCGTTTACAGGACGGAATTGCAAGCTTTTAACGTACGATTTGGTCAATGATAATTCGTCCATTTCAATGTTGCTTCGTTAGAGAGTTATTCACCCTTCCCCCCGTATCGCCATTTGGTATTCATTGAAGTCTGTCAATATGTGAACGTTATTTTAACCAGTGTATAAAATACTTTCGGTGAATTTAAATTTTCAACGTATTTGGAAATATAGGTCATACGAAAAACATACTCGTTCAGCGTATATTCCATTCGTTTCCTGCGCGTACTGGTTACACAGATAAGGCAATCGAATGTTTTAATTTTTCATCCAAACAACGTTTTTTTCCAAACGCCTGATTTTAGGTCACAGTGCCGTATTAAAACTGTCCAAACTCATATTCATAATTTCGATTTTTAACGGATCATGAGAAACTTCAGGCTCGAGGGAGAAGCTCGAGATTTATTGAATCGCGAATGCATTTTTAACTTCATATTATTTGGTCGTTTCACCATGAGAGTTTCACCTGGCGGTACTGGTTCCTAATTTTTGTTCCGATGAAAAGACATGCATCAATTTTTATGGTGTCGTAAAGAGGACCGGGTTACAGTCTTCGAATTTATGGCAGTTTCATTTACCCGAAAAATTTTCCAAGTTTCCGCATTCTTCAGGAAAAAATAAGTCTTCGGTTTCTCAGCTGCAATGGCTGCCCTATTTGTCTTTGCAAAATTATCACGATATAATATGGACAATTTTTGGGAATCGGACAATGTAAATCCGTACTATAGAGAAGAAACAGTTTCTCGATTTTTAATTTCAATTTTTATATTTTGTATTTTAATTATATGCATATATGTATATATGATATTTTGTATTTTATACCAGACTGCGGTTCTTTATGTATTTAGAGGAAAATTGAATAGACGAAATTGAAAATGGTAGGAAAATTTTGAAAATTCAAGGTGTCGATAAATTTCCCCTCTATTAAAATTATTAAGAGAAAAAAGAACAATCCATTTAAATTGTGTATCTTGCATTCGAAGCAGATATAATTTTTATTTTGCATATAAATTCTAAATGTGAGCGAGTTAATTTACACACTGAAACGATTGATTGTTTTATCTGAAGCATCCAAAAGTTCCGGCACAATAAAACAAAATAAATTAATAAATGCACGCTGTAATTTCTTCCAGGATTTCACCTGAACTCGACATATTCGTAAATTCACATATAATCTGTCGCGCGAGAGCATAACGTTACTAAATACATGGAGAATATTCATGACTATTATGAGCTTGTATTTTATTGTGCGAGAGGAGCCAGGCGTAATCGCGAGTGGAAAAATCCCAGGTGATAATTTGTGTCACTATGCTGCAAGTTTCCAAGCTCTAACGGGCGAGGGGGACTCGACAATATTTTTATTCGGGAAAGTGGACCAGCGTGTTTCACAGTCACGGAACAGATTTAACAGTTCCCTCCGCTGGCCTCTTACGGCACCGAAGCATTTTTCCGCGACTTGAATGCAATCAAACGAACACAAATAAACGCGAAACGGCACGGCCGTATTTCGGGACACAACAATTAAAATCGTTTTTCGAATAGTTGCGGAACGCTGGGTTGCGTATCGTACAAGACGTATCCTGAATTTCGTTTAATGACGTGGGCCACACTCTGCGCTACTCCTGACATTTCTAAATACGTGTTCTGGGTATTCCAACCAGCTGTAATGCGTCGCCCATGAAAATTCTTCGATAACGTCCGCGATACATATTTCGCACTGTCTTGCGCATTTTACTCGGTATACTGCGTTGCCGTATTAATATTCACAACGTGTAAGTGTGTCTAAATAGAAAATAAGAGCACGCAAAGTGTGTCTAAATAGAAAAATACGAGCACACGTTCGAACAACATGAATACTCTACGATGAATAAATAAAATTTCGTTTGAACAGTATTTGTTCTTAGAACGTCTTTTGTTAATTTAAAAAATGCAGCTTTTTGATGGGTCTCCTTTAAACTGCTCGAACGTAATCATTTTCTCAACAACATAAATAATCTACGACGAATAAACGAAGTATAAATAAAATATTTGTTCTTTGAACGTCTATTTTCATTGCAAAAATAAATCTTTCGATTGGCCTCTGTCAAACTGCTCGAATGTAATAATTTTCTCAAGGACATAAATAATCTACGACGACTAAACGAAGTATAAATAAAATATTTGTTCTTTGAACGTCTATTTTCATTGCAAAAATAAATCTTTCGATTGGCCTCTGTTAAACTGCTCACTCAGCTTGAACTGGTTTCGAATGCACAACATGACTATGCAACATATCCTGTAGCATGTTCACAGCCCTCTTGTGTTATACGTTGTTTGAGGCTATTTAATGTGGCCCGGGTTGTGTGTACAACATAACACCTTTTGCTGGCGGATCGCGTCAATTAATCCGCTAGCGAAACTCTCGTCAATTAGTCATTACAAACTTGATTAGAGTAAATGCATTAGGCCATTCGATTACTTAGCGCTTTAATTATAACAATTAATTTCTTCCAAGCGTTATTTAGCACTTAACGTTGTTCTTAACTTTGTTGTTCACACTGCTCAGTCACTTCAAATGTATATTGAATCATAGAAGGTTTGAAATATTTTATTTTGACATTTCTTTTTGCAAGCTGGTATTCAACTATCATGGTTTTATCAAATCTCCTTAATAAATTGTCATGTTTGCCAATCTTTTATTGCCAATCTTTTATTCAAACCTTTATAGGTCTGAAATAAGTTAAAATCGTATTAAATTCTATCGTATTTTATGTCCTCGGAGTTTCTGAAAATTTTCGAAAGCCATGCTTGTATAAAGATCCGTCTAATTATAATATAGTAGAATTTAATGGAATACATTACGATATAGTAGAATGTACTAAAATATAGTAGAATTCGTTGGAATAAACTGGTCGCAATCAGATTATTGAATAAATCACATCACTAAATAAATTCTTTAAAAACCTTCGAACTGAGCGGATCTCGAAGATAGATTTTCGCGACCCCACAAGCCTGTTCGTTGCAGATTAATATTAATTCCCAGCGAAATGCTTCTGTTTCATCAGAAAAGATTACGTTATTCCAATTCCGGGTGACGTTTTCCTGGAACCGAAATTCTCCGATGCTCCCTATCCGGAGCAAAGGATTCTTTATTGGTCTTTGAAATTCGATATTGCGAAACCGTAAACGGATACGAACGCTTCTGGAAAAATAAATCTATATGTTTCTTTTTTTTTCGAAAATTCCGATTCTGCCCGACGCAAAGGCGGCCGAGGATTTGTCGAAATCATATTCACGATCCGTTTATCCACTTTATCCGTAGTTTCTCCAAAACGCGACACGTTATGGAAGAACAACGACGGCTTTTCGTATCATTGTATCGCTTCGTTCGCTTGCCTGCGAATGTCCTGATCTTTTTCATGTACTTTGCGGCAGCCTCGGTCGATATTTTTCGTCCTCTTGACTGCGTACACAAGAAAACTTCTGCGAAACGTGTCGCGAATGTAGCAACGTAGCGTATTCAACCTTGCGGAAGTCGAGGCTGGTCTGACAGACACGTGGAAAATTTAATCATAAAGTCGGACTATGGTGAGAAAATTTTTTATTGGTAAATATAATTATAATAGTATTTACTATAATATTTATATATTATCTAAGAAAAATAATTTCTCAATTTTTTATTTATATCTTTATACACATATTATTTGTTTATATATATAAACATATATATATATATATATAATATAATATAATAAAACAATATAATATATATAAAAACAGATAATATGTACAAAGATATAAATAAAACATTGAGAAATTATTTTTCGTTCATTCTTATCAAACAAATTCATTACGAAATTTGTCGAGTTAAAATGCAAAGCCGAAAAGGGAAAAACATCGCTTGAGGGTCCTTTGTGTAATTAATTTTGGCAACCGGACGAGGATTACAAATGTTGTCTTCGTAAAAGCCGAATAATTACTAAAAATCTCGGTGCTTAAATTGCGTTGTAGTGTCGAACTATTTTTCAGAGTTTTTCGCAAGCTCTTACTAGACCAGAACTGTACAACGAGTGCTTAAACAATTAGGGCACTCGTAACAATTGCATGTTATCATACTGCATCGATAATTGAAAAATGGAAACTGGGTTACATCGTCTCTTTACAAGGATATCTTGAGAATAGGACTACAATTTTTTTAGTTGTTTTAAAAGTGACCTTCACGAAAGCTTCTCAAAGTCACCACAATCATGATATAGTATACCCTACAACTTTTGTCGGAACCATTTTTGTATACCACTTATATTTTTCAAGATGTGAAATTTTGTCAATAAATAATAAATCGTACAACCATTGCATTATGAGCACCGTTCGATGACCTTTGCTTATCAGCGTCAGAACTGTTTCGGGAGTGTTTCGTTCGCATTAGGGAGAATAATAAAACGTTTGGTTAAAATTATGGAGTCTCTCAAGTGAATAAAAACAAGCATCTCCAACATCGCTCCAGCACACACAGCAAACTGAACAAAAATGGCTGTTCAATATCTCGGGTAGAAGCATCCTCCCTGTCCGCTAGACCTTGCCCCGACGGATTACCACCTTTTCCGTTCTCTTCAAGACGCTTCGAGCGGAATTTCCTTTCCCAATAATGCAGGATTACGAAACTGATTTTGAAATTGATTCGAGTCCCAGACTCGAATCTTTGAAACGCAGGCTTGAAAAAAATAGTCAAGGTGTCGGCAACAGAAAAGTACAATAAAACGAAATTATCACTGGCATTTATTACAGTAAAAGTGATCATTTTACATTACTTTATGAAAATTACAGCAGTGTTTAAATTTTTAGCCATTCCTTACATAATATATACTCGACGAAATAAGGTTGAATAATTTCATGCATCTTTACAATATTTATATTATTATATAAAATTCTTCTTTTCCTTTTTATTGAAAAACTTCCCATACAAACAAGTTTGAATTATAAATTAGTTTTATTTTATATGTGATATCAAAAATCCTGATCGCCTCGTACAGGGGGTGATTCTACATGAGAAAATAATTCGAAAATATAGAATAAAAGTTTTTCATCCGAAGCCTCTTCGATTTTAAGAAAATCGAGTTTAAACATACAGGGAATACGCGTGATATTCCATAGGGATTGTCTGACGCGTCTGATCATAGCCAACCAATTCTACTTGCTACATATACCATAGCACGCGAACCTTTACGGGGAATCTTTACGACGAATCTTTAAACTTGATTTTCTCTGAAACGAGGCGCCAAATGAAACAAAATGTAATCCACGTGTTTGACTTTTTTTAATTACAATATTTGCGATATTGTTAATAACATTGACACTAAACCTATCACGGTGAAATTGACCGGTTTTCTCTGGCATATTTATTGAAATTATAAAAACGCTTTCATAGGAAGTGACTGAATTGTCTTTTTTATTTAAACTCTAATTTAATTTAATTTTAATTTAATTTAAAATCCAACCTTCTTACTTCTATACAGTGGTGTTTCACTTTTATATGTTTTGGACTTGATATGATTATTTTTAATACATTAATATATATTCTGTATGGTTTATTCTTAAAAATGGTCATGAAAAAGAATAGCAATGTTCTGCAAAGTTAGCGAAACATGACACAACATTTCGGACACAGAAATTTTTCCTTCGAATTTTAATATTCGTATTCATCGTCACGTTCGTATGTAAAATTGTCCGTACACGAATGTTTGATCCATGAAAAAATATATCACGTTCACAGATACTGTTAAAAAAGCAGCTTATCGTATTTATTTATATAAATATTTACCTTATATAATTTATTCGTATTTCATGTTTTGCCTCTCGTTGTTAGTGCATTTCGACGATATACATTGTACTGTACTCCCAACAACGAGCAACGAAAAAAGCAATTTCAATTTAATTGCTTTTCATCGAAACTGTTATCGATTCTGACAGTTAAATTATAGATACTGAATATATGAACACGTTGACTTTTATTAAACGTTACGTTAAATCGAGCAGTTTATCGAAATACGGGAAAATACGATTGTACGTATTTTATTGTTAAACTAATACTCTCGGATCGGTGAATTTTTTCAAATTTCATAATACTTATCAAAGTTTCTCCTCTGTTATACAACTAGAAAACTCTGCTTTTTGATCACGTTCCACTCTCAGAATGGCATAAAGCACAGTAACGATGCAATCAATTTTAAGGGTTGATTTTACGCTTTTAGAGTGAATTATCGTTGAAAGGAAGAATTGTTTCTTGCAGTGTTCAACGTGCTTTACAATCCAAGAAAGTATCATTAATATCAGAATCTTTGGACTAGGAGCATTTCCTTGTTTCTTGCGAAGTCGATTATACGCCCTGAGTTGATTATTTCACGTTTCGAGACGTTTCCTTTTTGGAATTTAATTAAATTCTTTTAAATCACGCTTCCCGTAACTTTTAATTATATAATTATCCCATGTTTCGCAAAAATCATTGCTGTGATCTGAACCACAAAGGGATAAATTCAATATTACTTTATTTGAAAAATCAGTATAACCCTGTAATATAATAATTTTCAATAAAGGAAAAGTCAGATAAAACTACCAAAGTTATAAGCCTGTACATTATGGTACGCCGCGCGAGTTCATTAGTCAAATAAAGCTCTGCTCAGCCAGACAGCGAATACAATGTGTGTAAAACAATTTTACTTTCAAGGGAGATTGTTCCTCGAGAGACAACCATAATCACTGGAAAAACAAATTTTCACATATTACTTAAGCCCTAAAGAGGGGGATTGAATTTTCAGAAAAACTTTTTACCTCGCCTGCTCGGCGGAATGTGCAATTTATGACGAAATAAATTATTTCATTACTGAAATACTTATTAAAAAATATTTATGATTAGTATATATTCTCGTCAATAGTATATCTCTTCAAATAATGAATTAGATTATCTATAGTTTTGAATAATTAATATAAGAGGTAGAAATATGTACAAATTTTTTTATTTACTAATTTTTTATAAGTTGAAGCGTCAAGGTGAGATGAAGGTCAACTCTGTTTTTTTTTCAAATGGAACGGTATAGTTTTATTTACATTCTGGTACCTTTAGGATGAATACAATGACCAATTAAGAAGGTCGTTCAAAGTCACTCAAAGACTACTTTATCAAATTAACATTATTTGTCAGTTTTCTCCTGTGTCGAAAGGAAGACATATCGAATAATACATTTGTAAATCTGAAATGAAATAATTTTAATAATTAGTTTGAATAATTTTAAGAATTTTTGAAATTTTCTGTAGATTCTTTCTGCTTTGTACATTCACCGCTCACTTTGATCGCGAATGCATAAGATCGGTAGTCTAAAAAGTTGGTTTGTCTTTCACTGGAAGAACTAATATTACCATTAGTATGTATTAAACACAGTTTTTCTCATCTCGTTGGGTACCGGCAACCCTTAAAGTCTCAGGCTTCACTTTTCTTCGGGGTTCTGTACATTTTCTCATTTTTCTTTGTAGAAGGATGATCCTTTTAAAGGGAACTGTTTCAGTTTCGAAAGTGACTTTAAAACTCTTTTATGCGACGCTTACGTGCGGACGTGGAGTGTTCGTAGCACCGTTTGATGAGGTTAAATGTTGGTTTTTTGAGGCTTCACGTTCGGTGGCTGTAACGAGTACCTGTTTGATGTTGCGTTTTGTTGGCGAGATGCAAGAGTGAGAGAAAGAGAGAGAAAGAGACTAGGGGGAGGATGGCGGTAACCAGTTGAAAACAAGTTGAAATAAATCGAATAATCGGAGGATCATCCGGCAATGGCGGGTCGGGACGAGAAAGGAGCCGATTTGGCCGGAGTAAAAGCGTTGCGCGTTAAAACGCAAATGCCGCCGGAGTGCGGTTTCGTGTTAGGGGCTGCGAAAGGACCTCTAGCTACACACCCGTACTTCCATCCTCGTACTCTTCTGGACTGGTTTCCACGCCGTGTTCGTACGCGTCTTTATTGACTTTCGGGGAAAGTGCCAATGCGCGGCCCGACTGTCCGCAGTTCACCCGAAATTATTATTCCAGACCTCTGCTGCCCTTTGCACCAGCATATTCCAATTAATTGTCTTATTAATTAACGCGTCTTGGTAACTGTATTCCACCGAAAGCGATTAGCGCGTTGTTCGATAGGACAAAGTTGCTCGAAATTATGTACAGGGTAAATGTTTACTTTAGGGGAAGCAGCACCGATGACCTTGACATATGTTGTCAAGGACGACATTCTGAACAACTTTTGTCATTACATCTACCCGGCGCGAGATTTACTTGTCAAGATATTTGCAAAAAACTATTGCTAATACTGTATTGAATTTTCCGTGCATGCTCCGTGGCGACGCACAGTGTGGAAGCTGACTTTACTCGATTCAAAAAGAAATAACTTTCGATAGAAATGAGGTAGAGCAATGAAATTTGTTTTAAATTAAAGCTGAAACTTTGCAGAATATGGGAAAAATAGGGAGATTATGGTACGAATGTTTTTAACCTTGAGACAATTCGTCAAAGTTGCACAATTTTACGAAAAAGTTATTTCTACGTTACCACGAGAAGAAAAAATTATTTTTTTAACATACTATGTATACCTTCCCATAGATTTTTTCACGCTGATCTCAAATCAGGTCTTAAAATTTGTCTACGATCTCAGGATTTTTCAAAAAATCGAATTATAGTTAAACAGTTAAACTTTTATTTTTTCAAGGTTAAAAACAATCGTACCATAATCTCCCTATTTTTCCCATATTCTGTATAGATTTAGTTATCATTTTACAAAAATTCATCACTCTACCTCATTTCTATCGAAAGTTGTTTCTTTTTGAATCGAGTAAAGTCATTTTTGCCCACTGCGCAATGTCGTGGTACCCGTGTGAAACTTAATATCGCAGGGAGCGTTTAAGCAGCCGTTCCTTATTCGGTATTTATTGCGTGGAGCTTGTGCAAGTTCAGAATGGGACACGTTTGGGGCTGAGAGGGTTGGTTACAAGTTTCTAACGCTTGCCACGTGTTAAACGATGTTTCGTGTTAGATTAGGTTCGTTGGGATTGCCGAGCATCCGACTCGTTTTCACGACTGGCCGGGCGCGTGTAGACCCGTGGTTCCGTTTAAAAGAGTATAAAGATGGAAATTCGTGTGGGTGGTGGGGTGGAGGGTTGAAATTTCGCTCGGGTGATATTCTAGCCCCGTTTAAATCCACATTAAATCCGCGTCGAACAGCTGGTAAAAGTGCGTGGCGATATATCGAGCGGCCTTCGTCCAGGTGTCGGTTTAAAACCGGCTGTTAAATTTTTATTCGTTTGTATCGGGTTTAAAGCGGACACGTTTAGGGGAGGATTAGACCGCCGGTTTTTGGATCGTGTTACCCAATTCCGACCTATAAATTTCTTCGGGGCCGCGTTCGTTGGAGAATCAACCAGCGTGTGCCGACTGTAATGGTCTCGCCTGCGTGTTCACGCTCGCCATGGTAATCAGCGAGAAGCTTTTATTGCTCGCGATCCTTTTTGATTTTTCGGTCGCACAATTCTTCTCGCCGTCGCTAATAACCATTAGCGGTTGATGCGACGTTAAATAAATAAAAAGAAATTCTCTTTTTAACCGAATTACCCAACATGCTTTCGTTCGCCGACATTTCGCGAATAATATAATATATAATAATAACAATATAATAATATAATAAAAAAACTCGTACATTTTATAACGAACAACAACTTTTAGATATATAATCAAAATTATTGATTATATTATTTATCTTTTAATTATATATTATATTGTTATATTGTATTATACTTTTATTGTATATATATCATATTGTTGTTCGTTATAAAATGTACGACTTTTTTTTAGTGCATAAGAAACAAACGCAATTTTGTGTGTCCAATGCATATTTTCAACACAATGTACATTTAACATCTCCGTTATGTGAATTTGAAGAACCTTCAGTATTAATTTCATAGAAAATTTTTACAGCCGCGAGCAATACACGTCTCCTACATTCGGGCTACATAAATCTCGAAACTTCTTTCGCTGTCTGAGCAGATGTTGTTTCAGCACACGCGAGAAGTTAATTACCTTCTTGGTTGCTGCGCTTGTCCCAGAGAAAATACTGCCGGTGGCCGGTACGCGGTATCTGCGATTTCCCGAACAAAAACATTGCGTATCGTCAAAACAGTAACTTCGATCTCCCTCCTGACAATACCCGTACCTTAAATATTGATTACAAACGAATCTAACTTTATTCCATTTAAATAGAAAGGCGTAAAATTCATATTTGTTAGACTCGTTAAAATATGGCAAGGGGTAAAAAAAACTTACTTTATAAAATTTATTTTCTAAGTTGCATATTTAAAATGTGCATATTAAAAATGAAATTTTTTATCTCTTCATTTTGGTCTTATATTATCGTGGAGAAAACCACCCCTTAAATTTTCTTCTATATAACATTATCCCAAACTGAGAACGCTTACGTCCTCATATTAAGAACGACCCTGTTTGTATATATATTACATAAAATTATATTATTATTATATAATAAAAATATATAATTATATAAAATAATTTATATAAAATATTATATAAAATAAAATATATAATTATATATTATATAAAAATAAATGTGAAATTTCAAGAAAACCCTCCCCATATTGTAACGTATGTTGCTCCCACCTTTTAAAAAATCGTGAAATTTTGTAAGAAAGTACTTGCTAAAATTTTCGACTGGGTAACGGAAATTCGTTAGAAAATTTCGAAATTTTTAGCGTGGCAATTTCGGCCGCTCGTAACAATTTTTGAGCCGTACTAGCTAAGGGCCACGCTTGCTACGTAGTACCTAACGCAATTATGTCATAAGCTGCGCAAATGGCTGCTTCGCTCGAGGCGAATCGAATTTCACGCAGAAAACTGCGCGATATAATTACACACGTTGGCCAACAGAATTTAATTTCGCCGGCGCGAGCTGAATATCGGAAGTAATCCGATGCGTATCGCTTTTTGCAGTAAGGCGATCAAAGTTTCCCGATACTTGGCGTTTGTTGTCGACAGGTATTGGATGTGGAAAAAAATTACTGAAAGAATTTGCAGCTTCATTTATCATCCTGATTATTGGAGATTACCGATCGTTGTCGCAGACATCGTTCCGCGACTTCATCGTCGGTCCGGTAAAGGGATCAGCATTTCCTCGGCGTGGTTATTCGATAGACCGATGAAATTCTTCAAATAGTTGGAAACGTGGACTCGCTAGCCTGTGATTTCAATGATGTTTGGACACGTTGTAGAAATGCTTTTCAAAGAACTTTTTCCTTTGTATATTAACGGCGTTCTGCTTCGTTTCCGAGATATACAGTAAACGCTCCTTTACTGTCCGGGTTTATTTATTATTTTATTTTATTATTACTTTACTAAACGCGGACACAAATCATTTCTGAAGCGTCGTCTAAGTTCAAATTAATGAAAATGGTACAGCTTTGCAGAGATGAGCCGCTAGATGGCGGCACAAGCGAGCGGTAATATCGGTAACGTAGATTTGCAAAGCGTTTCGAAATACTATACATTTAAACACGCATAACTTTCGAACCATTGAATTGCTATCATAGAAACTTGGATTTTAGGCATCTTCTTGGCAAAATCTATAGGACTACATAAGAAATTGGTTACATCGATTAAGGGGAAACCGTGGGCGTGGTTATTCGATAGACCGAAAGGCTAGATGGCGGCACAAACGAGCGGTAATATCGATAACGTAGATTTGCAAAGCGCTTCAAAATACTAAACATTTAAACACGCATAACTTTCAAACCACTGAATTGTTATTATTGAAACATGGATTTTCGGCATCTTCTCGGAAAAATATACAGGATTACATAAGAAATTGGTTACATCGACTAAGAGGAAACTTTCGGCGTGAAGGTATTTATTTTTGAACCGACGTTGTTCCCTGCCAACGACGAAGGAGAGAGAACGACTACGTTGTAAAGGACGAAAAGTTTTACACCCGTTGTGTATCTTACTGGCGTGCTCACGGAACGGGTAGCCGTAAAAAAATGGGGAAATAAATTTATAACTGCGGCTGAAGTATATTCATACATTATTCTCGTGCTTGTTCCTCCGCAACGTATCTCGCGTGTAACGTCGGTGGAAGTTTGCTGCCGCGAAACGTCATGTGATAAGAAACATCGTTCGTATTTTTGTCCATGATACATCGAGTCGAGCCTGTTCGATTCTTTGTCTCGGACGGAAGGAACGTAAATTGTCTTGAGGTGATCACAATTTAAAGTGCAGTAGGCTGCGAGCACACCCTTGCCTTCATGGCTGTGTTTTATTGATTGTTTTACAGGAAATCGCTCCCTGCATCGTTTCACTTAACACATTGAATGCGGGACACGTACCTAACACGTTCCACGTTCTTTTTTTTATTTCGATGTTAATCTCTATTCGCATTAGATAGTGCATTTATACAGTGCCGGACAAAATAATCAGGCGCAGAGAGCGAATACAAAGCGCCGCTAAACCGAACAGAATTTCCAGTAAACCATTCGATAGCTTATCCAAAGAAAATACTTCCTGCCAATTTTCAACCCTTTCGATAGGGGGGATGGTAATAGGGAGACGAAGGAAATACGGTGTCACTGAAATTTTTCTTGAATAAAAAATTCATCCAGAATTTCCAGTAAACCATTCGATAGCTTATCCAAAGAAAATACCTTCTGCCAATTTTCAACCCTTTCGATAGGGGGGATTGGAATGGGGAGACGAAGGAAATACAGTTTTACTAAAATTTCTGTTGAATAAAAAATTCTGAAAAAAATCCAGCATGTTCTAACTATTAGAATGTGCACCCAGAAATTTTTCAAAATATTAAAATACCGATATATTTTCACAGTTTGAGCATCTCGTTGTTGTCTTTATTTTTTTTTTCTTAGACTTTTCTACCCTGCAATTGAACACCGGCAACGAGTAATTGATTTTTTATCGTGGCGCATCATCGCAAAGTGTCTGTAGCATTTTAGAGGGCGACTCGGTTTACTCGATCGCGAAATAAGATGACACACGAGTCGAAGGGATCACGAAGAAAATGGCAAAGGAAAGACGGATGGATAGGACGAAGTGAGCAAGCGTGAAATTTAATTCCACGGGGGCCTGCTCGCAAGGATAGTTCTCGCACATCCGCGGGCTTTAGAATTCTAGGTGTCACTGATCTGCTATTTTAGATTATGGCATTTCCGGTTTAGCTCGACCGGACTGCGGAAATCGCGGTGACTTTTATTTTATAATTCACCGACAGTCTCGTTGTTTCGCGACGGGAAGCCTGAACTAATCCGCGAATCATTTCTTCCGCATACTCATGTTTTCTGCATCCTTTTTCCCCGCATTTTCACGACCGAGTCCTTTTTCAAGACGAAATTGCGAGGATTACGTCCCGCAACATCCTTCATTTAAATTAGCGTTATATCTTGCGGTCTTTATCTCGACGAGTCTGCGGAAAAGAAGATTTTGTTGTCTTCAATATGGTATTTAATATTTTATTTTAATCAATTTTATTATCAGTTGGTGTGTTTCATATAAATAAATTAAATGGAAATTATTTCATATTTTATTTTATTAGGGCATTTTTTTAGTTTTTTTTTTTAAGTCGGATTGATTTCTTTTTTTATGAATACGGTATTATCATATAATCCTGCGTAGTTGCGTTTGAAAAAAAATTGATACGATTATAAATAGTTCGTGATTGTTGCAATAATGCAATTCATTGAATTAATTAATTCACAAGTGGTTTTTGAATCAATCAAAATTAATTAAGTGAAAAATAAAGCTCTGTCGGATATTCTTCGAGTAGATAATGTTTCTAGGTTCATTGCAGTTAATATTGTTGGAGTAATTATGATGAAAGAATGATATTGGATTATTCATCTTGTACGAACAAAATCTGAGAAATCGAAATTCCCGAAAGACCGAAACTTCTGAATGCTGCTATACTAGGAAACGCAGATTGTACGTATAAAGCCGAGTGGAGGGGGAGAAGTCTCTTAGCAGCGAGGCCTTTCAAAATTAAATTCTAGACCGTCGGTTCGTTACGGAAAAACGTGCCTCGTTTCTCCGGCTATTCCACGCCGTCGTTTCTTACCGTCGTTAACACACTTACACGTTGTCGAATCGGCTCTTTAAAGGATTTTCTTCTGTTCCCTCGCAACCTACGTTCCTTAAACTTCGACGTTTTCAGAGCATCGAGGCGCATCGTGTAATTAACTCGTGAATATTCAAAACGTTCCCACGACGAGGCATTTAGTACTGTCAATTTTTGTCCTGGAAACATTAACAGTGAAAAGGTTCGAAACAACATGGTCCGAATGAAATTCAAAGTGGGATTTCCAAGTGGGTCAATTTCAAAAGCGGTTATGTTTACTCTGAATGAATCTGCGATATTTAACAATAAACCTACCAGGCCTTAAAAGCAACTGGCAACATGTTCCCTTAGAAGAACATAACATATTATTGCATTGCACATTATTGCATTATTGCATAACATATTATTTCATCAAAATTGAAGTACGCAGACCTTTTCTATATAATTACCGAAATTATTTTTATCATATCAAAATCGTCAAATAAACAATCTGAAACCGTTCATTTAGGGTATAGTGTTAGGTGAAATTTCAAATATCTCTTCAACAAAACTTTTATTTTATATACTTATTAATACCAAGTAAAATTATAATGCAGAGATTAAAAATTTAGTTGTGGCTGTGAAGCTGTTATTGGTAGAACGTTGAATACAATATTTATGCATTTTCAATGCACGATTTTGAGCGTTAAAATTATTGAAAAAGGAAATGTACGTCCGCCTAACCTGGTCTGTTTCTCACAAATGATTTAGGCAATTTCCATTTTCTATAAAAGTATTCTGCATATTCGATGTAGACGCACAAAACCATTTTGCATTCGTTAAAAGAGGCCAACATTTTTAAACACAAGTTTACCTGCATCCCATAACGTCGTAAATGGAATACGAATATTCAATAATAAATTCTACGGAAACATCCGATCAGCTTGGAAGTTTCATGAAAACCAACCAAGCATTCTTGGGCAAATATTAAATCAGCCACGAAATTAGCCGGTCCGAACTTCTTAATGCTCAAACTATTCTTTGGTCCCCAAAAGAGAATTATACTGACTACTTTCAGCGAAGAATTCTAATTACAGGGGGCCAAGTAGTTGAAGTGGCGATCGAAAAGAAATTGCAAACAGGAAAGGCTTGCCCGGGAAGTCTAAGGTCCCTTGGATCGAGTTCGAGACGTTCGTTCGACGGAGTTTGGCCTTTCATGGAATGCACTTTTAATTAAAGGCAGCGAGAGCGCGGTACTCTAATATCCGCACAAACAAATACAGAGATGCTCGTTCAAAGTCGTATCGACGGTGATTGAAACACGTTCTTCTCGATTTATACGCAGCCGTTACTTTTAATTCGTTTCCGTGTACCCTTGGTGGCATGGAAGGGAAACATCATGGTGGCCACGGGGAGAGTTCATTCCGCTCCTAATTTCTCAATATTCCCGTCCCACCCCGTCTCACTGTCTTGCTGTTAGTCGTGCTTAAAAGGCAGTCGAACAGGAGAGAGTCGGCGGAAGAACTGATTGTACGGCGAGTTAATTTCTTTTCGTATCGGCCGGACTGTAATTAAAAGGGATTCGTTATTTCAGCTTCCTGTAATGACATTTTCTTCGAGTTGCGTTCTCGCTGAAAGGAAACTCCTTCTTTCTATTTACGACATTTATTACAGATACAAATTCGCTTTGCCGGCGTCCGAACGGAAATGTATATTCCGCTCTCGTATTTTGGTTTCTGCTGGGAAACGAGTAATAGCATCATGTTTCTCGTTCTCACTTTTAAATGCTGTATACAAGGTGTCTCGCTTAAACCTGCCCCCACACCCCGAATATTTCTAAGTAATTTTAATGGTATATATTCTTGTGTATTTTAGAATAATTTTGCGTATCACAGTATATTCTCATTGTATATGCTTGGCTATATTAAAAAAGCTATCAAAAACGTAATTATTTTTTTTCTAATATTTACTGTGCGGAAGAAAATGTGTCTTGTATTTCCTTTCATAATGATGAGAAAGTGACAAGAGCGGACAAGAGTTATGAACCGAATGCCGATTTAATTGAAATGTAATTGAATTATATTCAACGGTAATGCCCTAATATTTCTAAGTAATTTTAATGGTATATATTCTTGTGTCTTAAACATGATGAATAATCTTGTGTTTTACAGTATATTCTCATTAAATATGCTTGGATATATGAAAAAAGCTATCAAAAACGTAATTATTTTTTTTCTTCTAATATTTATTGTTCGCAAGAAAATGTCTTGCATTTCGGTAATTCCCGAATATTTCTAAATAATTTTAATGGTATATCTTCTTGTGTATTTTAGAATAATCTTGTATATTACAGTATATTCTCATTGTTAGATATATGAAAAAAGCTATCAAAAACGTAATTATTTTTTTTTTTAATATTTACTGTTCGCAAGGAAATGTCTTGTATTTCGGTAATTCCCGAATATTTCTAAATAATTTTAATGGTATATCTTCTTGTGTATTTTAGAATAATCTTGTATATTACAGTATATTCTCATTGTTAGATATATGAAAAAAGCTATCAAAAACGTAATTATTTTTTTTTCTTCTAATATTTACTGTTCGCAAGAAAATGTCTTGTATTTCCTTTCGTAATGACGAGAAAGTAACAAGAGCGGACGAGAGTTGCGAACCGAATGCCGATTTAATTGAATTGTAATTGAACTATATTCAACGGTAATGCGAGAACGTGAGAACGTAATAACAGCAACACGCAACGACGCCTAACGGCTAACGACGCCGACGCTAACGAGTACTACCGGCGACAAACTCTAGACCGTGCAATTTTATCCTTATAACCATTCACACACCTGAAACACCATTCGGTTCTCTCGCATTTCTTGCTCTCACGCGTCGAGTGCATTCTCTGCATCGCAATCACCCGATATCCACTCGAAATGGTCACACAAAATTCTTCGGTGTCTCTCTGCTCGAGTGCGCATTATTCGCACTCTCGACGGTCGGAAATCTCTTTCTGTAATGGCAGCTCTCCCGTCGACGTCCCGTCGTCGTTTCCGCGACATTCCTCGCTGATACGGAAAAATAAATCGACCGGTTGTACAGGTGTAATAATAACACTGCGACTCCCGTGACACAGTTTCGATCAAACTCGGTTGCGAAATTCAGGAATACTTCCACATGCGACACATCTCGAAGAAATCTGCGCTGGGTGCATCGCTACAAAATGACGGTTTAATTTTCGCGACAAAGAAAGACTATCATTTATAAGGAGAATTTTTCAATTTATTTTTTTTAAATTTACAAGGTTGATTTTACCGATTGAGTTTCTGTTTTACAAGGTTGATTTTTTTATCTTTCTATTATATAAAATACTTTTGTGTTTTCTGTCGCCTTAAAACGCCGAGCGGGTTGCCATCCGAAGGAGAACCGAAAATTGAGAAGCGGGTTGCCTACTGAAAGGGACCAAAAATTGAGCGCGAGAGGAAGAGAGAGAGATTGAGATTGATTAATTATTTATTAGCTTTCTCAGCTACTTTGTTCTATATTTACAATGTTACTTTACATTTGCTACAATGAATTCCTTTAACATTCTCTTGTATACATCTCAAATTTTCACATCGCTTCACTTCTTCGGGTAGTGCATTATACATTATTATTACTTCATAAAATAAACTTATTTGGGCACTTCTTGTTTTACGAAATTCTACTGCAATATTCTCAGCTTGCCTTGTTTGCATTACACTGCCATCGGCTACTATTCTTAGCTTATTTGTTAAATACTGCGGTAACGTGTTTTTTAATATATTAAAAACAAATAGACATGTATTATAGTATAGCCTCTGTCTTATAGCCATAAACTGCAACGTTTGCAGCATATTTTCTACTTTGGTTCGTCTGTCACATTGTAATATGACTCTCGTGGCTCGGTTCTGCGCTTTTTGTAACCTACTTATCTGTGTCTCCCCCGTATTCATTAATAACGTGGCACAATACTCAAAGTGAGGTGCTATGATTGTCTTGTATATGATACATCTAGTGTATGCTGTAATATAATTTCCCATTCGGCTCAGAAAACCAAATTTTTCTCCCCGATTTTCTGTATCATATAATCACAATGGTCCTTAAATCGCAGTTTATCATCAATAAGTATAAAATTTATTATATCCTTAATACTCTGAATATAATATAAATTGAATTTCTTTATGAGAGAGAGAGATAGAGAGAGCGGTAGAAAGGGCTAGTTTTTTTTATAGATTATCATACTAATATATCTGTAATATCATAATACAAAGTGTTTCTTAAAGGAACGTCATCTTGACTCACGTCGAATTTTTATCTTGTATTATAATTTTTAAACAGGGAGGAAATTGAGCAGATTTATTAGATTCTGATACAGTGGCGTTCTAAAATTTTTGTTAAATCTGTCTAAAATTCATAAGGTTTTAAACGCGTGAAATCCGCGGTCTACTTTATTATCTATTCGAAAGATATTTATGAAAAGAACGAGCCAGAGCTTTCATTCTTTTTTCACGGTGTTTTATTTCAGCTGCTCCATTTGATCTCAGTGCCATGGTCTTTGACTGCGGAAATTAAATTTCGCAGAAAAATCCGCGGTTCAGCGAATAGATCTCCGTCACATCGAGAACTCTTTTTTTAGAGATCTCGTCTCGCCTGATAGCTCGCCGAAATTCCAACTAGGGTATTTTTCACCGGAATGGCGCTATAAAAGAGCGGCGGGCATTACGTTTGCAGCTTCAATCAGAAATTGGAGTCTGTTTGTCGAAATGGATACTCCCGTGACCATAGAAAACACTCGAAGATCATTGTTATTTATGTTGAAGTAAATCTCATTTGAAATTTTCTATAATAAACTAAAAAAGGAAAAGAAGTGTCGTTAGATGATGGGGTTACCCTGTGGTTACGAGATATCAAGTTAGCAAACATCAGCACGGAGTCACGGGTCGAACCAATATTTATTATTGCCTTCGTCGTAAATATAACATTTTGTACACTTTTACAAGCCTGTTGAGCCCGATCAAGTCACAGAACCGGAGAGTCTAAACTGCAACATAAACTAGAGTTAACACATGAGTCACGTGTGACCTGACGCTCTTATTTCTACGTAGATACGAGTCACATGTACGTCTAACGTTATTCACTGCTCGACCGGATACCTCGTATAACTCAACGTGTCGTAAATCGCGTAAACTTATAATGAACACAATAAAACTTGATGGTATAGGCAACTTCATAGTTTGTTATTAATTTTTCCAAGGCCTATCGTTGTTACCTCTCTGGAACTATACACAGGGTCCGCTCTAGTGGTACGAAGCCCCGGACAAAAAGACAAATTGGAAAATAATATAGAAAAGGTCTGCGTACTCCGATTTTGATGAAATTTTAATATGTTACGCAGCAATGCATTCTGAACAACTTTTTCGTTTTCCAATATAGAGGGGTCGCTTTAAGTTTTTCAGATATTTGAAAAAAACTATCGCGAATACTGTATTGAATTTTTCGTATTCCTGCACTGGGTGCGTGTGAAACACTGGACAGGTTGATGAAACATGTAAAAATACAATAAACACAACGTGTTTACAAATTATAAATAAACAGATGCGGCCCAGAACAAGTTTACGTTGCCGTGGAGCATACAGGAATACGAAAAATTCAATACAGTATTAGCAATAATCTTTTGCAAATATCTCGCAAATTAAAAGCGATCCCCTATATTCGAAAAGAAAAAAGTTGTTGAAAATGTCGAAATCTATAACATATTAAAATTTAATCATAATCGGAGTACGCAGATCTTTTCTATATAATTACCGAAAAAATTATTAAAAGAATAATATTGAATTTACTATATTAGCGCTTTTAGCCGGTTCAGTTGGCGGTGGCACGCGTCGGAGGAAAGCCTGCTGAAAATTTCATTTTCTTGACTTTTATAGTTGGACGGCAACTTAGATTGTTAAAACCTGACCAAGAGTAATCGAAGTTACGAACTTCGCAATTGAAGTCGCGCCGCGATTGGTTTAAAGCCACGGGAGGAGGCCGATATATGTTCTTGTTAATTTATTGTTCTAAAGAAGTTATTTGTAGACGGCGGATTTCGTGCATTTGTGGGAAAAGTGAGGCCGTAAAATATGCAGTAGTTGAAACTTCATACTATGCTTTACTCAAGTTAACAAATAAATTGTTAAATGTTGGTTAGTTGAAATTACAGCTGAGGGTTTTTATTTTACACGAAGGCTAAAATGGTTATTTTATTGTGCAACTATGGCAGAAAATGTTGATTTCGTTTAATATTTGAAATCTTGTTTAATTATCATGCGTTTTAGCCAGACTTACTCTGCTAGCCTGAATTCGCTGTCGACGATGCTTAGGTTATCCCAAAATTGTTTCCTCGAACTCGCACTGGAAAGTTAATTCAGTAAGGTGGCTAATTTAATTAATAATTTGCATGCTACAAAGGAGACTGGGAGAAGATTTCTCAAGGCGGACTTGTTCCCTCGAGAATATTTCCTGTGACATAAGCAAAGACCTCGGATAGGAAGCGACGCAGCAAACGATGCACGATTTCCTGGAAATTGCCATTTTTACTTACATATATACACACACATATGCAATGCGTGGAAAGGTAGTGCGGTGATTGCAAAAGGATATTCTTCGATCACTTGTTTAATTAATATTAAATATGATATTCAGGATATTTCTCTCGTTCCATTAAAATTATTAATTTATTAAAAATTTTATCAAGTACATTTTAAGAACTATTGAAGAAGATTTTATATTTAAAGTCACTAGAGATCTGTGTGATTTTTCCTAAATATTTTATAAATTTCGTTGTGACGAGACATCGTTATCTTTTAGAATTTAGTTGTTGCGAAATAATTATTATATAATAATATTAACAGCCATAATTGTGGAATAATTCTAATTATTACAGTACTCGATATAATAATAATAACAAGAGATCGATAGAAATTCCTTAACCAGGTGTATTATTCTGAATGCCACACAGTAATTGAATTTTATCTATATACGAGGTTGACAAATTAATAATTATGATAACGATTTCAGTGCTGAATGGTTAATAGAAAATACATTAATGTGTTAATATTATATCGACAGTTTGAAAATTCCACGCTCTATTCAGTTATTTCGTGCTGAATTCATATGTTTAATAACGAATAAGCCATTTTCCAAATATCTGACATTAACGTGTTCTGCGCGTATTCATATTCAGATTGGTACTGCGCGTCGTCGAAATTATTACAAACATTAAGTAACTTTGTTTGAGGCATGCCGACGCATTTAAACTTCTACATTCATTAACTACTTACTCATTCCTGCGACGGAATTAATTAATTGAAATGAATGACGCGTAAATTAACTCAATCTTCATTACAGTCACTGTCCACATAATTTTAGTACTTTTCGTTTACTAAGTATTGGTTTCTTTCGTGATTCATTATTCCTTCTTTAGTATTCAGAAATAATTAAACCATTTATATAGCAATTTATTACACCAATTTCAACATAGCTCGAAGACAATAAAATGAGACAAATGAGTTTTATTTAACCAGTGTGTAGAACTATAATGTTCTATAAAGTATTCTATTAAATTACAAAATAGAATTCCAAAAATTTGTTGAGGTATCAAAAACGTATAAAAAAAATCTATAGTTGAATAATATTTTCATCTGTCTCGTTTAAGTTAATTCTGCGTGTGCAACGTGATGAAAATTTCCTACATTCGCCGTAAGTTTACAGTGTTGAAAAGCAAACAAATCGTTTAGTATATTAAACGCAATCCTTCGAGGACTTTATTGATCGGTGTTTCTCGTGTCTCCGGAATTAAGTCTTCGGAGTATCTGTCGGCCGAGAGATAGTTAAAGCATGTGTGGAACGGGCTTTCACGGGGAATGATGGATGAGCATTTTCCATGCATTCGTTAAGTTAATATTTGCACATTATACATTGTCAGGCATGCGAAAGAAAACTGCTAACTCGGTGTCGTAACGAAGACCGAGCAGAAAGACAAATTTAGCCAGTCATTTGTCAAACATGGTGGAATACCATTGTAGCCATTCAACGGATGCCTTTGTGAATTTTCGTACACGGTACACCCGTGCATTTATTAAAATTTCGATTCACTTTTATTGTAGATATTTCACGAAATTTTATATTCACGCCCCTATTGTCGTTTTAACGTTACACGCCGTTTCAAAATTATTTAAATCATATGAACTCGAGGATGGAAACTAACAATAGCAGCGTAGTTAATTCATTATTTAAAAGCCAGCCGTTTCGAATTATTTTCAACAATTTCGATGTCCCATTTCCAAATGTTCAATGAGTAATTTAAATATAAGTTTACGTTTAGTGGAGGCTGCTCCGATGACCTTGACCTTGAAATATGTTGTCACGGACAAAATTCTGAACAACTTTTGTCATTACAACTACCCGGTGTTCGGTTTTAGTTTTCGAGATAATTGCAAAAAACTATTGCTAGTACTAAATTGAATTTTCCGTATTCTTGCACGCTCCGTAGCAATACTATTAAATACTATTGAATCCCCTAAACGTAAGGTTTACCCAACATGCTACTCGAAATAATTTATTGTCGTCGGATTTGCAAACCAGTTCGGTTTCCATGTGCTCGTTGCTCCAGTAAATAATATAACAATAATGTAGGATCTCAGGAAAAATAAGGGGACCGCCGCCTCGGGAATCGAACCCAGGCCTCACTGGCGGTAGCCGTACGACTAACGCGCTCACCCAAAGAACCCCCTACTATTTCCCGATCTCCTACTGTATTAGTATTGGGGGTCCTGACCCCCACACTCGGCCGTCCTGTAACGACATTCGCCCTCGAATGTCCGTCACAGCGTCGTCGTCTTCTTGACCTCTCTTTCGTGTTGTGGCCATACACAGAGCCACCAACACAACTCGCAATTTCTCCTCAACTCGTCGACTCGCGACAACTCGCAACAACTCACAGGCGCCATCGTGTGGTGATCGGTGTTCCCCCAATCCCACTTCTGACACCAATTTGTAGGATCTCAGGAAAAATAAGGGGACCGCCGCCTCGGGAATCGAACCCAGGCCTCACTGGCGGTAGCCGTACGACTAACGCGCTCACCCAAAGAACCCCCTACTATTTCCCGATCTCCTACTGTATTAGTATTGGGGGTCCTGACCCCCACAATAATAGCGATAATACCGTAGAAAATTGTGATGCAAATTCATGTTATAAGAAACTCGAAATCAGGAATGAGGTCAGCCTCCGAGTTGTAATTGAGTTTGCACAGGTTTGCTTTAGTAACTATAACAACTGATTTTTCGCGAGAAATCTTAACAATTGTTGAAACGCGGTCTTCATTGATCTTACACAATGCACGCTAATTATTCTTACCTTTATCACTGCGAAGCTCATTAAACGGCGCCGTTTACTTTGCTATAAAATAACCATCTTGCGCTTCTTCATTTCTATGCACCAGTTTTTCAAGGATTCTCTGCTCGTTTACATTCCCTTAATCTTTACGACTTTTACAATAGGCGCCAGCCCATTTTTCTCCGGTTTTTTCTTGTATTTTCCTTCCTGTCACACATAACTTATTTTTCTTATGTTGGCTTCGTTAAGGCAGTGGTAATATTGACATATGTTGTCAAGGATAACATTCTGAACAACTTTTGTCATTATAACTATCCGGTGCTCAATCTTAGTTTTCGAGATAATTGCAAAAAACTATTGCTTACGTTGCCACTGAGCGTGCGCGATTACGGAAAATTCAATTTAGTACTAGCAATAGTTTTTTGCAATTATCTCGAAAACTAAAACCGAGCACTGGGTAGTTGTAATGACAAAAGTTGTTCAGAATATTGTCCTTGGCAACATATGTCAAGGTTAAGGTCATCGAAGCTGCCTCGTAAATAATAAACTTCTTCACAAATTCGTGTGGAACATTTTTGCAACGGAAAATATTACTGCTTATAACCTCAAACAATCTCCCGTTCCAAGGAAATAATTGTTTCATTATCTCCACGTCGGATTGACATTATTTATGCGATTGAGAGGTTTTACAGACAATTAGAATTTTCATCTTATTGTTCTCGGCAGCGTGCATTGGCCAGGCTAACCTCGCCTCACAGTTTCCGAAACGGAATATTGGCACCTTGACCGATTCGATTAACTTTACTGTCCGGTTAACCATATTGGTCTATTGATTGTTTCGAGTGGTTCACTAGTCGAACTATCGACGATATTGTTGGTTAACCAGTTTCTCTGTTACACACAGTACTTGATGCGAAGTCTCCGCGTTTCACTTCCTCGATCAAATATTGATTAAAGTGCTGCTTGATAATATCGTCAGAAAACAGGAACTATTTACTATGAGAGCACTATTGTTTAAAACTACTCGCTTGTGTTTCTACCAAAGTGTTCCTCGACACGTTTACTGCCACACACGAGCCCCAAACATGATATCATTACTTACTGGTTTACTGCTTCTAATGTTTCGAATTTACTAAACGAAGTTTCGGTATGCAGGGCTCTCCCACCCGATTTCCTGATCTTGGTTTTCTCGCTATCTTTACTCTGTAAAGGTCGTGTAAAGGTCAACTTTGTATTCTTTAAAAAGTACTAACCCATGTATGTGGAAATGTTAGTGGTTCAGGAGATACTTCAATTTAACTACCAAACCAAACAGATCTAAAATCTTAAGAATTTAAATAATTGCAATTGAAATATCTCCTGAACAACTAAATAAATAATAAATGAAGAGATACCATAATTGGCAGAACTTATGTTAGGACCGAATTTATTCCTACGAACTCTCTGTCAGAAAACACGAAATTTAATATAAACGTCGTTTTTCACTGCAAACAATGGTTTCCGCGTTAAACAACTGAACATATTTTGTCGGTCTCGACTTCAAAGGATATTTCGAGCCGTTCAAAGCGAACGATCGCAGCAACGGAAAACAGGTATCGAGTATTTTCTGGCGCACTACGTCAAGCCGGAAGTGCATGAAAATTTCCGTGTGTTCGTCGGACTGACTTTCCCCGTCAAAAGCAAGAAACAGAAACAATGGTATCCGTGGTGTAACATCGAGATCATCAACCCGCGACCTGTTCTCGTTCTTTCCTCGCAGCCCGTTGTTTCGCGAGCGTAGAGCTCTCCGGCTATCTGAACGTGAATAATGAAAATTAAAGCGGTGTCATACCACCCCGGAGTTCCTCGACTTTCCCCTCCTCGGCCTTCTTTTCTCTGGTTTTTCTCAACCGGTCCCGTGATTCGCCGTGTTCCCCCAGCGTTACATTATTTGCGGCTCTACGAAGTCATTATCGCCGAGCCGTGCTTTATTTCCATTATTATTATTATTTGCTCCGTCTCGACCGGTAAAAGAGCCGTCGATCCCACCCGGGAGTTCATTATAATAATATCAGCCGGGAATTTGCATCGAAACGTCAATTTGTATTCACATCGATCCACTCTTTCTCGTTCTTACCCCTCTCTATATATATTTTTTTCTCTCTTCAATATCACCACGGAGGGACCGGGAGAAACTTTCCGGAGCCCGCCGGAATTAATCCACTTGGCGGTGTCTGCTTTGAAACTCGTTAATGAAATTCTATCGATGTAGCTGGACGATGAAGATTTTAATAACACTTCCCTCGTTTCTTCTCTCTCGCTCTCTCTCTCTTTCTCTCTTTCCTCTCATGGCCAACCCCGGCCGCGACGAAATTTCGAGCTACTCCGTAATTAAATATTATCCTTTTATGGCTGCCATGGAAATCACCGACACAAATTTTCTCGACACGGTTTTCACCGGTAATATTTCACCGACTCCACATTTCACCGACAACTACTTTGCCCGACAACGAATTTCATCGACAACGAATTAAAAATCGTTTTACTTATCAACAACTGTTTCTTTGTTTATGTTCGTCCACATTTCACTGACAACTACTTTGGCCAACAACGCATTTAATCGACGATTTCGACAGACAACAAATTTCATCGAAAACGAATCTAAAATCGTTTTACTTATCAACAAATACGGTTACTCATCAACAACTGTTTCTTTGTTTATGTTGACCTTGCCCGCATCGTATTTATGACCGAAAAAATTCTTATCCTATCTCGACAGCCCTGTACTTCTGTTTCTTCGTAGCAAATGTCGTGCGCGCACTTTGGCTCACCGCCATTGAATTCGCGTCGGAGTAAAAAGCATCGGATGATGAATCGGTACGAATCGATCTGCCTAGAATTCTGTAAAATCGTTCGAATCCGAGATTCCCACCGTGGTCCCGACCGGTTCCTAATTTTTTAACGACATTCGCACCGCGTGTTTGCGCCAGCTGCTCGCGACACGCTTCGCGCTCAAATGACCAAACAAATCACACGGCTCGAAAGCGATTTGAAATAGAAGCGCAAACAGTCTCCGTGATTCCCGTTTACACGTCACGTCCAGAATTTTGAATTATCAGTAAACTGCGATCTTCATGCAATGAGTACAGGGTGTCCAAAATCATTTCCGCAGTTCTGGATAAGCGGAGATTTGTTAAAAAAATGGACAGCAAATTTGGCCTTGACAATTTTTCCAAGATTAAACAATTTTCTTCATTGCATCTTATAGTACTGATCGTGAAGAAGGAAGTACAGGTCTCGAGTCAACCGTTTTCTCAGAAAACAACATTAAAGTTTCTTAAACTACAGTAAAGTCGCGATACTTGTCCCCGAGAGTCTCCACGATAATTCAATTACAAAACTTCTTTATGTTTCATTATTTTTTTACGGGACTTTCACTAACTTATTCCTGACATTTTTCTGATTAAAATGACACTAAACACGATATAACTTCAACTGGATTTAGTGGTTTAATCGACGATATCGAGTAACTAAGTAATGCTTCACATGTACAGTAAATATGGCCAAATTGGATCTTGTTTCGTGTAATTTTAATTAGAAAAATGACAGAAATAAGTTGGTGAAAGTCCCATAAAAAAATTATGAAATATGAAGAATTTTTGTAATTCGATTTGTAGTGGTTCACACCGATACGCTTCGGCGTATCTATGATTCTCTGGTATTTTAAAAAATAGTGTTTCTACACGATATCTGTCCCTGCTCGGAACTGGCTATGGGAAACAAATCGCAATTTTACTGTAGATTATTCCATATATCTACAAGTTTCCTAAAATGGTATAAACGTGGAGGAGGGGCTGATTCCAAATAAATGTTTAAAATCTGCAGTCTAATTATCACCGAGGAAAAAGGGTACGGTAATTCGTACTCCGCAATATCTCGGAATGTCTTTTTCGAACATCATCTCCGGTTGACAACCTGTTTACCAATGAAGCGGTTCCCCTCGAGACACGTGTTTTGCAGTTGCGACACGTTGGCCAGCGATCTGACATTCGAGAACTCGGGTCCAGAAATCTTGGACAAGATTCTCCAATCCTCGTGCAGATGGAATGGGAAAGAGATACCAGGGGGGCGGGGGCCGGACGAAACCGGAGGCCAGAACATGTCCTGATTGTACAAAGAGTCTCGTCGACAGGCAATCTGATTGATTGGTGTGATTATGCTTCGCCCCGGTATTTTTTTTTTGTCGCGATCAAGATAGTCTAACTGCACTTTGATCTCCTTGATGAAATTCTGAAAGTTGAATATCAGTCGAACAGATCACTTTTACAGAGAGTACACCACACATCTATCAGATTGCCAATATTGGGAATGGAGATGATTAGGATCTTTTAAACGTTTATTTAGTTGAGTTGTCCATATTGCTTTTATTAAGCTTATTAAACTTTCAGAGGAGATATACAGCGAGTGTACAAAGTATTTGTACATCTTTGCAAAACTAATAACTTTTTTATAATTGTACCAAACGATCTGATTTTTCATGAAAAGATTTTCCAAAAATTATAATTTACAAGTTTACATGTTCAAATAAAAAAGGCATTTTTTAAAACCTTTTTATGTGGGTGTTTAATAAAAATTGAAAATATATGTTTTGTAGATAATAATAATAACATGCTTTTTTTGATGCTGTAACAAATTTTATATTTCCATGCGTTCACTTTTAATTAATAATGTAATCAATATTAAATGTCGCCCCTTTGCGTCTTTACGAAGACGGAGATATTACATTTTTCTATAATTTACAGTCCTCGATTCGGTGCTCACGAGATCGTGGATAAAATCAATAAATGTCTGCCGCCAGTATCGGTCGCCTCGCAAACACGGCAACTTCCATAAAAATCAGTTTGAAACTGATTGGCAGTTCTCGCGGTGCCTCTCGAGTCTCGGCAGACCGTGACTTTAGACTCGGCCGAGTAGATGCAAAGTACCAATTTCTCACGGGGTCATTATTTTTAATAAACTGTGCGCGGGCGTGTTCGATTTATTGACCAGGGTCGTGTACAACGCATCGGTCCAATTTAGACGCTTCCAGCGTCGCCCGTCCCTCATTCCTGGGGGTTAAGACCGACAAGAGAGTTTCGTTACCACCCCTTGTGCCATACATAATTTCTGAGACATGAAATGAAATTTACTTTTTCATCGAACATCGATAATTAGGGGCTTGGAAAGATTAATATTGATCAATTCTATTCTTAGTACTTACCGAAGCCTATCGTCAATGAAATGTGAATTTAGTCAAAAAGTTGAATTATTTTATTCAACAATTTTATTCAACAATTTCAAAAATAAGCAGATATTGTGATTATGTTTAAAATAACGATCTCACTACCATAAACTTAAAACCTTGAAATACTGTTTCTTCAATTTCTCTTAAATAAGGAATTGTAAATTACCTAGTTCTTAGATTCAGGCGGCGATATATATTCACGTAAAATTTCATATTTATTGCAACTTCAACGCGAATGTGCCACGACTTCTTCTTATCTGATTAACTTGACTTTTTGCGAGAATTATTTGCATAGCCAGTGTTACTTTATCTGGGTTATTTTTTTAGTAAATATTTCTTATCAGGAAACTAATAGTCGATTGATATTCATTAATAAGGGGATAATAAATTATATATCTAAAATAAGAATAATATGATTTTTAATATGTACTTCTTATATATCAGCTCCTGTTTCTTTAAATTTAGTAGGCGAAATTATATTATTAATTGGATTAATAATATGTATGGAATATATAATATTTTTAATTTTTTTAACTTTAGGGATCGGCGCGACGTGAGAAAAAATATAATGAAAATAAATTATATACCTAAAATAAGAATAATATGATTTTTAATATACACTTCTAATATATATCAGCTCCTACTTCTTTAAATTTAGTAGGAGAAATTATATCATTAATTGGATTAATAATATGAATAGAATATATAATAATTTTTAATTTTTTTAACTTTAGGAGTCAGCGTGACAAAAAAAATCTGGCAAAAAAAGTATAGCAGCAGGTAGCCAAGGTTCACCGTAGTGAGCCTATTTGGTCGAAATCTGACAGCCAATGGTATTCCTTTGAAAACACTCGGCGTGTTCGAGTTCCATTCGACGCGACGTTCGATAACCATATTTCCTTGAAGCATAACAAGGAGAACGGGATACGTCGACGATAGTAGCAAGTGGGGCGTGGGTGGACGTCGAGCGGAGATGTGTTTCGATGATTTATAAGATTGCAACCGCTTAAGAGGAACGCTCCTTGCTCAGCCAATATTGAAATGCTGGAAGAGTGACGGGCGGGAGCGCGAGCGGGTTTTCGCAACGGAATCGGCTTGGATAGTGGAAAAAGGTTACTTAAACAGACGTGTGATTGATTGACACGGTTTCGCCGGGCTTCGTTTTATTTGCCTGACCCCGATGATTGTTCACCAATTTTTCCAATTTTTTTATTTTTGTTTTTCTCGTTCACAGTTCGATGTTCGTCAGGCCGGATGTAGACAAATCGCTCGTGAAAACAAGGCGAGGCAATTAGACAGAGTTAATTGTTAAATGGATTTGCAGTGTTCCCGCTGAGCCGTGCAAATTGCCGATGTAGAATTTAATAAACGATCCGTTGGTTTCGGTTTCGCGTGATTTCACAGTCGGTCTGGGGCACTAGGAGGTTCCGAAGGTTTGGTTTTCATTATCGATCATTAACCCTCGGGGCTACGGGTGCTTGGCCAGCACTGCGGACGGATTACGGGTCATTTTGACCCGTCATAACGGTTCATTGTACGCGTGCTTCTCCACCGTAGCCGAAACTCCTACGTATCGCGAAATTACTAGACTGCTGATCTTTCGTAAAATTAAGAAATATTATTTCATTAAATATTCGCGTGAATTTAAATAAACGTTTATCAGCTGTTCTTGTCGTCTGATTTTTCTTTAGTTTGTTTCTTGCTTGTGCTTCGCGATAACCATCGAATATCACGAATCCCATAACCGTGGTAACATCGTGAAATAAAAAATAATCCGGGTCAACGGGAATCGAAACTCTGCACCTTCGCTTTATCACACGCCATTTCACTTTGTTAACGAACCTCGTTAATTTCCATTTACATCCACACTGTACCTAGTAGATTCGTAACTTGTAATTGTTTGCCTCTTCGAAGTTATAGATTATTTTTGGTACAAAAGGTAATTTGCTTTGATGGCCTTGGAATATATTGTCAAGGTCATCATTCTGAAAATTTTTCCCTATACATGTTATCGCCGCTCGGTTTTACTTTTCGAGATATTCGCAAAAAACTATTGCTAATACTGTATTGAATTTTCGTGTATCAGCATAGGTGATCGCTTAACGGCGTTTCTAACCAAACACAAAATGAATAACACAGGTATACAATATACAACATATAAAATATAAAATATAAAATATATAAAAATTGTCATATAAAAATTTAATAAAAATTCACATAAAATATCATATAAAAATTAAATAGAGTATAAGCAATAGTTCTTGCGAATACCTCGGAAACTAAAATCGAGCGGCGGTAACGTGTATAGGAAAAAGTTGTTCAGAATGGTGACCTTGACATCATATTCCAAGGTCATCAAAATCGGTGAAGGAGGCCGTCAAAGTAAATAATTACCGTTGTCTCTTCCTTTAATCATTTTAATGAGCCGAATCCACCGTGCGACGTCCACTAGCCAGTCACCTAAAGTGTCCTTCGTAAGTGAGTCGGCGAGAGCAGCTCGTAAAATCAATTCACCAGCTTCCATCAGTCGTTCAATTTGTCGCATTTCTGAATCAAAAATTCCTCTTTAGCACAAAGGGGCGGCGCGCTTCCTTCGAGGAGGACAAACCGGCTAGATGAAGAGGGACGCGAGCTCGTTGCCGCGTGATTGTACAAAGTGCCAGAAAGTGAGCCAATTCGATTGACCGGTCGCGATCTTGGGAGCGCTCGAGATTTTTCGCTCCTTCTTCCTTGCTTCCTCGGAGGAGCTGGAACAAGATGCAGCTCGTTCGAGAAGGAGCGGAACCGACCACGGGGCCAATCATTAGGCGAGCCCCATCGAGATCCTTCTCGCCTGAGTGTTGTTATCTCGAGGCTCGTCGATTTGTTGTTATCGGTCCGCTTGTCTTCGTGGGACGGTACTTTCGATAAATTGTAAAGCAGCCTCTTGGTGTCACATCGATTCCCTCCAGGAAACCAATCATCTAGTCCTGGCCTCCTCGTTTCTCGCTGATTCTTAGCTGGCACTGTGCTATACCGCTCCTTCATCGGATACAATCGAGGCGAACAATGTTTCTGATAGTTTGATATCTGTTGATAATGGAGACTGTTATACAGAGCGTCCCAAAAGGGTCGGGAAATATGGAAAGGTGCCTCGAGTCATCAGAAGTATCCTTTTCGTCACGCAAGGTCGACTGCAATAGCAAAAATCAATTGCAAGATTTGTCACCGAACAGACAGACAAACAAACAAACAAGAAAGCGAGCTAATGAGAACTTGGTAATAAATCGTGTTGCAAAATCAAGGTTTCAAAACAAATATAATGATCTGTATTAGGAAGGTCATTCAAGGTTAATTGCAATCTTGGTTAAAATTTTCATTGATTAATGGCCCAACTCTGGGTATAAATAAATATGTAATTTATTATAAGACAGAGTCGAGGGACACGTCGCGTCATAACTGAAGCTCGGATCAGCTGGATCAATGATCAGATAGCTCGCTATCACCGCAATGCATAACAGGCTTCCCATTCTCACCTTGTATTCCTAACTGGTTATTCTTGCAGCTTTTCGAATTAGTGAAATTGTCGCCAATAGTTAATGAGCTAGGAAACTGGAGCAGCGAATTTCTGACGCCTCGTTCATCCTGAATTTGACGTACAATCACTACGGGCCATTTGTACGTATTTACAGTACAGTTCGACGACTTAGTTAATTGGCTACGTAGATCGTAGCCTAGATGCGTCCACGGGCCGGCATCGTTCCCTTGGGATCAATTAGACGTCACCTGGATGTGACTGGAACTGCACCTGAAGGTATCGGCCGATCAAGAAATCTGGAACAATCGATTTTCTTGAGATACCCAGTCGGTTTGCTGTCTCAGGTGCTCGCCACGTCTGCGAGCTTTAATATAAGTATAATTCTGATCCCCTCTGAACTATTGTGCAAGGCGTCTTTCTCAGAAAATTACTCAAGTAGGGATTTCGTAGGAAATATATCTTTCAATCAAGCCTGGCCCATAAATTGATCAAGCTATTATTTATGGCGCCAGCCGAGGAAATGAATTTGAAACTTTGTTATTCATTCGAAGTGGAAAATATTAGAATACTAGCTTTTCCTCGCGGCTTTGTTCGCACAGGAAACTGTTTAATGCCCTCGAAAATTGATATTGTTTCTTCATAAAACCTTTTAAGCTCTCATTCACCCCATTCAGATTGTATCAATGAGCATTAAGACCAAGTATGATGTAAATCAGACCACGAACATTATATTCCTCATACAAACGTTGCAATCCCTTTTCACCCCCTTAGTGAATGAATTTTTTAAAATGTCGAAATAGGTGTTTGATTAATTATATCAAAGAGCATTAAGACCAAGTTTCAAGCAAATCTGACCACAAATAAAATATTCCTCATAAAAAAGATTCAACCTCTTTTCACCCCCTTAAGGGTTGAAATTTTTTAAATTCCGAAATAGGTGTTTGATTAATTATATCAAAGAGCATTAAGACCAAGTTTCAAGCAAATCCAACCACGAACAAAATATTCTTCATACAAACTTTGCAACCCTTTTTCATCCCCTTAGGGTTGTCGTAAGAATTTGAACACGCAGTGCTCGAAATTTTTATAAATCCACCTGATTTTTTGGTGAAATCTTATAATCGTGTTGTTGCAATGAGAATTCGATGCACGATAGTATTTTAGAATTAATAAAAGAAAGAGTACGAAGACTGTACAATAAACCTGAATTTATCTCGACGACCAAGTATTTGCTTTCCGAATATCAGTTGTACAATGTTTCTCTAGGAAATTATTTTATGGTTAGGTGGTTGACCGAAAAGAATGGTCGCTCGGTTCCCGTTTTCCCGAAACCTGTCATTGGTTCGCGATAATCTAAATCCGATGGTACTCTCTATCGGCAGGCGATTTTCGGCCGACGAAATCGCCGTCTTTGCACCCCAATGTTCTCATTGGCAGGCAATATGTGTATCCAGAAATCCGGGATTCCTGGTCCATAATCCGTGGGGTCTTAAAGCAAATCCCGAGGCTCGTCGCAAAAGGAAGGGAAAACGGCTTGAAATCTCCGAATGGTGTCTTCATCGGAAACTGGCCAATATGCAAATCCTTCGGGGTGAGCCGCCGCGTTTATCCATATTAATGCTTTCTAATTAAGCTGCAGATTGGTTCGTTCATATTTTCTGTGCTCTTGTTTCGCGACCGGTTGATGAACAGGTCAATATATGCGCTCTCGTGAGATTCCGAGATTAACAACCGTATAATTTTTATTGAAATCGCTGGACGTCGAACCGCAAACAACCCTCGTCGATGGTAAAAAACTCAAGGGCTTCTTTCCGGTATCGCAGGAGCCACCTTAAATCACTCCCCACATTTTTCCTCGTTTCTTTTTTTCTGCTGGAGTTGCAGGGACGATAAAAATTCGTCTAATAAAATGCGAACCCCTCGGCAATAAATATTACAAGATCCAAAATGGTTTTACTGCACGGATGGCTGATATATCGACGATTTATGGTGGAATATGAAACTGATTTAAATGCTATGGAATCACCGAGAATTAAATACAGGGTGACTGAAAATTCCTTCAACATCCGGAAATGGGAGGTTCTTGAGTTCAATTGAAGCAACATTTTCCTTTGCAAAAATCACGTCCGCCGATTAATTAAGGAGTTATTAATGAAAAACGCGGACCAATCAGAGCGCAGCTACAGCGAACGGAATCCGACTCGGTGACAAGTTCCGCTGAGCGTGGCGTTGTCATTGGCCGAACCAGAATCAATCCGCTGTAACCGCGCTCTGATTAGTCCACATTTTTCGTTAATAACTCCTGAACAAAGCCGCGTACGTCATTTTTGCAAAGGAAAATGTTGCTTGAAATGAACTCAGGAATTGTAATTGAAATTATGGAATTAATTGAATTTATTGTTTAATTTAATTAAAATAATTTATTCTTTTTTTTATGGAATTAATGGAATTATTGAAACTAAAAATTACTTATATAGAACTCAGTAACCTCCGATTTCCGGATGTTGAAGGAATTTTGAGACACCTTGTATATTCATTTATAATTTACTGGCTGAAATTTTCTGTCAAAACGGGTACCCATAAATAATATGCTTTTTGAAAATGTTGTCGATACAGCGAACTCGGGTTTACTTTTAAAAAGCTGAGAGAACTATTATTCAAGGGCCGTTCCGTTGGCAGGATTATCATCCGCATTAGTAACAGAATCACGAGCGTCGAATTCGACGCGTGGTAGCGTCTCCGAATTTGTTCGCGCGGCTTCATTATGCGTTATAATTGCTCCACTAATTAATTACAGCAAGTTCGGGCTTACGAACTCCTGTCTGTCGAATCCCGCACCGATGTCAATACATAATACGGCTGTTTACATACTTGCACGTGGACGTCAGCTAGATGCACAAAGCAATTAATGTTATTTATCTTAATTAGTTCCCTAACATTCGAAAGATTTAATTAACGCCGGATGAGAATTTGTTACGTGCCTGAGGAGCACGTCACTGTTATTTCCAACTGGTATTAGAAGTTTCGATATAACAGAACTTTCAACGTTCATTGAAATAGAATAGAAACAATCAATGGATGGTAAAGAGGCGTTTACTATACCAGACTGCTGATTCAATGTAACTTTACGGATATCTATTATTGAATATCAATAAAGATTCGGAATCATTATACATAGATACAGGGTGGTCCAAAATTCCTTTGAGATCATTTGAAGCAACATTTTCCTTTGCAAAAATAGCGTCCGCGACTTTGTTAAGGAGTTATTAACGAAAAAAGACACGGACCAATCAGAGCGCGACCTAGACGCGTGTTGGTACAGTCGACCAATTGACAGGTGGCGGGCGGGGCCGACTGCGCCAACACGCGTCTAGGTCGCGCTCTGATTGGTCCGTGTCTTTTTTTGTTAATAACTCCGTAACAAAGCCGCGGATGCTATTTTTGCAAAGGAAAATGTTGCTTCAAATGATCCCAAGAACCTCCAATTTCCAGATATTGAAGGAATTTTTATGAATTTTGAATTATGAAAAATTTCGCTGAAAATATAACTTGCACAGCAAAGTTAAACAGTTCTTTGGTTTAACGCATCGCTTAGGATTGAAGCGTTTCACACGGATAAAATGTTCTGAGAATATTTTACTTTTACAATTAAAGCGTGCGAGTCCCGCGTAATTAATAATTTCCGACGACCACTCTTTGGAATTCGGTCTCTGATCCCATTAACAGCTGCTTTAGTACAGGACTGCGCGACGTAACTGCAAGGATTAGGACTTCTATGTAGAACAGAACTAAAACCTTTGAACTCACACCTTTGAACTAGTAATTTGAACTCGTAGTTTGACCATCCGGTAGAGCACAGTTGCCAGTTGTACTTCAACTTGTGATTAGAACTGTGCACTAATATGTACCCACTTCGTGTGCTACGCAACTTTTTCGTACTTCCTCTTATTTGAATTCGCTGGGCTTTCGCGTGTCGATACTAAGACAGAATTGGCGGAGTTAATGAATACAATATGAATATTTGATTAAGTGCAATGGAATAATAAATGTTAAAATCATATTAAACATGAACACACGTTGCATCTATTCAGCGGCGCGACAACGCTAAAATTTACGTTATTCGCTCGTTATATTATTCATTATCTCATATGCATATATTCGATTTTACGTATAGAGTGGATCCACACAATGTCATCGTTAGATTGCAAATTTTTATACAAAATGAACATTCACTGTGTGTGCATGCAACCAATATTGCTATTCTTTAATAAAACTATACGTGCGATTCAGTTGAAAAGAATGTACCGATGTTTATAACATCGGTTATATAATTAATATATAATATTAATATATAATTAACCGTCAATACTATTACTATTTTATTTTGTTATTATATAACATATTTCTACAATATATCCATACAATTCGGAGGTAATTATTATAAATTAAGAAAAGTTGAAAAGTTGTGGTCCCTAGTTTAGTTGACTTTAATTGTGTCCACTTTTCACTTTGAACATTTATGGATAAAATACTGTAGTGCGAAATTTCACAAAATGTGAATACTTAATTTAATTATAATATTTGTTCCTCGAAGAAACAATTGACACAGTAATAATAAATAAGTATTTACACTTTTAAACAGTATGGAGATCTGAATAATGAATAAGAACAAAAAATTACTTTTAACCTTGCAAATCGATTAAAACAAGAAAAAAGCTTACAACGCATGAAACGCGTTTGAAATGGAGCGAATCTCCACAGACCTTTAACCACTTCGTTTCTGTTCCAGTCCGGTCCCTCCGAAGTTCCGGCGAGAGAGCAACAGGAAACGAATTGGTTGCGTTCGATAATTCACCGGTAAGTTCAGTTTGGTTTTTCCTCGGGCGGCGGATTTTTAAGCGGAAATAAAAGCACGTCGTTTCCGCATTCTCGGGTATACTCGTTAATTGAGAATATTTTACGCATCCGCCGCCGCGGGGACCGTTCATTTCGTTGTTTACTCGTCAATAACGAGAATCGTGATCCCGTAACCTCGTATTGCACTCCGGAGATTAAAGCGGTTGGTGTACGTCTGTGGACGCGCGCGCGCGTGTGTGTATGTTTCGCTCCGTTACGACGGTTCGTATCTGGGAAACGCTTTTGAAATTCGTCCGCGTCCGTTTATTCGCGGGCAATGACGATCGCATATTCGAATTGCCCCGCGCTTTTCCTCGAATAATGGGCGACGGTGTGGAATTGTCTGGAAACAACGGGGCAAACGATGAAAGGTTTTATGATTATGCGGGATACCGAGCTCGGACACAAGAAACGCAATGTTTACAACGGCCCGTTTCAAGCGATATTACATTTCAACAATGATCCGCGCGCGCCTGTGAGCGAAAGATACGTTGTCAGCGTCATATTTCGAAGTGACTCCGCAGCTTTGAACCGCGCCGCCCCCGGATGAAACGGAACTGTTATAATGTTCAATTTAATTACGGTACAACCGTAATGTTTCCAATGCTTCTTCTTTGTTCGTAAAACAGAGCTACGCGTAATCATCTTGCGTGTACGCGCCTGTTGCCGAGGGGTGAATAGTTGATTAACTGAAACGCATGTAAATTTTACCGCCTTCAATGGTTTTCATGTTTTCAATGACTTCGGAACATTTGACGAATCATTTCGCGGACTTTATTTTGCTTAAAGAAAATGGTATTTTAATTAAGATGTACGATTTCAAAAAGAAAATATTTCTACATGAACAATGGGAACCACAAAATAAAGTATTTATATTTTAATTTTAATGGGAACCACAAAATAAAATATTTATATTTTAATCTTAATGGGAATCACAAAATCAAATATTTATATATTAATTTTAATGGGAACCACAAAATAAAATATTT
>CM052338.1:18913572-18924445 GCA_028455595.1 Lasioglossum vierecki | reverse complement strand
TTTCAAACCAGATATTCCAACAACCCTCATCCATCCCTCGTGTCGATTTAACATGTTTTCACGTAACAGATGATGCTACGGTGCCGTTTGTAGAACAACGTATCTGACACATTCGGTTCTCCGCGAGCTAATTAACGTGTTAAGGTACCAATTACGAAAGCGATACAGTGTTTCGTTCCGCGTCCCTTGATCCGGCCCCGGAAAGTCGTTTAATTGCCGTTTCATTAGTGTTTTATTTTGCGGACTCGGCGCGGCTGGATTTAAGGGAGCTTAGGTCCCCGGTTAACGAGAAAAGAATTCGAGACGGATCGTAATCCATGTCCAACGGACACGGATACGCGTCCGTGAAAAAGAGCCGGTGCCGCGGCCAAGCCAGTCGGGTTACAGGGCACGTGATCGTGTGAAAGGGATGCGGCTCGGTGTAACTGTAAACGAGTTGAGTCGCGTAAACGAGTACCGCGGCCGCAAACTTTTAAGTAGTTCGGCTGAGTTTCCGCAATCGATACCGCCGCCGCCGGTCGCTGGAACTTTGGGCGAAGATGTTCCCACTCGGATCCCATCATCGAGTATAACTCTATCTACAACTGTTTACTGTCGTTCCGGTTACTGCACAGCCTTCTGTAGACAACTTCGATTCCGTGTTCGCCGCCATTTTACAACGACACGACGAGGACTCGAACTATGGCTCCTCCACAACAGTTTTCCCGTCCTTTTCGTCTGCAATCCTATTAGCCGGGATCACCGTAAAACTCCGCCCACGTGTTGACGCTACAAGCTCCGTGAAATAAATCAGGAATTTTTTCGAGCACTCCCGTAAAGATACGGTAAAAGTAGCTAAGAAGGAAATAAACAAAGCAATTGTTGATAAGTGAACAAGTGGGGAAACGTCAGCCATAGATATCAATGCTTAGTTTGGGCTATGAGATGACGCAACTGGACCTAGTACAAGAAATTCAGAAATTCTTACATATTGTAGGGTAGGGTAGGGTAACTCTTTTTTCAACGACGGGGTAATCCTGCTTAGGATTACAGGATTCTTCTTCATACTCAAGAAAATCGTGACACCTAGTGGAGATTACATCGAGTAATTCCATTATTTATGCCATTTTTTATAGTTGTACAAACTGGAGAGAACATTCATTGACATTCTTCTAGTGTTACACGTTTCTTGTAAATTTTATACAAAATTAAATGGAAGAGCATCGTCTGACAGAAATATGATTTTTTAAAATATGCTATACTTTAAATATGCTTGCATTTGTAAATCATGAAAGTCTGCAGTTTTTGCAATCTTTAAACATGCTTGCATTTGTAAATGATGAAAATCTGCAATTCTTACAATCTTTAAACATTTCTACATTTTTAATCTTTCATAAAACTTATTATATGTGAAATTCAATGAAAACACTAATGTATGCGATTGAAAATTATTGTCGATTGGCGATGAGGAATAGTTGAAAGGCATTGAAAAGAGGATAAGCTTAACAATATCCAGTTCCGCGCGACAGTGTTATGAAAACCTGTGGGGTAATTTTCACCCCAATGCGTGTGCATTCGGGTCAACAGAGTCGATTACGGATGACGCCATTTGGTGTTTTCGAGTCGCGAATGTTTGCCAATTGGCGTTGTCGCTTGCTTTGTGTTCCCTTTTTTCCACCTAGAGCATGTCGAAAGCGAAATTCGAGATTGATTTCTCGTGAGAATGGAGGTTATGCATTTCTTAAGATAAATCGTCGATTCGTAAGAAAATTGACACAACTCGAAATATATTTCTGCAAAAATATATAATAATAAATATATAAATTGTGTTTCTGTTCATAACTAATTTACATGACAATTGAAATTATTTAATATTTCTAACTGGATTTTTATTGAAATTTCCTTCATATAAGGATTATATGAGGGTAGATACCCTTAACTATATCATTTTTTTCTCGGTTGTTAATTATGATATTCTGATTTTTAAAAAATACGAAAATACTCGTACTTACGTCCTTTATAACATATATTTTTTTCACAATTGTGAAATTATTAAGGGTAGAAAAAAATTATTTAATTTTTCAGGGGTGGGAATTTCAAACAACCCCTCGACTGACCACTTTCAAAAAATTCAACAACAATATTCTGTAACCTATCTAATACGTACAAAAGTTGCCAGATGGTCGGAGTAGTGGAACATAGTTAAATATTGAAAAACAAATGAAATTATGTCATTATAATGTAGGTATACTATTAAATTTCAATAAAAGTCCAGGGTGGGGCCGATTCACCATTCTTAGTCTGCTAGACGCTTTACTATTTTACTAATTGCATTTCAGTTTATTGTTTTTCAATACAATTTATGAGTAAACAATGGCTCTGGTGTTAGTAGTGAACAAGTGAGAATAGTGCAAATAATAAACGAAAAATCAAGGTGAACTCACTCCGTGCATCCTCTCATTATTTCACCTATAATGCTGTTCGTTCACGCGTGTTCATGCGCACGAGGGTTCCCCGTGAAGACGAGGTTAATTTCGCAGCGAAGTTCGTCACATAGCGATGTTTCCTGTTCGTCTCGGTCGAGAGGAGATATCCTGCAGGATTCGCGTCGGGGAGCGGGACGCTTCGGTCGCATCTTCGGCGCTGCCAGTGGCTGATGGAATTGCACATGCACCCAATCAGGTTGCCGCCGCGACCGTACACGTATTCACCGAACTATTCGGCAAACAGTGGTACCGGGTTGAATGGCAAATTGCGCGGGTACACGACGAGATGCTACGGGGAAAAACGGTCTCCCTCCGGGTCCCTCTCTCCCTCGATAATAGTTGCGCCAGCACACGCGATGCCACCGCGAACTGCAATTCTGGTTAACAAAAAAATCATACTCGTTAGAAGCAGCTTTCTATTACAGCTATTAAGTTCCAATTCATAGGATTTTTGCTGGTTTCTCACGGTTCGCAGAAGTGAGTCACCGATATGTAATTTTCAAGGGAGAAAATTGAAATGGAGGAATTTAGTACATTTCTTCGTTCAATATTTATTTACTAATTTTTAGGAATTACAATATGCGGATTTTTACGCATTTATCGGTTCTGAAAATCTTTAAAAAATATAATATAAAATTCCACAGGATTCAGTAGCTAGGATATTGTTTTACCACTAAACAAATAAATTTACTCCTACCCTCTCTATGCTATTAATTTTTTTCTAAGCGTACGAGACACTGCTAATGTTTATTTCGAACTTCCTCAAAAAATGTAAGATTAGGATTTAGCGTATCTACCATTTATATTAATTTCAAATTACATTACGTTATATGCTACATTATTATTTTAAAAAGTGTTATACTGTGATATAATGTATGCTATACAAACCAAACATGGTTTACGGTAACAATAGATAAATAATTAAATGAATTTACTTCTACCTTCCTAAAATTTACCTACAAATATTGAAAATCACATGAACATTCGCAATCTACATTAATAGCAATCATATACATTATAAATTCTTAAGGGACATTGTTTAAAAAATTATTAATTAATTTGAGGTCTTGCATATTAGGAACTAATGGGAAATTTTTGTGCTTTACCGTTTCACCATGAATCCAGTGATTATACACGCGATTTTAATGAAACATTTCCTTCCGGGGGTACTCGTCGACCGAAGAGTGTATTTCAAATTCCTGCGTTCAGCCATTCGAGGAACAATTAAGAAACACGTTTAAAAGCTGAACCGGCTCACGTATTTTCTTAAACACACGGGAATCGCATTCCGCCGTCCGCATTCCATCGCGATCGCGTGATAAACAAATCGAAAATACCCAACACGGCGAAACAACCGAAGCGAGCCGGTAAAGTTCGTTTACAGCAACAAACACTGGAAGCTCGGGCTGCTCCGTTTGCTACGTTCTTCCAGGCATTCTTCGACAAAGCGAACCACGCGACATCTTGGAGCGAAGGACATTCCTCGGAGGCTACACCGGAACAAAGGATCTTGGAATTCATGAGAATCTTTCTCTTACGTTTCCGACGATTCTGTTCGCTAATTAAATTAACAAACACCATCGAGAACTGCCGTTTCTTTTCGCGAGGCCACGCGGTCTCTCCCTGCCGCATTTAACATCCCTTATTTTCTTTGAACGCGAACCTGGTTAATAGGAAGTCAAGCATTAAATGTTGTTGCAATCGAAAACATTCGGATCGGTGTGCGTGTTTGCTTCTTCAAGTAATGGCTAGGTAAAATTATTTTTCTCGATGTAAAATTCGTCTCGATCGAAAATGAAATATATAATAGATTTTGTGGTTTCGGCGCGCAGTTCCATCAATTGTTTTTTAATGTGTAAATTGTGTGTATCTTTCATTGTAATTTTTAAAACCTTTTTCATATATCTGTTCTGAAAATTCAACAATTTGTGACGAGCGAACAACGAAGCAGTAATGAAATTATTTTTCTTCGTGACATCTTGGAAAATGAAATTGGGAATAATGTTATTCGTCCTACATTTTAAAAAAACCTCAAAATTTATTATATAAGATAAGGTCTTCCATTAGGACATTAACAAGTTATTCTTTAAATTATATAAACATCTTGTTTCCTTACAGTTAAACATTTTTTTCTACGATTTTATTAAACACGTGTCGAATAGCGACAAAAAAAATTGTCACTTAAAATGACAAAAGCCCAATGACCTTTTCATCAGTTTAGATAAAGAAAAATAATTTTCTAACAGTTTCTTAACATTAACGTGTTTCTTTTTTTTAATGTGCAAATATACGATGGAGCCGGATACTCGTGAGCAGCAGCATTCCATAAACCGATAAATAATTTCACGTTTCATGCAGCGACGAATGTTTGCCTCCTGCTATTTGCAAACCTGGTCCAGGAAAAATCATGCATTTATCAACGATCGTAAATAGCTCTCGTGACGGAAGTCTGTTCAAAGTATCGTAGGTTCCAGCGAGGAAGAAAGGGAATGGAAACGGTGGAGGGAGGTTTATCTTCTGAAACATGCACGACGAAATGTGTGCTGCAGGATATTTATGGATTGTCGAAATCGTATTCTTCGTGGGGATTTTCTTTTGATTTATTCGATTTTCGGTATCTGTTGCACCTTTTTAGTTTATAAACGTTTTAGAACTGTACGCTTTTTGTTTACCCTCGCGCTGTCATCGTCGCAAAACGTTCCGAACGGTTACGATAACTTTGACTTTCTGCTGCGAGTTCTGAATGGAACAAACATTCAACGTTCGGCTTGTCTCTTCTGTATTTTACTCTCTAAGGATTATCTAAAATAACAAAAATATGTATAGCACAGGATCCAATATAGTTAATTTGAAAATCGTATACCTAAATTGCAACGAACGGGAGTCGGTAGAAATTTTAGTTTATTTTTTAACATGTTTAATAGATTGTAAATAGTATAACAGTACATATTGAAATTTTTAATTATACTGTATTATATTCTGAATCAATAACAATTAGTTTATTGAATACCAAATTGCATGAATTCAATGTAATTAATTAAATAATACGAGAACGCACAATAATAACGCATAATAATATAACGGAGACCATATTCTGGTAAGTTAACATTTCATATCTGAACAACATATTTTCTATGAAGAATGAACCACGTTCAATCGGTTTAACAAACTTAACAAATTTATTTGATAAATTCTGTTATAAATATACGATTTCTAATAATTATACATTTTTTTCTGGTATTAAAACAGATGTCTTCTAGTTTTCAAAATACGAATATATACCCTTCAATTTATAAAGAAAGAATCCATAATTTTCTTAAAAGAAAATTACTCAAACTTGTCCGATTAGAAACAAAAATAAAATTGCATAAATTATACATATGCGTGAATGAATAAATTTGCAAATTATTAAAAGTTTTAGTGTTCTAAAACGTGTTCCCTATTATCTGACTTTTCTGAACATTGATATAATCAATCATAAGATAATCAAGGAATCTGATTCGAGCTCGGATTGATTGGACATTGAATTATTTATACGCATTTGTAACTAGAAGGAGATACGCTTCCGAGATAAGATCGCATTTATGCGATGTAGGGATTTATGCGGAAGGGAAATTTATGAAGTTGCCGTCTCCGAACGAATCAGAAAATGAACGAGTAAGCTGGCAGATAATACCCGACAAAAAAAAAGGAACAAGGAAATTGCTACTCCATCGACGAGTCCATAATTCATCCACCGATTTATCAAAATTACCTTGCGCCTTCGTCGTCATCTCTGAGGTCGTTACCACGCCTTTACATACGTTTGCTCTTGTTCTAACTTACTACGAAGAGCGAGTTGGTGAACAAAATTGCGATCACTTTGCGAAAACAAATTTACATTGAATTCTTTGTAGTACAGGGTGTTCGAAATATGAAAGGGAATTGTTTCATTGTCACTCCATGTCGACGTTAAAAATTAAAAGGGTATAGTTATAGGGTATAGTATAAAAATAAAAAGGGTTAAAAATTGACACAAACTATTTTTTGTTTTTGCATAAGCTATCGAGTGGAGTATTGCAAATTCTTGAATTATTGAAATATGATTTTTTATGTAAATCACGAAAATCTGCAATTTTTGCAATTTTTAAACATGCTTGTATTTGTAAATCATGAAAGTCTGCAATTTTTATAATTTTTAAACATTAGTAGCTCATCGCAACGTCGACCGACTTTCAGAATTTTTCAGGAAATTTTCAGAATAAGTGACACAGATCTATAAAAAGTATTTTTAAAATTTTCTATATAGGCACACATAAAAAGTTGTAAAATGCAACTCTTCAAATTTTTGAAATTTTTGAAAAATTTTTTCTTCAAATTCTGCAGTTTAATTTAATGTTGAGAGAAATCATTAATGAAACACGACAACGGTTGTAAATAGTTGTATTAGATGCACGAGTGCATAAAGTGTTTTGCAACTGCAGGTTGGAAAATGAATCGAGCCCCGATAAATATAAAACGTAGTTTGTCAGAAAGCTGTAACTTCGACGCGGAATATTCACGATGCAAAATGATCCATAGAATTTTGTTATTATTTTAGCAGCTAAACCGTGTTACGGAGACGATGGATGTCATTTAATAATTCAACGCCGCTCTAGTAAACCTCGCGTTGCAATATTTAATTCACTCTTTCCTTTGTGAAGTTCACTGTTCCTGGTCGCTGAATTTGCATACAACGTGCTGTCGCAACGAAAATCTAAAGGACGAAAGTCGCGTCACGTATCTGCCGCACCTGGTGTCGCTACGTTTTTTCTTTTTAATTTTCATTGACTCACGTAACGGTAACTCTATCGTCGCGTATTCCTAATGTTTTAATGAAACAAACGAGAACCTTGCGAAAATGGTCGTGGAAGATTTCGTTCATGTTAAAAGTGTTTGAATTGAGCTATTTGCACGACAGACATGATTGGAAGCGAAGGTTGCAATCATAAATTACCATCGGATAGAACTTTTTTTATAACTACAAAACTTGGTAACTTTTTAATGGCAATGTACGATCTGAAGTTTTATGATAAACTTGAGGTTACTCCTGGCAACTCGAGGTAATTTAATTAGTGTTGCCGCGAAGGAAAAACTTTCTGTAACGTGGATTACAATCTGTTAATGCAATCGATAATAGACGACAGTTTTTCGCTAATAAATTATATCCTGAAGAAGACAGACAATTGCATATTCAGGTTACAAATCGATTCAATTAGTTGTGTATAACTAAACTGTAAAAGATACTCAAACATAATAATTTGTATATTAACATTTTTTATTTTTACTTGCATAGTCTTGAAATTTTATTTTTTTTAAGTGCCCGTTTAGCATGTAGTTCAATAAATTTAGAAATTGTGATTGGAACACGAGTGAAACATATACAGAAAAATCACTCTTAACGATAATCACCCAATTTTAATTAACTTATCGATACACCGTAGATTGAATTTTTGTTATTTTCATGAGGATAATGTTTGGATTTAATTTCCCAAAGGCATTCAATTTATGTGTGCAATCAATATATGCAATCACAAATTTATGTATTCATGTCCCATTTCTGTCGGAACAATTCGAAACATACAGAGAAAAAAATCACCTTTGACGATAACCAAATTTAATCCATTCAATTTTTTCTATTTTTATCAAAAATATATTCAGAATATGAACCGCTCACTTCTCAAATTCATTAACTCCAAAAAAAGAAACAGAAAGTGGAGAAATTAAGAAGTTTTTCGTAGGCGAAATCGATTAACTACACTGTTTGAAATATTTTTAATTTAAGTGTCAAAGCACTTGATTCAATCACACAAATTTCTATTTATTTAGAATAAATTTCCCAAACAATACAGATTAACGCCATTAACCGACAAAATTTTTTGAACACGGATTTAATTATTGCAACGACTTACATTAGAGTACGGACTTAATCAGAATGGTCTTCTGAAGTAAATTATTTATTATTCGGCGACGAAAAAAAAAAGATTGTCGTTTAATGGTGTATAATACGTGTTAAACATATTTAGAGAATTCTATCTACATTTATAGCACACGGTGTACAGAATTTGGATACTTCTTGTAGCAAAGAAGTTTCTGACACAAAATATCGGCCAGGGCGAGTCGGAATCGAAATGTTTCCGCCGGAATATTTTCATTTAACGTCGGCAAATGTTCTCGTGGGCTTTGAATCGATTTGCCGCGCTGGCTGATATTTAATTCGACCCAGAGCTTTGTGAGCCCCGTCGATCGCAGAATTTCCATACAAACGGAAAGGAGCGACAGTTTAAACGGCCCGCTTCAATGCAAATGCATTTTTGCACGATCCGGCTCTAAGCGGAAGTGTCTTCGGCCACGCCGCGATTTTTTGGCCATCAAAGCGCGTACGAACGAGCCGCGTGGTTTCACAGAAAATTATGATCCGCGACAAAATTCCTATAACGAGTCACGCATAAATATTCATTCCAGGAAAAAGTGTAGTTTTTCTAAAACCGTTTCGAACAGAATACAAAGGTGCAATGATTGGTGATTAAAAAATGCAATTCCGCTAAACAAATCAATTAATCAAGCTCACCTTAACTTTTAATACGGTGAAGATCCTTTTGCAAATTTTGGTTATCTTTTTTGTCTGTCAATTTATTGGAAATGGGAGAAAAATGAAAATGATAATATCGTAGATATCGGAGAACGAGAAGAAAATTTTTATTGCATGGCAAGATATATATACATACATTTTAATCAAATATAATTATGTATATATTTATATACTTATATAATTTTATATATATATACATTTTAATTAAAATCAATTCTTGTTATAAATACAAATGATAATTTAATTGTCATTTTTATTCGATTTTTTTTAAATTTTAGACAAACTTGGACAGTGAAACTTTATTATAAAAAATCACGGAGGAACATTTTGATACTTTCTCGAAAACCTAAGTGAAAAGTGATAAACATGCAACACGAAAAATGTAAAAATTTGGTATATATATAAATTGTTGTACACGAAGACGTTCTTTGATCATTCGAACGATAATATCAGCACGATCATTCCTAAGCTGGCGTTCAAAAGTTTCATCGATCTTTTCGCAAAACACGCTTCCAGTTGGCGTTCCCCGCAGATAAAGAGCCTTTGAATGCGAGGGAGTTAAACCGCAAATGGAGGAAACTTCTCGTTTCAAGATTATAAGGAGATGTCCTTTAATGCTATTAGAAATTGCAACGAATCCGCAGCTTAATTAGATCTCACCTTGCAATACCGTAATACTGAGACTTCCTCTATTGGATCCACAACTTACAATTAACGTGGGCATAAAAATAGTTTTACATACAGAATATTCCAGAGATGTATTTCCTTGAAAAAAAGGAAAAGTGAGTAAGAAAATAAACAATCGAAATAATATGTATGTTTCTCGTAAATAAATCCGTAGAATTTGTCTGGATAATTGTGTTCGTTGATTATCGATCGTAGTGCAGTTTATAACAAGCGTTCGATCAGTATTACATTAAAGCAATCGTGCTAGTTTGGTTAAACTTTCAACGTTTCAATCCCAATATGGATCCTTTTCAAGAAAGAGGAAACAACTGCGTCTGTAAATTTGTCTTGATCCGAAGGAAAAGGAGCTTTGACATGTTCAGATCGTCGTGGCGCGTTCGTTAAGAAGAAAAATGCCGGGAATCTATTTACAGGGCGGCGCTGTTTACCGGAAGACGTACATTAACGGCTTAAAACGCGCGCAAACAAGCGGAACCGGGGAAAGATTTAAACTCGACGATCTCCTGGATAAGAGATGGGGCGGGGTTGGAGTGGGGTGGCACCCGCATAAATTCAGATGCTCGACGAGGAGAGCCCCGGTGAGTTCTCGGTCTATCCACGACTTATTAGATCGCGTTTCGTCTATAGTAAAATGCGGTGGAACTTAAAGACGCAGGATGGGAAGTTTCGTCGACGAGAGCAAAGATGCTTGCGCTTAAATGATGTTCCGCGAGCTGCACGCACGTGGAATCGCGCCACCGCGCCGCCCCGTTCAAGGAGACTCCCCTAAGCCCCATATACAACACCGAAATCCCGTGGGTTCGCCGCAGTAACGTAAATGGGATGAGGTATTACGGTTCCCTAACGCGGAAACCGGGAACGCCGAGGCGAAGGGGGAATCCTGGAGAAGCTGAAACAAAGGGGAAGAGGGAAAACTCGTATACCAGTGCTCGCGTACCACCGCCTCAGGTATTACTATCGAGCGCTGGGCGACACTGGAGAAAATATTAACTTTCTGCGGCTACAGTCTCGACGCTCTCCTAGTGTTGTACGAAATAATAAGACGCTTTTGCATACAGTTTGTCAAACAAAAGCGTACCCCTGGTATCTCCGGATATATTAATTGAATGTA